>CM033642.1:213718851-214318851 GCA_019512145.1 Engystomops pustulosus
ATTGTTATCTAGTTTTAACATCAAAGCTTGCTGACTATGGCTTAGACTTTCCATTTTTCCTAACTTATACATTATTACTTATCATACCTCTTTTGCTACCTTGCAAGTCAACCCCCTTCCGTTCAAGCATGACTTTCAAAAAGGATAATAGCATGATGTGGGATTTTCTCCTACAGCATGAAAAGATTCCAAAAAGTAGACAGCACTGTTTTGATTGTGTTGCTTTTGACTAGGTCCTGGGAGTTCTCCTTATGAAGAGTTTGCCAATTAAGGCTGCCTTAGAGGTGTGTGGGGACTTATAGTCACTGATGCTCCACTAGAGGATTTTGGGAAATGTGCAAATGCATTTTCATAGAATCCCCTAAGCCAGCATCAATAGCTATAAGTCTCCATATGCTTGTAAGATTCATCATTTTAAATTCTATTTGGATTGTAAAAGTCTGCACTATTGTGTCTTCCAATTTTATTTAACACTAGATCAAGATGAGCCAGATGCCAGAGATGTTTGGTTTTTCTGTATATGGCATTGAGGAGCTTTTTGCCATTCTGGTGGTCAAGTGGGAGTCAAGGAATTGCTACAATTTCACTTAATTTGCAACTTGGTATGGAGGGGCATGTAATAATCCATCCTTGGCCATGGAGAGAGCCGGCATCAGGCATTCCTGCCCCATGCCTGCACACTTGCTATAGCCTTTGCCACTAACTTCCATATATATAAGGAGATCAAAGCCTCTAGATATATCCAGTGGCAATGAGGTGGACATCAAGCACTGGGGAACCATGCACATTTTCTGGTCAATCTTTAATTTCTGCATTCGAAAATATACATTGATTGGGTCAACATATAATAAGCAAGAACAAAACTAAATATATTAAATATTTTCTATGATTAAATCAAAGTCTGTGTGCAAATTAAATATTCTAACAGCAAACTCTGCATGTCTGGCCATTGCTGTAAAGATCCCCTTTCCCATCACATTAACCAATTGATTTGTTTTTTGCAGTATGTACACAACTGATTCATTATCTTTCTAATCATGGTTTAGCATGGTTTAATTGGTCTTTATTCTCATAGTGTAAATATAAATCCAACAAAATATGTTTAATGACTTTCAATGACTTAAATGATGTTTTAAATACAAAATCTACTTCAATCCTGCAGGATTAAATATCTCTACCATATAAAATCAGTTTAATTCCCAGATGGACTATTATAAAAAAAAAATTCAGTAAATTACATGACGTTAATTTAAACTTTAATATTTTAGATCTATTGAGTACTGATTTAAGATTGCTAAAAGATAAATTAAGCGTAATAGTTTCCTTTATAACACTTTGTATGAACGAATATTCATAAACTAAAATAAAATATGTGACAAGCAATAAGACTGGATGAAATATTTGAATTCATCAGCACATTTTCATTTATCATGACATCCCTTTCATCTTCGATCTTCATTTGCATTTCAATCAACTAAATTGTTGTCTCCGTGTTGTTTATATCTGTTTTAGGGAAAGCATGATCAATTATTTAAAAGTACAGATTTAGATTTAATTACAATAAATAACTTTTTGATGAAACAAAAAGTCAGATGCCATGTTTTGTCTTTGAGGCATTTTGATAGATTATTTAAATGGGCATCATTCTTATAAATCAGATAAATTGATTGAGAAATAGAAAGCTTGAATCTCTTGATATAGGCATTCAATATCTGTCTTTGGTTCGAGAAGGCATTTACTTAAATCTAATGTTTACATCTTAACACCTTGCTAAAATCTGATATAATAGTAT
Source organism: Engystomops pustulosus (assembly GCA_019512145.1). NCBI lineage: Eukaryota > Metazoa > Chordata > Amphibia > Anura > Leptodactylidae > Engystomops > Engystomops pustulosus. Next base: position 213,720,644 of record CM033642.1, read on the forward strand.
GCCAGTTTGTGAAAAGGGGTGAATGGAGAGGGCCCATAGGCTGAGCCCTCTCAATACAGACTGGGTGCTTTTTGGATATTGCAACAAACACCCTGCATTAAGACCTGCAATCGATGCTGCACCGATTGCTGGCATTGACCCTTTACATGCCACTGGCAAAGCTGTGCACAGGTGCCACCATCATGGCTGTGATTGTCTCTATCTGTGACATGATTGAAGAAAGACAATGGGGGTCATTTACTAAGGGCCCGAATCGCATTTTTCTGTCGGGTTACCCGAATATTACCGCTTTGCGCCAATTTTCCCTGAATTGCCCCAGGTTTTCGATGCGCGCAATCGGATTGTGGTGCATCGGCGCCAGCATGCACACAACGGAAATTGGGGCGTGTCTGCCAGAAAACCCAACGGATTCGGAAAAACCGCCGTTCTTTTTTTTAAAAAAGTGTCGCTTGACACACGCTTACCTACACCCAGCAATGGATCGTGAACTCCAGTGAACTCCAATGGACTTCAGCACAGCAGTGACACCTGGTGGACATCGGGCGCACTACCTTAGTGAATTGCCGGAAGACCTGAATCCTCCACAGAGAACACGCCGCTGGATCGCGACAGGACCGGGTAAGTAAATCTGCCCCAATCTGTCACCATGACAGCCCAGGGTCTGTATTCAGCTCTATATTGCATTATATGGTAGGAATGATAAGGCCCCTTAGGGTTTAAAAAACACTAGGAGGTCTAAACAATAGTGAAAAAAAAATAGTTAAAAATAATTTTAAAAAAACGTAAAGGTTCAAAGGTTAAAACCACCCTCCTTATGCTAGAAGTGATATAAAAATAAACATTAAAAATCACAAACATGTTAGGTATAGGTACATCCCAAAAGTTCCAATCTTTTAATATATAGCAGCTATTCTCGGTTATCACTTTATTGTCATTTTGCTTAAAAAGTGATCAAAAAGTCATACAATCCCACAAAATGGTATCAATGTAAATATCATCATGTTCTGAAAAAAAAATTTAAATAACTTAAAGCTCTATACTCATATCATCAGAATATGGTAATATGAAGATTTTTTTTTTCATACAAAAGCTTTTTATTTTTTAAAAACTTATTAAGACCTAATAAAACCTATATAAATTGAGTATTGCTGTAATTGCACCTACCTATAGAGTAAAGGAGTTATTTGGAGTGCACGGTGAAAGCCATAAAAGCAGAGCCCACAAGAAAATGGTGCAAAAGCCTTTTTTCATCAAGTTCAATGCATTTGGCTTTTTTTTTTACAACTTCTCAGTACACAGAATGGAATAGAAAATATCACCACTGTATTTGCTGTACAATGCAGTGGATAAAATGGCAATTCCACCACTTGTTTTTTAATTAAAATATTGAATTTATAGATTTATATTACATAGGTATGAATCAAGGAATAATATAATTAATATAAAGGTCTAAATGCACATTTTGAAATGATCACAGAAAGGTTTATCTCTAGTCTCTATTCTAAGCCTAAAGAGTTACCGTATTCAGAATTTCACTCTTCTCTATTCTGGGTAGGTTGTTATTCATTAATTGAAATGTCCAACTAACCTACAAGATCCTTATTATGTGAGAATTTGCTTTGACTCCATAGTCCATAACATGTTGCCTGCAGAATGGGCCACATGTTCAACGTAAATTGTTTAGTCATCTATGTTTTTAGAGCATACATATAAAACAAAGATACAGTGTATTGCTTATTATCTAAGGTGTTTTATTCATTTATTATAAATATGTGTTATCGTTATTATCATTGTTATAAGTTTATCATGGATTCATTATTTTAACCACTAAATTTGCGTTCTATAACCAGCTCTCATTTTTGAATCTTTCTTAAAATGCAACTTTTGTAATAGGTAAAGGTACTCTCGAAACTTTTAAATAGAACAATTAAAATTAACGATTGTTTTCCTCTGATGAATAAAACTTTTTTATTGCAAGGGAGATGATTCACATATTCTTGTATACACATTTATTGGGAACATAATCATTTAGTTTTACTGACCGTCACCTGAAACTCAATATTTGCCAGCAGGATGAATTGAAAGTTAAGTGTTGGTTTTGCGAGGAAGTTGGAGGAAGATGCTCTGACTCGGTTGTTCTCAAAGGTCAATAAAATTTAAAATAGCTCTATAAAACTATGTTTGGTCTTAAAATTTGTTTCCAGTACTTTTTTTTCTTTTTTTCTAGGTTGTGGAGATGTAGATTACAAAATAGTAAAATTTTGTGATATAAAATGTAATTTCGATGCAGGAATGAATTAGATTGCATAGGGAAGATTGTCTGGAGTATTATACTTCAGTGATAACAGAGGTTTCATTTGCAGAAACTGGATTATTTGAAGTCTGTACAGTTAAATGGAGAACACTTAAAGCAAAAGAAAGTTAGCAGTTGTGAGTAAGTTTGAGAGATACTTCATACTATGCTATTAAATAACATAATTGTGTGCCACCCTTTCGGGGAGATTTATAGTGAGTCATATTAAACAGGGCTACATACTGTATGTATATTACATTAATGTATGATAATTCCTTAATAAAAGAAAAAAGAACAATTGTCTAAATTAACCTAAACTATTCAAATTATTGAAAATGAATGAAATATTCCATACATTAGTCTTATCCACAACTACTTTTGAGACTCTTTGTTTTTTGAAGTTATGACGTTTTAAATTTCCAAGTAACTGCTGCAGTCAGTCACTGAACTAGTATATGGCTTGAATTATTTTGCCATATCATTTCTACAGACAAGTGGACAAATTCAAAGGGGGAGCACCAAAGCAGTACTGCTGGTAGCATCCTAGACCCGCATGACCACTTCTAAGACAGTAGAATACTGCAGCAATCCAGTTTCTAAATATCAAAACAAAAATGCACTGATATCAGTCCCTTCCAAAGCTAGAACTAGTAATAGTTTAGTTACTTAATTTTCCTGTAATGCTGCTTTATGGACAATACGATGAAAACGGGATGGACAGTCACAGACAGTGATCCATAAAGCTAGATCAACTCAGTTGCCCTACCTACTCACCTTCCCTAGGCAGCATGTGGCAACTGGGCGGCATTCCTCTCTGCAAAAAACAGAGACACAAAAGAACAAACATGCACAGAAGAATGGTTGAACAAATATGAGTCAATACAAAGAGAACTATTCAGCACAACAATACAAAGGTCCAGAAAACACAAGCAAGCTCAAAAGAAGACTGATAGCAAGTGCTAGAAAGTGGGCAGGCAATTCTCTGAGTTAAAATCCAACATATAGAAAACAGGTAGAAGAAAGGGAAAAAAAGATGCCGAAAAAATGGGAATTTATTTTGGTAGTTAATATGGCAAATAATCATTGTATCCTGGCACACCAAATCTAGTGCTTCCATATAAAATTAGACACAACTAATAGTACCCCTTAACAAAAGGGGAAAGGAAGACACCATAAATGAATAGATTTATACCAGTAAAGTGAAATATAACACTTTATTATTGCAAAATATGTTAAAACATAATGGTAAAAACATTTGTAGGCACCCTAGGTAAGGTGCTTTAATGGTATGCAATACAATGACGGCGACACAGAGGAAAAAAGTCGTCACCCCGGACAGAATTGGAGGAGATGCAAGTAATGCAGGTATATAAACACTAATGGCAAGGAGAAACAAGTGACATGTGGTACAATATCATAGTATAACTCAAGCATAGGAGAGCGAACAACTTTGTCCTATACTGGACCAAATGTGGTCCACCAATAAATTGTTTGTGAAACCTTACCAGTAAAATAGGTAAAGACCTCCACTGTCCGAGATGACGGCAGCCCCGATGTGCGTTTCGGCTCAGATTGAGCCTTCGTCTGGGGGTCAGACGGGGTCAGAGACTTATTGCAGAGAGTTCTTGGACAAATCCCCTGACATCCAGACAAAGCAGACTAGTAGGAGAGGAACGTCAGTAGAGAAGGCATCTGTCCATAACAGATAGCGTAAACATATGCCGCCCAGAATAAAATTAACAGGAAACAGAGGGATGTGTTGGTAGTCAATTAAGACAGCTGGAAGTAAATTAAGGCAATGTTCAGCATATTGCAGGACAGAACGCAAAAAAAAACAAAAAACAAAATCATAGCCTGCAGAGCATCTTCTGTCGTACTTTATGGGCAGAGTAAGGCGCTGAAGCCGACATCAACACAAATGTTAGATTTACACACAAGTTGCACCTGGCTATAGAATGCACTCTGAAGGATGACAGATGTATATATGTATGTATAATATAGATGTAGCCAAGTTAACTTGGCAATTAATGCATTAACCTCAGCGTCCAATATATTGGACGCAGAGCTGATGCCGGTTCAGCTTGTACTTGAAGCTGGGTGAGCATCATAAAGCATGAAGTATCAGCTGTAACTAAGCTCCAATCCTGTGTGTTTAACCAGGTAAATGCCTCAGTCAGAGCAACCTCAACATTTAACTTGTCTGCTGGTGGTCTTTGCCATAATTGGGGGGAGAAGTGTAGATCGTTTCTATAACACCCCTGAAGTCATAATCGGACCCCAGGGCTGTCTGCAGGCAGTGCCTGTAAGATCCCATCTGTGAAGGGATCATAAAGGCACGATGTCAGCCTATGCATATGCATATGGCTTGTACATGCCCCATGACGGAAGTAATAAAAAAGTTTATAAAATGTGATTTAATAAAAAATAATAAAAAATGCCAAAATCCCCATTAATATATAAAATGACATATAGTATAAAAAATTTCAGAATCATAACATAATTTCCACAGTATTATCACATCAGAAACAACTCGTAGAATAAAAATAAATTATTTTTTAACCCACACTGTAGAAAAAAACTGTTTAAAACCCACCAAATTATGATTTTTACCATTTTTATCCCACATAAAATTCAATAAAAAGTATTAAAAAAACATATCTACTCCAGAATGATACTGGATACTACATATCCCATAAAAAACAAGCTATTAACCAGCTCCATAGACAAAAAATAGTGTTATGCCACTTGGAAGATGGCAATGCAAAAATGGGCGGCTGACGTCACTTCCGGTTTGCGGTTGGCGGCTGACGTCACTTCCGGTTTGCGGTTGGCGGCTGACGTCACTTTAGGAACGTACACATTCCAACCATCAAAAAATTCTAGCATTTTAAAAAAGTCACATTAGCCATAAAATAAACAACATTTCCACTTTATTGCACACACTGATAATGTTTGCAAGGTCCATTTCGCACCTGGATAATCATACACACTGTAGTTTGTAACGTTCTTTGAAAAAATGTCCCCCTGTAGTGGCAATCTGCACTTCAACAGATAAATTGCAACCTGTGTTGTAAAGAATGTTCTGTGTAGTTTCCAGTAGAGTTAGCGACTGTGGTAGGAAACAGAATGATATTCACACAATACTCTGTTGTGTGAGATATGGGGCAATATGTGTTGTGGATGTAGTTAGTGTATCAAAACACCACAAGATCGTGATACATTCTCATTAGAGATGAGCGAGCACTAAAAGATCGGGTACTCGTTATTAGAGACGAACTTTCCGATGCTCGAGTGCTCGTCTCGAATAACGAGCCCCATTGAAGTCAATGGGAACAGACTCGAGCATTTTTCAAGGGGACCACGGCAGCACGGGAAAGCTTGGCCAAACACCTGGGAACATCAGAAAAGGATGGAAAAACACACGGAAGGAAATGGAAGGAAACAGCAGGGCCAGCATGGCATGGATGCCTCTAGGCTGCGTCTAAAATTGCACCATTATGCAAAAATTAGGGCAACGCTGGCCATGACAGAGTGACAGAATGAGTAGATAGCATCTAAAAACATCCAATAATTGACCCTGACACTATAGTGGACGGATGCAGAGGCAGCTGGACAGCCGCGGCAGGCTAGAGAGTGCGCATCGGCGAACTCATACATTAAATGGACTCATGCTCCAACCAGGGGTGGCAGAGAGGAACCACAGGAGGTGAGCAGAAGCGCTCAAATAATATCGTACATGATCAAGTTGCCAGGATATTTTGGTGGATTACACAGCGAGGGTGGCGACAAGTTAACATGGAGCCATGAAAACAACCAAAATTCTGCCTTGACACAGCTCGTTTGATAAGGGGACAATTTATGGTAGAGGCAGTGAACTAGTCGTAGATTAAAGGTGTGCTGCCAGTTTAAAACTATGTAGTTGGCTGGAGAGGCTGGCGCTCCACTGCTAGGCGAGGCTTTCGACAATTCCCAGCCCTGTCTCTAGGCGACTCCCAAACAGCACTTCTAAGAACATTTTGTTATAAGATCAAGTGTAGTAGCGTTCTTATAGTTTAGGATATGGCGGGGGAGGGAATGTAAAAAACCGATGAGCAAGAGCGCTGAATTTGAAATAATATTGGTAACTGATAAAAATTTTGCCAGTATTTTGGGATTACACATCAGGGTGCGAAAAAGTTTAAAAAGTTGTTGTGGAAGCCATTGAAAACAACCCAACAATTTTGCCTGACACAGCTCGTTTGATAAGGGACCATGAATGCCTACAGTTCATGCAGTCGTGCACTGGCTGCCAGTCCCTTTTGATACAGTTTAAAATATACCCTCATCAATAAAGCTCTGTATAAGCTGCACCCATACCTCTCCTTCGATCTCAGTCTATTGCCCAACCCGTGCTCTTTAGATCCGCCAGGGATCTTAGATAACCTCTACCCAGTGCGGACATCCCACTCGCGTCTCCCAAGACGTCTTAGGCTGACCCAATCTATGGAAGGCTTTGCCCCGGACTCTCAGAAAAGACAACCTCCAAAGGTTCAAGTGATTTAAAACCCTTTCTTAGGCAAGCCTTATTAACACTCATAATGCAATGAAGTTTTAACTCTTCTACTAACCCCGTCTGTGTCGTCCTCCAATCTGTTATTCCGCAAAACAGGCACCAGACTTCTCTGAAGTCCCATTCACCCTGGAAACTGGTCTATAAGATGACGGCTGAGTGGTTCAAGCGACAGGAATTCCAGTATTATATTTGTTATATTCCCCACCTACAGAAGAATGGCTTGAATTAAATATCTTGTACCTCGTATTACCCCATCCATCGTCATAAACCGTACGCTCTGGCGACAGGGGACCTCACTCCGTTGTTCATACAAATGTCGGCGTGTCTGTTACATACATTGTGTATTTGTTTCCTATGATTGTAAGCGCACGGAATATGATGGCGCTACATAATAAAGATTATTATATTAATTATTAGGAGTCAGTGAACTAGTAGTAGATTATTAAAGGTGCTGCAGTTAATTTTAAAACTATGTTAGTTGGATCTTGGGAGGGAGATGGAGCTCCGATTCCAGGCGAGGCTTTCGCAAATACAAGCCCCTGTCTCTAGGGCGACTCCCCAAAACAGCATTCTAAGAAACTTTGTATAAGATTCAAGTGTAGTTAGCGTTCTTTATAAGTTTGGGATATGGGTGTGGGGGAGGGGAGCATGTAAACAGAGGAGCAAGAAGCGCTGAAATAATATCCGAAGGTAAAAGTTTGCCAGTATATTTGAGGATAACACAGCAGGGTGGCGACAAAGTTAACAACTTGATGTGGAATCCATGAAAAACAACCACAAATTTCTGCCTGACACACCTCGTTGATAAGGGGCGAGTATGGAGGCAGCTATATGGACGACTTTGTGGAGCGGTAGCAATGGAGACAACGTGTGGAGGATGCATGGAAGGACATTAATTTGCGAGTGCCTGATGTGGCCGTCCAAAACAGTTTTCAAAAAAACAGCGGAGACAGGTAGGTGGCCCCTCCAGAAAGAAAAATTAACATAGATTGAGGGCCTGTATGTGGCAGTCCAAAAAGTTTTCAAACAGAGGAAGCAGGTAGGTGGCCCTCCAGAAAAATGAATGATTGAGTGCCTGTATGTGGCAGTCAAAAAATTTCAAACCAGAGGAGCGGTAGGTGGCCCTCCAGAAAAAAATGAAATAGATTGAGTGCCGTATTGTGCCGTCCAAAAAAGTTTTCAAAACCAGAGGAGCAGTAGGGGCTTTCCAGAAAAATTTACTAGATTGAGTGCATGTCTGTGGCAACTCCCAAAAAAGTTTTTTAAAACAGAGGACCCGGGTAGGGGGCCCTCCAAAAAAATTAAATGAAAAAGGTTACTATAGCTAGAGCCAGTGGGCCCTGTCAAAAAATAGCCAGTTTCTCGCTTTAGGTAACTGTACAACGAGGACCGGAGAAGGAGGGCAAATGCGGACGGAGGAGGAGCTGATAAATTATTCAGGTTGACTTCCTCGCCTGGTGGAGATGGAAATCCTAGAGAAATCAGGCTTTATTCATCTATAAAAGCGTCACGCCTTCAGTCGACAGGTGTGTTAATGCTTATCGGTGATATGCCCCTGTCACTGAAAAACCCGTCGGGACAACGCGAGCGGCAGGGCCAGGAGAACTCCAAGGCGTACAGGCCAGTTCATGCCCATGTCCAGCTTTGAAACAGTATTTTAGGGAGCTGTGTGTCCTTAGGACGATTGTTATGTCAGTCCGTACTCTCCTCACCATCTTCTGTAAGGATCAGCCCTACTCTGCCGAGAGACGCGACAGGTGACAGTGTCCTTGACTGGGGTGGACATAAACGGCTAAAAGTGTTGTAATTAGCTGTTACCCTTCATGTGCAAGCTTGCTGCTCGCCCTACTCTCCCGCCTACCTTGTTTTTTCACGCAGAACGCGGCCCTTGCGGCGCCGCGCTGTTTCCTCAGAAGGGAAACTAGAGTTTCAGCGGTGCACCGGGCCTGCTGGTATTCATGCAGTCTACACAGCTCCTTTTCCTTCCAGGGATGAGAGTGGAAAGAGTTTGCTTGTACCTGTGGGTCCAGGAGGGAATACCCATAATCAGGTTGTGTGAATAATTCTTTTGTTGAACGCGAGGGCACGGGATAGGGCAGCCTAGCAGTGTAATACAAACTGAGCCAGACGGCCAGATCTAACGACGTCAAGAATGTCCTCCCCTCATGGCCTGACTTCCATTTCCTACTCTCCAACTCCTCAACTCCTCTCTCTTCTGCATACACGCGAACAGTGTAAGCCTGAACAATGGTCTCTTGGCTGCGCCAACATTCTCCTCCTCTTCCTCCTCATCCTCCTTCCACCCTCCTCTGATATGGCATGGAAACAGACCTAGGGTGCTTTGGCTATCAACAAGGGAATCTTCTTCCCCCGTTTTCTTGTGACAGAGCGCAGAGCTTCAGACTTCCATGCTGATCCAGAGCAGTTTTTCAACAGGCCAAGCGCGAGGATGGTGAGGCTGATGCATGGCGGCCATCGCCACTGACCATATGTTGTTTGACGCCTCAATTACTCGCACCTGGATAGATATCAGATACATCCACGTTTCCACTCCTTTGAGACTTAGGAAGCTGGACTGACCTACTACCAGTCTGGTGGATTGACATCCTGGCATATCTACAAATCTCGATGCCGCTGCTGGTTTAAACTCTGGGATACCATGGTTAGTGTTGAATTCCCCTCCGGGGCACGTCGCACAACAGTCCGGTGAGCAGGCGTTGGATTGGCGGCGACTTCTGCTGCTGCGCTTGCGAGAGTGGCAGCAATCTTGCTGGACTTCCCTGAATATGGCAAAACGAGTGCGGCTCACCTTCTGAGCAAATCAGAAATTGAGTGTTAATGTTTAGAAACGCTGAACTTAGGTTTACACATGGGCCAGGCATGGCACAGTGTAGTTGCGAGTTGCGAGCCGCTACCAGGGGGCATGTAAACAGTATGCGCAAGAATCGCTTGGAAATAATATCGGTAAATGATAAAAAATTTTTTTGCCAGTATAATTTGTGGATACACAGCAGGGTGGCGACAAAAGTTAACAAGTTTGATGTGGAAAATGCAATTATAGCGCGTGGGCAGTTGTGCATTTATGTGACTAGGCCTCAGCAGTTCGAGCACCGCCTGCTGTCGCCTTAGCAACGGCCTGCGGCTGTGCATAGAGCTAGCGGAATGATGGAGCCATGCCCACGGAGGTGTTGGGAGGAGGAGGTGGAGGAGGGGGTGGAGGAGGAGGAGGAGGAGGATTAGTAGGCCTGAAAGACCTGGCCGAGGTAGGCCCCGCAATCCTCGGGCGTCGGCAAGTATATGACCAGCCGCAGGGTCAGACCTCGGTCCAGCATCCACCAATTAAACCCAATGTGCCGTCAGGATATATAGTGGCATGCCCGGCAGCACGCGTCAACGTGTCCGTGGTAGGTGGTGGACCTTGTCAGAAGAAACGGCTGGTCAGGCACGGGATGATGTTTGTCTGACACGTGCTGGTGCAGGGGTTGGACGGCACACGGGAAAAAAGTAGTGGGGCGGGGACCGAAACCGAGGGAGTGGCCCGGCCATGAGGTTGCGGAAAGGCCTCGGTCTCTACTAGCTATAGTGCCAGCATCTCCGGTAAGCAATTGGAGATGTGGACATTAGGGCTTGGGCGTGCGGGTGGTTGCACTCTAGATTTCGTTTCCGCCCAGACGTCTGGGTGGTATGGAGAGCTGAACGCTGTGGATGGCTGTGGAGGAGCGTGGAGCGAACGATGGGGTTTTGTGCCAGGTCTGGGCAGGGGGGGTGACTATCAGCTGACCCAGGGGAGGGAGCAGTGGTGTGCCACGGCGGAGGTGAACGGGCTTGGTGCCACGGAGAGTGGGTTACATATATGCCTGCGCATACTGGTGGTAGTAAGTAGTAGTGGTGGAAAAATGGAACCCTGTGATCCTGGTTTGGCAAAAGGTTGCCCACACCCCCAGTCCGTCGGTCATCCGTGTTTCCTTAAAGAACCTCCCGACTTCTGAAAATCTAGCCTCAGCGGGGGAGCCCTCGTACTGGAGCTTCAATAGTGAACATTTGGCGCTTGATGCACCGCTCTGCCCTGCCTCTCCGTCTGGCCCCACCACTGCTCTTCCAACATGTCGGTCGAGGACCTCCTTCCGTTCTCAGAAGCACTGTGTTCACCGGCCTCTCAACCAAGCTTGGGTCTGTCACCTCATCTCATCCGATCCCTCAGTCTGCTCCACCCTGCCCTGACAACAACTCACCACTGTTGACAACCGTGTCTCCTCATCGTGACTAGGACACACTTTTACACACTTCTTCCACTTACGTCAAAGAAGGTCATCATCACCCACAGCGGCGACTCGTGAAACAACTGGGCTTCGGAGAAAGTGCCAGAAGCAACCCGGCACAAGTGGTGGTGATGGGGGAAGGGTCCAGAAAACAGTCCTCAGAGTATGCCGGTTCAAATGCCAAATTTTCATGGGAGGGTGGCAGACTGGGGGGGAGGAAGGCTGTGAGGAAGGAGCTGGAGGGAGTGCCGATTCGGGGACATGGCTGGACTGCGGGGAAGACTGACTGGTGGACAAATTGCTCGAAGGCATTGTCGGCAATCCACGACATCACCTGATTCGCACTGTTCTGGCCCCAACAGTGCTCTACCACGAGTCCCAGTAACGTCAGCATGAAACATAGGAGTGTAGCTCTGCGGCGCTCTCCCCTGCTCCATCATCAGCAGGGGGTGTTCACACCGCCCAGGACCACGGCCTCTGACCCCTTGCAGTAGTGGACGCCCACGTCCCCGCCCCGTCCTCTACCCCTAGCCCTCGGGTTAAATATTTTGAAAATGAAAGTCTAAACTTTAATTTTTTTTAAACTTTTTTGTTTGTTTTTTGTGTTTTTTTTTTTTTTTTGTGTTTTTTAGTTTTTAAAACCAACGAGGCGATCTATGCATGGCTATTTTCAGCCAAGTATGAAAGCACACTGCTATGCAGATGTGAGATGCAACGCTGATGTAGAAAAATAAACGTAAAATAAAAAGAAATTGGCAGACGTGCCTAATTGAAATCAAACCCCTAATAAATTTTCCCACTTCGGTCTTTGCGATTGGATATGGCTGAACTAAGCGCTTAACACAAAGTCGGCAAGTCTCACTACAAATCCTAACAATTTGGTAGTAGATGCACTGCAGCAAGGACAGCCACCAGCAGATCAAAACAGAATAAAAATTAAACAGCTTATTGTCGGCGTAAAGTAAGCCGTTGGGATTCTCTTGGCTATTTTTAGCCAAGTATGAAAGCACACTGATATGCCAGATGAGATGCGCTGAGTTATGAAAAAATAAACGTAAAATAAAAAGAAATGGGCAGACTGTGCCTAAGGAAATCCAACCCCTAATAAATTTTTCCCACTTCGGTCTTGGCGATGGATATGTGGTCACTAGAGCGCTAACACAAAGGTAGCAAGTCTCAATACCAAATTCCTCACAATTTGGAGTAGATGCACTGCCAGCAGGACAGCCAGCCAGTAGATCAACCGAAATAAATTCTAGAACGCTATGTAGGGTAGTCAGCCGTTTGGATTCCCTTGGCTATTGTCTAGACACGTATGAAAGCCACACTGCTATGCCAGATGAGATGGACGCTGGTTATGAAAAATAAAACGAAAATAAAAGGAAGGGCCAGACTGGCCTAATCGAAATCAAACCCCTAATAAATTTCCCACTTTCGGTCTTTTGCGATGATGGATATGTGCGTCACTAAGCCGCTAAACACAAAGGTCGCAAGTATCACTACAAATTCCACAATTTGGTAGTCAGTAGATGCCACTGCAGCAAAGGGACAGCACCAGCAGGATCAACCAGAAAAAAAATATATATATAACGCTCTTGTAGGCGTAAAGTAAGCCGTTTGGATTGCTCTAGGCTATGTTCTAGCCAAAGTATGAAGCACACTGTATGCCAGAGAGAGGACGCTGAGTTATTAAAAAATAACGTAAATAAAAAGCAATGGCGACTGTGCCTAATTGAAATCCAACCCCTAAATAAATTTTCCCAACTTAGGTCTTTGCGATGGATATGTGAAGTCACTAAGCGCTAAACCAAAGGTGCAAGTCTCACTACCAAATTCCTCCCACAATTGGTAGTAGATGCCACTGCAGCAAGACAGCACCAGCAGATAAACCAGAAATAAAATATATATAACGCTATTGTAGGCGTAAGTAAGCCGTTTGGATTCTCCCTTTGGCTTATTTTCTAGCAAGTATGACAGCACACTGCTAGCCGATTGAGATGACGCTGAGCTATGAAAAAATAAACGTAATATAAAAAGGAAATGGCAGACTGTGCCTAATTGAAATCAAACCCTAATAAATTTTCCCATTCGGTCTTTGCGATGGTATGTGAGTCACTAAGCGCTAAAACACAAAGGTCGCAAGTCTCATACAAATTCCATCAATTTGGAGTAAGATGCAGGCCGCAAGGACAGCACCAGCAGATCAACCAGAAATAAAATATATATATAACGCTATTGTAGGCGTTAAGTAAGCCGTTTGGATTCTCCTATGGATATTTTCTAGTCAAGTATGAAAGCACACTGCATGCAGATGAGATGACGCTGAGTATTAAGAAAATAAACGGAAAAGAAAAAGAAGGGAACTGGCGACTTCCTAATGTAAATCAAACCCCTAATAAATTTTCCCACTTCGGTCTTCTGCGAGGGATATGTGTCACCTAAGGCTAAACACAAAGGTCGAAAAGTCTCACCTACAAATCCACAAGTGGGAGGAGATGCACTGCCCGCAAGGACAGCCACCAGCAGATCAACAGAAATAAATATATAAACGCTATTGTAGGCGGAAGTTAAGCCGTGGATCTTCCTCTGGCTATTTTCTAGCCAAGTATGAAAGCACACGGCTATGCAGATGAGAGGACGCGGCGTTCTTAAAAAAAAAATAAACGTAAAATAAAGGAAACTGGCAGACTGGGCATAATTTAAATCAAACCACCTAATAAATTTTCCCACTTCGGTCTTTGCGATTGGATATTTGCATCACTAAGCGCTAAACACAAAGGTCGCAAGTCTCACTACAAATTCCACATTGGTAGTAGATGCACTGCCGCAAGGACAGCCACCAGCAGACAACCGAAATAAAATTATTAACGTATGTAGGCGTAAGTAAGCCGTTTGGATTCTCCTTTGGTATTCTCGCGGAAGTATGAAGCACACTGCTATGCCAGATGAGATGACGTTGAGTATTAAAAAATAAACGTAGATAAAAGTAAGTAAATGGCAGGACTGTGCCTAATTGGAATCAAACCCCTAATAAATTTTCCCACTTTGGTGTTTGAGGTGGATGTGTGCACTAAGAGAAAAACAACGTAGCAAGTTCCCCTGCAAAATTCCTCCACAATATGGTACTAGCTGCAAATAAAAAAAAAAAAAAAGTATAACGTTATTGTAGCCCTAAGAAGGGCTGTTGGTTCTTGTAGAATCACTCCTGACTAACACGTATTCTAATAGAAACGCTAACGCTTTCAATGACAGCAGCAGCTCTATCCATAGCGGCATCCAGAACAGATGATCCGAGCAGCGCAGGCAGGGCTGTCTATTCCAGGGTCACCTGATTGGCCAGCCAACCACTGCTATCGACGTGTAAGGGTACACGTCATGCTGGGTGGAGTTCAGAGTCTCCTGGCTTGTGATGCTCTGTTTCTGGCCGCCAAAAGCAGAAACGGCGGGAGCTGCCATTTTCTCGAGCGGGGAAGTATTCGTCCAAGCAACGGGAGCAGTTTCGAGTACGCTTAATCTCGAACGAGCATCAAGCTCGGCCGAGTATGTTCGCTAATCTCTAATTCTCATATCTTATGTCAGCAAAATGTTTCTGATGAGGATGTGGTAACGTTACTGCGGCCCCTGATAAGTTTTGTGCAACTGTTGTATCTCCTTCGGCGTTGTGTCTCTGCTGATGCGCATGTGTGGAAGCTAATCTGAATGGTTACGGAGCTCCGTTTCTTTAAAAAATGCGGGTTCTGTTGTGAGAGTAATTCCAACTCATCAGCTCTCCCGGTTGCTTTGGAGATCGCGCTGGTTTCCTCTTTCAAGGATTTTCCTTTCGGAGCACTTATGAGCTCTTTCCCTGGAAAGACTTACTAACATATCATTGGAGAAAAAAACATCACATTGTAACTGTTGCCTTGCCAGGCAGTATCTACACTGCAATTACACAAGGCCAAGGTTTCTAGAACCTTCATAGAGGGTTTGATCAGTTTCCCTAACAGCCCTGACCCTGGAGAGAGTTGCTAATTCGCAACTTCCCACGCTGCCGATGCATTGGCAGGGGTGTTGCATTACCCCCTTGGTCATGAAAGAGCCACCCAGGCTGGTATGGACCCGATGAAGTCTAGGACTAAACGCATAGAGTTCTAGGTGGTCCATGCCCCAAAGATGTGGGGGACGAGTAATAAAGTGCACTTAGGACAAGTACTTGCTATGTGCACTGTCCGGGAGACAAAACCGCCCAAGATCATGCTTACAGGTACCGGGGTTTGTGTCGGACTAAGTACATACACTCACCGGCAACTGTATATTAGGTACATGTCCAAACTGCTCGTTGTAACACTTAATTTACCGCCAATACATGGCAGCAATCAGGGCTATAGAATGTAGACATGGTCAAGACAATCTCCTGCAGTTTCAAACCGAGCATCAGTATGGGGAAAAGAAAGAAAGGAGATTGAGGGCTGAACATGGATGGTGTTGGTGCCAGAAGGGATGGTCTTTCTGAGTATTTCATAAAGATGATTCTATGGGAGTTCAAGCACAACCATCTCTAGAGTTTACAGGAGAATGGTTCCAGAAAAAGAAAAAAAAATCCGTGAGCCGCAGTTTGTGGGCGGAAATAGCTGTTTGATGCCAGAGGTCAGAGGAGAAGGGCAGACTGGTCAAGCTGCTAGAAAGGGCAACAGTGACTCAAATGCCACCCGTCAACCACGGAAGGCAGAAGAGCATTCTGAACGCACAGATAGTCAAATTTGATGCAGATGGGCTACAGCAGCCGAAAAAGGGGACCACACGGGTGGCCACTCCTTTCAGTAATAAAAGAACAGGAACTGAGGCTACAATTTGCACAAGCTCATCGAACATTGGACGTAGAAGATTGGAAAAAAAAAAAAAACGTTGCCGGTCTCATGAGTCCGATATCTGCGTGCGGGACCTTGGATGGTAGGGTCAGATTGGCGTCAACAACATGAAAGCATGGATCCATCTGCCTTGTCAATGGTCAGGTGGTGGTGGTGGTGTCATGGTGGTGTGGGATATTTTTCTTGGCACTCTTGGGCCCCTTGGTATCATTGAGCATCTTGCAACGCCACAGCTACCTGAGTATTGTTGCTGACCATGTCCATCCTTTAGAACCACATGTACCCAACATCTGAGGGGCTCCTTTCAGCAGGATAATGCGCATGTATAAAGCTGAAATCATCTCAGGAAAGGTTTCTGAACATGACAAGGAGCGGTTCACGGTACTCAAATGGCCTCCACAGTCACCAGATCTCAATTCAATAGAGCATCTTTGGGATGTGGTGGAACGGGAGATTCGGATCTGGCTGTTGCAGCCGACAAATCTGGGCAACTGTGTGATGCCCATCATGTCAATATGGACCAAAAATCTCTGAGGAATGCGTCCAGCCGCCTTGTTGAATCTAGCACGAAGAATTGAGGCCAGTTTTCTGAAAGCAAAAGGGGCGTCCAAACCAGTTACTAGCATGGTTTTGTACTAAAAAGGGCCGAGTGTGGTATATGAGACTCATACAGTGAATGCTTGGACATCCCCAATCCCTAAAGACCCTTGGTTTACAGAGGCACACAAGTAAAGGTTGCAGGTGTAGCGTGAGTGTCAGGATTGACATACATACAGTTCAATCTCCTAGATGCAAAGGCATGAAAAAGGTTTTAAATGTAAACTGGACATATAGCATGGTTAATATTTGTGCAAACAATCTTCAATGGCTTAAACAGCCCATGGGTATATAGCTTAAAAAGTACAAAACATTACATCAAAGGATAGCTGTTCAAATAGCAAGGAGAAATTCAATTTCCTGTAAAGAAAGGCCTCAATAGGAACATTAATGGGGCCACATTTTAACTTACCGGGTCCAGTCGCGATCCAGCGGTTGGGTTCTCCGACGCTGATATTCGGGTTCTGGCTGGGGATTCACTACGGTCGGGCGCCGATATTCACCAGGTTGTCGCTGCTGCACCGAGGTCAGCCGAAGTTCACCTGTTTTCTGGTGTATGTGAGTGCTTGATCTGGCGACACAAATGGCTTTTGAAATTCTGCAGTTTTTCCGGAATCCTTCGGGTTGTTCTGGTGGCCACGCCCCCGATTTCTGTCGGCGCGAAAGTCGATAACGTGCGCACATCCCGTGAAATACAGCAGCCAAAGCGGAAATATTCGGGAAAACCCGAACGGATTCGCGGGCGGACCTCCGTACCATGTTGCCCCAAGGTCTCATTCCGGTAATGGAAGGCATGAAGTGCATAACTAAACGTTTTCGTAGCGTTATTGAATAAAGTCTCTCAGAGAGTTCTTAATAAAGGAAAAGTGGGAAGGAAACAAAATTAAAGTAATTATGTACATCCTGAGGTAAAGCTTCAGCCTACAGGGAATTATTCCTTGTATAGAACAAGCGCAGAGTCATCTACAGGAAACAACAGCAAACCTGACGTTGTAACCAGCAGAAAGTTGGTGGGCTTGGAATTTTTAATGTTTAGCACAGAGTTGTGGCGCGGTTAAACCCTTTCAGCGCTGCGAGCAACACTCTTTCAGCGATGTAGTAGAGCGGACACAGTTCTTGCAGGGATAACCTGTAGGTGCTGAGCAGATCTCCAAAGCACATGGCAGAATAAAATTACAATCTAAATTTTAAAGCACCATCACGATTGGCCTTAACTAGGCTGGCAGCAGGGGTAAGACGCAAGTTTGTAAAGCAACAGTTTTCCTTACAGTGTCATACAGCTGGCAGGTCTCCAGCAGGTGGTATGTGCAGAAATATGGAGGGGAGGCGGTTTTGCAGTCGTTTTCCCTGGGGTGTCTGTAGATGAGTCCCTTGGGATGGATGAGGGAAAACCCAGTGGTGGTAAACTCCTGGATCCAGGAATCAACGGAGGCACGTTGTGCAAATCAACTTACAGTTTCTTATTGAACTTCAAACAGCAGGCAACAGCCTTAACATCAGCAAACGTCTTGGCTGACAACATTCACAATGTTAAACGTTTCCTTGCAGGCAGTAGCTACGCTGCAATTTACACAAGACCCAGGTTCTAGAACCTTCTAGAGAGGTGATCAGTCTCCTAACAGCTACTGACATGGAGGACGGGCACTATTCGAAATTCCCACTTGTCTGTGCATTGGCCAGCGGTTGTAAACGTCTTCACTGGTGTGCATTTGTGGCACATTTTGGCTACAATGAGACCTTACCGTACTTTTATGAAGACCAACATCAGTAATACACGTGTTTTGTACAGTTTGGACGCAAAATTAAAAGATTTCTCTCCTTCACAGAGTAAGAAATATGCCCTGTATTTTTACAATGTTGCAGGCAGGCTGGGGAGGGATTTATGAAAAAAACAAAAGCTGTATTGAGCCCCTCCTCCATTGATCCCAGTGTTCCGAACCACAACTCTATGGACCGTGCCCTGTTGTAAACCAAACAAAGCAGAGTACAGGCTTTATTTTTTTTTTTAAATCCCCCCCATCCGCCTGCAGAATTTGCAACCCGTTGACAGCCCCTTGTATCTAGTCTATGCTAGAGACCATAACAATTGGGGCCAAAAGTCATCTCAAAGTAGGGTTGATGTTTTTCCTCACATTGGGAAACTTAAATTATTATACCAGTCTTTGTTTTACAAAAGATCCTAACAAAGGAAAACTAAGAAAGAGATGGCTGCCGTTGTCATGACCCAAGGACGCAATGTCTTGGGTCGCGGGGGGGGGCTCACACTATGCATTTCTGTTGCCCCTACTCGCTCCACAACACTTACCCATCCTCGCTCCTGCTTTCAGATCCTTGGCCGTGCGCACGATCACCGTGTCTTAGGGCGCCGCGACACCGGCTTCACAAGATTTTTAAAGAGCCAGTGCGCAGTTAAGTACGCGGCCTTACCCAGAATCTATTTAACCCAGCCTATCCCCTGCATACCCTGCAGATGTTGCATGCCTCACAGCCAGAGAAAAAAGTTGCGTTTCCATGACCTTGCGATTTAGTGGGATTTCTGTTGTGACCTTGACTGTTCCAGTTCACTTCTCTGCCGGACAGCCTGACCTTCTGCTTGCCTACTGACCTGAACCTTTGCCACCTGCGTGAACCCCCCCTCACTGCCTTCCACCTACAGAACCTGCCTTCCCTCCTACACAACCTGCCTTCCGTCTCTGTACCTGCCTCTGGCCAGCACACACAGACAAAGCTGCACCTGTGAAAACGACTCTGGTGGTTACCATGCCGTGCATCCAACCCACTTTGTTTCTGGTGATAAAGGGGTGCCACTTCAGATTCCGGTCCAGGGGTGGCGTTACGTCACGTCTGTGGTGGTCCAGTTGGGTCCATACCCTGGAGCCTGACACCAGTGACTAAATAACTAGCTTTATTAATTTAGTGATCTTCATGTGCATAAAGTGCCTTAAAGAGTCAAAATCTGAGTATATCATGTCAAGCCAATTTGCACCGTGACTCTCACAGAAATACTATCCTATACAAACATTTAGCTTGACTTACAGTTGAGGTAAGAGTGCAAACCACCCACAGGCTACTGTGGCCCTTAATTAATATGAGGAAGGAATATGCTACTACGGCTGTGCCTGGGCTTTTGTCTGGTACTCTTCTAACCGGAATTACAGGAAATGGTTCATTGTGTCATGAACTTTATGAAATGGAAGGTGGAAGAAGCAAATTCTGAATTTGTGTGATATTATGGTGTCCTGCATTGCCAGTCTCAAATGTCCTGATGGTGATCTTTTCAGCTACATTTTGCTATTCTGCTATAGTCACACAGGACTCTACAAAGACAACAAACATCATGAATTTAGTTGCAGTCTTAAGCTTTTGTGGTTTATTTTCAGCCTTTGGTTTTTTGCCTGGCTCTGCATGTATTACTGTTGAGTATAATGCCAACAGTTACTCTGAAAACTGACATTCTGGTTCAAGACAAGGTTATACCAAACATGGGACCTCTGTTGGTTTGGTCACTGTTGCAGCATCTTTGATAATGAATCTGCCTGGACTTTTTGATCTTCAGTTTATAACACAAACAAATATCACAGAAAATGTCATTTGTCCTTTGTCAATACAAAGTCACTGAATTGTTTTATTACTTTATTAATAACATTTAAGTCTTTGGCCTTTGTTATATCTTCCCTTTCTATTGCGACCATTCTTATATCTCTCTTCAAGCATATTAGGCGAATGGAAAGGAACGCAAGAAATAATGGGAATCAACAACTTGCGGCCCATTTTGGCCGCAGCCAAAGAACTGTGACTTTTCTGCTGTTTCTCTATCTCTCACTATATGTTAGTCAGTTTTTAATTTTCTCTGAAACTGCATTGTTCTAGTCAAGAGGGGTTGGGTTTGGTTGCGCGGTTTTATTATATGAGTTTTCCTACAATATAACTCAATTGTGCCCTCATTCAAGGCGAAATCCTCGTCTTTGGACAGCTTATCTCTTTTACTGCCAAGGCATAATATGGGTGGTAATAAATGAATATCAATGCCACAGCACTATAGGTGATTATATATGGTCTACGAATGAAACAAGAAGCGGTAATAAACAAGGACAAGATCCTAGCACCTTTCTTTATACCGTGTGTGCCTAAGCCTCAGTACATGTGTTTTGTTTATGTGTATTTGCCATAGTTTTGTACTTAGTGATTTGCCCGATTGTAAGGCTATCTTACTGCTAACCTCTTAAGGGACTGGCCACTTTTTGTTTTCTGGGTTTTCATTTTCACACCCCACCTTCAAAACTCGTAAGCTTTTTTTATTTTTCCTGTACAAGCGCTCTGTTGGGGCTTATGTTCTGCATAATACATTGCACATCATAGTGATGGTATTAATCATCATGCTGGGTACTGGGAGGAAGCGGAGGAAAAAATTCTTAATGCAGTGAAAAATTATGAAAAAAAAAAATGCAGTGGCCTATTCTTGTGGGCTCTGGTTTGACGGCTTTCAATGAGCGCCCCAAATCACATGTCTACTTATTTTTTGGTTCGGTACGATCAGAGGAAGGAAGGAAACCATATTTGTATAGGTTTATTATATGTTTCATACATTTAAAAATATTTTAAAACTTTTGTACAAAAAAAAAATCTTCATTTTGGTCACGTTCTGGCACTGATAACTTTTTATTACTTCAGTGCACGGAACTGGGGGTGGTGGGGGTGAACAAACTCACTTAGGTCAGTGTCATGTACAAAAACCAATCACTAAAAAGATAAAACATAGAAATATTATTGGTTATACTCTAAAAACACCTAAAAGGCACTCCCAGATGTGCCATCCTATCTCTGTAAAATAAGACAGAGTAATCCTCTCACTATGCTAAATGTCTGGCATAACACATGGACAAAGTGCAGATAGTACAGGTCAATAATACAACAATGGAAGATAAACATACTAGCTGAATGGAAATGTGAATATTATAATAAATATCACCCAAGTCCATGTGTGTAAGGAGGAGAAGAAACGTCTCCCACGCGTATCGCCGCGCTCCTGCGGCTTCCTCAGGGGTGTAACTGGATACCAAATGATCTCTTTCTTTTATATGATTCATGTGATCTTCGGCGGCTGACGTCACTTCCGGTTTGCTGTCGGCGGCTGAGTCACTCCGGTTTGCGCGGTCGCGCGACGATTTGGCTGCTATGAGACTGGGCCTTGGCATGCGCGCCAGCGCTGCGCAGGCGAGCATCCCCACTCCTCCACCTCCATGTGGGGACACCGAGCGCGTCACGGGCCAACGCCCAGCAGCACACACCCGCAAAGTTCCGCCCCCTTACGGGGGCGGCCCACGCCTCCAAGTAGTGCGACGTGTGGTAATGATGCAATCTTGCGGATTTAGTTCTGGAATCCGGTCGATTAGATGTTTATGATGGACATAGTTCTTGGTAAGTATTTCTGGATTTCATAATTCTCCCGGGCCCTTCAGGGGATTCAAAAGAAGGAGGAAAAGTTAAAGTGGAGATCAGCATCACGGGTAATGTCTGTAATATAGATGATATAATAACAAAAATATAAATACAAAGAATAAGTCAGTATCAGATGTAAATGGGATGAAGTGAAAAAATTAAATAAGCTAACCTGACATAATATGTCAACATGGTGTGGCACCATGATGGTGAATGTTGTGAGTGAGTGACAGGTGTCAGGTGAAATGTGTCCTATGTCCATGTGCTATAAACTAAGGTGACATAGTGAATGTATGGTCAGTGTTACTGCTAGTGAAGTATGAAGTGCAGATAAGTGATAGTATGGGAAAAATGTGGATGTGGGTGGCCATATGTGCCACATGATATAATGCTGGTGTGCTGAAAATAGGTAATGGCAAAAGTGGAGTGAGTGAAAGTGACTGCACGCTATGTGAGTGCGTTTGCCATGTGTGAAGAAAGAAGAAAGAAAAAAGGGAGATGTATTTCGTAAAGTGTGCCCCTGTGAAAAAGTGAAGATACTACCTATACTTACCTTTATCTAAAACGCAAAACACACGTGAAGTGTCAATCCCCCCCCCCACCCCCTCCCTCCTCCCCACACTCCTAGACCGTGCCCTGTGAAATAGTGCCAATATACCCATACTTACCTCTATCCTAAAAACAAAAAAGCATCAAGTGAACATGTCCCCCCCCCCCCACACACACCACACACTCACATGTTTGCCCCCTCCCCCAACCCCCCCCCCTATTTTTACCTCCCCAAGTGAGTGCCCTGCCCTAGAGCAAATGGATCCCCCGTGATGGTGTATAAGATGTGTACTACATTACCTTTGCTTGTAAAATCCTGTGAATAGTAATTCCTCATTCAATCCTCGAGGGGCCATAGACTGCATAGTGTAGATCCACCTGGATTCGCATTGTAATAATTTAGAAGAGACACTGCCTCCTCTAATATTGGAAGAAATCTTGTCTAGGCCCACAATTTGTATGTCTTTGGTCTTACCTTGATGATGTTGGAGGAAGTGGTTTGCCACTGCTGTCAAGTTCTTGTCATTTTGAAAATTTCTTCGTGCTGTGTTGATGGTCGAGAAGTGTTGTTGTATTCTTCTTTTAAGCTCTTGTGATGTTTGCCCTACGTAAATTTTGGGGCAAGAGCAAACAATGGCATATACCACATCTCTGGTCTTGCAGTTAATGTAGTGTTTAAGCTGGTAAACCTTACCATTTTGTGGGTCCCTGAAGGTATCTTGTGATATCATGTATTGGCATATGTTGCAATTGCCACATGCGTACGTGCCTTTGAGTCGGTGGCCTCCTGTGGATCCTCCGCCGGGTCTTGTAAAATGGCTATGGCTCAGTTGGTCTTTGAGATTCCTAGCTCTTCTAGCCGTAAGAGCTGGTTTTTCTGTAATATGTTCCGTCAGTCTAGGCTCACTCATCAAGATGTGCCAATTTTTCTTCAGAATGGTCTGTATGTCGCTCCACTGGTTATTAAACGTGGCAATTAGTCTTACCTTGTTATCAGAGATCCTTTTTCTGGGTTGTAGAATTTCGTCTCTTTTGCTGTTTTTCGCCCTCATATATGCTCGGGAGATCACTTTTTTGGGGTAACCTCTGGCCCGTAGTCGTGTTGTAAGTTCCAGTGCATTTACTTTGAAATCCCGATCGTCACTACAGTTTCGTCTCAGTCTGAGGAATTGACCGACAGGTATTCCATTTTTTAGATGTTGCGGGTGAAAGCTGGTGTAGTGCAGCAGGTTGTTGGTGGCGGTCTTTTTGCGGAATAGCGTTGTCTCAATTTTGTTGTTGCGTTTCAGTAACTTCAGATCCAGGAACTCCACTTGTTCTCTAGACATCTGTGGAGTAAATTTGAGATTAAGATCGTTATTATTAAGTTCCTGTATAAATAGTAGACATTGTTCCTCAGTCCCCTTCCATAGGACAACCACATCATCTATATATCTGTACCATTTGATGATGTGGTCTTGGAAAGACTGCGATGGGTGCAGGTGCGTCTCCTCCCACCAACCCAAAAATAGGTTGGCATAGGAAGGAGCGCACCTAGCACCCATCGCAGTTCCGGACACCTGTCGATAGAATTTTCTATCGAAGACAAAATAGTTGTGACTAAGCACAAAATGGAGTAAGTCCAATATGAAGGAATCATGTCTTCTGTCACTGTCTGTTCTTTTATTAAGAAAATATGCCACCGCATTTGTTCCAGCATCATGTCCAATGCAGGTATAAAGGGATTCTACATCCATAGTGAGTAAAATCGTACCTTGTGTGATGTCTATTTCTTCCAACAATTCCATAAGATGCATGGAGTCCCTCACGTATGACTCTAATTGAAACACCAGCGGTTGGAGAAAGAAATCTAAGTAGGAGCATGCTTGTTCACATAGACTTCCGATTCCTGCAACGATAGGTCTCCCAGGCGGGGAGACCATCGACTTATGAATTTTGGGGACTAAGTAAAAAGTCGCTACCATCGGTTTGTCCGTTTTAAGGTACCGTACCTCTTGTTTGGTAATTATCCCATAGCTGAAGGCCGCGTCTATCAACCGGTCAAATTTATTCTTGAATATCAACGTGGGATCTGATGGGAGGTCAACATAGTTTTGTCTGTTGGAAAGTTGTCTATTGGCTTCTTCTACGTATGCTGGGGTAGACCACAGAACTATGTTGCCCCCCTTGTCTGCTTCTCGTATGACCACCGTGTCCAGCATTTTCAAGTTTTTCAGGGCTTGTCGCTCCTCTTTTGAGAGGTTGTTGTATCTACATCTGTCCGTTGGTAAAAGTTGTATCTCCCTGCAGACTGAATTGAAAAAAACATTAATAGCCGGACAAAGGCTGAGAGATGGTGTGGCTTGTGATGGTAATCTGCCCGTGAACCTCCTACCTCTATTTTCTTCCCTCTCATTTTCTTGTAACAAATGCAATAGATCTAATAGAACCTGTCGGTCCTCCTCTGAGACTTGATTGATGATAGTGGGTTGATGGTATAAAATTTTGAATGTAAGTTGTCTGCAGAAAAGGTACAGGTCTTTGATTAATTCAAATTTATCAATTACATTTGTGGGGGAAAAAGTGAGGCCTTTTTGTAGCACCGACCTTTCTGCTGATGTTAAAGCATGTGTAGATAGGTTAACAATCTGTAATTCCTGGGTATCAGTTTGTTGTTGACCCGTTTTTTGTCCTATTTTTAACGGCGCCTGTACACTCGTTTCTGTTTGCTTTGTTGGGGGGAGCGGTCTAGGTTCCTGGGCCCTCTCTTTTTGGTGTTTGCGATGTCCCCTCCTGTGTCCTGATCGCTCGTGTCGGACGATAAAAAATCACTCGACATCGAGGAAATTGGGTTGGTGTTGATCGTCCCATGTTGTTGAGGCTGTCTATCTGCACTTTTAATGACTATCCGTCTATTGCCTGAGTGTGTCCACTTATACGCTTTTTTCCTTTCATAGTCCCTTTTGTCTCTAATGAATTTATTTTTCTTCCCTTCTATGATTTCTTTCTCAAATTTGTCTGTGATGTCCCGCAGTTTATCCTGGAACGGAGCTAAGACTGTCTGCTTATCAAATTTACTGCATGCATTTTCTAAGGTCTTAATTCTTGTTCTAATTTCTTCTAAAAGTTTACGATCATGTTCCAACAGCATGTTGATGAGAATGGTGGAGCAATGTCCCAACCCATTCTCCCATGTATTCTTAAAGGATTCATCAACTTCCCAGGCCGGGAAGATTTGTACTCTGAGTCCTCTGGGGGTGATGCCTAATTTGAGGTATTCCTCCAAGCTTTTAATGTTCCACCAAGTTCTAGTGAAGGACTTGTGTGCATCAATAATTTCCTCAGAGATTTGTTTAAACTCCATATTCGATGTGTCCTCTGCAGCCGCAGAAAAAATGGATGTCACCTGGCTATTCCAAATAGCCTCCTTGGCTCCCATGTCTAGTGTCATGGTGATGCCTGGTCAGAGAATGCGTCAGATCTATGACAGAGTGGTCAAATGCCAGACCGCCAACTAGCCTCCCAAAAGCAAACGCCAATCGCCGTGTATCACATGAAAAAGTTTTATATAACTGACATGAAGAATATCACCAAAGGTAAGAGTGGCTAGAAAAGGAACCTCATAGGTAAGACTACTGTAAGGTTCCTGAAACTACTTGTGTGTAAAGCTGATAGCCTCTCCACTAGTATATAATATAAGTGGAAGAAACACTGAAATTGCACAACATGCTGAACAAACTACTAGGTCAGTGTCATGTACCAAAAACCAATCACTAATAAAGATAAAACATAGAAATATTTATTGGTATACTCTAAAAACACCTAAAAGGCACTCCCAAAATGTGCCATCCTATCTCTGTAAAAATAAGACAGAGTAATCCTCCTCACTAATGCCTAAATGTCTGGCATACACATGGACAAAGTGCAGATAGTACAGGTCAATAATACAACAATGGAAGATAAACATACTAGCTGAATGGAAATGTGAATATTATAAATAAATATCACCCAAGTCCATGTGTGTAAGGAGGAGAAAACGTCCCCACGCGTATCGCCGCGCTCCTGCGGCTTCCTCAGGGGTAACTGGATACCAAATGATCCTTTCTTATATATATGATTCATGTGATCTCGGCGGATGACGTCACTTCTTCCGGTTTGCGGTTGGCGGCTGACGTCACTTCCGGTTTGCGGTTGGCGGCTGACGTCACTTCCGGTTTGCGGTCGGCGGCTGACGTCACTTCCGGTTTGCTGTCGGCGGCTGATGTCACTTTTGGTCTGCTATGAGACTGGGCCTGTGCGCATGCGCGCCAGCCGCGTGCGCCACGCGCGCGCACGGCATCCCCACTCCTCCACCTCCATGTGGGGACACCGCGCTCGTCACGGGCCACGCCCAGCCAGCACACACCCGCAAAGTTCCACCCCCTTACGGGGGCCGGCCCACGCCTCCAAGTAAGTGCGACAGTGTGGTAATGATGCAATCTTGCGGTATTGGTCTCTGGATCCGGTCGATTAGATGTATTATGATGGACATAGTTCTTGGGTAAGTATTTCTGGATTTCATAATTCTCCCGGGCCCTTCAGGGGATTCCAAAGAAGGAGGAAAAGTTAAAGTGGAGATTCAGCATCACGGGTAATGTCTGTAATAAGATGATATAATAACAAAAATATAAATACAAAGATATACGTCAGTATCAGATGTAAATGGGATGAAGTGAAAAAAAAAAAAAAAAATTATATAAGCTAACCCTGACTAATATGTCAACATGGTGTGCACCGTGATGGTGAATGTTTGTGAAGTGACAGTGTCAGGTGAAATTGTGTCCTATGTCCAATGTGCTATAACTAAGGTGACATAGTGAATAATATGTGTCAGTGTTACTGCTAGTGAAGTATGAAGTGCAGATAAGTGATAGTATGGGAAAAATATGGATGTAGGGTGGCCATATGTGCCACATGATATATGATGCTGGTGTGCTGAAAAATAGGTAATGGCAAAAGTGGAGTGAGTGAAAGTGACTGCTCGCTATGTGATGTGCGTGTGCCATGTGTGAAGAAAGAGAAAGAAAAAAGGGGAATGTATTTCCGTAAAGTGTGCCCCTGTGAAAAAGTGCAATTTCAGTGTTTCTTCCACTTATATTATATACTAGTGGAGAGGCTATCAGCTTTATACACAAGTAGTTTCAGGAACCTTACAGTAGTCTTACCTATGAGGTTCCTTTTCTAGCCACTCTTACCTTTGGTGATATTCTTCATGTCAGTTATATAAAACTTTTTCATGTGATATACGGCGATTGGCGTTTGCTTTTGGGAGGCTAGTTGGCGGTCTGGCATTTGACCACTCTGTCATAGATCTGATGCATTCTCTGACCAGGCATCACCATGACACTAGACATGGGAGCCAAGGAGGCTATTTGGAATAGCCAGGTGACATCCATTTTTTCTGCGGCTGCAGAGGACACATCGAATATGGAGTTTAAACAAATCTCTGAGGAAATTATTGATGCACGCAAGTCCTTCACTAGAACTTGGTGGAACATTAAAAGCTTGGAGGAATACCTCAAATTAGGCATCACCCCCAGAGGACTCAGAGTACAAATCTTCCCGGCCTGGGAAGTTGATGAATCCTTTAAGAATACATGGGAGAATGGGTTGGGACATTGCTCCACCATTCTCATCAACATGCTGTTGGAACATGATCGTAAACTTTTAGAAGAAATTAGAACAAGAATTAAGACCTTAGAAAATGCATGCAGTAAATTTGATAAGCAGACAGTCTTAGCTCCGTTCCAGGATAAACTGCGGGATATCACAGACAAATTTGAGAAAGAAATCATAGAAGGGAAGAAAAATAAATTCATTAGAGACAAAAGGGACTATGAAAGGAAAAAAGCGTATAAGTGGACACACTCAGGCAATAGACGGATAGTCATTAAAAGTGCAGATAGACAGCCTCAACAACATGGGACGATCAACACCAACCCAATTTCCTCGATGTCGAGTGATTTTTTATCGTCCGACACGAGCGATCAGGACACAGGAGGGGACATCGCAAATACCAAAAAGAGAGGGCCCAGGAACCTAGACCGCTCCCCCCAACAAAGCAAACAGAAACGAGTGTACAGGCGCCGTTAAAAATAGGACAAAAAACGGGTCAACAACAAACTGATACCCAGGAATTACAGATTGTTAACCTATCTACACATGTTTTAACATCAGCAGAAAGGTCGGTGCTACAAAAAGGCCTCACTTTTTCCCCCACAAATGTAATTGATAAATTTGAATTAATCAAAGACCTGTACCTTTTCTGCAGACAACTTACATTTAAAATTTTATACCATCAACCCACTATCATCAATCAAGTCTCAGAGGAGGACCGACAGGTTCTATTAGATCTATTGCATTTGTTACAAGAAAATGAGAGGGAAGAAAATAGAGGTAGGAGTTCACGGGCAGATTACCATCACAAGCCACACCATCTCTCAGCCTTTGTCCGGCTATTAATGTTTTTTTCAATTCAGTCTGCAGGGAGATAAAACTTTTACCAACGGACAGATGTAGATACAACAACCTCTCAAAAGAGGAGCGACAAGCCCTGAAAAACTTGAAAATGCTGGACACGGTGGTCATACGAGAAGCAGACAAGGGGGGCAACATAGTTCTGTGGTCTACCCCAGCATACGTAGAAGAAGCCAATAGACAACTTTCCAACAGACAAAACTATGTTGACCTCCCATCAGATCCCACGTTGATATTCAAGAATAAATTTGACCGGTTGATAGACACGGCCTTCAGCTATGGGATAATTACCAAACAAGAGGTACGGTACCTTAAAACGGACAAACCGATGGTAGCGACTTTTTACTTAGTCCCTAAAATTCATAAGTCGATGGTCTCCCCGCCTGGGAGACCTATCGTTGCAGGAATCGGAAGTCTATGTGAACAAGCATGCTCCTACTTAGATTTCTTTCTCCAACCGCTGGTGTTTCAATTAGAGTCATACGTGAGGGACTCCATGCATCTTATGGAATTGTTGGAAGAAATAGACATCACACAAGGTACGATTTTACTCACTATGGATGTAGAATCCCTTTATACCTGCATTGGACATGATGCTGGAACAAATGCGGTGGCATATTTTCTTAATAAAAGAACAGACAGTGACAGAAGACATGATTCCTTCATATTGGACTTACTCCATTTTGTGCTTAGTCACAACTATTTTGTCTTCGATAGAAAATTTTATCGACAGGTGTCCGGAACTGCGATGGGTGCTAGGTGCGCTCCTTCCTATGCCAACCTATTTTTGGGTTGGTGGGAGGAGACGCACCTGCACCCATCGCAGTCTTTCCGAGACCACATCATCAAATGGTACAGATATATAGATGATGTGGTTGTCCCCGACTCAAAGGCACGTACGCATGTGGCAATTGCAACATATGCCAATACATGATATCACAAGATACCTTCAGGGACCCACAAAATGGTAAGGTTTACCAGCTCAAACACTACATTAACTGCAAGACCAGAGATGTGGTATATGCCATTGTTTGCTCTTGCCCCAAAATAAGTATAGGTAAGTATCTGCACTTTTTCACAGGGGCACACTTTACGGAAATACATTCCCCTTTTTTCTTTCTCTTTCTTCACACATGGCACACGCACATCACATAGCGAGCAGTCACTTTCACTCACTCCACTTTTGCCATTACCTATTTTTCAGCACACCAGCATCATATATCATGTGGCACATATGGCCACCCTACATCTACATTTTTCCCATACTATCACTTATCTGCACTTCATACTTCACTAGCAGTAACACTGACACATATCATTCACTATGTCACCTTAGTTATAGCACATTGGACATAGGACACAATTTCACCTGACACTGTCACTTCACAAACATTCACCATCACGGTGCACACCATGTTGACATATTAGTCAGGGTTAGCTTATTTATTTATTTATTTTTTTTTCACTTCATCCCATTTACATCTGATACTGACGTATATCTTTGTATTTATATTTTTGTTATTATATCATCTTATTACAGACATTACCCGTGATGCTGAATCTCCACTTTAACTTTTCCTCCTTCTTTGGAATCCCCTGAAGGGCCCGGGAGAATTATGAAATCCAGAAATACTTACCCAAGAACTATGTCCATCATAATACATCTAATCGACCGGATCCAGAGACCAATACCGCAAGATTGCATCATTACCACACTGTCGCACTTACTTGGAGGCGTGGGCCGGCCGCCGTAAGGGGGTGGAACTTTGCGGGTGTGTGCTGGCTGGGCGTGGCCCGTGACGCGCGGAGTCCCCGACATGAAGTGGAGGAGTGGGGATGCCGTGCGCGCGCGTGGCGCACGCGGCTGGCGCGCATGCGCACAGGCCCAGTCTCATAGCAGACCGGAAGTGACGTCAGACGCTGACAGCAGACCGGAAGTGACGTCAGACGCCGAGATCACATGAATCATATATATGAGAAAGGATCATTTGGTATCCAGCTACCCCTGAGGAAGCCGCAGGAGCGCGGCGATACGCGTGGGGACGTTTTCTCCTCCTTACACACATGGACTTGGGTGATATTTATCTATAATATTCACATTTCCATTCAGCTAGTATGTTTATCTTCCATTGTTGTATTATTGACCTGTACTATCTGCACTTTGTCCATGTGTTTGGCAGACATTTAGGCATTAGTGAGGAGGATTACTCTTATTTTTACAGAGATAGGATGGCACATTTTGGGAGTGCCTTTTAGGTGTTTTTAGAGTATACCAATAAATATTTCTATGTTTTATCTTTATTAGTGATTGGTTTTTGGTACATGACACTGACCTAGTAGTTTGTTCAGCACACTGCTGGCATATGATAATATGTTTGGTGTAATCGCTGCTGGCATATGATAATATGTTTGGTGTAATCGCTGCTGGCATATGATAATATGTTCGGTGTAATTGCTGCTGGCATATAATAATATGTTGGGTGTAATCATTGTTGGTATGTAGTTATATGTGCTGTATACATGTGGTTTATTCAGTTCTAGTACGTATTTACGAGCTCATTTTATTGCTGATATATATGTTCAGTATATTCATTTCTGGTATATATTTTTGTGTATTTTTACTGCAGGTACCAACTTTTTTTATATCTGTGGTATATTTATTTATATATATATATTTATATAGGCATCTCCTTTAGCCTCATGCTGACATTTGGCTAATTGGCCCTGTGTTTTTTCCACAGTTAAGTTTACTGTACCTGCCCAAATGCCAGAACCCTAGTGGTCTGATATGGTGGGTTCTGTGTGTATTTTGTGTCTTTTACTTTCTTTTATGAAGAGTCACTTTTATGTGAAAGCTAGAAATATCAATTAGTGCAGGAAACATCTGTAGAGAGCAGTGCTGCAGTGTAAAGCATCAAATACCGGAGTTGTCTTCAGGGCCTGGTAGTCTGTACATAGATCATAGTAGACAATATCTGATGCTACAATGATGAAGGATTGGCCTCCGTACAGTCAGGGACCTTGTTCCGCAGACTTATTGGTTTGCATACGTGTCACGTGTCTGCATGTGTCTCAGTGCTTTATGTTGATGGCTCAGCTCCAGCGCTATCAGTGAGTGTTCACACAGGACAGGCCTGATGTGTGCAGCCTCTGATAAGGAAGGTGGAGTCCACACAACATAAACCTCCCAAAATGAGCATTACAATGTATCAGAGCAGACAATCCAGTTTGAGAGATTCCCACATGACAAGTTTTGTATCTTTTTTTTTTTTTATCGCTTTATTGACACATGAATAAAACAGAACAGGCAACATTAGTTGAGGTTCATCAGAAATAACAACGTACAGTACATCATAATGTAGTCAATCGCCATTCGTGAAGAATTCTGCATAAAAGCGACAGCCTTAAAACTCCCTTCCCAACTTGTACATATAAGGCCCCTTCCACACTTGCGTTGCAGATCACGTCAGAGTCTGATCAGGGTGCGATCAGGGTTTGGTCAGTGAAAAACTGATATTTTGCATCAGAGTTCAATCAGTTTTCAGTCAGAGTTTGTTCAGTGTCTCAGTTTTTCACGCGCAGATAATGCGCGTGAAATGGACTCAGGGCTGATCTCTATCTTTTCTATGGCAATTGATGCGTGAAAAACGCATTGCACGTGCATTGGACTTGCATGTGTCTCCGAGTGCAATGCGTTTTTGATGCATCTTCATAGACTTGTATGGTGCGTTTTTCACACGAGTGACTTGCAAAAGTAGAGCGTGCTGAGATTTCAACGCACGTTAAAAAATATGCAAGTCTGAAAAGACCCATTGATTACAATGGGTCAGAGTGCAATGCAAGTTCTGTGCGTCAAAAGCATGCGCAGAAAACGCAAGTGTGAAAGGGGCCTTATGGGGCTTATTTACTAAGGGTCATGGTTCGTACTTTTGTCAGTCTGTTCCCGGTTTTCGGGATTTGCGCAGCTTTGACAGGTATTTAACAGGGCTTTGCGCTGGATTGTGTCGCATGATCGGATTTTGGCGCAGCTGCACTGCTTTCATGTAACAGAAATGAAGGGGGGGGGGGGCGTTGGACAATACGACTGATTGGGACTGAGCGCAGGATTTAAGTTTCAAATTGTGTCACAAGACAATGCACTTACATGCACCAGGAAGAAGAAGGTGAACTCTGTTGGACCTGAGCAGGGAAGCGGCACATGCAGAATATCGGGTGCACGATCTTAGTGAATCGCAGCACAGTGCGTTATTGTTGGACAATGCATTTTCTGTGAACTCCTCGGACCGGGTAAGTAAATGTGCCCCTATATTCTCGCATGATAGAGTCAAGTTAACCAATTTCTTCCACTGAGACAGTATGAGAGCGATCAGCCATCCAGCGTATAGCAATGGCCTTACCGGCCAAGTCCAGAGCTTCCTTCTGAAAAATAGTTTCATAATGGGACCAGTCATCCTCCCGGGTAATTCCCAATCGGCATAGGACCTTTGTAGCACTTTTAAACACTTTGTAGCCCTCTTTGGCCACACCCCCTGTGTTTAAAAACGCAACAAAAATTCCATGTGGAATTCCGCCCTTTATGGGACACTGCAGCCGCACAGATCTCTCACCTGTCCCAGACTCCATACCAACACTGATACATTATGACAAACCCTCAGCTGTGTGAGCAGCACCAGGGCAGAATGGGTTTGGATGTAAAGAAGAATTTGAATGAAATTCATTGTAGGACTCCCCGAAGCGCTGCAGACGTCAGGTGGAGGTTTTACTTATCTGTTTGGCATATTAAGTGGACCATCCCTTTAAGACAGAGGCGTTCACCGGATTTCACGGAGATGTTTGTCCACAGCTCAGCTCTGCCAAGACACAGGATAAATAAGATGAGGCTGTGCCAAAAATCACAGCAGCAGTCAGGGACTGATCCTGGGTGACTAGCACATGTGATGTAACCCCTCCCTTATGTCTAGAACAAGGCCCCTCCCCCTGTGTCTAAGGTCCTGTATGGGGGTCTGCCTAGGGATTGGCTCCTGTTATCACATGACCACAATAATCATGTGTCATGTGTAGGTGGTGGATCTCTGATCTCATAAATGACAAGTGTGTTACCCTCGCCCTCACCACTAGGGGGAGCTCCTGTACAGAGTGGGAAATCACGGAGTCAACCCCATCCACCAAGATACCCTGGGCACCAAGGGGTTAACTCCATCCGCCGGGGTCCCCTGGGCACCAAGGGGTTAACCCCAGCCTCCGCAGTCCCCTGGGCTCCAAGGGGTTAACCCCAGCCACCTGGATCCCCTGACACCAAGGGGTTAACTTCAACCACCAGGATCTCTTGGGCACCAAGGGTTAACTCCAGCAGCCAGACATATCCACATGTGTTGAGGGGTTAACTCCATCCACCAGGATCTCCCAGGCACTAAGGGGTTAAGCAGCAGACCAGGCATTTCCCAGCAGTGTGTGCAACGTCTGCGCTCCTGAGTGAAATAAAGTTTATTGAAGAAAAAACCACAGAACCTCCCAGTGTACAGAGCATCGCATCAGCACAGCAGCAGCAGAACATCAGCAGAGCATCGCATTAGCAGAGCAGCAGCAGAACATCAGCAGAGCAAACCGGAAGTGACGTCAGCCGCCGACAGCAAACCGGAAGTGACGTCAGCCGCCGAGATCACATGAATCATATATATAAGAAAGGATCATTTGGTATCCAGTTACCCCTGAGGAAGCCGCAGGAGCGCGGCGATACGCGTGGGGACGTTTTCTCCTCCTTACACACATGGACTTGGGTGATATTTATTTATAATATTCACATTTCCATTCAGCTAGTATGTTTATCTTCCATTGTTGTATTATTGACCTGTACTATCTGCACTTTGTCCATGTGTATGCCAGACATTTAGGCATTAGTGAGGAGGATTACTCTGTCTCATTTTTACAGAGATAGGATGGCACATTTTGGGAGTGCCTTTTAGGTGTTTTTAGAGTATACCAATAAATATTTCTATGTTTTATCTTTATTAGTGATTGGTTTTTGGTACATGACACTGACCTAGTAGTTTGTTCAGCATGTTGTGCAATTTCAGTGTTTCTTCCACTTATATTATATACTAGTGGAGAGGCTATCAGCTTTACACACATCACAGGTCATTTAACCTTTTTACATTAGCAAACTGTACCCCATGCACATATCCAAAGGACCTACAATTATGTCACCCTGGAAGGTCATTAGGTCCCCAGGTCTGTTATTGGCATCTGCCTGCTCTGTCCATGGCTAGGCCGAGTAGATACATAGGCTGACATTTCTAATGCACTGCAATACATGGTTATTGCAGTGCATTAGTATGAACTAGTGATCACATGATCACTAGTTCATAAGGTAGCATTGTAAAAATAAAAAAAGAAAAAACAAACAAAATAATAATAATATTCATATAAATGTCCCAAAAGTCCTCAACACATATAAAACAATGAATAATAAAAAAAAAAGTGGAAGTTAAAAAAAAACGTTACGCATCACTGCACCCCAAAATATCCAATCTATACAGCTATTATTCACAGTTATTCCCAGCAGTGAACCCTGTAATGGAAAAATGTGCTCAAATGTTCAAATCTACACTTTTTTGCCATTTCGCAACCCATAAAAAAAAAAAACTAAAGGTCACACAGTCCTCAAAATGGTTAACTGTGAAAACTTCAGCTCATCCCGCAGAAAAAAGGACACATTAGCCGAATCCGTATGAAAAAATTATTGTAGTCGGAATATGGTAAAGGTAATCATTTTTTTTG
Organism: Engystomops pustulosus; assembly: GCA_019512145.1. Taxonomy (NCBI): domain Eukaryota; kingdom Metazoa; phylum Chordata; class Amphibia; order Anura; family Leptodactylidae; genus Engystomops; species Engystomops pustulosus. The sequence goes on from CM033642.1 coordinate 213,756,452, forward strand.
GAACACAAGTTTTTAATTTTTGGTAAACTCTAATAAAACCTCTATAAATTTGGTATTCAGTGATCACACCGAACCAAAGAATATATTAGAGATGCTATTTTCTAGTGTACAGTGAGCCCACAAGAAAATTGCGCAAATGCGGTTTCTTGTAAATTTTACCGCCTTTTGAATTTTAGGTATTATGGTAACATTGTAATTCCAACATATTATTTGATCGTGAAGAAAAAGAAATCTTACCTCAACATGCAATCACAGGTGAAGCCCTGGATTCTGTTTCAAAATGCAACCAAAATGCCACGTGAACGTGGCCCCAGGGGCTCTACAAACACGTCATGGGACCTGAAGACTTCATGCCCTACAAAAGCTCAATGGCTCCTTCCCTACCGCTCCGTGCCATAACACCAACACAAAGCTGAGCTATGGTAAATGTTAGTTAATAACTCATTTGGCTAATAAGACTATCAATTTGAAAACCAGAACATTTTGAAGTTTGAAAATAGCAAATTTTTTCAAAATGTTTACAAAATTCACTTTTTTTTCATAAATAATTGTTAAATATACAAAATAGCAGAAGATAGCGCTCGGCACAATTCAATTTTACTGATCGTGGTGCATGTCAATCATACGGCACCGTTATATCACTGTAGCAGACTCCGATGATACAATCTTTATAATCATTAACACTGATGGTGGTGCTCGGCTAAGTAGACAAAAGTCCAATAGATATTCAGGTGCGACAAGAAAAGAGAGCGGCACTCACCATTGCTGTGAAAGAAGTTGATTTCTTTATTTCGGGTGCATAGTACAGGGAGGAGCGGTACCGTGGCGACGGGTCGTTTCGCGCCTACTGGCGCATCATCAAGCCAATGACGTCACTCACCCGCGCCACGCCTTTTATATGCGCGGTTGCCGGTGAGTGTCGCCATGGGAACAGTATACAAATAGCAAGGAACATGCGTGAAGACATGGTGAGTATAAAAACAATAATACGAAAGTTTCTTTTTTTAAAAACATAACAGGATATTGTGCATGTATATTCATGCTGATAAGAGGCAGAGAAAATAGTAATCATCATTTGCTAATGAGCGTGTTTTCACATTTTTTATGTCTGCACTCGGACATTGATCTAATTAGATCTGGCAGAAGCAATTTAATTTTTTAGGAGGGTATATAAACATTATAGAAGATCATTTTATAGGAACACACTATAGTCATTTATTTCATTCAATCCTAGGGCGCCAGTGGCGTTAAAGGCAATTATCCGCCTGCTTTCCTCTCTCAATAGACTTAAGTTCCTGTTTCCTCCGGAGGGGTTAATTGTAACCTGTGTGATGCCTGCAAATTTTAAAGTTTCAGGGTTGCCATCATGACACTTTCTGACATGCTCTATGAGTCAAGAACAACCATTCCCTGTAGTGATTGACTTAAAGTGCTCTCTAAATCTAATATACAGTTTACGTATAGTTTTTCCAATGTAAAACCGTTTACACGGACAAAAAATGAGATAAACAATGTATGTAGATTTACATGTAATGAAGGAATCAACCTTCCGGGATATACCTCCAAATTCTATTGATTTTAACTAACTGTTGAAAGTACAAAATTAGCATGAGCCACATTTATGGTTGCCTTTTGGGATACTTTTTTCTAACCATGTTGGTTGTGTGGTGGAAAATCTACTTTTGACCAATGCTTGCTTAATCGTGGGGCAATGTCTAAATGCTACCACGGGATTTGTGGATGTAATATCCTGAAGTTGAGGATCTTGTCTTAAAATGTTCCAATTTTTTCGGATCACCTGTCGTATAATACCCTCACATGGACTATATTCAAAGGAAAAGGCACATTTTTTCTCGTTTTTTTTTATTTTTTTGGTGACCACTGTTTTTTCTCCGTCCCCTTCCATCAGACAATACGGCTTCCTGGGAAAGATTGCTAACCTTTTGATATGCTTCTTTTAACACTTCACTGGGATATCCTCTATCTAACAAACGTTTAGTTAGATCTTTTGCCTGATTCATAAATTGTATATCCGTGCTATTAATTTTTCTAAGATGGAGGAACTGACTATATGGAAGGCTATTTTTTGTGTGGATGGGGTGAAAACTGTTGAAGTGTAGCATGGAGTTGGTGGCCGTGGTTTTTCTAAAGGCGGATGTACATAGCTCCTCTCCCATCTCTTTGACTTTTACATCTAAGAAGTCTAGTTCTTTTTCTCCATATATAGCTGTAAATCGCATATTCATTTGATTAGTGATATTCAGATATTCGACAAAACTAAAAAATTGGGTACGGGTGCCTTCCCAAACTATAAAAATATCGTCCACATATCATAAAAATACCTTCGTGTTCGTGACAAATGGATTGTCCAGAGAAAAGACACAGCGGCTTTCAAAACAAGCCAAAAATAAGTTAGCAAAGGTACAAGCAATAGGAGTACCCATAGCCGTGCCCGTTCTCTGGACAAACCATCTGTCATCGAACACGAAGGCATTATGGGACAACACAAATCGCAAACTGGAACACACAAAATCAATATATTGTGGGCTTTTTTGAGCATTTGTAAGTATATCATGAATGCACTGTACTCCCAATTCTTGGGGAATGCGGGTATACAAACTTTCAACGTCAATAGACGCCAGTGTGTATGTATTGCTCCAGTGTATGTCCCTGATGGCCTTCAAAAAAGAATTAGTGTCCTTTAAGTAGGACGGTATGTCTGTAAGTAAGGGACGGAGAAGCCAATCGAGATATTGGGACAATGGCTCAGTTAATGACCCAATCCCAGCTATGATGGGTCGTCCTGGAGGCGCCGACATTGATTTGTGTACTTTTGGTAAGAAGTACCATGCCGGATATTTTGGGCACTCTGGTAGTAATTTTTTGGCCATGTGTTCTGAGAGAATCCCATTCTCAACACTCCTCCTCAAGAAAGTCCGAAGTCGGGCTTGATATTTAGAGGTGGGGTTACCTTCAAGAGGGGTGTATGTCTTTAAGCCTTCCAATTGTCTGGAGGTTTCAGACCTGTAGTACTCTGTGGTCATAATAACCACGTTTCCCCCCTTGTCTGCCTGTTTGATTACGATATCCCTGCGGGATTTAAGCCATTGTAGAGCCTTGCTCTCATCGGTGGTTAGATTCTTTTGTGTAGTAGGATATATGAGGGCTTTAACATCCTCTTTTACACGTTGGCAAAATATATGGAGAGGGGAACCGGCAGACAAGGGGGGACAAAACGTGGATTTAACACCTTTTTTAAATGTTTCCACTTTTAGGGTATTCTCCTCTACAGGAGGGGAAGCGGGGTCTTCAAAATCAAGGAGACATTCAATAAGGGGAATATCCAGTTGTGTGGGTATCCCCGGGGGAGAAAAACCCAGGGGACCCACTGTCACTGGTATTTCACCTTCTTTTCTAATAGGATCATAATTATCCCGATCGTGAAAAAATGTATGAAGATTTAACTTCCTTACACCTTTTTGTAAATCAATATCAAATTGGATTGGATCAAAGGTATTAGTTATTGCAAAATTTAAACCTTTTGACAATAATGATAAACATGCATCAGACAGTATTAGGTCAGTAAGATTAAACATTATTCATGCAATCATTAGATGTCGGAAAGTCAGCCACCGATAGATCTGCATTGGGGACATGACTTTTCGATGTGGTTAGTGGTTTTAACCAATCAGGGTCATGGTCAGTATGGTTAGTGTCATTTTGGCAGTCCTGTCCTGGAAGGTTAGTGGGGTTACATATGGAAGCGCATTAGATCAATGTCCGAGTGCAGACATAAAAAATGTGAAAACACGCTTGAGCCATAATCGCTACCCCATGCCATAATTGGGGGGAGAGGGGTAGATCGTTTATATAGCACCCCTGAAGTCATATCAGGACCCCAGGGCTGTCTGCAGGCAGTGCCTGTAAGATCCCATCTGTGAAGGGATCATAAAGGCACAATGTCAGCCTTTGCATATGCATATGGCTTGTACATTCCCCATGACAGAAGTAATAAAAAAAGTTTATAAAATGTGATTTAATAAAAAATAATAAAATGCCAAAATCCCCATTAATATATAAAATGACATATAGTGTAAAAAATTTCAGATTCATAACATAATTTCCACAGTATTATCACATCAGAAACAACTTGTAGAATAAAAATAAATTATTTTTAACCCACACTGTAGAAAAAAACTGTTTACCATTTTTATCTCACATAAAATTCAATAAAAAGTATTAAAAAAAACATATCTACTCCAAAAATAACAAGCTATTAACCAGCTCCATAGACAAAAAAATAGTGGTATGCCCCTTGGAAGATGGCAATGCAAAAATGATAGATTTTATCCCATATTAGGTTTTATTTTGAGAAATATAGTAAAATGTAAGAAAAAAGTATGGTATCCATGTCATCGTAGCGTCCCATAGAATAAAAATAAAACATTAATTAGGCTATATGGTGAACACCAAAAAAGATAAAGTACAAAATCAATTACATATTTGATGCTTTTCTACTCCTCTAACCCCATAATGTTATGATTGGAAAATGCATCTCAATCCGCAAAAAAATTGTCCACACAATTAGAAAATATGGAAAACCAATGTTCAATTTGTAAGCCGTATGAGATCAAAATAAATAATCCAGACATTCCAAAAAGTTCAACTGTTTCCTTGTTACTCCAAATCTTTTCCCAATGATCATCACAATGGTATCTAACAAAACTAGGACTTGGAACTCTCCCTTATTGCTCAGTCTATATTTTGTAGAGTTATTAACATTAACCTTAACTGAGGAAAGTGAGACCTACAGTTAGTTGGATGTTGTTGTGGGATGTTTTGTGGCCCTTTTGGATGATTTGTCACTGTGCTCTTGGAGTAGGCTTACCACAGTTCCATATTTTCTCCATTCTTGGATAATGTATCTCATTGCATTTCTCCCAAAGATTTAGAAATGGCTTTATAACCTTTTCCAGACTGATAGATCTCAGTGACTTAGTTTATCATAACATTATGTTTTAAGTGGATAGGGTAAATACTTCTTCTGGTTATGCTGCTGACAATGGTGGATCTTCATATAGGCGGTATAGGGGGGGGCACGCCCACCCATACTTGCGCCCTATATGAAGATCCGCCATCAGTCTTAAAAAATAAACCCTATGCTCACCTTCCACCTTCTTCTCCTTGTAACCGCGGCTCTGTCTTCTGCTCTTCCAGTCCGGGGAGAAGGAGCCGGAAGGTGAGTATAGGTTTTTTTTTAAATTTTTTAAGAGAGCCCAGCTGTGGACATAAAAGTAATGATGGAGGGAGCATCTGGAGCAGACATTTCATTAATAGGGGGCATCTGGAGTGGACATTTCATTAAAGGGGGCATCTGGAGTGGACATTTCAGTAAAGGGGAACTTTTCTGTGGACATTTTAGCAAATGGGGACTCTACTGTGGACATTCAGTAAAGGGGGGCTCTGTTGGTGGACATTTCAGTTTAAAGGGACCCTGCCGGTGGATTCTAAAGGAAATTTTATTCATGAATGTGGCTGCATTTCCTAACCTAGGGGTTTCCTCCAGTCAATAACTTTTCCCCCTTTTTGGGGGGGGGGTACACTTTGGCCTCAGTAATACTTGAGTTTTAGATGATGAGGGAGTTCAGCTGCATGATGCACAGAGGCTGGGTAGGCAGCAGGGGTATCATTCATCACCGAGATGTCTTGAAGATCTGTTCTTGATGGCAGTCGGGGTGGAGGGTTTCATTCAGTTTGGGAATGTTTGGTTTTTCTAAATAACAGCACGATTGTAGTTCAATCGTTAAATTATTTTTATAAACAGTACAAGTTTAAGGATTAGAGTAGTTCTTAAGTCCTACATCCGGACACATGTTTGGTTTGGATGCTGGTGGGGGCCCTAGCACAATGGGACACTTAATTCAACCATTGGCTTTGAGCATAGTGTATGCTGCAATATTTATTTACCATCTGGTATTAGTTTTCCCTGGTAAACACAATCAAATCCCTTTACTCAGTCAAGTCTGCCCTTCTTTTAGCTCTCCGGTGCTAGGGTCAGAATCTGTCATTTACTGGTTCTCTGTACACAGATCCAGCACTCGTCACACACCCTGCAACATTGTGAATGCTCCTGGATCCTGTGTACACTCATTTCGTCACTACGTGCAGCGATGACAGAAATTCCGGATAGGGAGAATAGCAACTTCTAAGTGTCAGATGATGGTGCTCTGAATGCACTCTCCTCAGTGCACCCACAGCATCATGGTACTAAGGGAAGCTATCTGATTGCTCTCTGATGGCAGACACTACTGTTTATTTCCCCACCCCTGTATTTTGAAAAAAAGACTTTTCAGAGAGCTCAGAGAGGAGGTTTCCATTTGGCTGAACAGGTAGAAAATTTGAGTTTTAAAAAAAAAATAGTGCATTCTCTTCACTGTGGGACGGACAGATTTGTGTAGATTTTTTTTTTTTCAATGAAGTTTTTTTTGTATATACTGTGTTTTGTCTAATTAAATTTGTTTGGTTTTCTAACATTTAATTGTGATAGATATGGTATTGTAACCACATGGGCAGTATGTCCCTTAAGGCTCCTGGTTTTCCATTTTATAGGGGCCATGGTTTTGCAACTGGATTTTAGATCCAGGGTTTAGATGTTGCAGGGTTCCTGGCTTCTCTCCAGCTCCATGACCTGTTATATACCTGACCCTTTAGCTGCAGGTGTGGGTGTTCAGATTGTTGAGGAGCAAAGGTTCTGGCAAAGTTGCTGGGTGTTGTTGTTATAAAGAGAAGACCAACGCACTCCTGGACTACACAGCGGGAGCAAAAGCCCAAAAAGCGGTGAGAGCCATTGTTGGACTATTCCTTTTGTACTGCTACCCTGAAACTAAATTTCACTAAATAAATCTTTGGACTTTATTTATACCTGCCTGGATGTGAATTTGTGCCAGACACAAGTCTGTCTGAAGGGTTCTATTTCTATATAATATATATTTATATATATATATACTATATATATATATATATATATATATGATATTTATTTATTTGTTTATTCAATACTTACTTGAGTATATACAGTATAATATATAGCAGTAGAGGAAAATTGAACAATAAATGGTTCCAAGTTAAGGAGTTTTGTTACAGTTATGGTTCATAGATAGGATTGATAGATACATTTATAGAGAGATCCAAAAACACAAGTATTCTCCTACAGCTCATCTATTCTCAGCAGTTGCTACACATGAAATGGAAATTTATGTATAAGACAGTTCATATTTAGAAAGCTCTGTATCAAAAAATTAAATCAAATTAGTTACACTTGAAAGCTGACAGTTTATATTTAAGCTATGCTTGTCTAAATTTTAGCCACAAGGGATCCAAGTGGGATATTTTAAATTGTGGAGTAATTTTTGTTATGAAAACTGATTTTTAGAAATAAATAGAGCTCCAAAGTTATTTGTAGAAATATATTTCCCCATACTCAAATGTGCAGAGCTTGAGCTTCACAAACCATAGACAGATTGCATCAGTCTTTAAATGGAATGACTTGGGCTTAATGGATTTCAAAGAGAATATGATCAGAAATAAGGGTATTCTGTTAAAGCCCACAGAGTGTACAACTCTATCATTACAATACAATATCATATTGATATGAATTCAGAGTGAGGCCCTTTATCCCTTATTTCTCATTGATATAAATTAGATGCTAAGATTCTATATAGATTGTTTTCCTACGAATTTACAGTATGGCAGAAATTTTCTTACCAAAATGTTCTGGAGTCTGGAACAGCACACAGATGGGTTTTGTTCCTCTAGGTACAAACCAGAAGAAACCAGGTTAAAAACCCATGAAATAAACAATTAACCAATGGCTACAGGAGACCCACACTGCCATGTATAATTTTAGCAGTAACATAAAAAATAAAGGTGGGAAGTTGTGCTGCTTCTAGGCTCAAGGAAAAGGAAATTTTGGTAAGCAATTTCAGCCTTTCTTATCGTCTGATGCACAAAGATGACTTACAAAGCAGTACTTATCGGGAGGGATCCTTGGTCTCCTTGCCTAATACAGATTTGCCAAAGGCAGAACCCTTCGAATCATGGATGTTGAATATCAAGTGAGTAATAAACATGGAGGGGATACCCAGTGGCGGCCCTACGATCTGTTGTAGAGAAACATTTCTGAATTCCACCCATGCGCCAGAAGTGGAGCGGTGTAAAGGATTTTGACTGCCTGGCAAGTGGGGGCAGAGGGAGTTGTGGTGCTCTAATTATAAACCTCCTACTAATGCTCAGGAAGTCTTGCACAGGCACAGAACTCCAAGTCAACCAAGACGACTCATGCAAGATCCGCAGAAACCATGGACCACATACCTTGTGATGGCAAGGACTACTCCACGCTGGCTCACTACAGAGGTGATATGTGAAGATATGTATAATTACTTGCCAGGACACCTTCCCTATAGGGCAGTGATAGCGACCTTTAAGAGACCGAGTGCCCAAACTGCAATCAAAGCCGATGTTTCTATTGCAAGGTGCAAACCAGCAATTTAGCCCATAGCGCCACAATACCACTATATAAGAGACAGATAACACTTTGACTTCATGAGGCCACCTTTACAACAACACATAAATAGCATAATTCTGGTTATAAAGCCACTATAGAAAGGCAACATTACCAATAATAACACTATACTAGAAGCTAATACAGTGATGAATACTGTATTACCGTCGTATACTGATTAATATTACCCCCATACCAGTGACAGCATTCTGAGTAGATGAAGGGACTGGGGGACTATGATAAGTAGCCTGCTTATGGACCAATATTGCCATCTTAACCCCTTTTTTTTTGTTTTTGCATTTTCATTTTTCACTCCCCACTTTCAAAAATCTAACTTTATTTTTCATGTAAAGAGCTTTGTGAGGGTTTGTTTTTTCTGCATAATGCAGTGAAATTGGTGAAAAAAACGCTTTTGTGGCCATTTTCTTGTGGGCTTGGATTTTACAGCTTCCACTGTGCACCACAAATGACAGGTCTGCTTTATTCTTTAGGTCAGTGCCATCAAGGGGAAACTAAACTTATATATGTTTTATAATATTTTCATACATTTACAAAAATGAAACCACCTGTACAAAAAAATTATTATTTTGCCATTTTGTGTGCTAACTTTTCATACTTCAGTGTACGGAGCTGTGTGTAGTGTAATTATTTCCAATTGATCTGAGGTTTTAATGCTACTATTTTGAGACCGTACAGACTTTGATAAGTTTTTTATTACATTTTGCAAATGGCTAAAAGTGGTATTTTGATCTTTTGGCGCTATTTTCAGTTATGGGGTTAAGACTTAGGGAATCCAATTTGGCAGGGACCTGTAGGGCAAAGTGTGGTTGTGTGTGGTGTGGAAGTGTGGGCCACAGGAGGATTTGGGATCACACATATGACAGCTGTCTGTGGCCCATACTTGCCTCATCACAGCACCTCGCGCCATGTGCATGCATAGCAACTGCCGCCACATTGTGCATGTGCTGCCTGCTGTGAAGCTATGCTGGTTCCATTGGCCGTCTGATGCCAATATATATTATATATGTGGCAACAGACAGCTGTGATACTGGGGGATTTGTTTTGTTGGTTAACATGCTCTCCTAGGATACGTGGCCTTATTTGTTATCTGTATACATTGGTAGTTGCCTGTCCTATTCTTTGGTCACTGGGGGATTTGGGACACTAATCACAGTTATCTTTAGTTGGTTTAGTGTCCCAAAGCCGCCTGACAGAACCTTTGAAGGCATTTGCAGCTCTAACACTGAATGCTGATGTGAAAAGCACACACAGCAGCCCCAGCAGCTCCTGACCTTTTATCCTCCTCTCTGATGCTGCAGGCTTCCTTCTGTGGACTCTCACTCCTTGTTCAGCTGTACTTGTCTTCTCCCGGCTGAAGAGGAGGAGGAGGGGGGGCACTGATCGGTTGCTCTACTGTCCACTAAGGCATCACTAGTGAGAGCAGAGCCGATCATCTTCAGGCTGCAATGGCTGCCCGAGCTCCGACTTTGATGACACTAGGGAGATGGTAACGCGTGCCTGCAAGAGGGGCGTGCCATAGGTTCGCCACACACTGCTATAGGGCATTAGAGCCTGCTTGCCTGCATAGACTGCCAGTAAGACCGAAAACACTATGAATTTCACATGGGAAGCCAGGGCAATCAACTCAGACCATGTGTGCATAGGGGCGCCTAGTAACACCAAGCCTCTTGGCTATATGAGGTGTATAGGCTCTAGGGTGATTGACATGCAAAGTATACAACCCAGAAAGGCCACCAAGGTTGATAATGGTAACCAAGTCTGTCTAAACAAAAAGTGACCTGGACTCTTCTTTTGAACCTAAGAGAGCTTAAATAAAATATACTGGTATGGGTCTCTTGCCTCTTATAGGGCTGGTAGCCATTGGTTATTGTTCAATTTAATTTAACTGTTTGTTACATAGATTGCTGCTTGAGGGGTACCCCAGCCTAGTAAATGGATTACTGACCATGGAGGCACCATTCCTATTACATGGACTACTGACTGAGGTGAACCTGTCTTACGTACATTACTGAATGACCTAATCATAGGTTGCCTCGCTGAAGGGGAGCCTTCCTATAAATGGATTACTGACTGAGAGAGAATCATGTCTACTACATGGAACACTGACTATGGTGGGATCTGCCTATTACATGGATTACAGGCTAATGGGGCAGACTTCCTATTACATGGATGTAAAGTGTGTACCCATTCTGGACTACAATCAGTGGAGCTTCGACATATTCAGTGGCCAGGGTTCCCAGCAATCTTAATCTGGCCCTGTATAAAATAATATTAATAATAATAATGTTTATTTATACAGTACCATCATATATTTTGATGCTTTAAAATTATAGTGGACATCACAAATAAAATACGATATTCAGAGTAAAACATAGTCCTATGAATCTTATACAGAGTCCAAGGTCAATGGAACTGCAGACAGGCTTGTAGCTTGGTGGTCTATTTTTTGCCGGATAACAGATGGTAGGAGTGCACAGGATTGTTAGTAAGAAGACTTGAAGCTTATGCAGTGATATGTGATAACAAAAAAAGGCAAGTAGCCACCACACAACCACACTGGAAAGAATGTCTCATGCACTCATCACGGAGTGAACCTGTGGTCTCTGACCAGTTGAGTGAACGTGTGGTCTCTGACCAGTTGATACAAAGACTCAGACAGGACACCACTGCACTTCCAAATTAAAATCTTCATGCTTTATTGATACACACAATAAAAAACAGGATACCTGACCATACATGTACGCTGTAAAACACAGCCTAATTTTTTAGCGTCCTGTATGGTCATGTATCCTGGATTTCATTGTGTTCATGAAAGCATAAAATAAAGCATAAAGATTTTTAATTTGGAAGTGCTGCAATGTTTTTTTCTAAGTCTCCGTAATTATTAGATTATGTGATAGGCTTGCTTAAAAAGCTTTGGATTTGGATATTGCTTTGATAGTCCTTGGGTAGGAATTCCATAAAATTGGTGGAGCTCAGAAAAGTCCTGGAGACGTAAGTGGGAGGTGCAAACTAAAGAATACTCTAAGATGATCATTTAATTACACACGGCTTAATTTAATCTAGAACTATGGACATAGGGGGCATTTATCATATTTTAGGGTGTATTGATATGGACATTTTTTCTACGTATGTGCCTAATTTAACTAGTTTATTTTGTTTGCATTTTTATTTTTTTTTTCTAATTTGTCTTTAATAAAAATATGTGTGGTTTATTTTTACAATCGCGTGTTGCATTTTTAACTTTGTGTTGGTTATTTTCGTTGAAAATATCGCAATTTGTGTGTTTTTATAAATAAAATAAAATGAAACACAAACATGTATACATGCTCCTTGACTTAAAAAAAAAAAACCAACACAAAATAATTTAGAACTTTATATATTTCAAACCACTCTTAATTAAAAATATGCAACTGGTCATCAAAAAAAAAAATGTTAAAATTTTTTTAAATGTAAATATTTTTTTTTCTAGGCAGGCCCCACAATTAAAAATATAGTTAATGTAAAGATAAGATCTAAACAGGTGAATTAAAGGGTTCACATTTTCAGAATGCTTTAATTTAGGACAAAATTGCAATTAACACAAATTGCACACATTTTTGTGGCAAAATTTAAACAACATAGAACAGATTTGCAATGATAATATCCCCCATAGTTTTCTTTTTTTCCCCATCTGGAAAACATATTTGTATATCCCTTTCCCAAATTCTCATTGGAGCATGCATAGCCTTAGATTGCGTTGGAAGATTTATCATTAGGCAGGCTCTATGCGTTAGTCTATGACTGCCTTGGGAGCTGTGCTGCTTCTCAGATTTATTAAAGCGGTGTTGGCTCTTTAATAAATCACTATTTAATTTTTTTTTTAAAATATCACAAGTAGGGTAAATTAATCGAAAATTACATACCCCAGGAGGGGAGTGGAGGGACCTTGCAACTTTTTTAGGAATTTTTTTTAGAATATCACTAATCATGAATCTGGCTATGCACGGCATTTTATGCTTAAGCCATTGTTTCTGAATGGTGAGAAAAGGCCCTAGCAATTTTTTTACTCCAAAAAAAATAACAATAAAGTGTCTTGTTTGTGGGAACATCCATTTAACTGGATGATCAAATTTGCAGAATTCTAAAAAAATATCTTAAGTTTCTTGTCTTTTTGTGAGATTCTGATGCCAATAAGTGCCAAAAGGAATTAGGGAATGTACTGCCTGTTCCCTAGTTTTAAAAATGTAAACAGTATTATATTTTTCCTAACAAAAATGTGCTAAAACAACTTTTAATATCAAACCAACTTACTCCTGCTAACAAATTTAATATAAATTAATGAATCCTGATTTATAGCAGCATCTGTTTCGATTTCAGAGCGTGTTTTACTTTTCAACTATGGAGACATATAATTGAGTAACTGCCAAGGTAATGCTATTATCAAAAAATACTTCTATAGCTTTATAAATAAATATTTTTTACCCACACAATTAAATATGTATGCCAACATCCTATAAAATACATTGGGTCCCATTTATTAAAGTATTTGCGCCGTTTTCTGTCTGACTTTGCACTGAAAGAACGTGCAAACTGCTTGCACATGTATTTATGCCCGATTTTGTGTTGTGGCTGGACTGTGTCCAACAAGACAGAAAATGGGCATCTAAAGGGCGAGTTACTTCTTATCAGAGTCTGTGCCACATTTATTACTGACGTGCGGTATAGGTCTGTCTGTGCTACAATTCTCCATTCATGAACAAAGTGCCCAAAAAATGGCACACACGTCCAGAAGCAGGGGTGTCATTAATGAAGACAGAAACATATTGCTCTATTGGCAGCATTACCCAATCTAGCACATTGATGCCCCTAGCAGCTAGCCATGGCTTTGACCAGCCAGGGGGAGGCGCTCATCTCTACTTGCTACCAGCAACACACTTACATACATGCTAGTGGTTAACTAGACCAAACCCAAGTCCCTATTAAATGCCCCCTATCTTATGGTTCATTCCCACATTTAAACCCCCTTAATGAATTATGCTATACTATTACTCAAATCTGACTGATGTACTTAACCAGCTTTCGGCGCCATTTTGCGCTTATATTTGTCTTTCATTGGCTCATCAAAAAGCGGAATCCCTGTGGCAGGAGCTAATAGGGAAGCTGTGTATTCAAAATATACTGCAATAAAGTAGAATTGCTGTATATAATGTGAGCAATCACATGCTTAGACACATCAAAGATCCTATATATAATTACATACTTACTGTATGTATACTATATGCTGTATTGTGAAAAGTGTTATGTACGTACTTGTGTTTATGTACCTATGCAATCGAAAAGGGCATTAAAGAAAAAAATTAAGCATGCTTACAACTTATATCAGAGACGTAGGAGATATTTCTCTTTCACAAAGTTACAATATTTGCCTCATTTAGGACAAAACTCTGCTTAATTTATAGCACTTAAATGTTTTTTTTTAGCTTCAGTACAATAAAATACATTAAAAACCAATTAATGTTAAAGTAGTGTTGTGTTTATGCTTACAAGGGACGTTAATGAACAATGAGCAATCATCACTTTCATTTTTTCCATTAAACAAACAACCCATGTGATTATGTGTTTGGCATTGCTGGCTTTGATTTATGAGCCTATTTTATTTCCACAAGTTTTTTTTCAATTATTTTTAAAGTTTATGTGTTGTCTTAGGGCGCATTCACACTGCCGTTGCCCCCCGCCATTGGCTGCCCGGGTAGATGACTTTGGCGCGGCCCAATTACCCACCAGGAGTATGGACCTGTTGCGAATATATGGATAGCCCATTTGTTTAAGACCATGTGCTATTGATATGCGGATTAGGCTGTGTCAATGTGGAGAATAAACTGGAGACGGCATCGGCGTGGGAACAGGCATGTAAACATACATTTTATTATTTTATTAATTGGGGGCTGTGTATAAACTGTAGTGGTTATGTTTATTGATTAGACTTTGAGGATAAGGGGACGGTGAAGGGAAAGGGGGAGGGAAGGGGTTGTTTAACTACTGTGGGGGTAGGGGGCTATATAAGGACTATTGTGACGTGGTCATTGGTTGTAGCTTTACCCGATCGGGGCGTTCCCCTACGAACTGGTTGGTTGGAGGTGATGAATGGCAGGTTCCCCAAGTACTGCGCATGCGCTGGGGACAGAGTTCTCGTATTCCATGAGTCCCGCGCCGCACGAAGACTTAGAAATTTTTTGGGTGATCAGCCAGTACTGATGATACCGCTGTGCGCTTGCGCGGACACTTAGAGTTTTTGATCACCTCCATTTGTCGCGCATAGCGTGAAGACTCCGAAAAAATTCCTGTCTTTAACCAGATATTGGTGATAACGCTGCGCGTGCGCAGGCACTTAGGATTTTTACCTCCGTTTAGTCACCCGTGTCACTAGTAAGAGTTTGTTATTTTATACGGACTTGCTGGCCCTGTAGGTATTGCAAGGTCGGGAGCTAACTATCTATGGACACCATTGGCTAGATATGATGGGTCTAGAGTTCCCAGCACTTTAAGTGTGGGTAATCCAAATCTGTACGCTGATTCATTTGACAGTGACATTAACTGTCAAATTGATCTAATAGAATTACCACTATAACAATAGTGGAGCACTAGAGTACAAACTGTACAATGTTTGATGTTATGTCCATAGAAAGAGTTACATTAATAGCATAAATTGACACCTGCTGCTAGAAGCCAGGCCCCCGACTTCTGTTTGTTTACGAAACAATCATACATTGTTTCAACCTCATAGTGCG
This sequence comes from Engystomops pustulosus, assembly GCA_019512145.1. Lineage (NCBI taxonomy): Eukaryota > Metazoa > Chordata > Amphibia > Anura > Leptodactylidae > Engystomops > Engystomops pustulosus. The sequence continues at coordinate 213,771,803 of CM033642.1, forward strand.
TGAATCGTAAGTATACAAGATTGATACCCACCTTCAATATCTACTCTGGGCATTCGAACCACAGGATACACATATATACTACCTGGTATTTGAACCTCAGAATACTGTTGTCTAACACTGAGTGAACATTCTGAACCACACAATAAAGTTTCCACACCGGCCTGCATAATTTTAATAGTAATATAGAAACGGTCCAAACCAAAATTACACCAAATTTTTAAAAGTGATTAATAAAAGCGAAGTTTTATTGACAAATGAGTCTCAGTGAGGCTTAACTGCCTCTTTTGTAAATAGTTCCTTATTACCCCTTTCACCGACACTAGTTTTCAGCTCAATGACCAGACTCGATTTTTCAATCTGACATGTCTCACGATAATTGGTTATAACTTCGAACGCTTTAAACATATCCGGGTGATTTTTGAGAATGTTTTCTCGTGACACATTGTACTTCATGTTAGTTATAAAATTTAAGTGATAAGTTTTTGCGTTTCGTTCTGAAAAAATGAAATTTGGCAAAAGTTTGTAAAAATTCTTCATTTTCTTCCAAGTTTGAAATGTTCTGGTTTCCAGACAGAGTAAAACGACCCAAAAAGTTTGATAATTAACATTTACAGAATATCTGCTTATGTTGGGATGATATTTTTTATGCTTCCAGTCATTTTTCTAGGATGTTATGAGGTGCAGAACTTTAGGTGCGATTTTTCTTATTTTCATGAAAATTGCCATAACTCAACATTTTGAGGGACAACTCGGCTTCCAAGGGACTTTGAGAGGCCTAAATAATAGTAAACACCTCATAAATTAACCCCCTCATAGAAACTTCACACCACCTACAACGTATGTAAACAACTTTATAAGTCCATTAACCCTTTAAGTGTTTCACATGGGTTAAAAAATATGGACCTGCGATTTAGAAACTATGGAATTTTTTTGGAAATACATTCATTTAGGCCAAAACTGACATTTTCAGAATAAATTAAATGATGAACGCACCTGCAACGCTTGATGCCCAATTCCTCCCGAGTGTACTGATACCCCCATATGTGGTGGTAAACTGCTGTACGGGCGCACGGCCGGCAGAGAATGAATGGAGGGCGCCATTCACTGCAGATTTGTTGTGTCACATTGTACGACCTATAAATTTTTATTTTTTTTGGTAGCGATCATATAGGGCTTATTTTTTATGGATGAGATACAATGTTAAATAATTTATTTTGGGTATCTAAAGCTTATTCATGAGATTTTATTAACTATTTCAAGGGGAAACAACAATCCATCATTTTTATTTTGGATTGTGAGCATTTCCCCCCCCCCGCCACCGTAACGTAAAAATAATATTTTATCTTTCTTCTCTGGTTTCACTACTATTGCGGTGATACCTCATTTATATAGTTTTTCTTCTTATTTTTGCTCAATTTTTCCTGAGCAAAACCAATATGGAGAAATCGCCATTGTGTTTACTATGACAACTTTTCAGGGCCATAACTTCTGTATTTTTTTGTCTGAGATCTGGTTGAGGGCTTATTTTTTGCGAAAACAGTTGTTTTTTTCTGTCCGTATCATATTAGGTACCGTACTTTTTTAATCACTTTTTTAGAACATTTTTGTGATGGTTGTTTATGAAAAATTGTATATTATGGGAAGTTTTTCGAGTTTTTTTTACGTATTTTCACCGAGCGGGTTCAATATTGATTTAGATATATTGTACAGATTAATACGGACCGGTGATACCTCATTTATATAGTTTTTCTTATTTTGCTCAATTTTCCTGAGCAAAACTAATATTGGAGAAAATCGCATTGTTTTTACTATTGACAACTTTCAGGGCCATAACTTTCTGTATTTTTCTGTTGTCAGATCTGGTTGAGGGCTTATTTTTGCGAAAACAGTTGTTCTTTTCAGTCGTATCATATTAGGTACCGTAACTTTTTTTGATCACTTTTTAGAACATTTTTTGTGATGTGTTTGATGAAAAATTTTATATTTGGGAAGTTTTTCGATTTTTTTTTTTCACGGTAGTTCACCGAGCGGGTTCAATATTGATTTAGATATTTGTACAGATTAATACGACGCGGTGATACCTCATTTATATAGTTTTTCTTATTTTTCTCATTTTCCTAAGCAAAACTAATATTGGAGAAAATCGCATTGTTTTTACTATTGACAATTTCAGGGCCATAACTTCCTGTATTTTTCTGTTGTCAGATCTGGTTGAGGGCTTATTTTTTGCAAACAGTTGTTCTTTTCAGTCGTTCATATTAGGTACCCGTAACTTTTTTTGATCACTTTTTAGAACATTTTTTGTGATGGTGTTTTGATGAAAAATTGTATATTATGGGAGGTTTTTCGATTTTTTTTTACCTAGTTCACCGAGCGGGTTCATATTGATTTAGATTATTGTACAGATAATACGGACCGTGATACCAAATTATGTACGTGTTTTGTGTTTTATATACTTTAATTTGCATTTTATGTGTTACTGGGGAGATTATGGGACTTTTATTTATGTATTATTTAATTATATTATAAAAGATTTTTTTTTTTTTTTTTACTTTTTTTACATTTTCTACTTCTTGGCTTGAATAGCGATCATCCGATCGCTTATTCAAGCCTTTACACTGCAATACACTGTATTGCAGTGTATAGTGTAAGTAACTGAGCATGCTGTGCATGCTCAGTTACTTACACCCCGGGTCCTGCCAGGAGGCAGGACCCGGTGAGAAGAGGAGCCGACAGCCCCGGTCACTCGTCGGAACCCGGGCAGCGGCATGAGGGATCGGATCCCCCTGTAAGCACACCGGGGGTGGGGTCCGATCCACGGGGAACACACTTGCACGCCCGGTCATGCTTGACCGCGGCGTGCAAGGGTTAAAACCCGGATCGGAGTTTTTCCGATCCCGGTGTTAGTGCCGGGTCTGGGCTGTGATATCACAGCCCGACACCGGCACGATAATAACCCGTGGTCCCCGAAAACTTCTTCTGATGCGCCGCCGTAGAAAGGCGTCGCATCAGAAGAAGTACCCTTAATGACCGCCGTAAAAACCCGATAGGACGGTCATTAAGGGGTTAATGTTAAAACACAAAACACGTTGTTACTTATATAAAACTGACACATTGTGTTTTGATGATTTGTTTTGCCTTGTGTGTTCACACTCGTTTCAAAACATTGCAATAAAAATATAATAATTAGGGGTTTCTGTATTTAAGCACTGTTATCCAGGTGACATTATATGGTAGTGACTGGGCTATTGTAAGGATGCAGTGTGGAGATATGCTGGACAGAGCTGAACACATCTTGCAGTGGTATCAGTACCTGTACCTGTAAATAAATTACATACCGCCCTTTAATTTATAGGCATAACAGTGCAGCACATCGCACCTGTGCGCACCGCTATGCAGGACACAAGTCGGCGTGATGACTTCACCACGTGCCGACCGTGTCCCTTCACAGACATCGCAGCTGCTGGCCGGGGGAAGATGACAGAACTGCGTGGGAATCGGTCGAACATCCTACCCTCTCCTCATCACGATGGTTGTCCTCAGGACACGATTGTGATGAGACCATGTTAGTCACTGCTTTCCCACGCAGTGGCTTCACCCTCCCTGGAGTATAACTCCCGGAGGCTGAAGGCTAAGTACCTTTGATGATGAATAGTCACATGTCCTGCCGGGGGAAAGAAGTGAACACACACCTGCATCTGTAAGCTTGGGGGAGACATGACAGGGGCTAGGGAAGGGGCTAGGGAAGGGGGAGAACATGGTGGCTGTGTGGGCACATTACTTACTGGGGGGCTGTGTGTGAGCACATTACTTACTAGGGGGCTGTGTGTGGGCACATTACTTACTGGGGGCTGTGTGTGGGCACATTACTTACTGGGGGGCTGTGTGTGGGCACATTATTTACTGGGGGGCTATATGGGGGACATTACTGGGGGTAGCTGTGGGGAAATTACTCATGGATATTACTGGGGTAGCTGTGGGGTAATTACTGGGAGGCTGAGGGACACATTACATTGCGGTTGTATGGGGAAAATTTCGGGGGGTTGTATGGGAAACATTACTGGGGGTAGCTGTGTGGGGGACATTACTGGGGATAATTGTGTGGAGCACATATACAGCTGAAACTGTGTCCGGGTGGTGGGGCAGCTGAGACTGTATACGGGTTGTGGGGGAGCTGAGACTGTATACGGGTGGTGGGGCAGCTGAGACTGTATCCAGGGGGGTGCTAGGCCGTGTATACAGGGGGGTAGAGGAGAGGCTGTGTATACATGGGGGTAGAGGAGAGGTTGTGTATACAGGGGGTAGAGGAGAGACTGTGTACACAGGGGGGTAGAGGAGAGACTGTGTACACAGGGGGGTAGAGGAGAGGCTGTGTATACAGGGGGTAGGGACAAGGCTGTAAATAATGTTAGAGAGGAGAGGCGGTTTATACAAGGGGTGAAGAGGCTGTGTATACGGGGGTAGAGGAAGGCTGTGTTACAGGGGGGGTAGAGGAGAGGCTGTCTATACAGGGGGTAGAGAAAATCTGTGTATACAGGGGGAAGAGAGAGGCTGTTATAAATGGTAGAGAGGAGAGGCTGTGTATAAGGGGGTAAGAGAGGCTTTGTATACAGGGGGGGTAGGGAGAGCCTGTATATAAATGGTAGAGTGGAAGGTCTGGGGTATACAAGTGGGAGGCTTGTTCATTATTGGGGAGGCTAAATTAGGGCACCTAATTGAATTGCTCTAATTTGGGTGACTAAAGGATGTTTTATGTTGGGAATAGTTTGTTCATTCATGTTGTGAGGTGCGCCATGGGGGAGTTTGTGCTGCAGAGGAAAACCAAGGCTGGAAAAAACGCAAAGAAGTACCCTTCCGGATGGAGTAGATGGTCACCTGTAAGGTACTAGAGGTCACTAAATCTGTGACTATTGACTATTGACTACTATTGTGTAAGTAGCATCACCAGGGCCCGCACGGGAGGGGTGTGGGGGTGGAGCATTTTCAAGTTTCGCCTCAGCAGAAAAAGGCTAGAATCGGCCCTGGGGGGCTGTCTATCTATCTATCTATCTAATTAATAAAATAGCACACCATAGTCCATGTATCAGGTGAAATAATCTGTGAACTTTATTCCAAGCTGTAGCTTTTCGGCTGAGTAGCTTTTTTCATTAAAAAAAAAAGCTGGTTCATAAAATAGTTTTATTTCGGGGCTTCACTTTAGTTTTGCCCAGTGCTTCCACTGGCCCTATTTACTATGATATTATTCAATTATTGTGCATTTAGACTGTTTGATATGAATATAAAAGTAAATGAATAAATCTAGTCATCTTCTCATATAAATTACTGTATTATTATTAGTACGTATCAAAATATTAAGTGAATAAGACAGCTACAACTATACATTTGTAGGAAAAAGTTCTTTGTGTTGCATATTCTGATGCTAGTAACTTTAGCATACAGAGCTGTGCAAGGAGTGATTTTTTAAGGAACATGATGACATGTTTCTACATCTATTTTTTGGATGTACAACCTTTTGATCCCTTTTAAATTTTTTTTTTTTTTTGCAAAATGTCAAAAAAGTGTGATTTGAAATTTTTCTGTGCATTTTCTTCGGCCACAGGTTCACCAACCGAGCCCCTCCATTTTTTATAAATTTGAAATATCAGGATTTCTATAGGGAGTTAAACTTTAGGTTTTTTATTTTTTTTTACATTTACCCATTTAATATACAGGGTACCATTAACCATAGGGTGCCTGATCCGTTCCTCCTACCATATATAGCTGTAATGCAATGTAGTGTTTTTGCTTGCTTTTCAGATCTCGTACAGACATTGAGATGGATCATCACTGCGGAATAACGTCACACGGATGCAACGATCCCCTCAAAATGGCGACAGTCATCGCACCATCGGAGATTTAAGCTACTGGCATTTAACAGGTTAGCCAACAATTGTACCAGCACAGCACCCCTTTTAAACATCCTTACTGTACTGTGAACTTTAAAGAGAGGCTGTGTATACAGGGGGTAGAGGAGAGGCTGTGTTTACAGGGGGGTAGAGGAGAGGCTGTCTATACAGGGGGTAGAGGAAAATCTGTGTATACAGGGGGAAGAGGAGAGGCTGTGTATAAATGGTAGAGAGGAGAGGCTGTGTATAAAGGGGGGTAGAGGAGAGGCTTTGTATACAGGGGGGGTAGGGGAGAGCCTGTATATAAATGGTAGAGTGGAGAGTCTGGGTATACAAGGGGGGAGGCTGTTCATTATTGGGGAGGCTAAATTAGGGCACCTAATTGAATTGCTCTATATTCTTTAATTTGGGTGACTAGAGGATGTTTTATGTTGGGAATAGTTTGTTCATTCATGTTGTGAGGCGCCATGGGGAGTTGTGCTGCAGAGGAAAACCAAGGCTGGAAGAAAACGCAAAGAAGTACCCTTCCGGATGGAGTAGATGGTCACCTGTAAGGTACTAGAGGTCACTAAAATCTGTGACTATTGACTATTGACTACTAGTGTGTAAGGTAGCATCACCAGGGGCCCGCACGGGAGGGGTGTGGGGGTGGAGCATTTTCAAGTTTCGCCTCAGGCAGAAAAAAGGCTAGAATCGGCCCTGGGGGGGCTGTCTATCTATCTAATAAAATAGCAGCACCATAGTCCATGTATCAGGTGAAATAAGCTGTGAACTTTATATCCAAGCTGTAGCTTTTCGGGCTGAGTAGCTTTTTTTCATATAAAAAAAAAAGCTGGTTCATAAAATAGTTTTATTTCGGGGCTTCACTTTTAGTTTGCCCAACAGGGCTCCACTGGCCCTATTCTATGATATTCAATATTGTGCATTTAGACGGTTTGATATGAATAAAAAGTAAATGAATAAATCTAGTCATCTTCTCTATAATACTGTATATTATTAGTACTGTAATCAAAAAATTTAGTGAATACGCAGCTACAACTATACATTTGTAGGAAAAAAGTTCTTTGTGTTGCCATATTCTGATGCTAGTAACTTTAGCATACAGAGCTGTGCAAGGAGTGATTTTTTAAGGAACATGATGACATGTTTCTAACATTTTTTGGATGTACAACCTTTTGATCACTTTTAAATTTTTTTTTTTTGCAAAATGTCAAAAAAGTGGTGATTTGAAATTTTTCTGTGCTATTTTCTGCCACAGGTTCACCAACCGAGCCCTCCATTTTTTATAAATTGAAATATCAGGATTTTCTAGGGAGTTAAACTTTAAGGTTTTTATTTTTTTTACATTTACACATTTAATACAGGGTACATTAACCATAGGGTGCCTGATCGTTCCTACCATATATAGCTGTAATGCAGAATGTAGTGTTTTTGCTGCTTTTCAGGAGTCTCGTACAGACATTGAGATGGATCATCACTGCGGAATAACGTCACAGGATGCAACGATCCCCTCAAAATGGCGACAGTCATGCACCATCGGAGATTTAAATGCTACTGGCATTTAACAGGTTAAGACCAACAATTGGTACCAGCACCCCTCTTTAAACATCCTTAACTGTACTGTGAACTTTATTTGTGTGTCACATGTCATTATGGTATTAATAAATGTGCCATAAATCAGGTGATCCATGTATAAGAAAATGGTGCAGAACCTTCTTCAGGATCCAAGGCCATGAGCAATCCCATCAAATAACAGCAGGCCCAATGCAAGCCAAGGCATATCATGCATTGTGTTACTCTCATTTTACCTTACACTGCATCTGTATATAATTTTTATTTTATGGATATAATGAGGCCATGTTGAAATATCAAATTAAGAATATTCAGCTGGTAGAGTTTGATCACCAATTCGGAACAAATATGGATCTACTAAACTATAAATCTTCTGTGCTGTTTAGAAAGAGAACAATGAAAGTAGTGGCCCAGTAAAAAATAATACCATCCCTTGTTTTTCCGTAGTGTCTGTTATTTTGGCAGTCCATGAATTTAAAAAAAATGTAAAAAAACTAAAATGAAAGTCCAAGAAACAATGGCAAACTTTTAAGGGAACCTGTCAGCAGAAATTGACCTAATAATCCACTACTAATCTGATTTCCAGCAGACTAACGGTTTCCTGGCCATGGTTTTTTTCATGGCTTAGCATGAAGGCATTATCCAGAAAACTTTAAGGTAAAATGTAAGATAGTGAAATATAGACAAGAGGTGAAGGTTTTAGCACTGAAGCCAAGATCATCTTTTCTTTGATGTGCCGGGACGTACAGACCATTCATGAAGAGTTAATCCAGCTCACTGTGGTGATCGTTGACAATTTTGGTTACAATGGGGCATATTTACTTACCCGGTCCTGTCGCGATGCAGCCGTGCGTTGTCCAACAAGGATTCGGGTCTGCCGCGATTCACTGCACCCAAATTCCAGCATCCATCACTTCTGCGCCGAGGTCCACCGAAATCCACCTGCTTCTTCGGTTGGCCATTTGCTTTTTGTCTTGCGACAAATTTCTAATGGTTCAATCCTCGCATTGTCCGAATCCGTCGGGTCCGTCCACCGATTTCTGTCTGACCGCGTATGCCAAAATCCCGGGCACTTCGGTGCAAAACAAAAATCGTTGGAAAACGAACGTCGCGGAGCTTCCACCTACAAGGGTTTTTATGAGCTCCCCTTGTAAGTTCGCAAGCACTTGTCCAACCAGCATACTCCTTCCTTATAGTAATGACAGACCATATCATTGGTTAGAACAGTTCAATTAACACTTAGCCTTCCAGGCAGAGACTGACAGATTACATAGAGATGGAGAAGTTTGCAACCACTTGCATCAACAGAGGTGTTGCACACCAAACTTTTGGAGAGCTGGTTGGTGAAATTGCAGGTAGCAGGACCACAATTACAACAGGGGAGGGTTTGTGAGACAGAACAGACTTGATTTAAGTGATAAAATCTCCAACTCCATGACTCAAATTGTTGTACTTCTCACCTCTTTATTTTTGGATAGTGCAACCACTCTGGGCCATCAAAGAAACATAATCTGGAGGGTGTTATTCTGTTAAACCACTCACTAATAGTCGTTTATAAGGTAAATTTCTGCAAAAAACTTCCTTTTAAGTGCCATGCATTTCTGTAGTACACAATATTGTTTTGTGAACAAGGCTAACCTACCTTGACACATTAACAACATTCAGCAGAAAAGGCGGGTGTTAGCTACATTTTGCACTTAAATGATGGTGCCGCATGGGTGCCACAACCTTTGATCTGGTTGATGCCAACTAGCACTGGCCAGTCAATATGATTGGACCCCAGCATATGGTTCCATGGCTGTTATAGCAGGATTTGTGAATGATCTGTTGTAATTTTACAATATACTGAAATACAGTAGTACAGTATATTGCATAAGTGATCAGGCGGTCTCAAGTTAAAAAAATTTAATCACCTCTCTTTCCCTAAAATAAAATACCATAAACATGTTAGGTATCACCACGTCCCAAAATTCCAGCTCTATCAGTCTATCAAAATAAAAATGGTTATTCCTTACAGTGAACCTCAAAAATAGCACCAAATTTCTGAATTTGGATTTCAGTCATTTTAATTGTTTGTTTTTTCACTGTATAAATTTTTCATGAGTTACTAATTAAAAGTTATGTTTTACTGTGTAAGGAGATGGGTAACCAATGACTGTTTTTACAGTATTTTGTTGACTATGTACTAGGACCATGCCGTACACATACTAGGACCCTGACGTACACATGTCCGTCCCTTTTGGACTAAATCCAATTTTGTTGACAAATATGCGAATTAACACTTTATAGCCATTTTTTAACGAGTATATCTTTTTATAAAAAGTGAAGAAAGTTTTACAAATGTAATCATGCCCTTTTAACAGAGTCACAAATAAAAAAAACAACATAACATGATAACTATTACCTCTTCTCAAAACGGTCACTCTATCCAATATAAAAATGTTTTTCACACCAGTGATGCCATGGGTGCTCCCGTGACCCATGTTTGGGTCGCACGCTCACCCGTGCTCCCCTCTGCATCACAGCACCCCAGCGGTCAAACTCTCTTGTCCTCGTTCGCTTCCAGCGGTCTGGAACGTGCCCACGCCTCCTAGGACGCGCTGCCGGTTTCAAAGATTTAAAGGGCCAGCGTATCATTGATGGTGCTGGCCCATTGCTGGAACATGATAAGCCAGCCTCTTCCGGCACACACCGCCGGATCTTGCGCCTCGTGCCTGAGAGAAAGCTTGCTTCTATGCCTTGCAACTTTTTTTCTGCATTCCGTTGTGACCCCAGCTCATGACTCACTCCTCTGCTGCCATGCCAACCTTTTGCCTTGCTCCTGACTCTGATTCGGTGCCACCTGTCCTGACCTCCAGCCTGTCCTGACCACAATTAGTCTCATGATTCTGGCCTTGACCGCCACCACAGAGAAAGCCCAAATGTCCAATTTGAAACTTTTTTTTTGCACATTTCAGCACATAAGTTTGAATAAAAAAGATGGTTGTACATCAAAAAAATGGTAGCAATTAAACGTAAACTTGTCCCACAAAAAATGTCACTTCATACAAGCTCATACACCAAAGTTTGAACAAGTTATTGGTGTCCGAAAAGGGAAAAATAAGCCTTTTTGCTGAAAACATTTTATAAAAAAAAAAAAAAATAAGCCTATTTTCATTTAGTATCCTCTTGATAGTACTGATCCAAAGAATAAATTTGAGGTGTCAATGGAGTGAATGCCTGTAAAAATGAAGCCCCAAGAATTTAATACAAATGTGTTTTGTTTTTTTTTATTTCACTCTATTCAGAATTTTTCTTCCGCTTCCCAATGTGCAACATGGATATAAAATACCACCACTAGGAATTACAATTTGATATGCCCTCATTGACTCTGCACATTGAAAAGTTAAAAAGTGTTTGGATTTTGAATGTGGGTACGGAAAAACAGAACCTAAAAATTGGCGGCAAGAAGTTAAGATAACTTAAAGAGAGCACCAGTCATATCACTGCACAAAAATCATAATGATCTTTAAATAAATGGTTTATGGGATTTGTTTCAGGGTAGATTTATTGTCATATATATGATGAATTTTAGTGATCATTAAAACTCCCTTCATCTGTGCTTAATAACTTCCTCCGATGCTATCTTTTTGCTCTGTCCCGTATGAAACAGTACATGGTACACAAGTTTTACGCTGCAGTAAACTTTTCTCTTTAATAAAATATAAGTAATTTTTTTTTCATGCCCCGCATAATCAAATTTGCATTAACCAATAACTGAGTAAGCAGCATTATTTGGTAACTTAATGTTTGCTTTTTATGTAAGAACTGTGTCTGCTCAATGCCAGGAGCAATATCTCATCTTCTCTCCAAGCAGAGATCCTCACTGGCCTATAATAGTACAGACTATGTGTTGCCATTTTGCACTTATGTATCTATTCCCAATGAAATGAAGTTTACTCACAATTTACAAGCATCTACAGATAATGTAATATAAAATAGCAGCACCATAGTCCATGTATCAGGTGAAATAAGCTGTGAGCTTTATTCCAAGCTGTAGCTTTTCGGCTGAGTAGCTTTTTTCATTAAAAAAAAGCTGGTTCATAAAATAGTTTTATTTCAGGGCTTCACTTTTAGTTTTGCCAAGGTGGTTAGAGGTAACTGGATGGAGCAGGTCCGCAGGAAGATGGTTGCTCACAGCCTGGTAAAGTATTTTCAGGGTGGTTGGGTAGGTGCAGAGTTCTGATGGTTGGGTTCTGTTCTGTTCTGGTATCAGGGCAGCTTACCTCAGACATTGCTTCTTCCTGGGCTGACTTCCTGAACTGACCAAGACCATAGACTGACCTTCTCTGGAACTCCCTAACCATGAGCTTCAACCTACATGGGTTTTTATGAGCACCCCTTGTAAGTTCGCAAGCACTTGTCCAACCAGCATACTCCTTCCTTATAGTAATGACAGACCATATCATTGGTTAGAACAGTTCAATTAACACTTAGCCTTCCAGGCAGAGACTGACAGATTACATAGAGATGGAGAAGTTTGCAACCACTTGCATCAACAGAGGTGTTGCACACCAAACTTTTGGAGAGCTGGTTGGTGAAATTGCAGGTAGCAGGACCACAATTACAACAGCCATTTTTCAAAGAGTATATCTTTTTATAAAAAGTGAAGAAAGTTTGTACAAAATGTAATCATGCCCCTTTTACCAGAGCACAAATAAAAATAAACAAACATAAACATGATAACTATTACCTCTTCTCAAAATGGCCTTTCTATCCAAATATAAAAATGATTTTTCACACCAGTGATGCCATGGGTGCTCCCGTGACCCATGTCTTGGGTCGCACGCTCACCCGTGCTCCCCTCTGCATCACAGAACCCCAGCGGTCCAACTCTCTTGTCCTCGTTCCTGCTCCAGCGGTCTGGAATGTGCCCACGCCTCTTAGGACGCGCATGCCGGTTCCAAAAGATTTAAAGGGCCGGCGTATCATCGATTGGTGCTGGCCATTTCTTGAATCCATGATAAGCCAGCCTCTTCCGGCACACCCCGCCGGATCTTTGTGCCTCGTGCCTGAGGGAAAGCTTGCTCCCTATGCCTTGCAACTTTTTTTCTGCATTCCAGTTGTGACCCCAGCTCATGACTCCACTCCTCCGCTGCCTGCCTTGACCTTTTGCCTTGCTCCTGACTCTGATTCGGTGCCACCTGTCCTGACCTCCAGCCTGTCCCTGACCATGATTCTGTCTCATGATTCTGTGCCTTGACCGCCACCACAGAGAAAGGCCAAATGTCCAATTTGAAACTTTTTTTTGCCATTCATTTCAGCACATAAGTTTGAATAAAAAGAAGGTTGTACATCAATAAAAATGGTAGCAATTAAACGTAAACTTAGTTTGAACAAGTTATTGATATCCGAAAAGGGAAAAAATAAGCCTTTTTTGCAGAAAACATTTTCATTAAAAAAAAAATAATAATAAAACCTATTTTCATTTAGTATCCTCTTGATAGTACTGACTTAAAGAATAAATTTGAGGTGTCAATGGAAGTGAATGCTGTAAAAATGAAGCCCACAAGAATTTAATACAAATGTGTTTTGTTTTTTTTTATTTCACTCTATTCAGAAATTTCTTCCAGCTTCCCAATGTGCAACATGGAATATAAAATACCACCACTAGGAATTACAATTTGATATGCCCTCATATGACTCTGCACATTGAAAAGTTAAAAAGTTGTGGATTTTGAAAGTGGGGAGCGAAAAACAGAAACCTAAAAAACATTGGGCAACATTGGCAAGAAGTTAAGATAACAGTTAAATCTAAGAGAGCACCATATCATATCACTGCACAAAAATATGATATGATGATGATAAATAAATGTGTTTTATGGGATTTGTTTCGGGGTAGATTTATTGTCAATATATATGATGAATTTAGTGATCATTAAAAACTCCCTTCATCTGTGCTTCATAACTTCCTCCGATGCTATCTTTTTGCTCTGTCAGCGTATCTGAAACAGTATATGGTACACAGAGTTTACGCTGCAGTAAAACTTTTCTCTTTAATAAAATATAAGTAATTTTTTTCATGCCCCGCATAATCAAATTTGCATTAACCAATAACTGAGTAAGGCAGCATTATTTGGTAAACTTAATGTTTGCTTTTTATGTAAGAACTGTGTTTGGCTCAATGCCCAGGAGCAATATCTCATTTCTCTCCAAGCAGAGAATCCTCACTGGCCTTAAATAGAACAGACTATGTGTTGCCATTTTGGCACATTTTATGTAATCTATTCCCAATGAAATGAAGTTTACTCACAATTTACAAGCATCTAAGATCAAATGTCAATTTATTTTTGTTTTATGAGTATGCTTGTAATAGGTTTGGTTAATAATAAAAAAACAAGTAATGCGCTTTATGGTTTTGTAAAGTGATTCCTTTACAGATCTGTAGGGGTTCCTCAAGCTCAGTCCTAGTTCCTCTTTTCTTTTCCCTCTATACTGCCCCCCATTGGACAAACCATTTTCAGTACCATCTTTATGCTTAAGATACCCAATTACTGTATGTACTTCTGCACATAACATCACATCTTCAGAACATCAGTGATGATCTCTCTGCCGTTTCTAAGAACATGACCTCTCTCTACTTGAAGCTTACTCTACTTGAACTTCTTGGGTGATTTTTTTTTTCTTAGTCTTAGTACAAAAAAGTTAGAGATTTTTTTTAGCAGTTGTGAATCTGTGTACTTTTCTGTGACCTTTCTATATTTGCTTCACAACCCGTGGTGCACAGCTTTTGGATGAATTTCCTTCATTTATCTAAAGAACCCAGCTGTTTAGACTAAAGTTAATTGTATTGGTCATCTGTGACTTTTAAAAAGGCACAAAAAAGTGTGCAAAAGCTTGTCTGGTCTCAGGCGATGAACTTGACAGGAAGACCAGTCGCATCGTCCACACCGGGCAGCAATGTTAGACTCAGGCACCTCAAAAACATTTTTAGAATCAGTCCTTTCTTGATTATTATTATTATTATTATTATTGGTATTGTTATTAATGTTATTATTATCATCCCCAATTACAAGAGCATGTTTCATCTTAACCTTTAACAGATTTAATAGTGTTCTTCCTTAACTTTTCTGTTTGGAAATAAAAATATGTGTTTTAAAAAATGGGCAGCTTTTCAAGATAACATGAATCTGTTAACTTCAATGTAATATCAAAGTGATTAGTAACATATTTTGTGCATGAGTAGTCCAGCTTTATGGAATCTCAACAATTCTTGTAAGCCTGTGGTCTGAAGACCAAATTAGTATTAGGTTGCATTCACATTAAGTTAAGTGGATACTTTTAGTGTCTATATGTGTATATAGACATATAATGGCAGACAGAGTCTTCCTTTTTGCCTCCATCTGCACAATGTACATTCCATCCAGCAGGAAGCTCATAATAGCCTATGGGGGACAGATGCAACAGTATTGCATCCACCCTCGGCCTCCTCTGAGCTTACACTTTGATGTAATCGTCCACATAAAGACAGTTACATTACCGGGGCAACACCCTGATCATCAGCAGTAACCAATCACTGACTACTGGGGGTAGACCAGGTGGATGTATCCCACTGTATGACTATTTATTGTAAGTCTGGCACATAAACCTAAAAATATAAACAAAATCTCTTCCGTTAAAATGCTGTTAAAGTGGTTGCTTATGTAATCTATTCCCAATGAAATGAAGTTTACTCACAATTTACAAGCATCTAAGATCAAATGTCAATTTATTTTTGTTTTATGAGTATGCTTGTAATAGGTTTGGTTAATAATAAAAAACAAGTAATGCGCTTTATGGTTTTGTGAAGTGATTCCTTTACAGATCTGTAGGGGTTCCTCAAGCTCAATCCTAGTTCCTCTTCTCTTTTCCCTCTATACTGACCCCCATTGGACAAACCATTTTCAGTACCATCTTTATGCTTAAGATACCCAATTACTGTATGTACTTCTGCACATGACATCACATCTTCAGAACATCAGTGATGATCTCTCTGCCGTTTCTAAGAACATGACCTCTCTCTACTTGAAGCTTACTCTAGCAGAGACTGAAATTCTTGGGTGAAATTTTTTTTCTTAGTACAAAAAAGTTACAGATTTTTTTTAGCAGTTGTGAATCTGTGTACTTTACTGTGACCTTTCTATATTTGCTTCACAACTCGTGGTACACAGCTTTGGGATGAATTTCCTTCATTTATCTAAAGAACCCAGCTGTTTAGATGAAAGTTAATTGTATTGGTCATCTGTGACTTTTAAAAAGGCACAAAAAAGTGTGCAAAAGCTTGTCTGGTCTCAGGAGATGAACTTGACAGGAAGACCAGTCGCATCGTCCACACCGGGCAGCAATGTTAGACTCAGGCACCTCAAAAACATTTTTAGAATCAGTCCTTTCTTGATTATTATTATTATTGGTATTGTTATTAATGTTATTATTATCATCCCCAATTACAAGAGCATGTTTCATCTTAACCTTTAACAGATTTAATAATGTTCTTCCTTAACTTTTCTGTTTGGAAATAAAAATATGTGTTTTAAAAAATGAGCAGCTTTTCAGGATAACATGAATCTGTTAACTTCAATGTAATATCAAAGTGATTAGTAACATATTTTGTGCATGAGTAGTCCAGCTTTATGGAATCTCAACAATTCTTGTAAGCCTGTGGTCTGAAGACCAAATTAGTATTAGGTTGCATTCACATTAAGTTAAATGGATACTTTTAGTGTCTATATGTGTATATAGACATATAATGGCAGACAGAGTCTTCCTTTTTGCCTCCATCTGCACAATGTACATTCCATCCAGCAGGAAGCTCATAAGAGCCTATGGGGGATAGATGCAACAGTATTGCATCCACCCTCGGCCTCCTCTGAGCTTACACTTTGATTAGAGATGAGTGAGTATACTCGTCCGAGCTTGAAGCTCGTTCGAGTATTAAGGTACTCGAGACGGCTCGTTGCTCGGACGAGTATTTCCCCTGCTTGAGATCGAGCATTTAATTTAAAAAACACAGTGAAGAACAGTGAAGAATAGAATAAAAACAGTGAACACAGTGAACACAGGATCATTTAAGTGAAAAACACAGTGAAAAACACAGTGAAGATAGATACAGATGTTCGGCAACTGCTTACTTGTCGGAAGATACGCGCGAAACGGTGCGAACAAAATAGTATGTGCAAGAACACATTGAAGAAAACGGTGAGACAGCACGAGGAACAGACAGAACGGTGAAGGCGGAGATACAGAGACACCGGGGGGAGCAGCCAGAGACACCGGGGGGAGCAGCACAGGACACCGAGGGCAGCACACTGGAGCACCACCAGGGGAGACAATGGACATGGGGAGAGCACATGGACGAACCAGGAGCACAGGGAGACACCAGGGAGCAGCACATGGCACCAGGGCAGACATGGGACGCATGGAGAGTCATGAAAAACACCGGGGCACGCGGCATCGGGAGATCATCGAGTAGTGGGGCAGCACGGAGGCACATGTGGGGCAGCACAATGGACACCCGGGGAGCAGACATGGAGCAACGTGAACGCGGGGAAGGGAGCACATGGAGACCACCGGGGAGCAGCACTGGAGGACCACAGGGGGCCAGCCCGCACATGGAGGACACCGGGGAGCGCACCGTGAGACAAGGGGAGCAGCACATGGAGACCGGGGCAGCAGCATGGAGCACATCGGAGGGGCGCTGGACATCGGCGGATGGGACACATCGGGTGCGGGCAGCGCGATGGACACATCGGGGCAGCGCATGGACAACATATCGGGGACAGGCGCAATGGACACATCGGGGCAGCGTATGGACACATCGGGCACAGCACGGAGACACATCGCGAGGCAGAACGGAGACAGAATGGGGCAGCATAGGATACATCAGGGCAGCACATGGAGACATACGGGGGCAGCACAGAGACTTCAGTGGAAGAAGAAGAGGAGCGGAATCTGGGACAGGGATCTCCGAACAAGTAAGCAAATATGCAGAACATCTGCCAATCTTACTTCACTGTGTTCTTCACGCGTTTTCATTAAATGATCCTGTGTTCACTGTGTTCACTTTTTATTCTATTCTTCACTGTCTTACATCTGCTAACTTGCGGGAGATAATATAACTGCGGAACGTGAAGAATAGATTGCAGATGTTGCATACATCTGCTAAACTTTCAGAAGACATTCTTTTTTCAATTAAATAACAATTTTTACTAGAACCATGGTCCCTTTAAAAACTGCTCGGTCTCCCATTGACTTCAATGGGGCTCGTTATTCGAGACGAGCACTCGAGCATCAGGAAAAGTTTGTCTCGAATAACGAGCACTCGAGCATTTTAGTGCTCGCTCATCTCTAACTTTGATGTAACCGTCCACATAAAGACAGTTACATTACTGGGGAAACACCCTGATCATCAGCAGTAACCAATCACTGACTACTGCCAATGTTATTTCCTCCTCCCTTTTTCAGGGGGGAGGGGGTAGAGCAGGTGGATGTATCCCACTGTATGACTATATGTTGTAAACCTGGCACATAAACCTACAAATATAAACAAAATCTCTTCCGTTAAAATGCTGTTAAAGTGGTTGCACCAGAACGTCTTTGGAGCTTGCACATGTATTTATAAAGTGTTTGCACCCGTTTTGTGTCATGGCTGCACTGTGTAGGCAAGACAGAATAATGTGCACCTAAAGGGACATGTTAGTGCTTAGTCAGAGTTTGTAACAAATTTAATACATAGTGGTATAACTTGTCATAACTGTAAGTAAATTGTCTGTTATTGAGTACAGTACAATGATCCTTTTAGATTGAAATACAGTGGTTAGTATCCAATTACCTGATCATTTAAATGGCAATGATTCAACAACTCTGACACACAACATCATTTTATCTTTAAAGTTTAACAAGGTGAATCTCTGAAAATTTAAGGAAATTAATACATTTTCCAGGTTGGGATAAGATAAACTTTCTCAGTGTTACTTTTTACTTCTCATCTAGCCAAACCAGTTCACTACACTGTGCTTCAATAACACGGAACTCTCGCTGTTCACAGCTGACATACTGGTTTGGCTATTATCCCACATCATGTCACTAGGTGTCTTTTAAGTGAGGCATGGATGTAAGGCCTTTAACGGGCTTGTTCACTTAAAGCACATTCAGCAAATAATTATTATTGTTTGTATAACTTATAAGGCTATACTACAGGTCTATCATTTATAAAAGTTATGCTGTTATCCAAGAGGAAAATTCATTCTTTACTTCCTGTAGATAAACACTGGCCCATGATGATGTGATGTCACACGGGTGCATGGCTTGTCATATCACAAAACGTAATCAGAGCTGTGTGACACTAATGAGATGACCACCTGTGTGACATCACATGACGATTAATGTTTTTTTATCTGCAGGAAGTAAAGAATGAAATTATCGTTTGGATGACAGGAAGCAGAGATTTAGAAAAACTGTAAAGAATTCATACAGAAAGTTTATTGGAAATTTGTCTAACTTTTCTTTATGGAAACAATTTCAATAATTTGCTGGAATGTGCTGAAAGTGGACAACCTCTTTAAGTGTGTGCATAAGGTTACCTGCAATGGGATATCTCCATAATGAGTTTAGTTTCTTCAAAGACCTCCGTTAATTTAAATTATGTACAATGAGATTGTTTATTGTTCAGTTGCCAATTTAAAGGGCTTTGTGGGAGCTTTAAAATGCCCTTGCAGGCTTTAAAAACAATAAAAATCTTATACTCACCTCCACCTGTTGTCTTGCAGCACCTCTGGTCACTGCTGTGCCCCTGCTTGTTTACAGAGACAGCGCTCCCATTGCGCCTGAAACATCATATTCAATGTGTATAAGCCTGGAGAAATAGTCGGACAAGAGCGTCTACCTCTGTTAACAAACAACGAGAGTATCAGAGAAGCTACAATGGGACGACAGGAGTTAAGAGTAAGATTTTTATTGTTTTTATGGGCCCCTTCTCAGGCTTGCTATACATTTTTTTTAAAGTCTGGACAACCCCTTTAATCTCAAGTAAATATTCTAAAGACTTCAGAGTGGAACTCATTTCCTGCTTATTCAGTGTCTGACCTAATTCTGTAAAACAATTGTAAAATATTTAACTATCCTACCCTTATGGCTAGTTAATGTACTAAGTTTTTCTGTAACAACCAGAAAAAAAAATGCAAAGAACCAACAGTCTTTTTCATTCGAAATTCTGAATGTGTCACCTTACAGATGCTGCAGACCTTTTGTAAAAATAATTTTAAGGATATTTAATTTCATTTAAATATCCTGGAATTTATTATTCATCCTACAAAATGTGTTGCTACAGCATCCATGAAATGCACTGTAACGAATAGGGTCCATTTTCTATAATCTATTAACATATTAGAAGTAAAGTGTGCACATACACTTAGCCTGCGGCCTTGTGCATTTTGGTAACATTTCTCTCACAGGCACATTACCTCTGTATACTGGGTCTATTATTAGGCTCACTTTGTTTTAGAAACCATGTCTCACCTCTGTTGCGATTAGACTAAAGAGATTTCTAATGGTAATATGTGGAGTGCTCTTTGAATTGCTCTTGGAACAATTTTCCCCAATGACATTCACAAATGAGATTCCAACACAGTTAAGGGGAAAAGGGCACACTTTAAATTGGCTGGCACTGAGCTCTAACACAGGGGAAATGGTAGCCAGTTATCAGATCGAAAATCATTTGGAATTGCTGCTCAACAAAATTATGCTATGGGCTGCATGTGGTGCCGTTACAAAAAAAAGTTTAAAGTTCTATTTGAATGTGGCATAACATTTTAAGTAGCAATTTATAGGTCAATCTCTTACTAGTTAAATGCCATAAACAGAAATGTATCTATAATTTATCACCATACCTTGTGATAGTTACTATTTGTCTTGGCACATTATACTTTATGAATGTGTAGAAAATGGAATGGTAAATAAAAATGTAATCCTTTACCTTTGTATCACAGCTAAGCAGTTTTACGAATTGTAACAATTGTTATTATATGATTATACAAATTAATAGAAAAGTATCAATTAAACAGTAAACAGTTTTATATACATGCATCTATAAGGAATTGAAAATATTCGTAGAGTGGGCAGGGAGAAGGAGCGTGGGGGGGCACAAATAAAACTTTTTTAGCATTTCAGCTACAAAGGAAAAGTTTCTGTCTCTATTCTAGACAAGTGGACACAACCATGACGGCAGTTTTAGCCTACGCACATTTGGGGGACAGAACACTTGGACAGGGCCAGGTTTGGTCACTTTGACCACACCAGATGTATCAAGAGACTCTGGCCTGTAGTCTTCACCAGGAACAAGCTTAGACTATAGCTATTGTGTCGGAAAACGTTTTAAAGCTGCCCAGTTGGGCATGCCCCACCCCTCCAAGACCACTTGGTATAATAATAAGAATTATTTATTTATTATAGCGCCTACAGATTACGCAGCGCTGCACAAAGCATGCAATGTATGGAGTTGTACACCAATAAAAGGACTGCATTTCTTTATAAATCTCCCCCAATTTGTTAATCAGTCTGTTGTTATGTAGCTCTCCATAGGAGTTGTAGACACGAATTAGATTTGAAGTTTTTCAGTTTATTTATTTATTATTTGTAATTTAAAGCAGTAAAACTGGTTGTAACATACTATGGACAGCCTATTTGTTGAATCACAACAATATATAAGTACACAATACAGCAGATTCCATTAATGGGATAGGTCAAAACACTTTTAAAAATGCACATTTCAGTTGCTGGTTTTAATTTTATCTCAGCAATCCTTACTGCCAAAATAAAACCCATAAACTCACAGTATATAAACCTATTGTGTGACTGAGGTGTAAAAAAAAAAATTAAAATTACAATATAACTAATCTCTGCATTCAAACTGTTCCCTTTCATCCCTGTACTAAGACAAAAATTTGTATTATGTATGTACTGTAACCAAAAGAAAGCAGGATCAGCACTACCCTAATTAAATCTTGACCAATGGATGCCAAACAACAAATTAATTAACAAAGAATACAGAAGCATGCCTATTGACCAAGAAAATACATGATTTATTTAATATAACTGCACCACAATACAGAAGAATAAAAACATTTAAAATGTGAACAAAGTCACAGTCACAAAATATCCAACATGATAGCACTGGCAGTCCTGAAATACCAGCTCCCCCTCCTGCAAAATGGCAGTTTAAGGCCTCTTCCACAGGAAGAGGAGCCGACAGCCCCGGGTCACTCGTCGGAACCCGGGGCAGCGGCAGGAGGGAGGGGTCCGATCCACGGGGACACACTTGCACGCCGCGGTCATGCTTGACCGCGGCGTGCAAGGGGTTAAACACCCGGGATCGGAGTTTTTCCGATCCCGGGTGTTAGTGCCGGGTCTGGGCTGTGATATCACAGCCCGACACCGGCAACAGCGAGACCCGGTGTCCCGAAAACTTCTTCTGATGCGCCGCCGTAGTATGCTTACAAAGGGACGTTAATAGAACAATGAGCTAATCATCACTTCCATTTTCCATTTAACCCATGTGATTATGTGTTTGGCATTGCTGGCTTTGATTTATGAGCGTATTGTATTTCCACAAGTTTCTATTATTTTTAAAGTTTTTGTGTTGTCTTAGGGCGCATTCACACTGCCGTTGCCCCGCCATTGGCTGCCCGGGTAGATGACTTGGGCAGCTGCCCAAATTACCCACCAGGAGTATGGACCTGTTGCACATATATGGATGGCACTTTTGTTAAGACACATGTGCTATTGATATGCGGATTAGGGCTGTGTACAATGTGGAAGAATAAACTGGAGACGGCATCGGCGTGGGAACAGGCATGTAAAGATACATTTTATTATTTTATTAATTGGGGGCTGTGTATAAACTGTAAGTGGTTATGTTTATTGATTAGACTTTGGGGATAAGGGGACGGTGGAGGGAAAAGGGGGAGGAAAAGGGGTTGTATAACTACTGTGGGGGTAGGGGGCTATATAAGGACTATTGTGACTGTGGTCATATGATACATTTCCATTGTGTTTTCAAACACATTGAGAGTAATGCATCATCAAACGCACACATGTTATATTAGTAGGAACTTGTGTTTTACATTGTTAATCCTTATTAATGTTAAACACAAAACACGTTGTTACTTATATAAAAAACTGACACACATGTGTTTGATGATTTGTTTTGCCTTGTGTGTTCACACTCGGTTTCAAAACATTGCATATAAAATGATAATAATTAGGGGTTTCTGTATTTAAGCACTGTTATCCAGGTGACATTATATGGTTAATGACTGGGCTATTGTAAGGGATGCAGTGTGGAGATATGCTGGACAGAGCTGAACACATCTTGCAGTGGTATCAGTACCTGTAATGCTGGACAGAGCTGAACACATCTTGCAGTGGTATCAGTACCTGTACCTGTAAAATAAATTACATAGCCGCCTTTAATTTATAGGCAGAGCAGTGCAGCACATCGCACCTGTGCGCACCGCTATGCAGGACACAAGTCGGCGTAATGACGTCACCACGTGCCGACCCGTGTCCCTTCACAGACATCGCAGCTGCTGGCCGGGGGAAGATGACAGAACTGCGTGGGAATCGGTCGAACATCCTACCCTCTCTCATCACGATGTGTGTCCTCAGGACACAGATTGTGATGAGACCATGTGTAGTCACTGCTTTCCCCAGCAGTGGCTTCACCCTCCTGGAGTATAAGACTCCCGGAGGCTGAAGGCTAACGTACCTTTGATGCAATAGTCACATGTCCTGCCGGGGGAAAGCAGTGAACACACAGACCTGCATCTGTGAGGTTAGGGGGGGAGACATGACAGGGGCTAGGGAAGGGGCTAGGGAAGGGGGAGAACATGGTGGCTGTGTGGGCACATTACTTACTGGTAGAAAAAAAATTAAAATTACAATACAACTAATCTCCGCATTCAAACTGTTCCCTTTCATCCCTGTACTAAGACAAAAATATGTATTATGTATGTTCTGTAACCAAAAGAAAGCAGGATCAGCACTACCCTAATTACGAAATCTTGACCAATGGATGCCAAACAACAAATTATTTAACAAAGAATACAGAAGCATGCCTATTGACCAAGAAAATACATTATTTATTTAATATAACTGCACCACAATACAGAAGAATAAAAACATTTAAAAGGTGAACAAAGTCACAGTCACAAAATATCCAACATGATACCAGCTCCCCCTCCTGCAAAATGGCAGTTTAAGTGTGAACAAATGTAATATGAAAAAAACCTAGGGATGTGAACAGATTAAAATGAGATATGAAATATTTAAAAAAAGGGTCGGGTCCCAAACTGCACAAATCGCAAATATTACCGGTAAAGCAAACCAGTGTAGGGGGAGCTGGGGAAAAGCCCCACTCGTATCGCCAACCAAGTGGCTTCCTCAGGAGGTCAGAGCCTCTTACTAACTCTGGTATGGAGTTCACTGCTGGAATATTATGACTAGCACGCTAAGCACCAGTCTTAATAAGTTTTTCCCTATGTGTATAATCCCTGTACTGTATACTGTACTGTGTATTGTCCCTATTCTGTAACATCACTGTGTGTATTATCATTACACTCTTATATCACTGTGTGTATTATTGCTGTGCCATCACTGTGTTTATTATTCCCTTTACTTTGACATAACTTTGTGCATTATCCCTGTACTATGACATCACTGTGTGCATGATCTTTGTACTGTGAGATCACTGTGAATTTTATTCCTATATTGTGATATCACTGTGTACTTTATACCTTTACCGTGACATCACTAGGTGTATAATACTTTTTTTTTAATCCCTCCACTGTGACAACAGGTTTCAGAAATGCTCACTCAAAAGAATAAGAGAAATACTAACAGAAAATGCAGGCACTTTATACACTCAGTACACTTTATACGCAACGTACTTGTATGCAACATACTTGTATGTACTTGTGTGGATCTCTCCTATCATGCTTCTGTTATTTTGGACATGAACAAATAATGGATGCTCCATTTTCCATGCAAATGTTGAAAAAGTGTACTCATCTCAACCAATAGTTTTCCCTTATGCGGCTTAAGACATATATTGTCACTGCTATGTTTTATTGTGCAGTGATCTTACATATTAGACATTTGTGTTCTAGCACTATAAACTGTATGAAACAGAAGTAACATTATTTATATCAAGCAGATATTGTGCAATCTGGATCAAGGATTGCTCTAAATAGCCCTTTCCTAGGTTGGCATGTACCTTGTTTTCTTGGTATATTACATGGAGCTTATTTTCTTGATAGGTCTTGGTTAAAATTGATAATATTATCTCTTTGGTCTATTTTTGAAGTGCATTTCACATTTTACAATCAATGACCCCGCTGATTTTCTTGAAAATCAATTTTACTGCATCCGCATAAAAAGTTATAAATCTTTGCAAATAGCACAAGAGATTAAGGTGACCCTGGTGACAGAAAAAAGATTTTATCAGAAGATAAATACTGTTTTAGAACATAGAAATATGTGTATGTTGCTGAAGAACTGGCTAAACAAGCTGATGATATAGAGAAACATTTTTAAAGGGGTTTTACATGTTCCTGTTATACTGACATGACCATGGGGGAGATTTATCATAGGCCAGTGTATATGATGAAATCCCCATAGCTCCGGTGCTACTGGATACCTCAAGAGGTGTAGGCTTCCTAATGTATCCAGCAGGGCAGCTGCACAGTCTGAATCATAGTATTTATACACAGCACCCTCTCCAAATTTATTATGTTACATAGTTTATCCAGCTATATGGAGATTTTTTATGAAAGTTAATGAAAATAAATAAATGACAATATAATCAGAAAACCCATCATAATAACCCTACACTGCCATCAACAAAATTAACTACAAACAAGAAAGTCTCCTCCTGGCACTCCTATAGTTTCCTTCTAGGTCTCCTGGCTCTTATAGAGTGATACAGGTGGCATACAGTAATAATGTCAGGGAGACTGGTGCTTGCTGTCATGGTTCGGCTGGACAAACCGTCAACGAGTCTCTGTAGAAATAGCCTGTGGACCCTCTGGACCACCACAGGGGTAAGATAGTACAAGCAGCAACCCCGGACTGGAGTCTAAGTGGCCTTTGGTCTCCGCCAGAGCCAGCTGCAAAGCGGGATGGTCTAGCTGCGGCTGTGGTTCCACAGGTGCGACTAGGCCCGCGGTTGCAGCCAAGGTAGGGAAGCAGGAAACAGGAACCACAGGATAGCACAGGAACCACAGGGAAGGATAACCGGAGTAGGAACCACAGGATGGCACAAGAACCACACGGAATTACAACAGGAGCTGAAGCAGGACCTCGTCAGGATTGCAGGACCTCAGGAAGACCACTGGGATACAGGACCGCCATAGGAATGCAGGACTGCCACATGAATGCAGGACCGCCACAGGAATGCGGGACCAACACAGGAATACGGGAACGCCACAGGAATACAGGAACGCCACAGTAATACAGGAACTCAAAGAAACACTGGAGTACAGACACACAAAGGAATCCTGGGAACGCTGGAATACTAGGAAACACAGGAGGGCTTTCACTTCAGGGAAATGACTTGAAGATCTGGCAGGGAATTCTGGGAGCTGCTGGGACCAGGAGCGGGGTGAGGTGAGTGCGGGTCCGGTGACGGGGCATCCGAGCCATACATAGAGGGGCACGGGTGTACCCGAGATCTGCAACATGGATCTCGGGGTCACCCGTGACACTTGAAGATGCAAGGCTGCCCTGCATTGTGGCCATAAACTTTGTTTAAAAAAAAAATTGTATCTTAAAGATGCAAATATAGTAGCTTACTTTGGCAAAGTATGTGAGTAGCCTGTTCCCCAGTGGGGAAGGATGCCCTTTTTATCTAGTATTGATTTCCATTTCCAACCTTAGAAAACATATTTTCATCAATGGCTTTAAAGGACACCTTTCATCAAGTCTATGCAGCTAATTCTGTCACCACTACCTGTTAGAGCAGCTCACAATAATTCCATCCAGCCATCTAGTCAATTCATACATTAATCATTATAAAATCATCTTTTCTTTATTATGTAAATGAGGCTAGTCACATGATCAGAGGCAGTGATGTCACCCCTGTTACCCCGCCCCTCTCTTCCCCTGCTCATGTCTGTGTGTAATGTATAGTAAAGCACTTCTAGTGTCTGTGCTTCACCTGCTGACATGCTGTGTACTGCTAAACACATTTGCAAACAGCTTTAGGACCTCATTGCTTAAGTTTACAGGCATGTAGAGGGACAATGAAGGGATAGAGGCAATGCTTTCTAATGGCAGTTTATCAAAATATATTTAGTTTAGGGGGTTACTTTGCCTGACAGGTTCTCTTTAAGTCTCCACATGACCCAACCAAGTCAAAACAGTGCTGTCTACAGTTGGAAATCTGTTCCTGCTGGAATAGATATACTAGTTTGGCTTAATCCCACAACATGTTATTAGACTTCATATAGGTTATGCTTGGTGTTAAGGGGGCTGCTGTTCAAGGTAGTAAAAAGAGATGTGGTTTTCCATTTCCCACCTTGTAAAACATGTTTGTATATTTCCCAGTGGAGCATCAATAACTTTAAGTCTCCACACGCCTATAAGGCGGCCTTAACTGGCAAATCTAGTAGCTTGATTTTCAGACTAAGGGAAATAAACACAAAGGAGTAACTAACAAGGCCCACTCCCAATCGGCCACAAAATGCAAACAAAACCAAAAAGTTTTTATACCAAACCAAACCAAAACCAAAAATTATCTTATACTCACAAAAGTACATTTATAAAAGTGTGCATCACATAAAAGTCCATACAGACTATGGACTTTTTTTTTTTTTTTTCTTTTTTTTTTTTTTGTGAGTATAAGATAATAAAACATTTTTACTTGCTTACCCCGGTAAAATATATCAAATACTAAAGCTCTCATTGCATGATTGTCAGTTGTACTTCTATCTCTTACATTTTAAGGGATTTTTTTTTTTTTTTTTCTATGCACTTTCTGGAACTGCATACTAAGCCCTATTCATACTTATTGAATGTATCCTGCAATACGCAGCAAACACCCAACACTAACACCTGCGATCGGTACTGACACCATTCGCAGGTGTTAAGCATTTAAATACTGCCTAGAAAAGTTCCAGGGGCATTTAAATGTCGACGGCAACCGGGCACTGTAATCTTGGCTCCAGTCAGCAGGCCCTGTAATGTCATCGGGACTAAAGGATTGGTTGCCATGAAAGCCAGGAGTGTTAAACTTTCAATCCTGTCTGAGTAACAGACTGCTACAGATATACTGCAAAATCACAATATACTGCAATAGAGTAGTATTGCAGTATATAGTGGGAGTGATCAGACCCCATACAGTTCGTGTACCCTCAGGGATCTAAGACTACAGTAACAAAAATTTTTGAAAAGTTTCAAATTTTTTTTAAAACTGTAAAGAAATCTAAAATTTCAAATAATCCCCCCCATTCCCTAGAACTAATATAAAAAAAATAAATAATTAAGATCTTAAGCTTGTTAGTCTAAAATTCCCAATCTATCAAAATATAAAAACAGTTATATCAAAATTTTTTCCCCATTTTGCATCACATAAAATTTTGAATAAAAATTCATAAGTCATACAGTCCCCAAAATGGTAGAAATGAAAATGTCATCTCTTCTAGCAAAAATGACACCTTACACAGCTCCATTCACCAAATGAAAAAAGTTATTAACGTCCTAATAGAACAAAATCAAGAATTTGAATTTTTTTCAGCTTTCCAGTACACGGCCTGGAGTATTAAATACTGTCACTAGGAAGGACAATTTGTTGCATAGAAAACTAGCTCTTATACAGCTCTGTGCACAGAAAAATAAAGAAGATTTTTGAGGGTGAGGAGCAAGAAATGGACACACAAAAACAAAAAGGACAGGGGTGTTAAGGGGTTAAATGCAGAGAATAGAAGATCTATGACCCTTATCAATGTATTCTGTACAATCGCTTTCCATGTTGAATGCAATAGAGAGGTAGGAACTTTATATAGCTATTGAAGTCCATGGGAGTAACAGAAAAGCTGAGTATCTTACAGAAATGTACCAAATGGGAATGCAGCTTTAAATGAAAATATAATGGAAATGGTTTAAGCATATTATGTGGTGAAATGGAAGTTAATACAGCTAGTACTGTGTATTAGAATGCAGAATACTAACAAGTTTGCTCGAATGCCAATTTCATAGCACATTGATTACCATAAAATATCACAAAATGTAGCTGGATTCACATAAAGACTGCATGCGGATTTACATTTTTAGCATCTCATTGAGGTGCTTTAATGTTAAGCATCAAAGACTTTACTTCTAACAGCATCTTATAAAACATGTCTCATTGCTAAATATATTTCAAAATATAACTACATAGTTGACTGCAAAATATATAGTCCTCTAACAATGTAGAAATAAAATCCTTTTTTTTTTCTGGTGGAAATGTACAGCTAAACATATTCTGGGAGTTCCAAATAAAATTCAGCAAATGACTATCACCAAGCAAAGATATTCCTGGGGTGAAGTACATTAGGAGAACAAGAACAATTTGTTACGGGATGTAAGACTATTTCTAATGAATTTAGCGAGAAGGACAAACTATTTGTCCTCTCTGCAGGATATCAACATATGTTAAAAGGTGCATTCTTCATTTTTTCATTACATTAACGTAAAAAATTAATGAAAAAGACCACAAAATAATGTTAAAATAATCCCATCATATGTAAATCAACATTTTAAGACTGTTTTACCTGTTAAAAAAAAAACGAAAGCACCGAAGAAGTACTCTAATAATTTAGCAAAATCAGAAAACAGAAAGTATTTACTCCCCATAAAAACTTGTTTCTTTATTTCATCTTTGCATAAAAACAGTCCAGTAGACATCCATAAAGACAGCCGTCTACTGGACTATTTTTGTGTACAGATGAAATAAAGAAATAAGTTTTTATGCTGAGTGCTGAATACTCTAGTTTTCTGATTTTACTAAATTTTGGGTCTGATCTGATACATGCTGAGCTTGAGGCATTATATACGCCCCCCCCATAGACAGCAATAGGCACCCAGTGCAATATTGTGCCGTCCTACCTTTCCCCGTGTGCATGGCTTTGCACCATGCATCTCTGTGGAGAGGGGAGGGGTCCAGCGTGCAGGACATGTGTCCACCTGGCTACGGATTGACGGGTACACGTTTGTGTAAATGAAGCCTTGTCCTGAGAGTTCATACCCCTTTTGAGACAAGATCCTGCTGGCTTTAAAGGCAGTTGATTGACATTGCATGCTGTTATTTGATTTATGATCTACTAGCACTGAGGTCCTTCTCAACAAGGGACTTTTCCAGATTTACTCCCACCAAGGACATATTTTGCATGTCGATTATTAGTCCCCAGGTACATGACCTTACATCAGGGATCGGGAACCTTTTTGGCTGAGAGAGCCATGAATGCCACATATTTTAAAATATAATTCCATGGGAGCCATACGATTTGAATATGCCTCCCAGTAGATAGGTAGCCACAGCACATGCCCCTCAGTAGATAGGTAGTCACAGCAAAAAAAATGTAATGTAATACTAACCTACCTATGCTCCCTGCAGCTGCCTCCCTTGCTGTTCTCTATGACCCAGGGGCCGCCATCATTGCTTAGGCAAATGTGCCTGGTTCAAAGAGAGGAATGAACGCTGGCATTGGGTGTCCACTCCTCTCTATGACCCAGGCACCGTCACCTAAGCAATGATTCTGGCAGCAACGGCACCTGGATCACAGGTATAGTGATCATAGCTGTTTGTGTCTTATAAGCACACTGTGCCAATCAATATTTATTAGATTTGTCTGTGAGCCAGAGGCAGCCCTCAAAAGAGCCACATCTGGCTCCTGAGCCATAGGTTCCCTACCCCTGCCTTACATTTTTCCTCCTCTGTCCAGGCATCTGCTCACTTCTTCATAGAAGCAGATCAGGGTAGTCTAACAACTTCTGTCCTTAGTAAACACATGATGGCTATATACTATGTGATGTCACTTACTTCTGTATGTAGTCTTTTTAGTTTACCTTCCAATATTTTCCCCACGATGGAAGTTTAGCTTATTAATCTTATTCAAAAAATTATATTTAGCAAACACTCTGTTGCCTATTTTGTGGATGCAATGGTTTAGCTTTATTCTTAGAGTACATTATATAAGGCACTGCTTCAAAAGTCAATACAAACTACATTTCCTTTGTATAAAGTAGATCTCCCTTTTTCACCAGTTACAGTTATTATGGGTTTTTACTTTCTTTAATAACATTTTGTTTTGTTTTTTTCTACTCCTCTGCTTGGTTTCTCTAATTTCCATTATCTTATCTGAGGCATTATTGGAAATGCTTTTTCTGGATTTGGTTACACTGTGCTTGATGACATTGGATGACTTTGCCATCAATTGTTTCTCATTAATTGCCCATTCCTCTTTATTATCTCCTCTGTTGACCACTCGTGTGTGTTTGTTAAATAACATTTAGGCTTGTTAAGCTATGTATCATCATCATCATCCCTCATTGCCACAAACAACCATTAAATTGCATGGGTTTTTTGCTTTCATCTTTCTTCTTTGCTACATTTGTACGCACACTGTATATTTTTATGAAAGAAAAAACCCTGAAGCCTCTAAATAAAGGTGCTAATAAAACATCAATAACCTCAATTTTCTGTCAAAACAGAAAGTGGGGAAGAAATGTGTTAAAATATGCATAAAATTCGATATTTTTTTCCTCAATATCAATGGATTCATAGATTCCTCAAAAGCAGTCAATGGCCCACATTTATATTAAAGTGTTTTGTGGCAGTTTTCCATCTGACTTTGCATGAGAAAGAATGCGCAAAGCGCGTGCACATGTGTTTAAGAAGTGTTTGCGCCAGTATTGTGGTGCAGCTAAACCTAAAGGGGGAATTCTGGTGTGGACTCGCTGCACCACATTTATGAAAGCGACTCAACAGAATTGTGTCGCAAGCTGTATGTTAAAGGTGCACCAAAACAAGATGGTGCAAACTTCCCCATGCGCCAGATTATAGAAGACAATGCGCCAGTATTGAATAATATGGTGCATCATTCACATTAGTGAGGCAAATGCAGATTGCAGTTTGCTCTCCTTTTGATAAATCTGGTCAAATGTATCAGGCTATACTCCAGAATTGAAGACAAAAGTGAAATCTTTATTCACCCATGCAGCTTCATGAAGACGTAGCTAAAAATTAGGAGTCCATGCCTGATACTCGATTAGATGCTGTATAAGATTTATTTACAATAGCTGCAATAGACACACATGCCAGTCAAGGGTCATTTATTATGATCAAACAAGAGAATCAAAATTATTTTAAATATAAACATCTCATTAAAATAATATATAAAAATTTACATAATCTCTGAGGACTGAAATCCTATTTAAAATTATTTGCATATATTCAGAATCATTGGGCATTAAGATTGGGTCGTTACTAAACAACGTGTTTACCTCTTTACAAAAATATCCTTACTAAAATTACGAGATAAAACCACAGAGCTTGCCTAAAGCAGTCTTAGAAAAGCCAGCCATTTGTGAGAGATGTATAATTACTACAAACAGTATATTGATTAGGGAGCTGGTTATAGCAAAGGTTTGCAAAGGAGACTTCTGTCGACATTATTCAGTGTCCTATCCATCCTTGGATCCAGATGAAAGAACACATTAGAATGCAAGTCACATTTAATATACCAGAGGATGAATGCAGTATAGACTTCCAACAAGCTAAACCTTATTTAGCATTCATAGAGGGTAAAACTGCACTGACTACAATGTCCTAATAGATATTACAGTAATTCCGCAAAATGTATAGAAATAAAACATGCACAGGGGGACTGTGTGTGTCAAAGGACATGCGGCCGAACATGAGAAAAACATGTTTGCAAATGCTTTATGTAGTACCGCACTGCTATATAGTGATTGATCACTCTATATCAGTATTGTATGTGTATATCATACGAGACTCTTTAACTGTTCATTGTGTATTTTTAACTCTAAAGAATCTAAGTCTAACAGATTTAGAAAGCTAAATGTTCATTGATCCTGTTTGAGATTTTTTTTAATTCAATCGAGGAAGCAAATACAAAAGGATATGGAAATGTAAAGGAAAGGCTTATCCTTCCTCAGGAATCTACTAGTGTAATTGGCTGAACCCCCCCCCCCTCACTTTATTAACCTGTCTCTTCTATGATACAATTTTATTTCTCAGTTTACAGACAATTAGGCATTTGACTTCTCCTTATCTATGATAAAACCTGTATTCTTCTTTGCTAAATTGTTTGTTGAACATTTTATTTAACACCCTTGCCGACAATGCCACTTGGCAGAGCACTATTTTTTGAACCAGACATGTCTCTCTTAAAGTGGTTATAACCCTAAAATAATTTAAAATATCCAGGTGATTTTGAGATTTTCAAGAAACATTGTACTTAAAGTTAGTTGAAAAGTTTCAGTGACATACACTACCACTCAAATGTTTGGGGTCACTTACAAATTTCCTTATTTTTGAAAAAAAAAAACATATACTCACCGGCCACTTTATTAGGTACACCTGTCCAACTGCTTGTTAACACTTATTTTCTAATCAGCCAATCACATGGCGGCAACTCAGTGCATTTAGGCATGTAGACATGGTCAAGACAATCTCCTGCAGTTCAAATCGAGCATCAGTATGGGGAAGAAAGGTGATTTGAGTGCCTTTGAACGTGGCATGGTTGTTGGTGCCATAAGGGCTGGTCTGAGTATTTCAGAAACTGCTGATCTACTGGGATTTTCACGCACAACCATCTCTAGGGTTTACAGAGAATGGTCCAAAAAAGAAAA
This sequence comes from Engystomops pustulosus, assembly GCA_019512145.1. NCBI lineage: Eukaryota > Metazoa > Chordata > Amphibia > Anura > Leptodactylidae > Engystomops > Engystomops pustulosus. The sequence goes on from CM033642.1 coordinate 213,805,180, forward strand.
AACATCCAGTGAGCGGCAGTTCTGTGGGCGGAAATGCCTTGTTGATGCCAGAGTGGGCAGACTGGTTCGAGCTGAAAGAAAGGCAACAGTGACTCAAATCGCCACCCGTTACAACCAAGGTAGGCAGAAGAGCATCTCTGAATGCACAGTACGTCGAACTTTGAGGCAGATGGGCTACAGCAGCAGAAGACCACACTGGGTGCCACTCCTTTCAGCTAAGAACAGGAAACTGAGGCTGCAATTTGCACAAGCTCATCGAAATTGGACAGTAGAAGATTGGAAAAACGTTGCCTGGTCTGATGAGTCTTGATTTCTGCTGCGACATTCGGATGGTAGGGTCAGAATTTGGCGTCAACAACATGAAAGCATGGATCCATCCTGCCTTGTATCAACAGTTCAGGCTGGTGGTGGTGGTGTCATGGTGTGGGGAATATTTTCTTGGCACTCTTTTGGCCTCTTGGTACCAATTGAGCATCGTTGCAACGCCACAGCCTACCTGAGTATTGTTGCTGACCATGTCCATCCCTTTATGACCACAATGTACCCAACATCTGATGGCTACATGGCAGGATAATGCACCATGTCATAAAGCTGGAATCATTTCAGACTGGTTTCTTGAACATGACAATGAGTTCACTGTACTCAATTGGCCTCCACAGTCACCAGATCTCAATCCAATAGAGCATCTTTGGGATGTGGTGGAACAGGAGATTCGCATCATGGATGTGCAGCCGACAAATCTGCAGAAACTGTGTGATGCCATCATGTCAATATGGACCAAAATCTCTGAGGAATGCTTCCAGCACTTTGTTGAATCTATGCCACGAAGAATTGAGGCAGTTCTGAAGGCAAAAGGGGGTCCAACCCGTTACTTGCATGGTGTACCTAATAAAGTGGCCGGTGAGTGTATTTTCTTTCATTGAAGCTAACTTTAAATGAATCATACATACACTCTATACATTATTAATGTGGTAAATGACTATTGTAGTTGCAAACATCTGGGTTTTAATGCAATATGTACATAGGTGTATATAGGCCAATTCCCAACAATCACCACTCCAGTAGTTTAATGGTACATTGTGTTTGCTAACTGTGTAAGCAATTGATAGAAAAAAGAACTGTCATGTGAAACACAACCGTCTATTCTCGTTCTTAGAAATAAAGGCAATTCCATGTGACAAATTGCCAAGAAACTGAAGATTTCCTACAATGGTGTATACTACTCTTTTCAGAGGAGAGCACAAACAGGCTCTAACCACAGTAAAAAGAGAAGTGGGGGGTCACAACTAAGCAACAAGACAAGTACATTAGACACTCCTGTTTGAGAAAACGCGCCCCAAATGTCCTCAACTGGGAACTTCATTAAACACTTCCTGCCAAATGCCAGTGTCAACCTTTACAGTGAAGTGGCAAATTCAGGGTGCTGGCCTTCAGGACAGAGTGGCAAAGTAAAAGCAATATCTTAGATTGGCTTATAAAAGGAAAATATTAATATGGTCAAAAAAACACAGACATTGAACAGATGAAGATTAGAAAAATGTGTTGTGGACAGACAAATCTAAGGCTGGGTTCACACTTCGTTATTTGTAAGGACATGTTCAGGAAGGTTCCAACATGTCCTTAGAACGTGTGGCACAGAGGTATACCACTGTATGCAATGGGAGGAGTGTACATCAGCAGCAGCCAGAAATTGGCTGCTGCCAATGAACGGGGTGTTCCTCCAGTGATGTCACTGTCCTAATATAGACAGTGACATCACCGGGTCTTCCCTCCTGCCTAGGGACATTGATCATTTTCATGTTTTGTGCATGATGTGTGATGAGCTTCACCACTAATAAAAATGTTTCCACATTGTAAGGAGTATGTTGGGCTGGATCTCTTTCAACTATTTCCTGTTTATGCCTCACTGGGTCCATGCAGTGTCTTTGCACTTGGCAGCAAAGAGCAGTTCCTTTGTGTACATATAGTCCATTGACCTTGGTCTTTGTATGTAAAATGGAGGCTGATGGCTGGTCCAAACAGCAGCATTTTTACTTATTAATTATTGTATTCTGTTCATTTATAAAAAATGTCTGGTAAACTGCTGCTTTAATAAGTTCTTTACACTGTTTGGGTTAATGGTTATTTTATGCCATTTTATGGGTAAAACATACAGTTTTGTGGATTTTGGTAGATTACTGTAATACATATAGGGGACTTTTCACAAAACATTTTGCCAACTTCTGCATAATTTTTCTCTCTAAGCATCAAAGGTCTATAGATATAAGAGTTTATGCAGAGACAAGGTCATGTGACACCATGTATATCAATAACTATTCTGCAACTGCCTATGTCATGTCAGTTGTTATTTTAGTGCTATGACATTTGAAAGAAATAGAATTACATAAGAGATTACAATTACATAAATTCATTTAAGGTAAAAATAACGTTCATTATATCTAATGCAATTATTTCATTGTGTTTAAAGGTTATGCTAATTGCTGTAATATATTTAGCTATCCTTTCCAACCAAGCGGAAGATTCATTCCATCGGTGGTCGAGAAAATATTTCTGGAAAAAAAAATGGTAAATTACATGGACCGCAAAATACTGAACATTGGTTCAGTGCTGCTGGTGCCTAAATTAAGCTGAAACTATTGTGACTTGAAAAGCTGCCACAGGGAATTAGTCACTGTGTTTTCAGACAGATCAATATGAGAGAGAAATTAATTTTAGTGTGAGCTTAGTTGAAGATAACAGATTTTATCGGAAAAATAATAGCAATGTTTGCAAAGTGCACGCTCAAAATAATAATACAACTCTATTAATAAATGTCCATCTCAGAACATCTGTGTTATTTGTGTAACATAAAAGATAAACTATTTATAAATGTTTGTTGGGCCTTCTGGCTTTTCATAGTACCATGTTGTGGGCTAGAAGATCAGGTATATACACTTTACCATATATTTGAATTGAGGTCTTTGTTTCCTTAAATTTTAAATTCTTTAATTACTTCTCCTAGGCCTCTTGTAAGCCAGGAGAGTGGAAACCCAACAAAAGTGACTGTGTATTGGAAACTACATCCCAAGAAAGGCATTTATGGAGTGTAGTAAGCATTTTAATCAAGTATTTCATCAGATTGTTTTGAAGAAGTTAGTGCAGTGAATGCTCACTACTCTGGCCTGTGAGGTGTGAAAAGTACAGTGGATACAACAAATCTAAAAAAGAATCGGTGTTGACAATAATTAATGGCCATGCATAACAATGATTACATGAAACTACCACTATGAAAAACACATGATGTATCTGAATTTATGTTTTATTGCGTTCATACATATAAAGAATCTGAAACACACTAAATATTTCTGTTAAAGTGTTACTCTGAGTTCATAACGTTAGTGAAACAATGCACAGGGCACTTGCAGGAGTAATAATGTGAATGGAAATGGGTCTGTGTGTAGGATGCCATTTCTTCTGTGTTGCTGAAATCCCTGCTTCTGGAAAATGAGGTCAGATAATCTAGACCACATAAATCATATAAATAATCAATCATGTACTGGCTAGGGTTAAAATGTATGACTAAATAAACCAGATCACAGCCTTAGGCCCCATGCACTTGACCATCCGAGGGACGTATGTACAGACACAAATTTGTGGCTAGATATACATCCACATAGACGGGTATGGTGTCCATACAGTATGGTGAGCAGAAAGTATACTCACCATTCCGTGCAGTGCCTGCAAAAAAGATAGAGCCTGCTCAATCTTTGGCCGTAAGAACAGCCGTGAGGCACTATTTGCTAATTGCACTGGTTTCTGACCCCCTTCACAGTTGAAATACATCTCTATCTGATTCTGAAAGTCTTCTGAATGTGGTGGATAGCCGTCTGGTGTGCTGCTGGTTGTTGAAAGCTAAATAAACCAGACCTCAAAATCTGTGAGCGCGGACACAGTAGTTTAAATGCCCCTCGTGAGTTTGCCAGTGGGAATTAAACAGTTAACACCCATGATCAGCATTACTGGTTGGTATCTGGGTCCGATACCTGAACCTGAACAGGATTTTAATGATTTTTACAGGTTAGCTGTTGTAACTACAGGCGGTCCCCTACTTAAGGACACTCGACTTACAGACGACCCATAGTTACAGACAGACCCCTCTGCCCACTGTGACCACTGGTGAAGCTCTCTGGATGCTTTACAATAGTCCCACACTGCAATAATCAACTGTAAGGTGTCTGTAATAAAGCTTTATTGATAATCCTTGGTCCAATTACAGCAAAAATTTTGAAACACCAATTGTCACTGGGGCAAATTTTTTTTTTGTCTGGATCTACCACTATAAAATATACAGTTCCGACTTACATACAGATTCAACTTAAGAACAAACCTACGGACCCTATCTTGTATGTAACCCGGGGACTGCCTGTATATACAACAGTTGGGCACTCCTAACAGTGATATAAGGGAAACTAACATCTAAACAATATGTGCAGGATATTCTGTGGTTATGTGCTTTTACTCTCATGGCAGGGCTTCCAGCTGACCTTTTTCAGAAGTGCAATACTCATCTACATACAAGTGTTTTTCATAAACATCTTTGTCACACAGCAATCTTGTCAGCCTGCCAAGTCACCAGATTGAATTGTCAATTGAGCTGAAGCATCTGAAGCCAAATGTACCCAAGAATATATGGAATCTATTGGTAGAAAGATAATAAAATTGTATTAAAACAACAGATTTATTCTTGTTGTTATGCTGGCCAAATCAATTCCAATAAATCAACAGGTGATGTGTGTATTTATATCAGAAGAGACTTGAAAGCAAGTGTGAACGAGTGGAGAGTGTGAGGAGGCTGAAAATTTGTGGGTTCAGATTCAAAGTCGGGAGAGCTGGCATAATCTATAGACCCTATAGTGATCAATGGAGACTTTTCCTTCCGAAATATTAATTGGGTTTAGGGTTCTTCATCTGTGAAGGGGAGACATTTTATCAACTTTTTGTGGGATAATTTTATAAGACTGTTTGTACAAGATCCAAGAGGTTCTACTATGTTGAATCTTGTGATTAAGATTGTCCAAATTGTCTGTGCCTGGGGAAACACTAGAGAACAGTGATCATAGCATAATTGTAACATATCAGTAATTAAACTGTGAAAAGCAAATACAGACGTAAAAAGCAAAAAATTGCTATTTAAAAAAAGGCCAAAAACATAAATCTGACAAGTCCCCTGAAGCCTTTAATATTTACAAAGCAATTACCCAAATCAAATCAAGATAACAAAACAAATCCCAAGAAATTATTTGAGCATATAAATATGAAAAATAATGGGTCATAGCAGGTGGTACCCCTATGTAATGAAAATGGGGAATTGGAATCTAGTGACCAAGAGAAGGAGGAGATACTAAACAGGTTTTATTTTTAGCTCTGTATGTAAAATAGAGGAAGGGATATCTGGTCTAAAAGGTACCAGTGCGGGTGATGCTTTCTGTAATATACTAAACTGGATGAATGTAGAATGATCCAATCTAAGCTGAATAAAATTAATGTGTTTAAGGCTCCTGGACCAGTAGGGTTACACCCCAGATTGTTTAAAATCTTCAGAGATTCCCTAATGACTTGTACGGTGCTAAGTGAATGGCACATGGCAAATTAGGTGCCCATATTCAAAAGGAGCATTTATTGGCAATTTGTACCAACTCTTGCTATAAACATGATTACTCGGTTTTCCATGGATCTACTTCTCCTGAGGGGCTCCCGGTATCTGTTTTGGTATGGGTGGCATGCAACCAGTTCAGCTAAGCAGTGTTTGGCTGCTTATGGGGCATATTCAATTAATCTCTTCTCCACTTTAAAGACTCAGGACACAAGGGGCTTAATTCATCAAAAGTGTCTGAGCACAGCTTTCATTATATAAACTTCTGTGGGAAATTAATGCTGAGCTCTCATTGGTTACCATGAGCAACCAGAAAAGTTTTGCTCTCAGATAAAACTTTGGATAAATGTCCCCCAAGGTGCTTTTCATGTATGGTAAGTGTTTGCTGTATTATACATAGAGCATGTTAACTATGTAAGACCCATGGGCAAAAGCAGCCATTGCACCTAAATGCCAGTGCCACATATTGCTTTTCAATCGTAGCCCTTCGATTACACCATGTTGCTATGACAGTGTGACATTTCTCAGAGACTCACATACTGGTCTTGTGTTTGTAAGTGATTGAATTAGAGCCTGCTGGAGGCAGGATTCAATACAAATCCACTTAACTGCCAAAATACTGCAATACAGTATATACTAAAGAATATGTCATCAAAGGGGCAATGTTTAATAATAATAATTCCCTTATTTATATAGCGCACACAGATTACGCAGCGCTGTACAGAGATTGCCAAATTGGTCCCTGTCCCAATGGGGCTCACAATTGTAATGGCAGGACACAAACAAGGACAGTGAGCCCTGACACTGAGACCCCCAATCTGTCCCTACCTACTTATTGGGTCCCCCCTAAACGGAGGCCAATAACTGGGCGGCGTTCCCTCCCTGGGTAAGGTGTGAACACGTAACAAAACAGACAAACAAACACAATAAGGCGAGGTATACAATCCGGGTCGGCAACAGCGGGGAATAACAATAACCAAATCACAATCCAAATAGACTAGTCAATAAACAGGCAAGAATTCAGAAACCAGAAGTCAGAAATCAGAAATACAAGAGAGCTAGACACACAGCAAGATAGCAGTTTGACCAGCAAGGAGTCAAAGCAACACTGGAGACATAGGGAACTCAGCCCTGCCACAGGTGGAATGAGCAATCAATTACAGATCACAGTGTTAACTCTTGCAAGACAGACTCAGTGAGGGGAGTGGCAGACATGTCAAACAGCATAGGACCTAGTTCATACTGCTGAAAGATGATGAATTCAGTGTCTCCTAATCCTACTAGCACGGTTAGAGGAGACAGTAGGCGCAGACGTGACAACAATCTAATCAACCTACCAGTATGCTTTTGAGTGTGGGAGGAAACCAGATGACTCAGAGGAAACCTCTGTAAACACGGAGAGAAAATATAAACTTGCTCACATTAAAGAATTCCTAAGGTTCTTGGGATATCTAGTACATGGAGGTAGAAGATTATGGAATTTAACTATGTCATGAAACAGCACAAGTCTGTTATGATCAGTCGTTTTGTGGGGTAGGTCTGTTGAGAATCTACCTTGGAGGTCCTTGAATACTAATGTGTCAAGAAAACTTATTAAATCAGCATCTTGGTGTAAGCTGAAGAAGAGCTCTGGGAATACTAAATTTATGTGTTCATAAAATAACAGAAGAGTCTCCAGTAACCCCTCCCATATGCAAAAAAAAAATCTATGTAGCATTTCCTGGCTATGGTGTTCTGTGTAAAGAACAGTTGTGGGTATACAAACCTACTTTACCTGCTTCTTTACCATGTTCTTTTCCTGTGCCTTTCGTTCCATAAAACTGTGATCCTTGTTATACTTGGTTTGCACAAAAATAAGCAATTTTCCCACTTCACCTTCAGTTCTTCAGTTATGCATCTTGGATTACATACATTTGGATTTCTTTAAAATCCAAATGTGTACATTTTGAAAAAGCCAATTTTTTTGAGCAAATAAATTCCACTCACAAGCAGATATAGGAAAAAAGATTATAAGTAGTAGCTGAAGAATTTGTGATGTTTGTGCTACATTAAAAAAAAAAAATCAACAGACTCAAACAAGCCAAAAAATACAACAAAAAAGATAGACGGGCACAAATTTCTAGAATAAATATAAATATCCCCATAACACTTCAGTATTCCAAGAAGACCTAGCCAAGTGGTCTCCTCTGTGGGTTCACAATCCATACCCATTCCAATCGCCCATACATGGATATGCATCCACTTTCCGACTCGAATTGCCAGCATTACTTTTCCAAAAATGTCTTTACTGACACCACTAGATGTTATAATGGAGTGCATGCAGTTCCAGGGCTTTACTGAGGAGGGAAGAAAGGGGCTGGCAATATTTATGCCGTAATAATCATTGAAGGTCATTGGATACATTTAAGGGATTTTTGGGGTTTTTGACTGGTTCCTTTTTCTGATTTGTCTCTGTAAAATTACCTAGAAAGTTCCCTGTCAAAATGTATTAATAAACCAAATGCAGAAGGCTGATGGATTTATGTAGCTTATTGAGATGCAATGTGATAATAATGCATTTTTCATACATTTACATAGAAACTAGTATCAAAAATACAATATGAATGCTTTAAAAATGCTAAATTTGTGGTATTTAAAGGGACTTTAAAACTGCAAGGCATGTGCCTATGGGGCTGTGTTATGCACCCTACTGCCAGTGGCTTCATGCAGCCTACAGAGATTTGGGCTGTGGGCTGCAATCCGCATACGGCCCACAAAGCCTCATGTTGCAGCCTGCATGCTGCTCCCTGCAGAGACCAATGAGCGCTGCCATTAATGATGGTTGGATCCAATTGGCTGGATTGCGGTGAGTTCACTGCTCTTTGTATCTCCTGCACTGCTTGCATTTGGCAGTGGCTGAATGTGTGTCCTGCTCCAGGTGCTGCATTTCCCTAGAACCAGCATCTAGACCCTGAGCAGTGCAGCAAGAAAGAAAAGAGGAGCCTGGAGAAGTGGATATTTGTTATTCTTCTTACTTTTTTTTGTCTGATTCTGCAGGACTCCACTATTATTATCTGCTCTGGGAGCTCCACTATTATTATCCAGTCTGGTGGTCTCCACTATTTTATGCCTGCTCCAGGGGTTTCCACTATACTTCTACTCTGGGAGTCTCCACTATAATACCTCTGCTTTGAGGGTCTCCGCTACAATACTTCTGCTCTGGGAGTCTCGACTACAATACTTCTGCTCTGAGGGTCTCCACTATAATACTTTTGCTCTGGTGGTCTCCACTATAATACAACTGCTCTGGGGGTCTCCACTATAATACTTCTGCTCTGGAAGTCTCCAGTATTATTGGTCCGCTCCAGTGCCCTTTAATATTATAGTCTGCTCTGAGGGTCTCCACTATAATACTTCTTGGAGCAAATTTTCCAGACGGAACTCTAAGACGTAGATTTTTGGTTGACAACCACACGTTCCCCCAAGACATACTCAAGACCAGGTCACTGTCTTTTGTTAGCCTGACGTTGTTGCGAATCTTGGGCTTTAACCAGGTTCGAAATAGCCCGAGTCCAGACTAAGCTTAGTCTTTGGAATGTACTTTCAGCAGACGGATTAACTGATTCAATCTCTCTACATGACGAGTACTTAGGATTAAATCCATAATAGCAGTAGAATAGGAAAACTTTGGTGGAGGAATTTACCCTATTGTTTAGGGCAAACTCTGAAAGGGGAAGGAATTGTTTCCATTTCTCCTGAGAGTCGGAGACATAACACCTCAGAAATTGCTCCAGAGTCTGATTTAATCTCTCAGTTTGGCCATTGGTCTCCGAATGAAAGGCGGAAGAGAAGGAGAGAGAGACATCCAGACAACCACAGATCTCCCTCCAGAATTTGGATTCAAACTGAACACCTCAATCAGACAATATATTCTCTGGGATCCCATGTAGACAGAGTATGTGATTGATAGGGAGGCTAATATCTTAGCACTGGGAAGCTTCTTCAAAGGAATCAAATGACAGATCTTAGAGAACCTATCACATACTACCCAGATAACAGTTTTCCCCTGGGAATCAGGCAAATCAGTTATAAAATCCATAGATATGTGAGTACAGGGTTTTCTGGACAGAGGAAGAGGATGTAGGAGTCCTTCTGGACAATGACCAGGTACCTTAGATCTAGCACAGACCTCGCAAGCAGCCACAAAACCCTGGACATCACGGGACCATAACAGCCACCAGTAGGACCTGGACAGCAGATAATTAGTTCCAGCAATACCTGGGTGACCGGCCAGGACAAAGCAATGTATATCTTCAAGAACGTGGAGTCGTAAGTTAGGGGGAACAAAAAGTTTCCCTACAGGTACATTAAAATACAGCAAATTCTTGTGGTCCGTTATTACTGTAATTTGATGTCTAGACCTCTCAAGGAAGTGCCTCCACTCCTCAAACGCCCATTTTATGGCCAGAAGTTCATGATTAGCAACATCATAGTTGCGTTTAGTAGAGGAGAACTTCCTTAAGAAAAATGCTACAGGACGAAGACTAGTAAGGGATTCAGGACCCTGAGACAAAACGGTCCCAACCCTGAACTCGACTCAAATCAGGCAGGTTCAAGACAGGAACACTCATGAAACTTTTTTGTTAACTGCACGAATGCTAACTCAGCATCTGGAGTCCAATGGGTAAACCTGAGGTAGCAGGGGGGCGCTGTTCCTGCAACTGAACCCGCTCTGCAAGGTTCTGTACCATCTGAACTAAGCCATGTAACTGGTTGCTAATAGCCTCCATAATACTGCCCCAGATATAATTTTTTATCAAAATGTAATGGCAGGACACAAACAAGGACAGTGAGCCCTGACACTGAGACGAGGGTCTCCACTATAATACTTCTGCTCTGGGGGTCTCCACTATAATTCTTCTGCTCTGGGAGTTTCCAGTACTATAGGTCTGCTCGAGAGGCCTTTAATATTATAGTCTGCTCTGAGAGTCTCCACTATAATACTTTTGCTCTGGGGGTCTCCACTATAAAACTTCTGCTCTGGGAGTCTCCAGTATTATAGGTCTGCTCCAGTGGCCTTTAATATTATAGTCTGCTCTGAGGGTCTCCACTATAATACTTCTGAAGGATATCAACAATTAAAAGGTGCAGTTCTTAATTTTTCTAGTACTACAGTAAAAAAGAATGAAAAGACCAAAATAGAGGTTACAAATAATTCCCATCATATGTTAAATCAACATTTTAAGACTGTTTTAACGGTAACTAAATAAACCACAAAAAAGGGCACCGAAGAACGACCTATAATTTTAGCAAAATCAGGAAACAGAAAGTATTATCCCCAAAAAAAGTGTTTCGTTTATTTCATCTTTGCATAAAACAGTCCAGTGACATCCATAAAGACAGCCGTTCTAACTGGACTATTTTTAGTTGTACAGATGAAACTAAAGAGAATTAAGTTTTTATGCTGGGTGAATAATCTATGTTTTCTATTTTACAAACTTTTGGGTTGCTCTGAACATGCTGAAGCTTGCGGCATATTACGCACCCCCCATAGACAGGCAATAGGCACCCAGTGCAATTGTTGCGTCCACCTTCTCCCGTGGCATGCGCTTTGCACCATGATCTCTGTGGAGGAGGAGGGGTCCAGCTGTGAGGACATGTGTCACCTGCTACGGATGTACGGGAACGTTGTGTACATGAAGCCTTGTCCTGAGAGTTATACCCCTTTTGAGACAAGACCTGGCTGCGCTTTAAAAGGCAGTGATTGACATTGGCATGCTGTATTGATTTATGATCTACTAGCACTGAGGTCCATTCTCAACAAGGTACTTTCCAGATTTACTCCCCCAAGGACATATTTGCATGTCGATTATTACGTCCCCGGTACATTGACTTACAATCAGGGATCGGGAACTTTTTGGCTGAGAGCCAATGAATGCCCACATATTTGCTAAAATTATAAATTCCATGGGAGCCATACGATTTGAAATAGCCATTCCAAGTAGATAGTCGCCACAGAACATGCCTCGTAGATAGGTCGTTCACAGCAAAAAAAGGTAATGTATATAACCACCTATGCTCCCTTGACAGCTGCCTCCCTGCGTTCTCTGGACACCGGGGCGCATTCATGTTTAGCAAAGTGGGTCTGTTCAAAGAGAGGAATGAACGTGGCATCGGGGTCCACTCCTCTCTATGACCAGCCACCGTAACCTACGCAATGATTGGCAGCAACGGCACCTGGACACAGGTATAGTGATCAAGCTGTTTGTGTCTTATAAGCACCACGTGCCACTCAATATTATTAGATTGTCTGGGAGCCAGAGGAAACAGCTCAAAAGAGCACACATCTGGCTCTGAGCCATAGGTTCCTTTACCCCTGCCTTCAGGTTTCTCTGTGTCCACAGGCATTGCTCACTTTCTTCATGAGAAGCGATCAGGGTAGTCTAACAAATTCTGTCCTAGGTAAACACATTGATGGATATATATGTGATGTCACTTACTTCGTATGTAGTCTTTTTAAGTTACCTTCCAAATTTCACCAGATGGGACGTTTAGGCTTTTATCTTATTCAAAAAAAATTATATTTAGCAAACCAATCTTTGCCTCTTTTGTGAGCAATGGTTTAGGCTTTATTATTAGAGTACAGTATAAAGGACTGCTTCAAAAGTCAAGACATAACTACATTCCTTTGTTATAAAGTAGATCTCCCTTTTCACCAGTGACAGTTATTTGGGTTTTTATTCTTAATACATTTTGTTTTTGTTTTTTTATATCCCTGCTGGCTTTCTCGTAATTTCCAGTTCTTATCTGAGGCAATTTATTGGAAATGCTTTTTCTGGATTGGTTACACTGTGCATTGATGAATTGGATGACGTGACCATCAATTGGTTCGTCATTAATTGCCAATTCCTCTTTATTATCCCTCTGTTGACCACTGTTGTGTGTTGTAAATAACATGTTGGCGTTGTTAAGCATGTATCTCAATCATCCCATCAGTGCCAAAACAACCACTAAATTGCATGGGTTTTTGTTTCATCTTCTTTCTTGCTACTTGGACGCACAACTGTATATTTTAAGGAAGAAAAAAACATGAAGACCTCAATACAAGGTTTGCTAATAAAACATCATAACCTCAATTGTCTGTAAAACAGAAAGTGGGGAAGAAATGTGTTAAAATAGGCAAAAAATCGATATTTTTTCCTCAATGATCATGGATTCATAGATTCCTAAAGAGCTGGCCCACATTATATAAAGTGTTTTGTGGAAGTTTTCCATCTGAATTGATGAGGAAAGATGGCAAAGCGCCAGTGGCCACTGTGTTTAAGAAGTGTTTGCAGCCCGAGTGTGGTGCAGCTAAACCTAAACGGGGAAATTCTAGTGTGGACTCGCTGCACCACATTATGAAAGCGGATCAACAGAAGGTGTGCCAAGCGGTATGTTAAAGGTGCACCAACACAAGATGGTGCAAACTCTCCCATGCGACCAGATGTATAGAAGACAATGCGCCAGTATGGAATAATATGGTGATCATTCCATAGTGAGCCATGCAGATTGCAGTTGCTTTCTTTGATAAATTTGGTTCAAAGTATCCGGCTATACTCCAGAATTGAAGACAAAAGTGAAATCTTTATTAAAACCCCCCCCACCCTACTGCACTTCATGGAAGTAGCTAAAAATTAGGAGTCCCATGCCATGATACTCGATAGATGCGTTATAAGATTTATTACAATAGCTGACAATAGACACAATGCCAGTCAAGGGTTTTTCTTTATTATGATCAAACCAGAGAATCAAAAGTATTTTAAATATAAACATCTCATTAAAATAATATATAAAAATTTACATAATCTTGAGGACTGAAATCTATTTAACTTTTTGCAATATTCAGAATCATTGGGCATTAGATTGGGCGTTGATAACAACGTGTTACTTTACAAAAATATCCTTACTAAAATTACGAGTATAAAACCACAGAGCTGCCTAAGCAGTCTTAGAAACAAAGCCAGCATTTGGAGAGAGTTATAATTATCTACAAACAGTATATTGATTAGGGAGTGTTTAAGCAAAGGTTGCAAAGGAGACTTCTGTCGAATTATTCAGTGTCCTATCCACTTGGATCCAGAGAATGAAAGAACACATTAGAATGCAAGTCACATTATATACCAGAGGATGAATGCAGATTAGACTTCAAAAAGCTAACTATTTAGCAGTCATAGACGGGTAAAACTGCATGAACAATGTCCTAATAGATATTACAGTAATCGCCAAAATGTATGAAATAAAACATGCACAGGGGGAATTGTGAGGTGTAAAGGACATGCAGGCCGAACATGAGAAAAACATGTTTTCAAAGTGCTTATGTAGTAACCGCACTGCTACTATAGTGATTGATCACTCGTATATCCGTATGTATGTGTATATCAACGAGACTCATTTAACTGTTCATGTTGTATTTTAACCTAAAGAATCTACAGTCTAACAGATTAGAAAGATAAATGTTCATGATCTGTTTGAGTTATTTTTGAATTAAATCGAGGAAGCAAATAAAAAGGATAGTGGAAAGTGTAAAGGAAAGGCTTATCCTTCCTCAGGAATCTACTAGTGAATTGGCTGAACCCCCCCCCCTCACCTTTATAACCTGTCTCTCTATGATACAATTTTAGTTCTCCGTTTCCAGACAATTAGGCATTTGGACTTCTCACTTATCTATGATAAAAACCTGTATTCTTCTTGGACTATTGTTTGTGAACATATTGTTTAACACCCTTGCCGAACAATGCAACTGGCAGCAGCACTATTTTGAACCAGCCATGTCTCTTTAAAGGGTGTATAACCCTAAAATGTAATTTAAAATATCCAGGTGATTTTGCGATTTCAATGGAAACTATTGATACTAAAGTTAGTTGAAAGTTTCAGTGACTACACTACCAACTCAACATGGTTTGGGGGCACTACAAATTCCGTTATTTTGAAAAAAAAAAAACATATACTCCACACGGCACCTTTAGGGTAACCTGTCCCAAACTGCTTGTTAACACCTTATTTTCTCTCAGCAATCACAGGCGGGCAACTCAGGCATATAGGCAGTAGACTGGTCAAGCACTATCTCTGCAGTTCAAAATCGAGCATAGTATGGGGAAGAACGAGTGTTTGAGTGCCTCTTGAAGTGGCATGGTGTTGGGGGTGCACATAAGGGTGCGTCTTGAAGTATTTCAGAAATCTTATCTACTGGGATTTTCAGCACAACCATCTTAGGTTACAGGAGAATGTACCAAAAAGAAAAAACATCAGTGAGCGGCAGTTCTGTGGGCGGAAATGCCTTGTGAGTGCCAGATGGGGGCAGACTGGTTCAGCTGAAAGAACGGCAACAGTGACTCAAATCGCACCCGTTACAACCAAGGTAGGCGACAGAAAGAGCATCTCTGAATGCAACAAGTACGTCGGAACTTTGAGGCAGATGGCTACGAGAGACGAGGACCACAATGGGTGGCCACTCCTTTCAGATTAAGACAGGAAATGAGGCTGCCAATGCACAAGATCATCGAAATTGGACAGTAGAAGATTGGAAAAAACGTGCCTGGTGATGAGTCTTGATTTCTGCTGCGACATCGGATGGTAGGGTAGAATTTGCGTAAACAACATGAAAGACATGGATCCACTCCTGTATTCAACAGTTCAGGCTGGGTGGTGGTGGTGTACATGGTGGGGGAGACTATTTTCTTGGACTCTTTGGCTCTTGGTACCAAGTTGGCATCGTTGCAACGCCACACCTACCGAGTTGTTGCTGACCATGTCCATCCCTTATGACACAATGTACCCAAACATTGATGGATACAGGCGGATAATGCACCATGTCATAAAGCTGGAATCATTAGACTGGGTTTTGAACAGACAAGTGGTCACTGCTACTCAATTGGCTCCACAGCACAGATCCAACCCAATAGAGCATCGTGGGTAATGTGGGGGAACAGGAGATTCGCATCATGGAGTGCAGCCGGAAAATCGCAAAAGAAACTGTTGATGCCTCATGTCAAATGACCAAAATCTCTGAGGATGCTTCCAGGAATTTGTTGAATCTATGCCACGAAGAATGGAGGGCAGTTTGAAGGCAAAGGGAGTCAACTCCGTACTGCATGGTTACCTACTAAAGTGGCGGGAGTGTCATTTTCTTCTATGAAGCTAAACTTTAATGAAATTCTAATACACTAAACATTATAATGTGGGGTAAAGACTAGTGTAGTTGCAAACATTATGGTTTAATGCAATATGTACATCAGTGTATTAGGCCAATTCCCAACAATCACACTCAGTAGTTTAGTTATGGACATTGGGTTTGCTAAACGTGTAAGCAATTGATAGAAAATAAGAACTGTCATGTGAAACACACACCGTCTATTTAGTTTAGAACATAAAAGGCAATTCCATGTGACAAATTGCCAAGAAGAACATGAAGGATTTCCACAATGTGTAACTACATCTTTCAGAGGAGAGCACAAACAGGCTCTCCACACGTAAAAAGAGAAGTGGGGGGTCACAAACTAAGCAACAAGACAAGTCAATAGAACAATCCTTGATAAGAAAAACGCCCCAAATGTCCTCAACTGGGAACTTCAGTTAAACACGTCCGTGCCCAAATGCAGGTCAAACCTTTAAGTGAAGTGGCACATCAGGGTGCTGGCCTTCCGGCCAGAGTGTGCAAGTAAAAGCAATATCTTATATTTGCTTATAAAAGGAAATAGTTAATTTGGTCAAAAAAAACACAGACATGGAACAGATGAAGATTAGAAAAATGTGTTGTGGACAGAACAAACAAAGGGGGTGTCACCTTTTTTTCGTTTTTGATTTAAGGACATGTTCAGGAGGTCAAACATGTCTCTTAGAACGTGTGGCAAGAGGATATACCACTAGTATGCAAATGGGAGGAAGTGTACATCAGCGCAGCGAATGGCTGCTGCCATGAACGGGGTGTTTCCTCCATGCTGTCACTGTCCTATATAGAGACAGTGACATCACCGGTCTCTCCTGCACTAGGGAACATGATCATTTTCATGTTTGTGACATGATGTGTGATGAGCTTCACCACTGAATAAAAAATGTTTCCACATTGTAAGAGTATGTGGGCTGGACTCTTTCAATGATTTCCTGTTTATGCTCATCGGGCTGCGGCTTTGCCACGCACAAAGCAGTTCTTTGTGACAAGTAGCAAGTTTTGTTGAAATATACTGGCTTGGTCTTGTGTATGTAAACATGGAGGCTGATGGCCGGTCCCAACAGCAGCAGTTGTTTACTTATTAATTACTTGTATTTGTTCATTATAAAAAATGTCTGGTAAATGCTGCTTTAATCAAGTTCGTTACACTGTGGGGGGGGTTAATGGGTTATTTTATGCCATTTGTTTGTTATGGGTTAAAAAATAACAGTTTGTGGATTTTGGTAGTAGATACTGTATACATATAGGGGACTTTCACAAAACTTTGCCAAACTTTGCTAATTTTTCTTCTAAGCATCAAGGTATAGCTATGAGGTTTATGCCAGAGGACAATGGTAAGTGGCCACCATGTATATCAATACTATTCTGCCAAATGCCTATGTCATGTCAGTTGTGATTTTAGTGATGAATTGAAAAGAATAGAATTACATAAGGAGATTACAATAACATTAAAGTTCTTTAAGGTGAAAAATAACGTTCTTATATCTAATGCAATTATTTATTGTGTTTAAAGGTTATGACAATTGCATGTAACTATTAGTTCCTTTCCAACCAGCGGAAAGATTATTCCATCGTGGTCGAGAATATTATGAAAAAAAAATGGTAACTAGTACATGGACCGCAAAGATAATGAACTGTTCAGTGCTGTGGGGCCTAAATAAGCTGAAAATATTTTGAGATTGCAAAAGCGCCAAAGGAATTAGTCACTGTGTTTTCGACAGATTCAATTGAGAGAGAAGTAATTTTAGTGTGGAGCTAGTTGAAGATAAACAGATTTGTATCGGAAAATAAGCAATGTTGCCAAGGCACGCTCAAAATAATAAACACAATCTATTATAAATGTCCATACTCAGAACATCTGTGTTATTTGTGTAACATAAAAAGATAAACTATTGTATAAGTGTTTGGGCCTTCTGGCTTGTCATAGTACCTGTTGTGGGCTTGAGAAGATCAGGTTATTTAACCTACCTATATTTTAATTGAGGTCGTTTTTCTAAATTTAAATTCTTTAATTACTTCTTAGGCCTTTGTAAGCAGGAGAGTGGAAAACCCAACAAAAAGTGACTGGTATGGAAACTTACATTCCCACAGAAAGGCATTATGGAGTGTAGTAAGATTTTAATCAAGTTTTCTCAGATGTTGTTGAAAGAAGTTAGGCAGGCAATGCTCACAATCTGGCCGTGAGGTGTGAAAAGTACAGGGGATACAACAAATCTGTAAAAAACAAGCGGTGTGGCATCAATAGTAATGGCCATGCATAACAATGATTACATGAAACTACCACTATGAAAAAACCACCATGAGTATCTGAATTTAGTGTTATTGCGTTCATAATATAAAGAATCTGAAACCACACAAATATTCTGTTTACAAGTGTACTCTGAGTTCAAACGTAGTGACAACAATGCACAGGCGCACTGCAGAGTAATAATGTGAAGGAAATGGGCTGTGTGTAGGATGCCATTTCTTCTGTGGTGCTGAAATCCCTGCTATGGAAAATGAGTCAATAATCTAGACCACATAAACATATAAATGAATCAATCATTTCTGGATAGGGTTAAATGTATGACATAAATAAACCAGCATCACCGCCTTAGGCCCCATGCACTTGACAATCCGAGGGAAGTATGCTACAGAACAACAATTGTGGCTAGATATACATCCAAAAGACGGTATGGTGTCCATACAGATGGAGCAGAAAGTATACTCCACCAATTCCGTGCCAGTGCCTGCAAAAAAGATAAGGCCTGCTCAATCTTGGCTCGTAAGAAACAGCAGTGAGGCACTATTTGCTAATTGCACGGTTTCTGCCCCCCTACCAGTTGAATACAATCTCTGTCTGATTCTGAAGTCTTGGAAGTGTGGGGATAGCCGTCTGGTGTGCTGCTGGGCGGTTGAAAGCTAAATAAACCAGACCTCAAAATCTGTGCAGGCGGACACCAGTAGTTAAATACCCTCGTGAGTTGCCAGTGGAATTAAACAGTTTAACACATGATCAGCATACTGGTGTATCTGGTCGATACTGAACCGAACAGGATTTTAATGATTTTACAGGTAGCTGTTGTAACTACAGGAGGTTCCCTACTTAAGGCACTCGATTACAGACGACATAGTTACAGACAGACCCATCTGCCCACCCCATGTGACCAGGTGAAGCTCTTGGATGCTTTTACAATAGTCCCACACTGCAATAATTCAAACTGTAGGGTCTGTAATAAAGTTTATTGATATCCTGGTCCAATTACAGCAAAAATTTTGAAACACCCAATTGTCACTGGGGCAAATTTTTTTTTTGTCTGGATCTACACACTATAAATATACAGTTCCGACTTACATACAGATTCAATTAAGAACAAACCTACGGACCATCTTGTATGTAACCCGGGGACTGCCTGTATATAAACAGTTGGGCACTCCTAACAGTGATAAGGGAAACTAACATCTAAACAATAGTGCAGGATATTCGTGGTTATGTGCTTTTACTCTCATGGCAGGCTCCAGCTGACCTTTTTTCAGAAGTGCAAAGACTCATCTACATACAAGGTTTTTCATAAAACATCTTGTCAGGCACAGCATGGCTACAGACCTGCCAAGTCACAGATTGAATTGTCAATTGAGTGAAGCTGAAGCCAAATGGTACCAAGAAATATATGGAATCTATGGTAGAAAGATAATAAAATTGTATTAAAACACAGATTTATCTTGTTGGATAGGTGGCCAAATCATTCAATAAATCAACAGGTGATGTCGTGTATTATCTCAGAAGAGACTTGAAAGCAAGTGTGAACGATGGAGAGTGTGAGGAGGCTGAAATGTTGTGGGTTCAGATTCAAAGTCGGGAGGAGCTGGCATAATTAAGACCCTATAGGATCCAATGGAGACTTTTCCTTCGAAATATTAATTGGGTTTAGCGGGTTCTCATCCCCACACTCCCCCCCTTTTTTTTTTTTTCTGAAGGGGAGCCATTTTATCAACTTTTGTGGGAAATTTATAAGACTGTGTAACAGACCAAGAGGTATACTATGTTGATCTTGTGATTAAGATGTCCAAATTTGGCCTGGGGAACCACTAGGAAACAGTGATCAGCATAATTGTAACAATCAGTCAATTAAAATGTGAAAGCAACTACAGACGTAAAAGCAAAAAAGCTATTTAAAAAAGGCCAAAAAACATAAATCGACAAGCCCGAAGCCTTTAAATTTACAAGCAATACCCAAATAAATCAGTTAACAAACAATCAAGAAATTATTTGCAGCATATAATATGAAAAATAATGGGCATAGCCGGTGGGACCCCTATGTAATGAAAATGGGAATTGGAAGTCAGTGACCAAGGAGGAGGAGATATCAACAGTTTATTTTTGCTCTGTATGTAAATAGGGAAGGGTATCTGGTCTAAAAGTACCAAGTGCGGGTGTGCTTTCTGTAATATACTAAACTGGATGAATGTAGACATGATCCAATCTAGCTGACTAAAATTAAGTGTTTAAGGCTCCTGACCAGTAGGGTTACACCCAGATTGTTTAAAACTACAGAGATTCCCTATTGACTTTACGGTGGCTAAGTGAATGGCACATGGCAAATTAGGTGCCCAATTCAAAAGGAGCGATTTATTGGCAATTTGTACCAAACTCTTGCTAAAACGTGATTACACGGTTTCATGGATTATTCTCATGAGGGGCTCCCGGTATCTGTTTTTGTATGGGTGGCATGCAGACCAGTTCAGCTAAGCAGTGTTTGCTGCTTATGGGGCCTATTCACTTATCTCTTCTCCACTTTAAAGACTCAGGACACAAGGGGCTTAATTCATCAAAAGTGTCTGAGCACAGCTTTCATTCTATAAACTTCTGTGGGAAATAATGCTGAGCTCTCATTGGTTACCAGACCACCAGGAAAAGTTTGCTCTCAGATAAAACTTTGATAATGTCCCCCAAGGTGGCTTTTCATGTATGGTAAGTGTTTGCTGTATTATAACATAGGCATGTTAATAGTAAGACCCATGGCAAAAAAGCAGCCATTGATCCTACAATGCCAGTGCCACATATTGCTTTTCAATCGTGCCCTTCGATTTACCCATGTTGCTATGGACAGTGTGACATTTCTCAGAGACTAACATACTGGTCTTGTGTTTGTAAGTGATTGATTAGAGCCTGATGGAGGCAGGATCAATAACAAATCCACTTAACTGCCAAAATACTGCAATACAGTATATACTAAGAATATGTCATCAAAGGGGCAATGTTAATAATAATAATTCCCTTATTTATATAGAGCACACAGATACGCAGCGCTGTACAGAGATTGCCAAATTGGTCCCTGTCCCAATGGGGCTCACAATTGTAATGGCAGGACACAAACAAGGACAGTGAGCCCTGACATGAGACCCCCAATCTTCCTACCTACTTATTGGGTCCCCCTAAACGGAGGCCAAAAATGGGCGGCGTTCCTCCCTGGGTAAGGTGTGAACCGTAACAAAACAGACAACAAACACAATAAGGCGAGGCTACCATCCTGGGTCGCAACAGCGGGGAATAACAATACCAAATCACAATCCAAATAGACTAGTCAATAAACAGGCAAGAATCAGACCCAGAAGTCAGAATCAGACAAATTGACCAAGAGAGCTAGACACACAGCAAGATAGCAGTTTGACAGCAAGGAGTCAAAGAACACTGGAGACATAGGGAAACTCAGCCCTGCCACAGGTGGACTTGAGCACAATCAATTGAAGATCACAGTGTTAACTCTTGCAAGACAGACTCAGTGAGGGGAGGGCAGACAGTCAACAGCATAGGACTAGTTCAACGGCTGAAAGATGATGAATTTCAGTGTCTCCTATCCTATAGCACGGTTAGGGGAGACAGTAGGCGAGCTGAACAGTAACCCCCCTTTTACGAGGGCCACTGGAACCTCATTAGGACCACCAGGTGTGGAGGGGTTTCGCTGATTATATTGCTTGAGGAGGGCGGGATGAAGATCTCTGACTAGCGCCCACGTCGATCCTCAGGGCGAAACTCCTCCAAGTACAAGATACTGGACAGGGTTCTGAACTTGCGAGAGCGCAAGAATTTTCTCGACTTCAAATTCCAGTTTCCCTGAATGACAATGGAGCCGATGGCTTCAGACCTAGGCAGGACAGGGAGACGTACTTATTAGTAGAGATATAGAAGACATATGGAGACGGAGGGGTACGGGGTAAACTGAAGTCTGAATGCCAGGATTTATCACTCGGGAATAGTATAGGGACCCAATAGCTGGGAGCAAATTCCATGATTTGTGTGGCACTCTAGAGTGTTTTTGGTGACAACCACACACGTTCCCCCAAGACATACTCAGACCAGGTGACCGTTTTTTGTTAGCCTGACGGTTGGGAATCTTGGGCTTTAACCAGGTTCGAAAGAGCCCGAGCCCAGACTAAGCTTAGCCTTGGAACGGTACTTTCAGCGGGACGGGTGAACAGATTCAATCTCACACATGACGAGTTCCTAGGATTAAACCATAATTACAATAGAACGGCGAAACTTTTGCGTGGAAGAAGATTGTACCCATTGTTTAGGGGTAAAACTCTGGAAGGGGAAGGAATTGTTTCCATTTCTCCTGAGACGTCGAGACATAAACCTTAGAAATGGCCAGCCAGAGTCTGATTAATCTCTCAGTTTGGCCATTGGTGTCTCCGGATGGAAAGGCGGAAAGAGAAGGACGAGAGACACCCAGACGACCACAGAAATCCTCCAAATTTGGATACCCAACTGAACCCCTCGATCAGACACAATATTCTCGGGAATCCATGAAGACGAAAGTATATGATTGATAAACAGGGAGGCTAATATCTTGGCACTGGGAAGCTTCTTCAAGGGACAAGTTGACAACATTTTAGAGAACCTATCACATACACCCAGATAACAGTTTTCCCTGGGAATCAGGACCAATCAGTTATAAATCCAGAGATATGTGAGTCCAGGGTCTTTAGGAAGAGGAGAGGATGTAGAAGCACCTTCTGCAAGACGAGGTACTTTAGATCTAGCACGCGACCTCGCAGCAGCCACAAACCCCTGGACATTCACGGGACCATGACGGCCACAGCTAGGACCTGGACAGCAGATACTTAGTTCCAGCAATTACCTGGGTGGACCGGCCAGGACAGAGCAATGCATCTCTTCAAGAACGCGGAGTCGTAAGTGGGGGAACAAAAAGCTCTCTACCGTACATATCAGGGCAGATACTGGGCATTAGCAATGGCAGCGGCTAAATCCTGTTGAATGACAGAAATTACAACACCGGGCGAAGGATCTTTTGGAACCATCTCAGGGGCATTACTGGGAGAAGCTACGAGATAGAGCATCAGCCTTAGTGTTCTTAGACCCGGACGATATGTTATAATAAAGTCAAAACGAGTGAAAAACAAAGCCCAACAAGCCGTCTAGGATTAAGCTTTTAGCCCGATCTGTTATAACTGTAATTTGATGTCTAGCCCCCTCAAGGAAGTGCCTCCACTCCTCAAACGCCCACTATGTGCCAGGAGTTCACGATTCCAACATCGTAATTGCGCTCAGTAGGGAGAACTTCTGAGAAAAATGCTACAGGATGAGGTTAGTAAGGGAGACAAAACCCGAGCCAAAACAGCCCCAACCCCAACCAGATGCGTAACCTCTACAATAAAAGGCGATTCAAATCAGGCTGCATCAAAACGGGAGCATTCATGAAACTTCTTTAATTGCATGAATGCTAACTCAGCATGGAGTCCAAGGGGTTACATCAGCACCTTTCCTAGTGAGATCAGTCAACGGCTTGGCCAAACAGAAAAATGTTTAATGAATTTTCGATAGTAACTAGCAACAACCAAAATGTTGTGGGATTCAAGCGTGTGGGGTGTTCCCAATTTTCAATGCCGCCTACTTTTGGCGGATCCATACAAAAAAGATCAGGAGTGATATAATAAACCAAGAAAGGATATTTTTGGGACCCAAACAAACCACTTAGACAGTTTAGCGAACAACTGTTCTGGCAAGTCTAAGACAGTAATTCGGACATGTTGTACATGATGGACAGTCAGGAGAGAAGATCAAATATCATCCAAATAAACCACAAACATGTTGACCACAGAAGATCACGAAAAATATCATTACAAATTGTGAAAGATAGCAGGAGCATTACACAACCCAAAAGCTAACTAAGGTACTCAAATGTCCCTCTGGGGTATTAAACGCCGTCTTCCATTCATCTCCTTCCTGATACGAATCAGATTATAGGCTCCACGCAAATCAATCTTTGAAAACCAATGGGCACCCACTATCTGATTGAATAAGTCAGGGATCAATGGGAGCGGGTATTGATTCTTTCAGTAATGTTATAAGTTCACGATAGTCTATGCAAGGTCTGAGACCACCGTCCTTCTTCCAACAAAAAAGATCCTGCCCCCATAGGAGATTAGACGGGCGGATAGTCCCTTTTGTAAACTGTCCGGATGACTCCCGCTGGCCCCGCTCTGGGGAAGATAAATTGAAATATCCTCCCTTTGGGGTACTTGACCCCGTGGCAGGATATCAATCCCACAGTCATAAGGCTATGCGGGGGCAAGGACTCAGCAGAACCTTTATCAAAAACATCAGAAAAGTCTGAAATGTACTTGGCAGAATGGCATCTTCAGATGATTTCAGTAACAAGCAGAGAACAACAATGAGAGGAACACTTCTGACCCCCACTTAGTCAATTCACCAGAGGTCCAGTCAAAGATGGGTTGTGTAGAGCTAGCCATGGAAGACCCAAAATGATATCAGTAGATAAATTTTTAAACACAAAAAATTGCAATAACTCAGGTGATGGAGCAACCTGCAAGGAAATTTGGGGGGTTTTAGAGTCAATCTTACCGTCCTTTAACGGAGAGGAATCAGCACCAGTAACTGGGAATGGAGCATCCAGTTTTATCAAATCAACACAAGGGCCATAACAAAATTTAAATAACACAAATTTGCTGCAGCCCCTGAATCCACAAAAGCCTTGCCAGAAACCGATCTCTCATTGACTGAGAGGGTTATATTTTTGGACTGATCGGGAAATACCTGTGACCTAAGCGACCTTCCCGAAGGGCCGCTAGGCGCTGGAGTTTTCGGCGCTGGGTCTTACAGGGCACGTCTTATCAGGTGACCGGAGTTCCAACAGTAGAAACAGAGCGAATTCTTTTTACGGGTGTCCTTGCGGTCACGGGGAAGAAATGGTGCCCCACTTGCATGGGTTTTCTGCATTCCCCCGTGATTCTTTAGAAGGATTGACAGAGAAAGAAGAAGGCAGAGAAGTAGGAACACGGGAAAGCAGACACAGCTCAGTACGTTCCCTAAAGCGCCTGTTACTCTGACGGCCAGAGACATAGCCTGTTTGGTGTTAGGTTCGGGATGTCCCACTAACAGATCTTTAAGGGCATCAGACAAGCCCAATGAATTGGTACCTAAGGGCACGATCACCCCAACCCGTTGGGATGGCCCTATCTCTGAATTCAGAACAATAGTCCTCAACTGCACGTTACCCTGAAGTAAAGTAGTCAACTGTTCCTCAGCATAAATGGATTGTCTGGTTCCTCATACAGAGATCCTAAGGCTGAAAAGAAACGATCCACAGAGGTCAATTCAGGTGCATCAGAGGCTAACGAGAATGCCCACTCTTGGGGACTACCTCGCAGGAGTGAAATGATAATGCCCACCTTTTGAGCTTCATTACCAGAAGACTGGGGCCATAAGACGAAAATACAAATAACAACTCTCCTGAAGGAGAAGTAAAGCTTCCTATCACCACTAAAGAGATCAGGCAGCTTGACTTTAGGTTCACACACTGGACAAAACTGAGGTAGCAGGGGGGCGTGTTCCTGCAACTGAACCCGTCTGCAAGGTTCTGTACCATCTGAACTAAGCCATGTAACTGGTTGCTAATAGCCTCCATAAACTGCCCCAGATACTAATTTTTAGGTCAAAAGTAATGGCAGGACACAAAAAAGGAAAGTGAGCCCTGACACTGAGACCCCAATCTGTCCCTACCTACTTATTGGGTCCCCCTAAACGGAGCCAATAACTGGGCGGCGTTCCCTCTGGGTAAGGTGTGAACACGTAACAAAACAGACAAACAAACACATAAGGCGAGGTATACAATCGGGTCGGCAACAGCGGGGAATAACAATAACCAAATCACAATCCAAATAGACTAGTCAAAAACAGGCAAGAATTCAGAAACCAGAAGTCAGAAATACAAGAGAGCTAGACACACAGCAAGATAACAGTTTGACCAGCAAGGAGTCAAAGCAACACTGGAGACTTATAGGGAACTCAGCCCTGCCACAGGTGGAATGAGCAATCAATACAGATCACAGTGTTAACTCTGCCAAGACAGACTCAGTGAGGGGAGTGGCAGAATCAGGTCATAGTGATCAGACTGTTCTACTGCCAGCATAATGCATGAAAGATGATGAATTCGTAGTACTCCTAATTCTCTAGCACGTTAGAGGAGACAGTAGGCGCAGACCTGTGACAACAATCTAATCAACCTACCAGTATGCTTTGAGTGGGGAGGAAACCAGATGACTCAAGAGGAAACTCTGTAAACACGGAGAGAAAATATAAACTGCTCACATTAATGAATTCTAAGGTTCTTGGGATATCTAGTACATGGAGGTAGAAGATTATGGAATTTAATATGTCATGAAACAGCACAAGTCTGTTATGATCAGTGCGTTTGTGGGGTAGGTCTGTTGAGAATCTTACCTTGGAGGTCTTGAATACTAATGTGTCAAGAAAACTTATAAATCAGCATCTTGGTGTAAGCTGAAAGAAGGCTCTGGGAATACTAAATTTATGTGTTCATAAAATAACAGAAGGTCTCCAGTAACCCTCCCATATGCAAAAAAAAAATGCATGTAGCATTTCTGGCTATGGTGTTCTGTGTAAAGAACAGTTGTTGTGGGTATACAAACCTACTTTACATGTGCTTTTACCATGTTTCTTTTCTGTGCCTTTTGTTCCATAAAAACTGTGATCCTTGTTATATTGGTTTGCACAAAAATAAGCAATTTTCCCACTTCACCTTCAGTTCTTCAGTTATGCCATTGGATTACATACATTTGGATTTCTTAAAATCCAAATGTGTACATTTTGAAAAAAGCCAATTTTTTGAGCAAATAAATTCCATCACAAGCAGATATAGGAAAAAAGATTATAGTAGTAGCTGAAGAATTGGTGTGTTTGGCTACATTAAAAAAAAAAAATCAACAGACTCAAACAGCCAAAAAATACAACAAAAAAGATAGACGGGCACAAAATTTCTAGACTAAAATATAAATATCCCATAACACTCAGTATTCCAAGAAGACCTAGCCAAGTGGTCTCCTCTGGGGTTCACAATCCATACCCATCCAATCGCCCATAAATGGATATGCATCCACTTCCGACTCGAATTGCCAGCATTACTTTTCCAAAAATGTCTTTACTGACACCACTAGATGTTATATGGAGTGCATGCAGTTCCAGGGCTTTACTGAGGAGGGAAGAAAGGGGCTGGCAATATTTATGCCTAATAATCATTGAAGGTCATTGGATACATTTAAGGGATTTTTGGGGTTTTTGACTGGTTCCTTTTTCTATTTGTCTCTGTAAAATTACTAGAAAGTCCCTGTCAAAATGTATTAATAAACCAAATGAGCAGAAGGCTGATGGATTTATGTAGCTTATTGAGATGCAATGTGATTAATAATGCATTTTTCATACATTACATAGAAACTAGTATCAAAAATACAAATGAATGCTTTAAAATGCTAAATTGTGGTTATTTAAAGGGACTTTAAAACTGCAAGGCATGTGCCTATGGGGCTGTGTTATGCACCCTACTGCCAGTGGCTTCATGCAGCCAAGAGCTTGGGTGTGGGCTGCATCCGCATACGGCCCACAAAAGCCTCATGTTGGCAGCATGCATGCTGCTCCTGCAGAGACCAATGAGCGCTGCCATTAATGATGGTTGGATCCAATTGGCTGGATTGCGGTGAGTCACTGTCTCTTTGTATCTCTGCACTTCCTGCATTGGCAGTGGCGCTGAATGTTGTGTCCGCTCCAGGTGCTGCATTTCCCTAGAACCAGCATCTAGACCTGAGCAGTGCAGCAAGAAAGAAAAGAGGAGCCCATGGAGAAGTGGATATTTGTTATTCTTCTTACTTTTTTGTCTGATTCTGCAGGACTCCACTATTTATATTGCTCTGGAGACTCCACTATATTATCCAGTCTTGGTGGTCTCCACTATTTTATGCTGCTCCAGGGGTTTCCACTATATCTACTCTGGAGTATCCACTATAATACCTTGCTTTGAGGGTCTCCGCTACAAACTTCTGCTCGGGAGTCTCGACTACAATACTCTGCTCTGAGGGTCTCCACTATAATACTTTTGCTCTGGTGGCTCCACATATAATAACACTGCTCTGGGGGTCTCCAACTATAATACTTCTGCTTGGAAGTCTCCAGTATATTGGTCCGCTCCAGTGCCCTTTAATATTTAGTTGCTCTAGGGTCTCACTATAAGACTTCTGCTCTGGGGGTCTCCACTATAATTCTTCTGCTCTGGGAGTTTCCAGTACTATAGGTCTGCTCGAGAGGCCTTTTAATATATAGTCTGCTCTGAGAGTCTCCACATAATACTTTTGCTCTGGGGGTCTCCACTATAAAACTTCGCTCTGGGAGTCTCCAGTATTATAGGTCTGCTCCAGTGGCCTTTAATATTATAGTCTGCTCTGAGGGTCTCCACTATAATACTTCTGCTCTGGGGGTCTCCACTATAATACTTCTGCTCTGGGAGTCTCCAGTACTATAGGTCTTCTCCAGAGGCCTTTAATATTATAGTCTGCTCTGTGGGAAACCACCATCATACATTCGCTCTGTGGTGTCTCAAGTATTATGGTCTGCTCTTGGATTTCCAGTATTATACAGTCACTCTGGGAATCTCCAGTATTATACATCTGCTCTGAGGGTCTCCATTATTAAAAGTATGCTCCGGGATCTCCAGTATTATAGCCTGTTCTGGGGTCTCCACTATTATACATCTACTCTGGGGGTCTCTACTATTATAGGTCTGCTCAAGGGGTCTCCACTATTATATGTCTGCTGTGGTGGTCTCCATTATTATAGTCTGCTCTGGAGGCTTCTGTATTAAAAGTCTACAACGGGGTCTCCAGTATTGTCTGTCTGTTGTAGAAGAGTTTTCAGAATTATTATAATCTGGTTTGTGGGTTTGTGCACTGTCTTTGTAGTGTTCTCTGGGTTCTGTATTAGTTATTGTACAATTGTAGTATTTGGTATCTGGGGTGCATGGGGGCCCTTGGTCCATTAAAGGTTTTACAACTTTGCTTTACAGTATGACATTTGGGTGTATGTAATAATTACTGTTACTTTTGGCACATTTTCTTTAGATTCCTAAGTTAAAAGCCATTTCTCTGATGGCCTAAGAGCTCAAGGCACAAAGTTATGGAGAAACACCTTTATTGCACAGTTTATAGATTTCGAGTTGTTATTTAAGCAATGTTACTGCAATATTTTATGGTCTATATTTTGCATTATTTGAGTAACATATAGTACAGGGAGGACCTAGGAAAATACTGCATACTTTGTAATCTCAAGGTGATCTTGAGAAGTATATTAGATAAAAGCCAAAGATTGGACCTTTATGGATTATACTTTTAGTTTGTTTTTTATCATATTTAAAATAATTAGTTGAAAATCTTGTACTTTTTCCTTAGTGCAATCTAAAGCCAATGGCAATGTATATATTTTTGTGTACACTCAAGCCTTAGTAGAGATTCTTGGATTGTAATGTAATGTAGAATACACAGCATCTTTGTTGTTTATTATGAAACATTCCCAGAAATGGCATCACTTCCATATTATTTTGCTAAGGTTAATATTAGATGTGTATGTATTGCTAAGTTTCGTATTTATAGTATTGCTAAGTTTGTGGAAAGATCAGGAAGGAACATCTGTTCATCTGCAATGTAACATGCTCTGTGCAGTAATCTTCCCAGCATGCGGCCTGCATTTTGTTATTTAAACAATATTTCACGAGGCTTTAAAATTCAGTTATCGCTCTCACATGTGCTTTTACAAAGGACAAAGAGAACAAGGGGAACATAATCACCGGACACCAGTAACAGCAAAATAAAAACACAATAGACAAAATTGAATCCTATCTAAAATAAATATAGCAAATATTTACTGTTATTACCCCACATGGCTACACATTGTGACTGTGCAAAATGTTTTAAATATTTGCTTAAAGTGGTATTCCCATTTCAGCAAAAAATAAAAAGTTATTCTATTTTTCAATGTACTTTCTGTAGCAATTCCTCCCAGTTTTATAGATCTCTGCTTGCTGTCATGCTATTGAAACCTTCTATGTTTACTTCCAGTGGATAGAAATATAACTATGGACAAACAGGTGCACAGCTCGATATTACACAGTTCTGATTACTTTCTGTGATACTAGCAAGCCGTGCACCTATGTGACCATGGACAGATTTCTGTCCACTGGAAGTAAACAGTAAAAAGTTTCTACAGATTGATAGCAAGGGGAGATCTAGAAAACTGTGAGGAATTGATAAAGAAAGTATATTGGAAAAATGTATAATTTTTCATCATACAAACATTAACATTAATTTGCTGAAATGTGAATACCCCTTTAAGGCTTGTAACATGCAAATCTTGCAATAGTAGGTAAATATTGGTTAATTGCATACGTTTATTTAATTTTCTCATTTATCACTGTATTCACCCATTCCAAGGGGCAATGTATGCATTGTTACTACATATATAAGGGATCATACAAACCACAGTGAAAAATGGCCACATGTCGCTGTAAGAGATTTTTATCTGGGGCTCAACCCCCCCCCCCCTAGTTGTAAGGTGCCTTTTGAATTAACCCTTTATAGCCAAAAATGGCTCCCTGGTACCGGGACAAGAGCACACACAAAGACACACCGGTCTCTTAGAAAATGCAGAATCACAATCTTTATTAACACTCAGCCACATATATAAACATAGAAGATCAGTTTCATAGGGGCGTAAAAAGGTGATACAATACTGCAATGCTATAGGCCAGCTTGAATAGCTCCTCATAAATTCACTTTCCCAAAACATGCAGATAAACTTTACATATTATTTCTCACACAGAGCACTGTCTCCAGGGACACAGAATGCTTTTACTGAAAGTCCTGAGAATAAGACTCCTATGGCTCCTCGGTGAAGCCAAAACATAAGATAAGCAGGTGCTGAAGCAAAAACATAGGAAAAGAGTGAAGGACAGACTTGCCTCTTGGCAGATTTAAACAAAATTATGTTTGAATCATGAGATGTATAGACATTTTACAATATAGCTGACAGTGGTCAACCTAACCCCCGGCTAAGACTAAAATGGCGTCTGCTTGGTCCAAAATGGCGTCTGTAGAGGAATATATCTTTTTTTAACAGCCCACACCTGCGCTAAATGCAATAATGGATAAAATCACATAAATTTTCTTTATAAGCCCATGGAGGTCATCTTTTGTCCGGACATTTTTGCCAGTTTTTTTCTCCAGGCATTGAGCTTAGAAGATGATATATCAGGTATCTAGGTCTTGGTTTGGTTTGTTACAACATTATAAAAAAAAGTCGGACTAAAGTCACAAATTCTTCTTCAACCCGTTCGAAACTTTTTTTTTTAACTTTCCAGGTAAAGTATGTGCTGGTATAAATCATTTTGCTCTTACCAACCTTAGGCTATGGTTTCTGAGGATCAGTGAAAAATTCATATCCTAGTTGTCTCCAAAAATGGGTAAGATGACCATGTGAATAAAGCCTTTCTCATAATGACTTGTGATCAGTTTTTTCTATTACAGGCAATTTTGCTTTTGGCCTTTAATGGACGCAACTCTTTTCCATTTTTGTTGTATTCTTTAGTTTTTCTACTTCTCACAATCCCCATTCTCAACTTTTTACATTTTTTTTGTTAACAGGAATGTAGGAGGTTTTTTCTCTCTTTTGCAGGACAAATAGTAATTCTTTACGGCACCATTTAATTTTCCAATAAATGATGGCAGATGAGTTGAAACTGACAAAAAAAAATGTTGTTACAGCATTATTTCTATAGGATTTGTTTTTCTAGATTTCACTGTGCTGTCCAAATGATGCATCCAATTTATGTTTTTGGTCTATATCATATATCTATATCTATAATCATGGAGACCCCAAATTGTAAAGTTTTGATATGTTTTAATACTGTAGTTCAAATCTTTCCTGTAACTTTACATTTGATTCTGTAACTTTCTTAGGTCAATTTCTAGACAGCTCAGAATATTCACAGGCATTAAAATGTTCTTAAAATTAAAAAGTGTGTTCAAAAGTGTTACATGAGCTTCTTCATACTGTAGCTTCACTGTTATACTGTGCATGAGCACTTGAGATCACAGCAGGAAGAAGGAAGGAGAAGTGTAGAGGGAGCCAAGAAGGATGAAGGAAATTCACCTTGCACAGTGTAACAGCCTGTGAAGCTACATCATAGAGGAGATCAGATTACACCCCCCAAAGCACTTCACATTCATTAGCATACTTAAAAGGCATATTTTAATTTTGGAAGAAGGAGGCTATTGGTGATAAATATAAGAAGATTATACAATCATGGTACATGGATATGAGTAAGTGCTCCACGTTTACCCACGCTTGATTTTGCTGATAGATTTCCTTTAGAAAAAAAAAACAATAAAGAAATCTAAAAGAAAGAAGCTCATACTGCAGATATCTATCTAAGAGCTATATTTGCGCATTGACCCACAATGTAGTCGCTTCTATTGATGAGCTTGTTGCTTTCTCAGTTAAAACATTCTCCAAATTTAAATTGCAAATATTACTACCATATGCAACCAATACAGTGCTGCTCAATATGCACATAACAACATAAACACTAAGAGACTAAAATTACTTTTCCTCTGAATAATTTGAAAATGTTTGTGCAATGAATGTAAATAGACCCTACAAGGGTGTAGCCCTGCAAACAGCATTCCAATAAATCATGTAGACTCCAGTTATATTTAATATGCATTGGTGGTGGGGTTAAAACTCCGGCTATGATAAACACTTACAATTAACCTAGAAAATGAATGATCAGGGTGTCTGCAGCTACAGCGTAAGTAAAAATGATTTATGAAAGGCAGCCACTTCTAATATCTGGCTGATAATGACCTTCCACTATACAGCTCCTGCGCTCCGTCCCTTGGTGATCAGTGGTTTTAACTAATGTTTGGTCTTTTTGTTACATCATTTACATAAACAAACACTGGGAAATGATTTGCCTTCGCCATTAAATGTTTCATTATATAGTAGTCTAAAGCGTTCCAGTTTTATGTGAAGTTTTTTGAGGACACGACACTTCAGCGTGTAGATACTTTAAATTGTGCAGTAACTTGTAGTCAGACATAAGACTGCCTAATAATTACAATATTAACACAATACAATCTGTAGATCCTTTATTATACTGCCTGATATTTGGTATTTGAAGTGCATCTCACCTAGAACAAACTTTGAATTAATCAGTACTGAAATATGTGTGTGAATAAGATATACCCACTGATTTTGGGTATTAACCCCTTAATGACCAGACCCTTTTTCATTTTTGAGTTAATTTTTCACTCCCCGCCTTTAAAAATCAACAACTTATTTTTCCATGTAAAGAGCTGTTTGAGGGATGGTTTTCTGTGTTACAAATTGCAATTCACAGTGGTCATATTTAATATCCCATGGCATGCACAGGGAAATGGGAAAAAAATCCAAATGCAGTGAAAAATGCATTTGCTCCATTTCTGGGCTTGAATTTTACATCTTTCACTGTGCTCCCCCAGATGACATGTTCAAATATACTTTATTCTTTGGGTCGGTACGATCATGGGGATACTAAATTTGTATAGTTTTTATGTTTTCATACAGTTACAATGATAAAAACAAAATAAATTAATTATTATTATTAATTAAATAAATTCATTTTGCCATCTTCTGGCCATAATAGCTTTCTCATAGTTTAGTGTAGGGAGCTGTGGGTGCCTTCACTTTTGCCCCTTTTGATGACGTTTTCAATGCTATGATTTTAAGGACTGTACAGCCTTTTGATCACTTTTTATTAAATTTTTTATATTTTTCAAATTGGCAATAGTGCGATAGTTCCCGTTATGGGGTTAAACCCTGGGAATAACCATCATTATATTTTGATATATCAGACATTTTGGGATGCAACGACAGCTAACATGTTTATGATTTTTACTGTTTATTTATATCAGTTTTAGGGAAAGGTGGGTGCTTAGAATTTTTGTTTTCAATTACCGTATATACTTGAGTATAAACCAACCCGCGTATAAGCCAAGGTACCTAATTTTAACACAAAAACCTTAGTAAAACCTATTGACTCAAGTATCAGCTTAGGGTGGGAAATACATTGGTCACAGCCTCCCCCCAGTATATAGCTAGCCAGTCCCCTCCCCACAGTATACAGCCATCCAATATATAGCCTGGATGCCTTTTGTCCTCAGTATATAGCCTTGCAACCCCTTTCTCCAGTATATAGTTTGGACGCCTTTTGTCCTCAGTATATAGCCTTGTAACCCCTGGCCCCAGAATATAGCCAGCAGCCCCCTGATCAGAGTATGCCAAGCCATTTGAAAAAAATACCATATACTCACCTTATCAACACCCCCGCAGGTCCACTTCTTTCTTTGACGATGTTCCTGCTCCGTGTTCCTGCACAGTTCTGTCACACGCACCATGACCTCAACTGCTTGTTGACATCATAGTGTGTGCTGACGGCGGCGCACACTCTATGATGTCAGCAAACGACTGAAGAGTATGCGCAAGTAGGAAACAACAATGCTGGTGTACAAACTGTGTCTTAAAGAAGGTGAAAGAGCTGGCAATTTTTTGGGTGGAGAGGGTCTTTTGTTATGGGGTCCCATGATTTCCCAAGACTTAAATGTTTTATTGAGATGAATTTTGTTTTTCATGCTATAAAAATGGTAGGCACCTTGTTGATAGCAGATGAGAGCTTAGTCATCCTTGCTTACGTATTCATAACAAGGTTGCAATGACAATGTGAATGCCCCTGACTATAGTTAGAGAAGCATACAATTTTATTGTTACCTGCACAATAAAAAAGCAGAACATTTCAAAAGGACATCATGTAAACCAATTGTTTTTATGGAAACAAAAAAACAAAACAATTAAATGGTCTCATGTTTTCGCAAGCATTATGTATTTTTATAAAATAAAAAAATACACCTTAACAGCTGGAAAAATATTATGTATACATAACATCTGTGTATTGTATTGGTTTACCTCTCACAAATTAGACAATTCTACTTATATCTCCAACAGATGTTTTCACAGCTGAATTTGTTGCTGGTTCCACTTCCTCAGTTTGGTTGTCTATGTAGAGACCAGATGCATCCCCTCAGGTTTATAAAGGTATGAAGTTATAATGTTTTATTCCATAGCTTTATAGCAAAATACAATTTAACATTTGTATTATCAGAACAAATACATCAATTACAAGTATAGAAGTGGTAGAAATCAAAATTTTGAGTTTTTCCATGTTTTGTATTTTGAAATTAGATAGCACTGTTATGGCTGGCACCTTTCTGAAAGAGAACTTTCAGAACATGTGCTACAGTAGTTTATCTATAGTACCAGACCAGTTGGTTATGATGTATCACAATGTTGGGTAAACCCTGTCATAGATTATAGATTTCTAGGCCGCATTTCTGTCTGGTTTCTCCTATGTTTTCAGGGATTGTGC
The DNA here is from genome assembly GCA_019512145.1 of Engystomops pustulosus. Classification (NCBI taxonomy): domain Eukaryota; kingdom Metazoa; phylum Chordata; class Amphibia; order Anura; family Leptodactylidae; genus Engystomops; species Engystomops pustulosus. The sequence continues at coordinate 213,840,821 of CM033642.1, forward strand.
CGCTGGGACAGGGATTTAAGAGGGGATTGTGTCGCATACGATCGGATATTGGTGCAATCGTGCCAGCTTTCATGGGACAGAAATCGTGGGGCGGGCCGTGGGAAGATCCGACTGATTCGGACAGAGTGCGGGATTTAACTTTAAAATTGTGTTGCAAGCCATGAACTTACATGCACTGGGAAGAAGATGGTGAACTCCAGCGGACCTGAGCAGGGAGCGACACATGCAGGATATCGGGCGCACTATGTAAGTGAATCGCGGCACAGAGCGTTCTCGTCAGACACTCCAGATTGGGGAATGTGCAGGACTGGGTAAGTAAATGTGCCCCTAAAAAAGGGAATTACTCCAAATGACCTACCTTTCTAGATATACTCTTAACCTAGTATCTATCCACTTACAATTCAGTCAATTTGGCTGAAACCTAAGAGTACCAAACCCAAACGATCAGTAACACCCTTCATTAGTGCTGGGTCACAGGAGTTACCCTTTAATAGGCAACAACAAAGTCACTGCCAGCATTAAAAAGCTCAATTATCATCGCTGACAGAATTTAGATGATGGCACACATGCACTGTCAGCATTTAAAGAGGTAATGCTCATTATCGTTGCCAGCACCAAGCACGGGTATTATTGCTCAGGATGACAGGGGTGCGAGGAAAACTGGACGCAAACTTCTGTCTGCGACCTGAACAAAACCAAAATAGTTGATTAATATGATATTATATTCTTGAATAACAGACAATGAGAGTGTTTCAACTTGAGAGTTTGCTTCAATTTAAAACAATCTAATCTGCTGAACATTTTGGAAAACAATATTAATTTCTTGATTGACCTTTATAGGTCAGTACTGAACATTTCCACACTGAAGAGCAATAGAGAAAAAGTCAAGAAATATAATTTTACTCACGCAATTATCTCTAAAAGCTTTTTACAGGATTGTACATTCGAAGTTGCACAATTGTCTTGTCACTTTATATTGTTAAAAAGCTTATATGAAAATTTGAAATCAAGTTATGACATATTAAAGATTTTATAATCCATTAAAGAAATATCATTTCTATTTAATAAGGTTATTGTTTTTGACGACCACAAATATTTTGTATATATGGATGTGTCATTGCTTATCTTGGATGGATATGTCCATACACTGTTGTCATTAGATGACTAGCATTTTAAATCATAGTGAAACTACCTCAAAGGACCACCCCTTTATTTAAAATTTGAATTTTGCACATCTTGAGCTAATCTTCCCTGAAATTTGGAAACATTATTCTCCTAAAAGAAGTTATAAAGGAATTGGGAGGAATAACCCTAGGTCGGACAAGGATGTAGATGGTGTGCTGCTGACTTATATTAGTAGCCTTTTTAACTTACTTACATTTTAAGTAAAACAAATGAACATTTAAAGGATTTAAAATGAAATGGACTGCAATATTGTTTGTGATATCTTCCTACAGAGAATCATTGTGAAATGGAATGGAAAAGGAAAATGCATACTGCAGTCAAGTCTACATGAGGTTTAATCCACCTCTGTGAACCTGCGGAAAACCTGCACCTTCATCTTCTGGATTGTACATGATATCCCAGAAAGAGCTATAAAACTGTGAATGGAGGGTGGAACCTGTGAACCAGGCCCTTTTTTGTTTTTACATTTCCATTGCAAATTGCACTTCATAGTGGGGAGCAGGAAAAAAATCCAAGTGCAACGGACTTGGTGATTGGATTTCACAGCTAGCTTTCACTATGCGTCCCAAATGACATGTTTACCTTAATCTTTGGGTTGGTGCGATCTCAGGTATACCAAATGTATAGGTTTTATAATGTTTGCATACATTTACAAAAATGTAAAACCTCCTGTAAAAAAAAAAAAAAAAAAAAAAAAAAACCATATATATATATACATATAATTTTTTCCTCTTTTCTGGTGCTAATAACTTTTTCATACTTCAGTGTATGGAGCTATGGTGGTGTCATTTTCTGCCATTTTTGATGACATTTTCAACGTTACCATTTTAAGTACTGATTTTTTTATATTTTTCAAGATAAATCACCAGAAAAAAACATTATTATATTTTGATAGATCAGACATTTGGGGCGCGGTGAAAGCTAACATATTTATGATTTTTACTGTTTATTTTGTATGACCCAAGGCTGTTATATTACCAGATCGCTGCTCAGTAAATGCTATCCTGTTCATTATTGATATCTGAAAAAAAAAGTATATAAGTATATAAACATAAAGGCAATTAAGGAGCACACAAGAAATTGAGGGATCCGCCTGAGTGATATGAAAAGGAATTAAGTGTTCTACTGGACAGGGAAAAAATTGATGGCATTTTATGTGAAATAAAACATACATAACAAGATTTAAAAAATCTCTCTGGTCACCTGATTATTTCATGAATAGAATCCCTGACAAATAGAATAATAGGCAAATATGTAGACATGTTATTCTAACCACATGTAAAAATTATTTTCTTACCTTAAGGACTAATGCCTAATGGAAATATGTGCCTTGGTAACTGTGATTTTTCTTCCCTGTAGTCATGTTTTAAGATGATGATATACACAAACACTTCCTTCTCAATAGTAAAGCAAAAAAAATATTTCTGCCTTGGCAATGACTTTTAGGAAGAAGGAACTGTGATGGGTTTGCTAATATTTACATGAATAATTGGGAGAGATTTCTTAAGGTTACACCAGCCACCAACCAGTAAGAGGTGCACAGACTTCAGCACATATTCACCCCCAGGACATGACTAGTCTCTTACACTGCTCTTGTGTGATTTTAGTTTACTCTTCTTCCAGTCTCTTCCAGAAACTGCTTTTTCCATTTTGTTGTGTGACTGGGGGATTTGTTCTGAAAATTTCTGGCTGATCAAGAGAAAAAGGCAAGGAAGAAACCATGTGTTGTTGAAGATACACACTTTCACACTTTTGTTAAAGCTACACACTTTCACAATTTTTGTGCAGAAAAAAGTCCCAGTCAGCTTATACTCCGGTATACAAAAACTAAAGTTAGTACCCTCAGGCGCTGACCCCGGGCATCCTCTTCTCCCCACAGCACCTTTTCAGGTTCCCTGCCGGCAAATTGCATGTCTATGCAATCTGTCAGTGCAGAGACTATGACTCAGCAGTGTCACCACCTGCTGACATAAAAGTTTGTTTGCATCTGGACTGCATCTGCTAGTGAGACTGGGAACCCGAAGGTATGCTGCGGGGAGAAGAGAATGCCGGTGGTCTGCACTGAAGGGTGTGTACTAAATTTATATTTTTATGGAGGGAATTCTGCTGGACATTTTATTAAGGGAAACCCTATGCTGGACATTTTTAAGGGGGGCACTCTCCTAGGTAATTTTTCATGGGGGGCACTTTGCTGTGCATTTTTTCAAGGGGGGCACTCTGCTGGACATTTTTTCAAGGAGGCAATCTGCTGGGCAATTTTTTTAAGGGTGGCACTGTGCTGAACATTTTCTTAATGGGGGCACTCTGCTGGACATTTAGTTAATGGAGGGGCTGCTTTGGATATCCTATTCATGAGGAGACTTCTGGATATTTTATTAGAGATTAGCAGCTGCATTTTCCATCCTAGGCTTATACTATAAGTCAATATGTATTACCAACATTTTGTGGTAAAATAAAGTATCTCTGCTGACTCCGGTCAGCTTATACTCAGTATATACAGAATATACAGAATTTGCAAAATCTCCCCACATACTAGCTCTGCCTCTTTACAGAAAACTCTATGTTGCTACCTCTAGAATGTCTGTTCTTTATCTTGCAGTGTGAGTGTCCTCTGGTGTACCCTGACCAGTACATGTACAGTACGGTTCCTCAGTTAAATGTACTGTAAATGTCTAAATAAATAACTAATGTAACTATTGGAGAAGGTCCACAGTGGTCAATCATTAATATTCTTGTTTTGTTCCAGTTCTACAAAAAAATTCTTAAAAGTATTGTGTAAAAAAAAGTTTTATACTTCAGTTAATAACGAAGAATAACCAAAGTTATTCACATTTACAAAAATACATACTGTAAAGAGCTTTTGAGTTATAAAGTAACCAAAAGTAGTTCAAATGAAATATCTTGGATCTGAACATTTTTTCGCTGCCTGCTATTATGCCATCCTGATTGACACAGACTAAAATAAGTAAGGACACTTTTACATTTAGTAACATGCCAGATTATTGACTTGATGAGTTGGAAAAATGTCAGTTTAAAATGTTCTTTAAAGTAAAATGCTCAATGACCTAAAGAAGAAAAGTTTTCAAGTAACCTAAGAGTACAACAGTAAATTGAGAATTTGAAAAGCCTTTAAAACAGGAGTTTAGGCAAATATAATTCAAAACATGATGGATTAAATGCAAAATATAGTGGATTAAAGGTTCTCTTTTACTTTTTTTTCTTTTCCAAGTTACAAATGGAAACATTAAATATAAAATTTTTTGAAATATATATTTTATTATTTATGGGTTAAATGATATTTACAGATAAAATAGCATTAGAATATCCATAGAAATTTCTGTTTTTCCTAGACATTTGCATAATGAAATACATTCCAATTCATTTCAAAGTACAATTTTCAAAGAAATATTTTGACTGTAATACCATTGAATACAATCTATAAACATTTTGGGAAAACATGGGATCGCATAAAGACACCAAAACATAACACTTGTAATGCCAACAGGTGTCATAAAAGGTAAAAGTACCATTCGCTAGTAGCCAAGCTCAATTCACACAGCTTTGCATGTTCATGGCACCTCTATGCTACTACAGGGGAGGTTTATCAGTAGTGTTGGAGAGCAAAACTGTTCTAGTTACTCATGACAACCAATTAGAGCTCAGCTTTGATCTTCCCACAGCAGTTTAAAAAATGAAAGCTGAACTCTGAAGATTGTCATGAGCTACTAAAAGCATTTTGCGCTTGGACACTTCTGAAAATCTTCTTCTTCATGATTAAAGCATGCACAAAATATAAGTACAGGTGTGTTCACCTTTACGTTAGCCTATATCTAGGGAATCTGTCAGCCGTTCTGATCTTACAAAGCTGCAGAAAATGTTAGGTATTGATCCTGCTGATGTGAATAATTTCCTTTGTGTGTTGTTAGTAGTGACAGGACTGTGTAATTCAGCTCTACAGCTCCTTCAGCCTAAAGAACTTTTGTCTTTTTCACTGTGAGCCCTAATGCTGAACCCACCAGACCTTCCCTACCTATTTACTACAATCCATCCTAGGTGGTGACCAGTAACTGGGCGACAGTCCCTTCTTGACTCTAATAACAGATAAGGACAAGACAAATAAATTAATAAATAAATAAGAAGAGTAGTAAGAGCCAAATCAAAAACTTAGGGGACAACAAAGTACCAAATAGATAGACAAAGGAATAACCAGGAAAACACGCCAAGGGGTTATAAGAGACCAGGTATTAGCAGACAGAATACACAAAAGATTGGTAAAGTGTAAACTATGACAGGCACTGCGGATAAAATCCCAGGATATTTATGTGATTTTAAAACCCTGGTTCAAATTCTGATAGGAAAAGTACCACTGCAGGTTAACTGTTAGTGACCAAGAAAGAAGCCTACTTGGTGTGGTGCATAACCAGCAATACTGCTAGACAGTAGAATGTTTATAGGAATGTTCATTCTTGTCGACCAAGGATGATGCCGTCACAGATGTCACAATGGGTTTTACAGCATTTGACATCCATTGTATTTAGCACAAAAGACTGCATACAAAAATAAAGCATTTTTTTCAGATTAATCCCACATACTTTTTCATGGCCTTGCATTATGTGTACAGTAATCCTTCTCTATGTAGAGCTACTGGGAAGCTATTTTTATAGTGCAAAAATAAATTTATAGCAGTGGAAAGCCTGCAGCAAATATTAAATGAGATTTTCACATAAAAAGAGTAAATCTGCAAAGAAATAGTAAAGCATATTCTTGATCTTAGATTGGAGAGAGTAAAGACAGAGTACTTGTTTCTTATGCCTGCTTATTCCCTCTAGCAATAAAGCAAAGATGTGGAAAAGGATATATGAAGATGTCTTTATTTTAGCCACCAAGCAAACTCATCTGTTCCTATAAGATTTGCTTTAACAGCATAAAAAAGAAGAAAAACAAAGGTTGTATTGCAGTAAATGGGGGAGATTTGTCATTGCACAGCTTTCCACTGTGGCACATGGGCCTAAAACTACGGTACCCCACCATGCACCTGAAGATGACTTGCCATCCACACCACTGTCTTCAGCTTCACAAGAAAGTTATTTTGAGATGGGTTACCACAGGCCTTGTTGGAGGTCTCTAAAAGAGGTACAGAAGTTGGGACATCGAGTGACAGAGGTTTAAACTTTAGCTGATGAATTAGTGGAGTCAGATAGCAAAGATCTTGCCGACCGTGGCAGGCTAATATTCCAATAAAAGGAATATATACTTATAATATAGGACTTATACTTCACTCACAGAAACTGTAATCCACCTTTTTCAGGCTCTGCTGGAAGAGAACGATAGCAACAGATTTTGGATGAATTGTATTCGAAGTACGCTATTGAGACCCAATGACTCTGACCTACCTAAGGTGTAGCACTTAAACTTCACTATCCTGAAGTCAGAGATTATTAATAGCTTCCCAAAATTTGCTTAACTTACCAGACTTACCACCCTTGTTAGCCAGCAACAAAAGAAGATTTAATATAAATGGGGCTTCCCTTTTAGCCCTGTTTTTCATATCAAGATGATGCCTATCCTTTTCCAATTTGTCTGATGATGAAGATGCTCCATGGCAATCAGGACCTCAATGACAGTGACCACAATGCCCTGCCCTATCTTTATCCATGGTGGCACCAGCAAAAAGACAATATCACTGAAAACAATTATATAGGATATCAACTGGACATGTCAAATGGTATGTTTCTCAAAATCATATGGTGATACATTGCATCAAAGTACATGGTAAAAAAATACATTGTATATTAGACAGAAATGCAGCTATAAATTGCAAATACAGGCAGTCCCCGGCTGACAGACGACCCCTAGTTAAAGACAGACCCCTCTGCCCCCAGTGACCTCCAGTGAAGGTCGGACATGGACTTGTACATTCAGGAGAGATTTTTCTAGGGGAAGATAGAAATATCAGTGTAATAATTCAAAATAGTCACTAGAAGATAGTCATATCGGGGGCTATTCATCAGGGCCTCTGTGCCATGTCAGTGGCCTGAATAATCGTAAATATGAGCTTATTGCTAGAACCTGCGATTATTCTCCCCAACCTGCCACCCTCACGCCAGTGGGGTGTGAAAGGGGGTGCAGCCAGCCGTGTGGAGGTCGCAGCCAGCCAGGAGTGGGCCAGCGTGGGGCATTACTGTCCCCATGCCTGCACACTCACTTCAGCCAGCGAATTTTCACATGTGAAAATCGGCCAACTGCATTATTTCTACGCCAGGCCCTGAAATAATCACTGCGCAGGACCCCGCAGAATACATCAAGAGGCTGGCGTGTGATAAATATCCCCCATCATGTGTATACAGTTATGGTTACAGGCAATTAAGGACATTTAGATCGAAATGTATAAAAGTACTAGCAAACAGGGAGAGTAAGCATAGTGTTGGCCAAAATGAAGAGTGTATATCAACACTCTTTTGTCCTGGATTGGCAGAATAAATACTGAGGCGATGGGGTCCTGGGTTCAAGTCCTAGGTCAACATCTGAAAATAGTTTGTATGTTTTCTCTGTGCTTGAGTGGTTTCTCTGGGTCCTCCAGTTTCCTCCCACACTCCAAAAACATACTGGTAGGTTGATTAGATTGTGATCCCCATTGAGCACAGGGATTGATTTGGCAGTCTCTGTGTAGAGCTGCATAATTTGTGTGCACTATATAAATTTTTAAAAAAAATGGTTATTCTCCCAAGATTACTTTATCTATTCTGTTCACTCCCTATTTGTATTTGTAAATTGACATCCCTTCAGACTATTCCTAGTTTTCTAAAATATATTGCTCAACTTTTCTTCATACCTACGTTATGCATACATTATGGGTACCCCTTCAGTCAGCTATAGTAGCTCCCAATTCATTAGCAAGTTTGATGCAGACTACATCACTTATTGTTTAGAAATCAGTGTTAGTTGTGGGGGGAGGATTTTGTGGTGGGTGGTATAGTTTAAATGCAAGCTGCAAATCACCTGTGCTGTGATTATGGGCTGATCATATGCTTCCCCTCAGTATCTTGGGTGCTGGCATATTATGGAAAAAAAAAGAATAAGCTTATTAGCTTACATGATTTTATGGTAGGTAACAAACTGCTTTACATTTTCAGATTCCAAAAACAAGATGAAATACCATTTACCTAACATTTTAGGATGAACCAGGTATTTTCTTTTCTTTTCAAAAACTTGCTCCCTCTAGACTGATGCAGAATATCTATTGCCTTATACTCCCCATCTAGACCTTCTATGTTATTGGAGTTACATTTACACATAATCCCCCTCTGATACTAAACTACCATAGTACTATGTTACCATGTTTAAATGGATGGTGGACCTTGACCTAACCCTACTGGCTGTTTGCTGTTTACCTTGTAGTTCAAGTAGTAGTTTTTGGCAGGTCTCATTAAGTGAAACAACCAATAAAGTGATTCATAGGTGCCTTCTAATACAAATGCCTTCTACCCTCAGCTTCTCCATTATGCTTAAGAGGGAACAATTTATATAATTGGTGGTACTTGACACATAGCTAAATTGTTTGGGGCTAGAAAAGCAAGCTTAATAGCTTAGGTTACAGGTTGTGACTACCCTCAAAACCCTTTGGTTCGTTTGCTGGGTGATTAATCCCCCCACATTCCTAATAATCTGCTTAATTTAGACCAATATATCTTGATTTTGCTGGCCAATGTGATTTATTATTCTCTAGACTTATATAGAGTTAACTCTATCCTTCTCCATCCTATTGCCCTGATATACAATACTACGGCGGACCTGATCAGGGAACATGCAGGAAATCGGGCACACGATCTTCATGAATCGCGGCAAATGGGCATTCCGGCAGAAATTCCAGATCGGGGATCGCACAGGCAGCGGGTAAGTAAATGTGCCCCTATGTATACTACACCCATATTCAGTGGTTCATTGTCACCAAAAACACTTGCTAACTGTCTGGAACAGTTTTCTTTAGGGATTTCTTTATATTGTGTGCATTTATACCATTTTAACTGTGCATTTGCTGACCCTCATTCTTACATATGTTGTATCTAGTACTTTGACATGCTACATCAAGTATATGCTTGATACTAAAATACCATGTACACAGTCATTTCTATAGTTTAGACAGAGAATGAAAAACCACAAATATAGACTTTTCTTCCTATTCTGTACCTTTTGAAGGAAATGTTCTTTTCATTATTTTAACCTTTGTACCACAACTTTCATTTTTAAAGAAAATAAACAGCTCTGACAGATGCAGTTCAAATGTTTTACTGATATCCTTAAAAAAAAGACTTTGAAAACACATGGTCAATAATAATGATACTTTGTTTGGTACTGTTGGGTTGTTCACACTTTCCCCAAGAGCATTTGAAAGACAGAAACATAAGAATAGACAAAAGGACAAAACTACAGAGGGAAGGCAATGTCTGCTTACTGTATATACACTGCAATATTGTCTCTATTGACAGATCTGTAGTTTTAACTGTACAGTATAGTACAATACAATTAATCTATCATCGTTATTAGGAACATGTAAACTAGTGAAAAAAGAAGTGGTTTCTTTATTCACCCAGCAACATTTTTATCAAGTAACATCTATATCAAGTAAGACTTATCGGAGTCCTCTTTGCTAGGATTTGAATGATTGGATTTGGTGAATTTTTTGAGTATTTATCTACATGAGATGTGCTGTCTATATCTTTCTATTTTATGCAGTAGAGTGGCTAATTTTAGCTGACAGTCCATCCCAAAGCCTTTATTTAAGGCTGTTCACAATGTACCTACACACCTTTAATATATTTTGACAAGATTAACATTTGTATTTTCCTGCCATTGTCAACTATTAGTGGCTGCTAAACACTGAATTCCAGAATGTCAGAAATGTCCCACATGATGTGCTGTTTTGAAGATACTTTAACCCAGTCATTGTCACCTAATTATCACCTCGTTGTCAAAGATTCTCAGATCGAATTGATAATATATTTTGAGAGATTCAGGCAGTCCCCTACTTAAGGACACCTGACTTACAGACAACTCCTAGTTACAGACGGACCTCTCTGCCCACTGTGACCTCTTGTGAAGCTCTCTGGATGCTATTACTATAGTCCCTGGCTGCAATGATCAGCTGTAAAGTGTCTGTAATGAAGTTTTATTAATAATTCTTGGTTCCATTACAGCAAAAAATTTTGAAACTCGAATTGTCACTGTGGCAAAAAAATTTTTTTGTCTGGAACTGCAATTATAAAATAAACAGTTCTGACTTAAATACAAATTCAACTTAAGAATAAACCTATGGAACCCCGTTCTTAACCCCGGGATTGCCTGTATATATATTCTTATTTTCCTGGAGCCCTAAATCATATGATATTTTTCAAGAGCAAACACTTTGGACGTTTGGTACAATTTGTTATACATTTAAAAGCATTAAAAGATGGAATATAAGAAAGAAACAACAGGGGCTTTAAAAGATTTATCTCTAGCTTTCAGGTTTTCATTTAAAAGCAAATCATACGACAAGCAAAAATTAAAAAGGGTTCATCTCTACAGATCTCTGTAAATGGAGATATCAAGTGAGACAGTACCCACTTGGCCTCCATCAACACTAAAAGTGGAATTACCAGTCATAATAAAGTAGCATATCTCTGGAATCATTAACTGATATTTATGACTCTCTAGTTAGAAATACCTTATTAACCATCCTATTTGTTGCAGCGGTTTGAGACTGGTGTAATATACATCAACTCTAACAGCCAGTGAACATAAGTCCCTGGTCTTATTTAGACTCCAGTAATTGAGCTCTACTTCCTACAAGCAACATTAGTTGACTCTGAAAGATGAACCTCTGTAAAGTAAGGGAACAATTATGGTTGATGTAGATTAATATAAATCTTAGTCCTTCATTTTAGTTGGAAATTGCCTAAGGGGATTCTTTTTCATGAAACTTCAATGGTTTATCTTTAAATTATGTGTTCTGTATGTTCTTTTCATAAGTCATAAGGTTATTTTCTATAATGTTGCACATTTCAAACATATAACTTGGTCAAGGATATTTTAATGCATTGCTATAGAAACAAATATCATGTTTATTTGTACTTGAGCAGAACCATTCAAACAGAAAGTTCTGTTTGGATTTCGGTACCAAACTCAAATGCTGACCTACACCAGTAACACCCATAATCAGTGCTGGCACCTCCATTTTCCAGAAGATAGTCGCTCCCCATGACGTAATCGGGGAGTGAAGATCCTAGAATAGATAGCTTTGCTGGAGGTGTAAACACCCACGACCAGTGCATTACTTACTGGGTGGGTGAGCCGGGTCTATGTCCAGGTTAATCATTGATTAACCCTAGTGCTCTTCCTTCCCATATCATGGCATGATAACAAACATATAGGGGCTTATTTAATAAGGTTCCTGCGCCCGCATTTCCATTGGGTTTTCACAACGTTTTTGGGGATCACGCCATGGGACAGGGATTTAGAAGGGGGTTGTGTCACTCACGATTGGATTTGAGGCATCGGCGGCTTCTTTCATGTGACAGAAATCGGGGGGGGGGGGCATCGGATGATCTGACTGACTCAGACAGATCTACGTGAGTCACGGCAGAGTTCATTCTCGTCGGACACTCTGGATCAGGAAATGTGCAGGGCCGGGTAAGTAAATGAACCCCACGATTTCAACTCCTGTCACAGGACCCGGATATAGGGCTTTGAGGTTGAATAGCTGCAATTTTCCAGTGATTGATTATTCATCCTGTGGTGAACTTTCCTGTGTGAATTTCTTTTTATGTATTCATGAGGGGGCGGTCCAAATCGCTGCTTTTCCCCTTGACCGCTCCTCCCATTCCATAGGCCGGTGGTGACTGACAGACTGCCTGTGAACAATGATGAGGGAAACTTGCACAGTTCAACTGTCAGTAGTCTAATATGTAGTATATTTAAATAGCCACTTTGGCTCCTATGTTCCCATAATAACTCCAAGCAATAGTTTAGAATATAATACCTAGTTTATCCCAAACTTGGGAAAAATTAAAGCTAAGGGGCAGTATTAAATTAAATAAACTTTATTGTATACATATTATAAAAACATCTTAAAAAGACAACAAACAGTATGAAGCAGACAGTGGGTTGACTCCAAAAAATATATCTCCTAAAGTGGAAAACAATATATATACATATATTCACCAGAGCCTGCCGCAAACCAGGATGGACTTGTTGCAGCAGGGTACCACCAGCTCATTCCACAGGTGCGACTAGCCCGCAGTAGCAGCCAAGGTCGAGGTACTTTAACGGAAGACAGTCTCGTGGTCGGGTCAAGGCACAGGGTCAAGGCAGATGGCAGAGATGCAAGGTCAAGTCCAATCCGAGGTCTCAACGGGAGGTCCAGGCCGATGGGAACGGGAACACAGGCACACAGGAACACAACAACGCAGGAACACAGCAACATGGAGGAACTCTGCTAACACAGGAACACAGAGGGATTCTGGTAACACGGCAACACATGACTCAGAAGCAGGAACATGCAGGAACACTCAGGAATGCAGGAATATCACTTGGAAGCTTTCTCTTAGGCTGTGAGGCACAAAGATCCAGCAGAGCAGGAAGGGAGGTGCCAGACTATAAGGTGGAGGTTTTCAGCCAGCGCAACAATCAGCGCTGGGCTGGCCCTTTAAATTTTCGTTAGCCGGGACGCACGCACGGAGGCAGGGACACGTGTGCACGGCAGTCCGGAGGATAGCAGGAGTCGGGATAGGTGAGTCTGGCGCAGGGGCTCCAACGGGGGCACATGGAGAACCACGGGTGCGTCTGTGATCCGAGACAGGGATCGTGGGGGCACCTGTGACAGTAGCACAGGAGAAACAAGGGTAACGATATCCCTGTGTGTTTCGGCTATACCTAGGCTTCGTCTGGGGGTACTTTAGTGAGATACTTTATTAAGCTGCTCCTAGTGTGTTTTTAAGGTTGACAGGTCATCTTTAATATAACTAGCCCTAACTATGCATAAATAATACCTGCCCATTCTCAGCTGTATGACTATTTAGAACTGTCTTAGGAACCGTGACCTGGTTACCTAGCTTACAAATGTCGACATATTCTTGAACAGTCAAGTTCCATTTCATACATCCGTTATTTCATAATTTTTTAGCATTAGTTATTTTTGCCCAAAAAAGTAAGGTTCAAAATGGTGTTAAAAATTAAAACCCCTTAACCACTTACATCAATGTAAAATGAAAGTATCCTGAGTGATGATGCCATGATGAAATATACTATATTTCTTTATGTGGGGTCACCCAGTCACTATATGAATCATTGAAACCTTTCAAGACAAGTCATGATATTGTATTGAATTGGCTTTATAGGAAATGGGACTCATTAAACAACTTTGGGTAAAGTAAATGATTAGCATGCTTTTGAACAGGCAATCATGATATAATAATACTTATAGATCAATTAGCGACTATTTTCTATAATTTATAGAATAATTTTGTTTGTTTTTATATTAAAATATACCTAATACATTGTTGCATAAAGGAACCAGAGGGAATACCTACTGTTCAGTAGGACAAAGTAACGCCCATTTGCTTCCTACAACATTCACACTCATAGCTCTGTCTTGTGCAAAGAGCCCTAAAAGGTTTAAGAAGCTGAAAACTCCTGAGCTCAGGTGTTTAGATAAATCCTTTTCTAAAGCAAAGCTCTGTTATTGATATGTAAAACACCAGATGTGCTGCCAAGATAATAAACACAAGCAACATAATAATTTTTCAAATTGTTTAACTTCGTGCTCATACATTGTGTCATTGAAGATTTAAAAAAATTAAATTTTCTGCTGCTAACTTCAAGACTTGAAACATTAGACATATTAAACAAAATTATATATAAATTCAGTTATGGACTTCTGATAGGACCACAGATACACCAAAGAAAAAACAATGTAAAACCTTACATTATCCTCTGTAGGGATGTGAAGAAACAAGAATTACAGGGGTAATCCCACAAAGACAAGATTCTTTAAATGTACTCTGGATAACAAAATAACACATTCTCTTATTCACTGTTATCAACAAAAATACAGCATTTCACAGATATAATTCCAACCTGTCTGTATCAGTCCTGGTGTTAACAATTTTGGTTTTCCCTGTATACTACTGTATATCTTCTGATAATGGTCAGATTCTTCTCATGAATAGCTTCTCTTGTCTGCATACTGCAGTGTTCTCTGCCCCTGCCCCTCCCCCCACATTATAAGACCGGTCTACAAGTTACAGGCAGATAAGACCTTCATAGCAGAACTGACTGTGTGTTTTATTGATTAGGTGAGAAAAAAGAGCTGAGAGTGTCATTGTGTTTTATGTCCATCTCATGGATCTCATCATCTCTGATCTGTCTCATTTCTCTTTCTGTGTGTCAGATGCTTGTAGAATGTCCAGAAGCTAAAAAAGAGTATAGATAAAATCTGTACCCTGATAGTCTAAGCACATTGTCAGCACACTGCATCTGATAGCACAGAGGATTCATGAATTGTCTACTTAGAGAGTTGAAACCCACAATCTGGATTCTTATACTGAACTGTCTAGGAAGTAAAAGGAAAACAGCAATACAAGTAAGGGGTTGAAAAAGATTTTGTAGCCTTGAATAACCAAAAATCAACATTCAAAAAATAAGAGAATACCACATTTCACGCCAATGTCATGTAAAAAGCACTGGGGGGAATCGATCTTTCTTGTTGCTTTTGTTTTCAGGCATTTTTATTTTGCCAAATTTTCACATCTAGTGATAATTTTTTATCATCATTTTTTGCAAGGGTATTTTATACCTTCTCTACTCTTGATTTCTCCTACGATGTGCTTCATTGAGGACTATAATCCAAATATTTAAGGCTTCCCGCACACAGGATGTGGACCTTCCTCTCAGGTAGTCAGCTCATGCATGGAGCTTTGAAATTTATGGCCTACTGAGGAGTTCAGTGCTAGCGATTAAAAATATGGCAAGCAAACATCCTAACTTCCTCAGCATGAACATGAGCCATAAGTCTGATTTATGATGTGCAACAGTTTTAAAAAGTGGTAAATTATGGTGCAAAATCATGGTATATGCAGTGATTGCAGAAATATAGAATTATAAAAGTTATTCTAAGTACCTTTGGGCTATGTCACCCAATCGGTAAAGGGAGCCTCGTATTTAAATTTATGCACTCCCATTGTATCGCTAGCTGAGTACAAATGCCAATATAGATCAAATGGCACAATAAAATACATATACCTTATATACTTGCGTATAAGCCGACCCGAGTATAAGCCAAGGTACCTAATTTTAATACCAAAAACTGGGAAAACCAACTGCTTTGAGTATAAGCTGAGGGTGGGAAATGCAATGGTCACAGCCCCCCTAGTATATAGCCTGCATGCCCCCAAGTTTATGGCCTGCCAGCCCCTGTAGTATATAGCCTGCCATCCCCTCTAGTATATAGCCTGCCAGCCCCTATATTATATAGCCTGCCAGACCCCTAGTATTTAGCCTGGCAGCCTCCTGTAGTACATAGCCTGCCAGCCCAATAATATATAAGCTTGCCAGCCCCCTGTAGCCCCCCTGTGGTGAGTAGGTCATCTTCTTGCTTCAGGTTATCTTCAGATCCTTCGGGTCCTTTCCGGGTCCTTCGGTTTTCTTCTGATCCTCTTCGGGTCGTTTTGGCTCTCTTCAGGTCTTCACGTTCATCCGGCACACACAAGAATGTCAGCCGCTTGCCAATGTAATTGTTTTTGAGCTGCCGGTATTCTAAGGAGACCCGAAGAGGAGCAGAATGACCCGAAGTGGAGTGGAAGGGCCAGAAGAGGACCTGAAGGACCTGAAGAGACACCGTGGAGCATCATAAGAGGACTTACGAGGGGCGAGGGAAAGCTGAGTACAATGTTAATTTTATTTATAGACTCGAGTATAAGCCAAGTTAGGGTTCTGAAAAACTTGGCTTATACTGGAGCATATATGGTACATACAAATCTATTTTACAAAGACTCAAAAACGGATTCAATCAGATCAATCGCTGCAGCCATCATAATATAAATGTTTCAAATGCAAAATAAAATGCTTTTGAAGTAAAATAGAATGTGGTGCGGGAGACAAAAAAGGGAAATTTGTATGAAAGATGGTTTAATAATTTGTTTGCAATGACAATGGGAAGAAAGCTTCAGAGAAGATTTATAATACAAGGAAACTGACAGTTATAAACAGATGAGCATAGAAATGTATGCTGAAGTGAAGGAAACCTATTATCTGTTATGATTCATTTTGGTCTAAAAGCACGCCTGACATGCAACTGTATCTGTGTGATGTGAATAGTAATTAATAGGAATATTGTCCAGAACCCATATTGTATGCATACATAATAAAATGAACGTCACAATTACATATACTCATACAAATACGGATCTACATACCATTTGCTATACCTAAAAGCTGGCAAACATTAGATGTTAGGACCAACCTTAACGTGGTATTCTGGGATATGCTGCATAAAGAATTTGCCACTTTCAGACAAGCATTATATTCTCTAATATCAATATCATGCACAGGGCTGTGCATAGCACAGCATTCAAGCTTCATAATCCAGCTCAGCCCAATTCACTCGACCTAAGCTACAAACAAGTCAAGTGAAGATTTATCAGAAATGTCTGAGTGCAAAGGTGTTGTAGTTTCTCATGGAAACCAATTAGAGCTCAGCTTTAAGTTTTAGCCCAAAGCGCAATAAGACGTACCCTTATGTCTTGTTGCGCATGGGGGCTGAGCCCTCTTCATACTCACCGGGCGTTTGCTTTGCAATGAAGCAAACGCCCGTCGCTAACACCCGCAATCAGTGCTTGCACCGATTGTGGGTGGTAACCCTTTGATTGCCGCAGGCAAAGCTGTCGCTGTTTTGACTCCGACCGTCGCTCCCCATGACGTCATCGTGGAGCGGCAATCTTTTGCCATGACAGCCTCGGGTCACACAAAGATCTGAGGCTATCATGATCTAGGTTCTCAATTACAATGTGCGATTTGCAAATTATAATAGATGGTGTGCAAAATCCCCATATACTGTAGTATGGCAGTATATGATAGGATCAATCAGACAACCTAGGGTTAAAGTACCCTAGGGAATCTGTAAAAGAGTAAAAAAAATAAATAAAAAAAGTAAAAAAAAATTATATTAAAAAACCCTAAAAATTCAAATCACCCTACTTTCCCTAGAAGTCATATAAATATAAATAAACAGTAAAAATCATAAACACATTAGGTATCACCGCGTCCAAAAATGCCTAATCTATCAAAATATAATAGCGGTTTTTCATTGCATTTAACCTTGTAATGGAAAATAGCGCCCAAAGTTTCAAATGAAATTTTTTAGCAATTTTAATAAATATTCAAAATTCTATAAAAAGTTATCAAAAGGTTGTACAGTCCTAAAAATAGAAGCATTGAAAATGTCATCAAAAGTCACAATACATGACACCACCCACAGCTCTGTACACTGAAATCTGAAAAAGTTACAGGAGGTTTTAATTTTTGTAAATGTATGAAAACATTATAAAACCTATATAAATTTGGTATCCCTGCGATCGTATTGACCCAATGATTGAATTAGACATGTCATTTGGGGTGCACAGTGAAAGATTTATGGCGCAAATGTGTTTTTTCATGATTTTCACTGCATAGTACCACTATGAAGTGCAATTTGTTATGCAGAAAACAAGCCCATACAGAGATCTTTACATGGAGAAATAAAAAAGTTATAGATTTTTGAAGGCAGGGAGTGAAAAATAAAGATGCAAAAACGATTAAAGACATATGTAGGAAAATTAAAGCTGAGCTCTGATTGGTTGCTATGATCAAGTAGAACAGTTTGACTCTCAGATACTTCTGATAAATCCCCCCATTGTCTTGCAAGACACCAAAATGTTCAAATTACAGTAAATATTGCCCATGGAAATGAACTGCGACCGGCTGACAAGGAATCCTTGTATTATGTTTCTGTTTGATGTACAGACTCTCGTACACTGCACTGTGGGAAATCGGGTCAAACAACATATGGCTTCACTATTTTAACCAGTTAAGGTCTATAACTTTTTTAATTTTACACGTAAAGAGCTGTGTGACGGCTTATTTTCTGTATAACAAGTTGCACTTCATAGTGATGGTATTGAATATTCCATGCCATGTACTGGGAAGAAGGAAAAAAATTAAAAATGCTGTGAAAATGGTGGAAAACGCATTTGCGCCATTTTATTGTGGGCTTGGATTTTACAGCTTTTACTGTGCTTCCCAAATGACAGGTATACTTTATTCTTTGGGTCAAGTTTCAATATTTGCAGATGATACTAAGCTATGTAAAGTAATAAATACTGAGGTTTATAATTTAGCATTACAGAGGGATTTGTGGAAGCTTGAGGATGGGCAGAGAAATGGTTGATGAGGTTTAATGTAGATAAATGTAAAGTTATGCACTTGGGCCATGGAAACAAAAAGTATCATGCTGTTCTAAACAATCAATTACTTGGTAAAACTGGAGCTGAAAAGGACTTGGGGTATTGGTGGATGGTAAACTTAATTTTAGTGACCAGAGCCAAGGCGGCTGCTGTTAAAGCAAATAAAATTGTGGGATGTATCAAGAGAGGAATAGATTCTCATGATAAGGACATAGTTTTGCCCTT
Organism: Engystomops pustulosus; assembly: GCA_019512145.1. Taxonomy (NCBI): domain Eukaryota; kingdom Metazoa; phylum Chordata; class Amphibia; order Anura; family Leptodactylidae; genus Engystomops; species Engystomops pustulosus. The sequence goes on from CM033642.1 coordinate 213,859,705, forward strand.
ATACAAATCGCGGGTCAGACCACACACGGAATATTGTGCACAGTTTTGGGCACCAGTGTATAAAAAGGATATAATAGAGCTGGAACGGGTGCAGAGGAGAGCAATCAAGATTATTAGGGGAATGGCGGGATTAGAATACAATGACAGATTACAAAATTTGGGATTATTCAGTTTAGAAAAAAGACGACTGAGGGGAGACCTATTTACAATGTACAAATACCTGAACAGACAGTACAAGGATCTCTCCAAAGATCTTTTTATACCTAGACCTGTGCCAGGACAAGGGGGCATCCTCTACGCCTAGAGGAGAGGCGATTCTACCATCAACATAGACAAAGGTTCTTTACTGTAAGAGCAGTGAACTCTCTGCCACAGAAGGTTGTTATGGCGGACTCTATGACATGTTCAAGAGAGGCTTGGATGCCTTTCTGGAGAGAAAAAATATCACGGTTATGGGGATAAAACATTTATTTAATTCGTAAAAGGTTGGACTTGATGGACTTGCGTCTTTTTCCAGCCTTATATACTATGATTCTATCATATACTGCCATATTACAGTATGGCAGTATATGGGGATTTTCCTCCTCATTCATTACAATGTGCTGAGAGCACATTGTAATGAATGGTTCAACCCGAGACTGTCATGGCGACGTATCTCCGCTGCTCGATGACATCAAAGATGGCGGCATAGAACCATGCAGCATAGAACTATGGTTGTTAGAATTTTTTTTCAGTTTTCAGACCTCCACCAAAAGCGATTTTGATGCAGTTATGCCCCTTCTTTTGTTTAACTGCATGGATACCACATTCACTATTGACTGACTTAGCTAAAAGACTATTCCTCTAGTATCAGGGGTCGCATCATATTTAGGCCCATTCCATCATCAACTATTCTGTAAAATTTGCCTCTTTAACTCTTTGGAGCCATGTTAATGATGAGAGACTTTTTTATTTTTGTGTCTACCCATTCCACAATTTTGGATTCAAAGTTGGAGTATATAATAGTACTGAATATGGGCAAGTGAAAAAGGTAAACAAAGTATTTTTGTGAATTATTAAGTAAGGATATTAAATAATAATATACACATAACAAATATACACATAAGAAATATCTGATCACAAGTTTCATAATGTCCAGAATACTTGTTGAACCATTATATGTGGAGGTGGATTATATACAGTAGTGATAGAAAAATGTACAAATTGTGTGTAACATCAGTGGATTATTTCAATTTCTTTCTTAATTGAGATATTTTTACTAAATATATCACTAAATAGTAGAAGCAATTAAAACACAAGAACATTTTACATAGCTGTAGAGTATTGCAAGGGTTATCTAATTATTATATTTTAAGAATAATTCCTAGGTATTATGTTAAGTTATCTAACAAGTGAAAGGATAAGAATCAGAATATAAAATTATTATTGTTTCAATATTAGAAAACAATTGAAAAAAATATGCAATATGTAATATAAAAATATAATTAATATAGCTTTTAAATTACATGGATGTACATAGTATCGCTGTAGGAATGAGAAACCACCATCTTTCAAAAATAAATACATAAAACATGGTATTATTTTTCCAGTAGACCTTGTTGTATTCAAGGCTGTGTAGTGTGTATCTATGGGAGGCTGAATATGGCTTAGAGCAACTCTCCCTCTGTTTGTTTATACAGCTCTAATGGATACATCTCTTCCCAGCTACATGTAGTATTCTGTTAGTAATATGTTCAATTATTCAGTCCCCAATAGTCTCTTACTTTTACTTTCTGGAAGGTAAGTAGAGATGTTAAAATAGTTTTTCCGCAACACCACTGATTGTACAAAATATACTATTGTTTATTACAATACAGGTATATTAGCATCAGTTACAAAATCATCATTCATATACAAGAAAATTATAAAAAACATATAAATTGGTAGGTGACTTTTTTAGGCTAAAGTGGTTTTGGGACCCTCACACACCACTTACTGGGGTCCTTCCAGTCATGAGAATTTTACTGTACATGCCCTCTATGCCCTCTAAATAGTTTATGTGCAAATATACTGTTTTAAAATTTATATAGCCAATATTAGAATCATATGGAGAGTGTCTGATGACATATGCCCAACCACTACAGAAGTGGTGTTTACTGTAGTGTAAAGGTCATATCTTACCCCTCCAAATACTAAATATTAGTAGAAGTGATGGTCTATGAAGAACTATGAAACCTAGGTATGTAGGGTAGCAATGTCTTGGTGAAAAAGGACAAACATGGAAGGCAACAAATCATAAAGAAACAATGCTAATGCCATATAAGCTTTGATAAAGCTGAGATAGTTAAAAATAGGTACGTAGGAACTGAATACAGGAAATAGATAATGTGACTTTTGGCTCCTTTAAAGTCAAACAGCATAGAAAATAATCACCTGAAGACTGTGAGAAACTGGAAGGTAATTGATCATTGAGGATATTACCATGTACTATATATGAGGAAACAAGAAAACCCGCAATATATATTCATGTAATGAGAATTTCATTCTGCACTATACATGTAGTGAATAAAAGATACATCAATCACATTTACATAAAACAGATTGAATTCAGTTCCTAATGTACTCTCAATTGAAACCATGTTCCTCAGATAACTGCTCACCTCTTTCTAATCAACTAATATGCTTTTTCTGTAAAAGCTATATACTCATCTGAATAAAGAATATAAGGAAGTATTCAGTCTTGCAAAGCAAAATATAGAAAATTCTATGTTGTAAGTAGTTTAGAAGTTTTAGGGGTCAAATAATATTTTGTGCCTTTATTCAGTTGAATGTAGGACTATGAGCAGGATTTTACATTTTTATCGCTCTTCAGTCTTTATCTCAACAATATGAAGAAACCCAATCGTACTCCAGGTGTATTGCTTTCAGTAATGGATTCCAATATTGGCATTTTGGGTGGTAGCCCGGAACCTAAGGCTTCTACTGTAGAGGGCCCAAGGCCACCCAAACCACCCACCAAATTATGTACCTTCCACGAATGCTCTCAATAGAAGAGTGAATAAATCAGGCGATACCCTTTTGAGGCTAACCGAGTATTTGTGATGGTTGAATGGATGAATCTAGAAGGAGAGCAGCACTGATCACAGAGTAGATGTCGCTTAATTGTATTGTATATTTATTTACCCATTTTATTATTTTTTCCAATGACTAAGTAATGCCTTCAATTCATTTGACAGCTATCGTTATGCACCAGTCATTGTAGATACATCTGTATTAGTTGATATTACATGTGCAACGCAATTGTGTTATACAAGTTTTCTATATACTTTCTGTATCAATTCTTCACAATTGTCTAGATATCTGCTTGCTGTCATTAAACAGGAAGCTTTATTGTTTACTTCCTGTGGATAAAATGGTCATGTGATCTCACACAGGTGCTCCGCTCGGTTTATTACACAGATCTCCATCAAAAGCAGTGCATCACTTGTGTGACATCACATGACCAAACACCGGTGTTTATCCAGAGAAAGTAAACTATGCAACTGAAAACCTCTTTAACTTCTCAGGCCATAACGTTTGAACAGATCATTGGATTTTTACATAAAATCCTAAATTTATAATGGGCACAGCAATTAAATAAACTGTGTCAATCAACATTTTGACTTTATTATCAGTTCCTGTTCAACTACAATGTAAAATAGAAAAAAAAAACAGTAAGCACACCTTACCTTCATATGTTGCCTCTAGTTTTTACATAGTACTTCAGGTAAATAAGAATTATCTACAGAATAATCTTCAGACAGAATAATGATGCACAAGCAGTGTAGCACATAAGTAAATGAAACATTCAGCTTTACTTCATCTGATACCAATTTGACAGCATGTGGCAGTTTTTAGATTGGTGCATGCTACAGAGAGATTAGTTGCAAAGATGTAGATAGATACATATCCATTCAGGTTATAGGTGCATAATTGAATCAGAGGTATGATAAATCAAAAACTCAGCTCTGGCCTCCAACACAACGTGCTATAAATTAAACATATCAGTAACAAGAACTGTAAGTACCATAAACTGAGGTTGATATATTCGGTTCTCTTTCAGAACAGCGCTGCATGTGGCTCACTTGCTTTTTTCCAGATGTAAACTCACTCACTCTGCATATTTTTCCATAATAAAAATAATTCATTTAGAATCAAGCAGATTTAGTCACAGTGCCAAAATTGAAGTTTGCAAATATAAATAAAATATTTATCAAGAATAGGAAAGACCTGTTTTCAGTAAGTTTCTGCAGTGCTTTATGACTATATAATGTTTATTATAGCAAGACATTCTAACTCTGTGTACTTGATGTGGATGAATTATTCTGCAGAAAATGGAGCTTGAAGCCAGAATGAACTCCTCAAATATTTATTGTACTTCTAATACTTTTTTCTTTGAACTCGTTTCATTGAATCGTGAAACCATTGTTTGTAACAAACTTTCAGTGTTTTTCATTCTCATATAAATCAAAGGTTACAATGGGTACAGGTTGCACTTCCAAATAGGGTTACTGCGCTCTAGACTAGAGATCCTACCCCATATAATAGTAATAAGCTGTAGTCTAAGCATAAGTTTCATGCAAAGTAAATCTTTTTATGTCAACAATTACAGTGAATGTGACATTTCGGCAGTTATGCCTTCATCAGACACACTGTAGCGAGGAGATTGTAACTATGATTACAATATATATGAAAAAAAGAAATGTAGTTCAGCTCACCAAGCTCCAACATGCTCACAATCCCATGATGGTATCGCGTCCATGGGCACACCACAGCCAATGGGTAGAAATGCCAAAACTTCAAGAATTTGTCCAGCGCAATCCAATAATTACTTGGGATTGGAGATAAAATCATTTCTTCTTTATTAGATCACAAGTTCTCCCATAAAAACAGCAACTAGTCACATGCAGTTACCAGCACCAGTCCGGTCTACGCGTTCAAGAGCTGTGAATAAATGTAAAGATGGACAACTGTCTATACTAAAATCAGATTACTGCAAAAAGGGGAGGGGATGGGGTGGTGAGTATAAATCATCTACCATCGGGGAATCTGTTGGTAGATGTCCTTTAAGGCCAAAGGTACCTTTTTTCAAGAATTATAAATGGTCTCAGTATAACAAAAATGCAAGTGGTTCTGCTTTAATATTTTGATATTAATCTCTGCACATTATAGCTCAATTCTTCACCAGCTTCTTGCTGGGGTAGTTTTGAGTTTTAGGCACAGGTGATGCACCTAGTTCATGAAGAGGCACGTACCTCAGTAAGAAATAAGCACACTTATTTAGGGAAAAAAAGAGTGGCACAAGAAACACCAATCTTTAAACACTAAACACCAATAAAGCTCCCTAATGTTCTGCATCTGCTTTATCCCAGGAGTTTTTAGCTCTGTATTAGAAGATCAGTTATTTACGCAGGTTAAACTTATATTAAATCAGCAACCAGTTTTTATCCGTAAAATTGCACAATGTTAAAAAGTGGAGATTTACTTTAAACAAGTCATCGATACCATAAGTACTTTCATTATAACTTGAATAATACATGTTTTAACATCTAAAATTTATCTGACATTGTCTTTACATTATTAATGATATACTTGATAATCTTTCAGTATCTTGTTTAGTTTAACTTGTATTTATTTCCACTGACTTTCTTTCAAAATGCTGCTGTGAATTCATTTAAAAAATTTTTGGCTGCATAGGAAGTGCTTTGTTTTCTCTGTGATGATATTTCTTATTTATAGCCCCGGCTTCTGCATGGTTTGTTCCTTGAGTTGAGTTCTTAAATTAAGTACTCATAAATGAGACAGTGGGAGAGAAACAAGAGAAGTTAGGTCAGTTTCTGCTTGTCACAAGGTTTCTTTGGTTATGTGTCAACATTTTGTTTTGTTTAGTAGCCTGTGAAAAACCTTGGGACTTCCAACACATCAGAACAATGAAAATTAAAATCCTTCTCTGTGGCATAACAAGAAATTTCTAGAAATGTAATCAGTAGCTTTAGGTTATATGTTTTAATATATACTGATACTTTAGGGAATGCATTTTACAATAAAGATTTGCTTTAAAATAAATATAAAAACTCTGTCGATATATTTAGTGTCCAATTGATGTTGACCATTTTCTCCAAATACACTAATTTAGAAAGGCTAAGTTAAAAGTGGACTTTAAATACATTTCTCTCAAATGTTTTAAACAAAATCAAACCTATGCTGTTTTTAATGTAGTTGCGTGGTGAAAGTTTATTTGCAGCTATATTCATTATCATACACTAGCGAGTGTATGTGCCTCCAACTTGCATCATAGTCGCAGCGTGTGCTGGCTTGGATGTCTGGCACAAGAGCTGAAAACTGGAATTAAATTGACATGCTGAGTTCAGTTCCAGTTACTAAGCTTTGAGCTGGACGCTCCATCCAGCAAACCCTACAAGTGTTATGTGAGTTTGAAGCATAACACTTGCTAGTGTGGACCTAAGGGGTATAAGAGTAACCTAAAGCACAAAAACATTTATGATTGATTTTTAACTAATTTTACCACTTCCAGTAGAGGAGTAAAATGGAAATTGATCTATTTGCAATTTTCTTAAAGGAAACCTACCATAAAAATCAAGCATTTACTGTCAATCAAGCCCATATACATCTCAGTTAAAGGGATTGCCCACGAAAGAAAATTTTCAAAATTTAATCCCCCAGTGATGTTTACCCAATAACGATAATTTTAACCCCTTTACAATTTTACTCAGTTTTATAACTGTTTTAGCTCCTATTACTAAGTGATGGTCAGTGTAAAATTCCAGAGTGTGGGCGGGGACTCTCTAAGCAGACACATAATGATCCCTGTAGTGCTATGAGAAGTTGTGTGCTGACAATGTGGTTAGATTATCAGGGTACAGGTTTATATACACTTTCATTTACCTTCTTAACATATCACTAGTATCTGACACATAGAAAGAGAGATGAGACAGATCAGATATGAGATGATGAGATCCATGAGATGCATTTTACACACAATGACACAGTCAGCACTGCTCCATCTCTGCTCTCACATTATCAGAACTGACGTGCCTCCCTTTCCCCTGGATAAAGAACTTATCTACCTGTAGCTTGGAGTTCTCCTCTCGCCGCTGTTGCTGTTGTTTTTTGTCAGGTAGTCAGTGTGTATCAGAGTGAGTTCATCCTGGAATGCAAGGAGGGGCTAGAGACAGAGTGCACAGAGAAGAGCTCAGCTCCACAGTGTTAGGCAAGACAGGTTGGAGATATATGTGTGAGATGCTGTATTTTTGGAAAGATTTTTTATTTTGTTATCCTGAGTACATTTAAGAAACTTGTCTTTGTGGGAATACCCCTTTAATGGAAAAATAAAAAAGTTATCAATTTTGAAATGAGGGGAATTAAAAACAGAAATGCAAAAATGAAAAAGGGCTGAGTACTTCAAGGGTTAAAAAAGAAGTTGGCACTCACCATTTTTAATCATTTCTGTTATTTCATCCTCTAAAAAGTGTATTGAACAGACAAGTGAAAGTGAATTTTATTGCAGCTTACAGGGATGATCATTTTGTGCTATGCAAGCACTTCTTCCAAACTGCTGTAGTCCTCCGTGTGACTTTATGTGAGGATACCAGGCATATACCCTGGCAACACAGAAGTGCATGATGCTGCATCCTGAGGTGAGCCACCTCCAGAAGGAAGGACTAGAGATGCACATCCTGCGCTGCTAAAGTTAAAGCCACCTACTGTCTTGAGACAAAAATGAAAAATGAAATCTAAAGGGTAGATGGAAAACAGGAAAGCAGAACTAAACCAATATTTCTGAATACTATGGAAATTCTCTCTGTCTTGTATCATACAGAGCATATACTAGATTTCCATCAGTGTTTTTTTTTGTTCCCTCTATAGTCAATAAAACCATCCTGATGGTGTCACATACATAGAGATGGCCCTGATCTATGCCAGCATATCACCCTACTAAGGATTGAACAAGATTACAGCTTTTGCTTGTTTAATTTGTGTTTTATTTCTTGTATTTTTTGCTTGTCTTTTTAATCATATGGTATTAAAAAGTTCTAGTTGTGAGTATTTTCAATCCTTAAACAGCTCATTGTAAGCTGCAAGGACTGCAATAAACATGAATCGATTGTTCTTAACTTACTTTTACATTCGGATATCATTGATTCCTGCAGTATAAAACACATTTTTCCTACATTATAACAATAACAAAATAAATGGCATTCATTTTGTCGCCTTCCTTTTAAAGATTTCAATGTTACATCTATTATCCATTTTATAATGTGTGTAGTGTGTAATAGTGTGTGTATCCCAGAAATCGCCATGTTCTGCCTTATCTATGGCAGAAAATAAAAAATATTATTTGCAGTAATATTTTTCAAGTTTTATAACCCATTTTCTGTACCATTTGTCATGGTTTTCAATTATACCTTCAGACAATGTTAGTCTATTTTCGCACATTTCATGTTACATCTATTGTCAATTTTATTATGTGTGTAGTGTACATAAATGTGTGTCTCTGAAAACTTCATTATTTTTTCATAATATAAACTTTATTATTATATTATTGCAGCTAAAGGTAAAAACTACTTTGGCGCAGTGTTGCTTTCTTTTCATTTCATAATACTTTTAAGAAATTGTAGGTGCATGTATTTTATTTCTTTCTGCAATTTATTAGTTACCAGAATCTGGCTCCTTGTACTTCTATACTGCAGACAGTCCACTGCTATTAGCCCCTGTGAGTGATCCCTCAAATGGCAGTTGCTATGTTCTCTCTCTTGTCTTCTCAGTCTAGAAGCTTGATAAGAATGGCAATTAGAAAGGGCAAGAGAAAGGTAAGATTGCAAACAAAAACAAATGAAACCTCCCCATCATTATCATTCATTTTCGCTAACTTAACACACTTTTATATTGTTGTACTAATGTTATCTCTTTTTCTACTCACCTACCTTCCATCTATACCCTCCATCCACATCAGCTCTTCCATCCTTCCTTCACCATTGTGCTCCTCTCATGCAATCTATACTTTATTTAACCACTCCCTTCCACTCTCTTCTTCTGCAAAGCTGAGAAAACCATTTAACATTCCTAAAATCACCGCCAACTCCCCTTCGGCCTCTCAACTGTTATCACTAACTTCCTGTTTAGGACAACTCTCTGATTCTCCTACTCACCAGGAGGGAATCATCCTAGACCTGGTCTTTGGTCAACCCTCTACAGTCTCTGACTTCACTAATACTTTCTTTCCACTCTCCGATGATAACCTTCTATCTTTTACTGTTAATAGTTGCTCTCCTTTAGAGAATCTGCCCGTCTAATGCACTTACCGGAACCCATGTGCCATTGATAATTTGTCATGCTTTGTGCAGTGCTACTGCTACTTCATCCTGTTCGCTCTCTTCAGGGAAAGAAGTATCCTGCCTCCTTTCCTCTGCTCGCCCCACCACCTGCACTAGTGACTTCCTCCCCTCAAATCTCATACAGACTCTTTCTCATTTCACTAAAATTTTCAACCTCTCTCTCTCTTTTCTTCTGGTGTCTTCTTCCCTCTTCCTTCAAGCATGCTGTTGTCACCTGCCATTACTAAAGAAAGGTTCCCTGGACCTATCCAGTGAAGATAGAGATTAGTTACCCATTCAAGAAAGACTCCTGGGTCCTGGGCTGTGGGCTGTGGTATTTCTTGAATGGGTAACTAATCTCTATATGTTGATGTATACTGAGCACAATTTCAACATGGCCATGGTGCCATAATGATTTTTTATGTTGGAAGAGTAATGTTTACCTATCGGAATTTATATATTTTGACTTGCACTTTTTTCTGCAATATATTTCCTGGGTTTTAATCGGGCAAGATGGCAATATAGTCTATTTTGGAGTACCCCCACTGATGTTTATGTGTTATTCATATCTATTTTTATGTATTTTTTTTCTTAATAAAGTATTGATTTAATTGGACCTGAATACTCTTGATTCTTTTTTTTAATTTTTTTTTGTTTTATATTTCTATGTAAAGAGTTGGTCATACAGATTTATAGAATGGACACATGTGTGTCAGCCTATCTATATATAACATGTGCCTGTAATGATTTATTGAGTTATCTTCTCATTCTACTGGATCTCACGGCAGCATTTGATTCTGTGGACCACTAGCTCCTTCTCGGGATGCTTTGCTCCATTGGCCTGATGGACATTGCCCTTACTTGGTTTTCATCCTATCTCCCTGACTGCACCTTCAGTGTCTCCTTTTCTGAGTCTTTCTCCTCTCCTCTTCCTCTCACTGTCAGGGTTCCTCAGGGCTCAGTACTAGGTCCTCTTCTCTTTTCCCTTTTTACTAACCCCATTGGACAAACCATCAGCAGTTTTGGTTTTCTCTGTGCTGATGATACAGAGCTATATAAGTCTGCACGTAATATCACTCCACCCAGTTGTTCTGCCAGTGATTATTTTCTTCCTTTATACGAACTTCCCATGCACGCCTCCAGGACTTCTCCAGAGCAGCACCAATTCTCTGGAATGCACTATCCAGTTCTCTCAGACCAATACCCAACCCCCAATGCTTCAAACATTCTCTTAAAACTAATTTATTTAAGCAGGCTTATCACACTTGTTAACTGCATGCAACTTTAACTCTTTATTAACTCATTCTGGGTAAAAATTCTGCCTGTTATCCGGAAAATGCTTCTCTGCAGTCCCACTTACTTTGGACTTTGTATATAAGAGGGTAGCTGATCGCTGTTTCAAGTAACAGCATTTTATATTTATTAAATTATTTTTATTCCATTATCTTATAAAAATGGCTGGACCATTACACAAACTATCATAACTTTTTTGTCACCCCTTCATCCTCATAGACTGTAAACTCTTATGAGGGTCCTTTTCATTTGAATGTTGTTACTCTGTAATGTCTTCTTTTATTTGTATATGTTCCCCAGAATCTGTAAAGCGCTGCGGAATTTGATGGCACTATATAAATAAAGATTATTATTATTATTAGAAGCCGGAGTAAATATTTAAATCTCAGCCTTCCCAGTATGAGGCCTCTTGATGCATCCATTTGTCGGCTGTGCCACCGGACAAAATTCCCCCCTGTATGTGTATACTTTATAAATGTGTTTTATATATGTATATATATTTAAATTTTTCCCCAACCTATGTTTCTACTATATTATGCTGCAGATATACTAGACACACATGCTGCACTTCAAATACACAGGTAATACAAAATATCCTAAGGGTATTTGCACACGTTGAGGATTACTTGCAAATTTGCCATGCGGAAAATCCATAGCATAATACAGTACAAATGTAGTGTATAGGATTGATGATAACCCCATACACCATGTTAAAAGAATGTGCAGCAGAAATGTCTTTCCACTGCTGATTTTTCATCTGCAGCAAATTGACAAATTGTGCAATACAAAATGGACACATTTTCTGGCCATGCTCCATAAATTGCTGCTACTTTGGGGCTGTATGCCTGTTTTCTTCCATACAAGCACTCATAAATGCTGCTGTGAAGTTATATGGATCTATCTATTTATCAATCTCATAAGTTTGTATATATAAGATAGGATATTTGTGGGGGATTTTTTTTAGCTTAAGTGATGAAGTTAGCAGCATAACAGTAAACCTGGTTTATGCTGTACGTGTCTAAGTTCTGTATCTGCTTTTAGATGTTGGCGCAAGTTTTAATACTGAATTACGCAAAAAACAAACAAAAAAGCAAAAATACACCTGTCCTCCACCAGTCGTCATAGCCAACAAATTGTAGTAGGTTTTGCAAAAAGCAATGCAGTTAATATTGTAAATAGTAAATATTGATTAAAAAATCTCAAAAGAACAACAATTACTATCTAACTGAAAATCCAACAATGATAAAACAATGGAAAACCAGAGTAAGTATAAATGTGCCCTTTATTTATTACCTCAGCTAGATCCATTACTATAATAATGCAGGATGTCTCTGTTGGATCTTCAGAACTTGTGTATACTGAATCAGTCTCTTACATACAAGCTAGAAAACCTGCCTGTGTGAGCTGTGTCCATGCTCAGGCTATGGTTTTATTGGTCAGCAGGACATGCTTTCCCCTAGTACCAGAGCTGTATTGCGGGAAGTGAGGGAAATGTGAAAGATGCAGCAAGTACTGGCAGGTCCCACCCATCCATCTTGCTGACGGTAAAGATAGAAAAGATGGTTGCCATGGACAAAAAAGAATACTTAAAGGGGTATTCTCGCAAGGGATTCAATCAGTTTCATAATCTTCCATTATTAACATTTCTTCAACTTGAATGTTCATTAAAAAAATCGGTTCGTGTGAAGATAAGTTCTCATAATGTAGTCATTTGTCCTTAGAAACGAGATGGCTTGCCTCGGTTACGACCACTCACAATCTCGACAGCGGTGGTCAAGACTATGATCTGATTGAGTCCGTCGTGACCACCAGGATTCAGCAATCATTACACAGGGTTGGCTGTGTGTGTGAATGTAGTAAATCCGGACATTTCATAAACAAAAACCTTTGTTTCTTTGTGCAATCCTCCAGCATAGGGGGCCGTATCCGAGGGAAGCCATCACGTTTCGAATGGGACAAAATTACTACCTTATGAGAAATTATCTTCACACAGGAACATTAATATTTTTTTATAAAATCTAATTGAAGAAATGTTTATATATGGAGGATTTACTACGAAAACTGAATGTGAATGCCCAGACGAGAATACCCCTTTAATGGGACTGGGAGGCAAAATACATGGAAGATTCTCTGGGACACCTGGAGCAGAATTATGGTTTTCTTTTTGCTGTGAATGACAGTTAAACTTTAACCCCTTAAGGATGCAGCCATTTTGTAGCTTAAGGCCCAGTCCCATTTTTTGGATTCTGACTTGCATCGCTTTTTATGGTTATAACTGTTGAACACTGTGACTTATCTAAACGATTCTGAGAATGTTTTTTCCCCACATGTTGTGCTTTATTTTAGTGGTATAGTTTGGCTGATAAGTATTGCGTTTATTTACACAAAAAAAAGAAAAAATGATGAATTTTTAGAAAATTTTGCCATTTTCGAAATTCAAAATCATTGTGTTTTCAGGCAGATAGATTTGCCACCTAAATAATTTGCTGAATAACATTTCCCATATGTCTACTTTACATTTTCATAATTTGTGAAATGTCTGGATAATTTATTTTGACGTCACGCGGCTTACAAATAGATTATCGATTTTACGTATTTTCAGAATTGACTATTTTGGGGATAAATACTGTTTTAAATTAAATTTTACATATTTAGCATTAAAACCCCCTATATAATCAACCATAATAATAATTAAAAAGCTTTTAGGAAGATTGTTAACCCCTTGAGATCTTCATAGTAATTGAATCAAAATTTATAAAGGTCAAATTTGGTCGGTTAAACGTTCATTTAGCCCTAAAATTTACACATTTCCAAAAGATAAAAAGAGAAAACCCACCATGCAATTTGTTATGGCATTTCTCCCGACTACAGAAACCCCCCACATGTGGCCGTTACTTGTTTTATGGGCGCACAGCGAGGTGAAGAGGGGAAGGAGCGCCCTGCAGCTGCCAGGATTTTAGCTTCCTTTTGTAGGCTATAAATTTTTCGATTTTGTTATTGGGGCCATGTGACGGCATTTTATTTTGAAGGATGAGATGCTTTTTCCAGTTTTACCATTTGGGGGTTGGTTTCCCCTATTATTGAAAATTTAGGAACTTTTTTTGAGGTCACGAGTAGAAAATCATGAATTCTGTACTGGATTTTTTACTTTTTTATATTTTCATGTTCAATGTATAGCCCAATAATCATATTATCTTTATTCTATTGAGATGATATACTAGAGATGAGCGAGCACTAAAATGCTCGGGTACTCGTTATTCGAGACGAACTTTTCAGAAACAAGAATTCCAGGGGTAATCCCCCACAAAAACAGATTCATTCTTAATGTACTCTGGATAACCAAATAACACATTCTCGCTTATTCACTTTATCAACAAAAATACAGCATTTCAACAGATATCATTACAACATGTCTGATCATTCCTGGGGGTTAACAATTTTGGTTGCCCTGTAACTCACTGTAATCTTCGTGAATAAATGGTCAATTCTTCTCAGGTTGTACTCTCCTTGCGTCTGCATACTGCATGTTCTCTCTGCCCCTGCCCCGCCCCCCACATGTCGAGAGACCGTCTATACAGTTACAGGCAGAAGACCTCCTAGCAAACTGACTGTGTGTTTTATTGATTAGGTGAGAACAAAGAGCTAGAGTGTATTGTGTTTTATGTCCATCTCATGGATCTCATCATCTCTGATCTGTCTCATCTCTCTTTCTGTGGTGTCAGATGCTTGTAATAATTTCCAGAAGCTAAAAAAGTATAATAAAATCTGTACCCTTATAGTCTAAGCACATTGTCATCACACTGCATCTGATAGCACAGAGGATTCCTGATTTGTCTACTTAGCAGTTTGAACCCACAATCTTGATTTCTTAGACTGACTGTCTAATGACGTAAAAGGACACAGCATACAAGTAAGGGGCTTAAAAAGATCCTTTGTACTCTTGATAACCATAAATCAACATTAAAAAAATAAGAGAATACCAACATTTCACGCCAATTGTCATGTAAAAAATCACTGGGCGGGAATCGATCTTTTCTTGTGCTTTTGTTTCATGCAGAGGCATTTTCATTTGCCAAATTTTCACATCTCTGATAATTTTTTTATCATATTTTTTTGCAAGGGTAGTTATACCTTCTCTACTCTGATTTCTCCTACGATGTTCTCTGAGGACTATGACCAAATATTTAGGCTTCCCGCTCACAGGATTTTGGACCTTCCTCCTCAGGTAGTCAGCTATGCAGTAGCTTTGAAATTATGGCCTACTGGAGGAGTTTTCATGCTAGTGATTTAAAATATGCAAGCAACTCCTAAATTCCTCAGCTCTGAGCATGGAGCCATAAGTCTGATTTATGATGTGCACAGTTTTAGTCAAGTGAACTAATTAATGTAGTCAAAAATCAACTGTTATAATTCAATGTGATTGTTCAGAATATGAAATTAGAACAATTATTCTGTAGTACCTGCTGGCTTGTCACCCAATCGGTAAAGGGAGCCGGTCGTATTTAAATTTTATGCACTCGTCCATCGTATCGCTAGTAGATGGTACAAATGCCGTTAGACCAAATGTGCACAATAATGTTACTATGCCTGTATATACTTTTTCTTATAAGCCGACCCGAGTATAGCCATGGTAACCTATTTTACATACCAAAACTGAGAAACAACTGCTTTTGATATAGCTGAGGGTGGGAAATGCAATGGTCACAGCCCCCCCTAGTATAATACCTGCATTGCCCCCAAGTATTAACTAAGCCTGATGCCACCCCTTAGTATGTATCCAGCCGCCTGCCCTCCCCTCTTAGTATATAGCCTGTCAGCCCCTATTATTATATTAGTCACCCCTGCCAGACCCCCTAGTATTTAGCCTGGCACCTCTGTAGTCATACTCCTGCCAGCCCCATATATATAGCTTGCCAGCCCCCTGTTAGCCCCCCTATTGGTGAGTGGTCATCTTCTGCTTCAGGTTATCTCAAGCCTTGGTCCTTTCCGGGGTCCTTCGGTTTTCTTCTGATTCCTCTATCGGTCGTTTTGGCTCTTTCAGGTCTTTCACTATCATCCTACCTGCACAGCGCTCAAGAATGTCAGTCCTCTTGCCAATGTAATTGTTTGTGAGCTGCCGGTATTCTACGGATACCCTATAAAAAGCAAATTACCCGAAGTGAGTGGACGGTCCAGAAGAGGACCTAAGACCTGAGAGACACCGTGGAGCTATCATAAGAGACTTACGAGGGCGAGGGAAATCTGAGTACAGTGTTATTTTATTGTATAGACTCGAGTATAAGCCAATTTCTGTTTCTGAAAACTTGGCTATATCGGAGCTATATGGGTACATACAATCTATTTACCAAGCTCAAAAACGGATTCTTCAGATCAATCACTGGCAGCGCATCAATAATATCAATGTTTCGAATGCAAAATAAAAATGCTTTGAAGTAAATAGAATGTGGTGCGGAGACAAAAAGGGAAATTTGTATGAAGATGGTTTTAATAATTTGTTTTGCAAGGACAATGGAAAAATCGTCAGCAAAAGATTTTATAATACAAGGACACTGACAGGTATAACGATGACATAGAAATTACGCTGAAGTGAAGGAACCCTCTTATCTGTTATGA
Source organism: Engystomops pustulosus (assembly GCA_019512145.1). Classification (NCBI taxonomy): domain Eukaryota; kingdom Metazoa; phylum Chordata; class Amphibia; order Anura; family Leptodactylidae; genus Engystomops; species Engystomops pustulosus. Next base: position 213,875,964 of record CM033642.1, read on the forward strand.
TTCATTTTGGTCTAAAAGCCACTCCTGACATGCAACTGTATCTGTGTGATTTGAATATAATTATAGGATATGTCAGACCCAGATTGTTTCATACTATAATAAAATGAACGTCACCTCTACCTATCTCATGACAATAGATCTACTACCATTTGCTATACCTAAAAGCTGGCAACATAGAATGTTAGGACCAACCGTTAACGTGGTATTTCTGGTATATGCTGCATAAAGATTTGCCGCTTTCAGACAGCATTCTATCTCTAATACAATTATCATGGCACAGGGCTGTGCATACACATCATTCACTGGCGTCATAATCAGCTCAGCCCAATTCACTCGACCTAAGCTACAAACAAGTCAAGTGAAGATTTATCAGAACTGTTCTAGTGGCAAAGGTGTTGTATTTTATCATGAAACCAATTAGAGCTCCGCTTTAAGTTTTTACCCAAAGCGCAATAAGACTACCTTATGTCTTGTTGCTCATTCTGGTGCTGAGCCCTCTTTCATACTCCCCGGGGCTCTTGCTTTCAATGAAGCAAACTCCCGTCGCTAAGTCCAACGAACGCAACCCGCATCCGTGCTTGCAAACCCCCATTGTGGGTGGTAACCCTTTGATTGCCATTGGCCATGCCACAGCAACATGCGCTGTTTGACTCCGACCGTCGCTCCCCATTACTTCATCGGGAGCTGCAATCTTTGCATGACAGCCTTGGGTCACACAAAGAGCTGAGGCTATCATGATCTAGTCTCAATTACAATGTGCGATTTGCAAATTATAATCATTGTGTGCAAAATCCCATATACTGTAGTTATGGCAGTATATTCTAGAATCAATCATACACCTAGGGTTAGTACCCTAGGGAAATCGTAAAGAGGAAAAAAATAAATAAAAAAGTTAAAAACAAATTTATTAAAAAACCCTAAAAAGTCAAATCACCCTACTTTCCCTATAAGTCATATAAATATAAATAAACTACTCAAAATCATAAACACATTAGGTATCACCCTATCAGCGTCATGCAATCAAATATAAACGGTTTTCAGTGCGTTTAACCTTGTTAATGGAAAATTCGCCCAAAGTTTCAAAAATAAATTTTGTTTTGCAATTTAATAAATATTCAAAATATCATACAAGTTATCAAAGTCGTACAATGTCCAAAGATAGAAGCATTGAACATGTCTCACAAGGCACAATACTGACAACCACCCCCACCGCTCTGTAACTGAAATCTGAAACGTTACAGAGGTTTTAATTTTTGTAATGTATTAAAACTTATAAAACCTATATACATTTGTATCCCTGTGATCGTATTTACCCAATGATTGAATTAGACCATGTTTCATTTTGGGTGCCACATGACGATTTATGGCGCAATATGTGTTGTTTCATGATTTCACTGGCTAGTAATCGACTATGAAGTGCAAATGTGTTAATTCATGAAAACACGCCTATACAGAGATATTTTAACAGGAGAATAAAAAAGTTATAGATTTTTGAAGGCAGGAGTGCATCAGTGAAATAAAGATGGCAAAACGATTAAAGTCTTATGCTGGCCATGAAAATGAAAGCTGACTCTGATTGGTTGCTCATGATCAGAAGTAGACAGTGTCTGACTCTCAGATACTTTCTGAATAAATCCCCCCCTTGCTTGCAAGACACCACAATGTTCAAATTCACAGTGTAATATTGCCATTCGGAAAGAACTGTCCCCGTGGACTACTGACAGCAGGAAGCCCGATGTATTATGTTATGCGGGTTTGATGTACGACTCTCGCTCGTGCTCACTGCCACTGTGGGACATCGTTCAAACACATATGGCTTCACATATTTTACAAACTACGTCTTACTGTCTAAACTTGTTTATTTTACCCTAAAGAGCGTGTGAACGGCTTTTTTCTGTATAACAAAATGCACTTATATGATTCGGTCAGTGAATTTCCATTCCATACTGATAATGGGAAGAAGCAAAAGGAAACAAATTAAAAATTTGCTCGTGTCGAAAAATGGGTTTGGTGTAATGTACGCACACTTTCTCTCACACTTTTTATGGTGGGCGCGTGTGAGGTGTGTACATCTTTTAATGTGGCGTCCCACAGGACGTCTAGACGGTAATTGGTGGGTCAAGTGGGTTTCAATATTGGCAGATGATACTAAGCTATGTAAAGTAATAAAACTGAGTTTTAGAATTGAGCATTACAGAGGGATGCCCCTGCTGGAAGCTGAGGATGGGAAAGAAATGGGTTGATGAGTTTAATGTAGATAAATGGTAAAGTGAGCACGTTGGCCATGGAACAAAGATCATGTCTGTGGCTAAACAATCTATTTACTGGGAAAACTGGAGTCGGAAAAGATACGTGGGGTCCATTGGGGGAATTGTGGAAACGTATGAAAGTGACCAAGCCAAGCGCTGCTGTTAAAGCAAATTCAAATGTGGTCTGTCTCCAAGAAAGGAATCGATTCTCATGATAGGAGTGACATAGTTTTTGGCCCGTGAGACAAATCGCTGGGCCATCCCAACACGGAAGTTGTGTCACAGTTGTGGGCACCATGTAGAAAACGATATAAGAGAGCTCACGGGTGAAGAGGAGAGCAATCACGGATTACGGGAATGGCGGGTCCTAGAAGACAATTGCAAGAATTCAAAATTTGGATCTATTCCGGTATAGAAAATAACACGACGGAGGTGGTACCTAAGTCTGGGGTATGACAGACATGTGACAAATACACGTTGAACAGACAGGGGAACAAATGATCGCATCCAAAGATCTGTTCTATACTAGACCTGTGCCAGGACAAGGCATCCTCTCGCCCTAGAGGAGAGGCGATTCTACCATCAACATAGACAAAGGTTCTTTACTGTAAGAGCAGTCGAACTCTTCTTGCCCGGAAGTGTGTTGTTAGTGGGCGAAACTCTATGACCGGTCAAGAGTAGGCTGGATGCCTGTCTGGAGAGAAAAAATATCACTCTGTGTGTATGTGTGTGGAAGAAAACGTATTAATTTAATCGTCGTAAAAGGGGGGATGCGTGATGGTCTTGTAGCGGCGTTTCCATGCCTTATATACTATGAGTCAATACATCATGCATCGATTGTGCCCATATATTAACCGTGTGGCAGTATATGGGGTGATTTTTCCTCTGCATTGCTATTAGCAATTGTGCGGAGATTGCACCAGGTAATGATGGTTCTAACTCGTGTGACTGTCATGGCGTACGTTTCCTCCTACACCCTGTCTCGTGACATCAAAGCTGGCGGCATAGTACACCATGCAGCACTAGAACTTGAGTGGGTGGTGCAGAATATTTTGTTTTCATGTGCAGACTCCACCACAAGCGAGTTGATGCAGTATGCCCCTCTTTTGTTTACTGCATGGATACACAGGCACTATGGCGGACGTAGCGAAAAGACTATGCCTCTAGAACAGGGGTCGCATCATATTTAGGCCCATTCCAGCATCAACGTATGCGTGTAAATTTTGCCGCTCGTGAACGACCGTTGGACCTTGTATAATGTCTTAACGATTCAGCTGTTTAGGGGGTGGCTACCCACTGACTCCCATTTGGGAGTCAAAGGGGGAAGGATATAAGATCTACTCGCATATGGCAGGGGAGTGAAAGAGTGTGTAAACAACCAGTGAATGCTCTAGTTGGTGGTGTGTAAGTCTTAAGTAATGTACAAGTAACTAATAAGAAACACAGAACAACTAACACATAAGACATGCTGATCACAAGTTTCATAAGTCCAGATACTTGGTGAACCATTCTGTTGGAGGGGATGATATACATTGTGTAGAAATACCGTGCTCAAAATTGTGTAACACTCAGTGGATGAGGTCAATTTCGTTCTTAAGTGAGATCGTTTTACTAAATATATCGCTAAATAGGTAGAAGCATTAAAACACAAGAACATTTTCATGCCGGTAAAGCGCTGCAAGTGTTATCTAATTATGATATTTTATGAAGTAATTCCTAGGTAGTATTTAAGTTATCTAACAAGTGACAGGATAAGAATCAGAAATAAAAATTATTACTGTGTGTGAAATATTATAAACAATATGAAAAAAATATCGCAATATGTATATAGAAAAAATAAATTACTATAGCTTTTAAATTACAGTGGCTGTTACATAGGATCGCTGTAGGAGTGTGACCCACCTCAGCGGTTCACTAAAATAAGACATAAACCATGGGTATTATTTTTCCGAGTCCGACCTTGTGTCTTCAAGTCTGTGTGTGTTGTATCTATGGGAGGCTGATGGGCTTAGAGCAACTCTCCCGCTGTTTGTTTAGTCAAACAGCCTGCGCTAAGGATACATCTCTTCCCAGCTACTGATGTAGTATTCTGTAGGTAAATATGTTCAATTATTCAGTCCCCAATAGTCTCTTACTTTTCTTTCTGAAGGAAGTAGAGATGTTAAAATAGTTTTTTTTTCCGCATAACCACGATTGTACAAAATCTACTATTGTTTATTTACCAATACAGTATATTAGCATCAGTTCCAAAATCATCATCTTATACAAGACAAGTTATAAAAAACATATACATTGGTAGGTGACTTTTTAGGCTAAAGTGTTTTGGGACGCCCTCACCAGCCCTTTACTGGGGCCTTCAGTTATAGACTTTTACCTGTACATGCCCTCTATGCCCTCTAAATAGTTTATGTGCAATAGATCTGTTTTTAAAATTTAATATAGCCAATATTCGAATCATATGAATGTGTCTGATGACATATGCCCACCCACTACAAAGTGGTGTTTTACTGTCGTATAAAGGTCATCTCTTTCCCTTCCAAATACTAAATAGTAGTATTAAGTGATGGTCTTGAAGAACTATAAACCTAGTAGGTAAGGTAGCAATTCTTGGTGAAACAGTACCTAAATGGAAGGCCAACAAATCAGTAACCAGAAACTCTGCAGAATTGCCATATAAGCTTTGCTAAAGCGAGATAGTTTAGGTTAAATAGGGTTACGGTGAGGAATCGAATACAGGAATAATCATGTGATTTATTTGGCGCCTATTAAAAGTCAACAGCATATGTAACATCAATCTAACTCTAAGACCGTCGCAATCTGGAAGGTATTGATCATGTGACGGCGATTGTACCATGTCTATATATAGGAAACCAGAAAACCCGCATATATATTCATGTAATGAGAATTTCATCTGCACTATACATGTAGTGAATAAAAGATACATTCAATCACATTTACATAAAACAGATTTGAAATTCAGTTTTCCTAATGTACTCTCAATTGAAACCATGTTCTCAGATTACCGCTCCCCTTTCTTCAATCTAATATGCTTTTTTTCTGTAAAAAGAAAAAGAACTTTTAGGTACATTATAAAACTCTCCATCTATCTCAAAACAACTATTTTTTCCGACCACCCTGACTGAATCAAACTGGCGTTTGGCAAAAGGTTGCACAAAAACCTACAAAAACGTCCGTACGAAACTAAAATCCAAATAACAAAAAACACAAAACGATGAAAGCCTTGATTGTTTGTTTTTAAGTTTATTTGTGTTTAGTCTTTCTCGATTACCCCCTCCCCGCACACCCCTCGACCAGTTTCAACCTGTCTCTTCCACCTCAGTCAACCCAACCTCCTGGTCCACCTCCTTTCACTCAGGTCCAGAAAGAGTCACATGGAGGATGCTCGGTCATCTCGCCACCCACATCTCACCTGCCAAAACCACTCCGCAGTGTCTCTCTCTGCCCCTATATACGGCGAGAAGCGCACGTGCAATGACCTCTTTGTCCGGAGATACAAAGGCCCAGACCGCCCCAAACCAAAACACCGCGCGCCCGGAGCTTATACAGCCCAGCGCGCCGTTAGGCGACTCCCTCTGAACGTCCGCAGGCACGGGCGACTACCAAACGACGGCTCGAAAATACACAAGCTCCGCGACTGATACCGGGCTTACATGCAATGTGGGGGGAACCTCCGTGCCCAGCCGGGTGAGTAATGCGAGACGCCAAGAGCAGCAAGCCCGACGTGGCGAGTGGTGCCGGGATTAGCAAGGATTGACGGTGGCAAACGTTCGGAGCTAAAAAGGGCCCATACTATGTGACTGTAGGTAGAGATAGGCGCCCGGGCCGCATAACGCACCACACGGACGCACTCCGCGAAAGCTCGAGGGCCTCTGGCTCTTCCTCGCCTACTGAAAAAAGAATATAGGAAGTATTCATCTTGCGAAGCCAATATAGCAAATTCTATGTTGTAAGTGTTTTTAGAAGTTTTCGGGTCAAATAATTTTTGTGCCTTTATTCAGTGAATGTCGGACTATGAGCAGTTTTTACATTATTTAATCGCTCTTCAGGCCCAGACGTCTTTTATCTCAACAATATGAAGAACCCAACGTACTCCATGTGTATTGCTTTCAGTAATGGATGCCATATGTTGGGCATTCTTGCAGTTGGGTACGTCTCCCGGAACCTCTAAGGCGTTCTATCTGTAAGCGGCCCGGCAAGGCACCCAAACCCACCCCACCCATTATGTACCGTCCACACGCAATGCGCGCAATAGAAGAGTTGAATAAACAATCAGGCGACGACCCTTTGAGCAGACATACCTGATCATTATTTGTGATGGTGTGAATGGTAGAATCGGACGAAGAAGCTGCACTTGTACCACATGAGAGATGTCGCGTATTGATGTATATTTAGTGTACCGCAGTGTAATTAGGTATGGTTGGGGGCCAATGCTAAGTAATGCTTCAATTCAGTTGACGCTATTGTGGGATGCACCAGTTCATTGTAGCTACATCTGAGATAGTTGCTATTACATGTGCCAATGCAATTGTGTTTACAATTGTTCATTAATACTTCTGTATCAATGTCACACAGTGATCTAGATATCTGCTTGCTTGTCAGTAACAGGAAGCTTTATTGTTACTCCTGGGATAAATGGTCATGTGATCTCACACAGGTTGCTCCGCTCGGTTTATTACAGCAGATCTCACATCAAAGCGTGCACACTTGGTGAACATCCACATGACCAAAACAGGGGTTTATGCCAGGAAAGTTAACTATGTCAACTGAAAAAACCCTCTTTAACTTACTCGAGGTCATACCGTTTGAACAGAGTCATTGGTTTTACATTAAGAAAACTAAATTTATAGAATGGCAAGGCAATGGAATAAACTGTGTCAATCAACATTTTTGACTTTATTTCAGTTCTGATTTAACTCAATGTAAAAAAGAAAAAAAAACCAGTAGCCACCTACCTTCACTAGTGTTGCCCTAGTTTTTACATGTTACTTCAGGTAAATAAGAATATCTACAGAATATCTTCAGACAGAATAATGAGCAACAACATGTAGCACATACGGTAAGTCAAATGAAACATTCAGCTTTAACTTCATCTGATCCCATTGACAGCATGTGGGGCAGTTTTTTTAGATTGGTGCATGCTACGTGAGCAGATTGAGTTGCAAGAGTAGATAGATACAATCCATTCAGGTTATAGGTGACATAATTGAATGCAGAGGCTGATAAATACAAAAACGCTAGACTCTGCCCTCCAACGCAACGTGCTATTATCGATTACAACATATCAGTACAAGACTGTAAGTACCATAAACTGAGGTTGATTATATTCGGTTTTCCGATTTCACGAACAGCGCTGCATGTGGCTCTCACTTGCTTTTTTTCCAGATGTAAACTCTCAATCTCATATTTTTCCCAGAATAAAAAATAATTCATTTAGAATACAAGCCAGATTTAGCTCACAGTGCAAAATTTGAAGTTTGCAAATATAAATATAATATTTATCCAAGAATAGGAATCAAGCACCTGTTTCAGTAATGTTCTGCAGTGACGCTTATGACTATATAATGTTTTATATAAGACACGCATTCTAATCTCTGCGTCACTGATGTGGACTGAATTATTCTTGCAGGAAAATGGAGACTTGAGCAGAATGAACTCTCAATATTTATCTGACTTTAATACTTTTTCCTTGTGAACTTGCATTGATCGTGAACCATGTTGTGTATACCAACTGTTCATGTTTTCATTCTCGATAGAACCCCACAAAGGTTAACAAGGGAGCGGGTTGCACTTCCAAATAGGTGTACTTGCGCTCTCAGACAGAGATCCTACCACCATAGAATAGTTACTAGCGAGTCTAAGTAGTTCATTCAAACAAAGTAAAATCTTTTATGTGCAACAATGACACGTGAATGTTTGACTTGTCGGTCAGTTATGCCTGCATCAGAACACACCTGTAGCGGAGGAGATGTAACTATACTTACAATATATATTGAATCAAAAAGCCTCACCAAGCTCATACCATTCTCCAATCGCATGATCTGTATCCGCTTCATGTACACACAAACCCGACCTACCCGCCAATGGGTTAAGAAATGCCAAAAACTTCAAGAATTGTCTCAGCGACGTCAATCCAATAATCACTTGGATTGGAGATAAATCATTTTCTATCATTTCTCATTAGATATCAAGGTTCTCCACATAAAAAACAGCAACTAGTCACAGCCAGTTACCGCACCACATCCGGTCTACGCGTTTCATGAGCTGTGAATAAAATAGGGAAAGACGGACAATGCCTGTCTATACTAAAATCAGATACATCCAAAAAGAGGATGGTAGGGGGTGGGTGAGTATAAATCATCTACCATCGGGGACTCTGTTGGTATACGTCGGTCCTTTAAGGCCACCGGTAACTTTTTTCAGCAAGTATAAATGGTCTCAGATAACAAAAATGCAAGTGTTCTGCTTACTATTTTGATATTAATCCTGCACATTATAGCTCAATTCGTTCACTCTAGCTTCTTGCTGGGGTAGATTTTGAGTTTTAGGACACGTGATACACCTAGTTTCATGAAGAGGCAGTGACCTCAGTTAAGAAATAGCACACTTTGATGGCAGGGAAAAAAGAGGGCACCAAACAGACACACCAATCTTTTAAACACTAAACACCAATAAATATCCCTATGTTCTGCATCTGCTGTTTCCCAGGAGTTTTTTAGTCTCTTTTAGAAGATCAGTATGTTACGCAGTAAAACATATATTAAATCAGCAACCAGTCTTTTAACCGTAAATGTGGCACAATGTGAAAAATTGGAGTTTACACTTATCAACAGTCATCGATACATAATACTGTTCATTATAACGGAATAATACACTGTGATCTATTTTCTGTACTTAATTATAATGTATCTACTAATCTGTCAGTACTCTTTATTATATAACTTGTAGTGTATATTCTAGTCATCTTGTTAGTTACGTGTCATTATTAGGCTGACTTCTTTCAAAATAGGGCTTGTAGCATTAAATTTGCTGATAGAGAGTGCTGTTTGTGGCTGCGTGGAAGTGAAGATTTCTTAATTTATCGCCCGCTTCCGCATGTTTTTGTTCCTGAGTTGATTCTTAACTAAGGACTCATAAATGAGGACAGTGGAGAGAAACAAAGAGAAGTCTGGTCGTTTCGCTTGTCACAAGGTTCTTTGGTTACGTGTCACATTTTGTTTTTGGTTATAGCCCGTGAAAAACCTTGGGACTTCCAAACACATCGAAACCAATAGAAAATTAATTTCTCTGTCTGTGGCATAAAGAAATTTCTAGGAAATGTAATTGTAGCTTTAGGTTGGTATATATGTTTTAATATCTATCGATACTTTAGGGAATGCAGTTTTACAATAAAGATTGCCTTTAAAATTAATATAAAAACTCCTGTTTGTAGATTTAGTGTCCAACTTGAGTTGACCACCTTTGCTCTTCTCCAATAGTCACTAATTTAGAAAGGCTAAATTAAAAGTGGCTTTAAATACATTTCTCTCAAGTTTTTAAACAAATCAAACCTTGCGTTTTTTAATGAGTTGCTGTGGGTGAAAGTTTATTGCAGCTATATCATTTAATCATACACTAGCGAGTGGTAAGTGCCCTCCAACTTGCATTCATATCGCAGCGGGTGTGCTGGCTTGGATGTCTGGCACAAGAGCTTGAAAACTGGAATTAAATTGTAGCATGCTGAGTTCAGTTCCAGTTACTAAGCTTTGAGCTGGATGCTCCCATCCAGCAAACCACTAACAAGTTTATTGAGTTTGAAGGCATAACACTTGCTAGTGGTGGCTAATGGGGTATTAAATAAGAGTAGACCTAAAGCACAAAAACATTTATGATTGATTTTTAGACTACTGCTACTTCCAGTAGAGAAGATAAAATGGAATTGATCTATTGCATTTTCTTAAAGGAACCGACCATAAAAATCAAGCATTTATGTCAAATCAAGCATATACATCTCAAATTTGAATCCCCAGTGATGTTTTACCCATAATGAGATTAAGCCCTTTACAATGGTTCCAGTTTTTATAACTGTTAGCTCCTATTTACTAAGTGATGGTCAGTTTGTAAAATTCCATGAGTGTGGGCGGGGACTCTCTAAAGCAGACCACATATGATCCCTGTAGTGCTATGAGAAGCTGTGTAGCTGAACAATGTGGTTATATTATCAGGGTACGGTTATATCACTTTATCTGACCTTCTTAAACTTTACTAGTATCTGACACATGAGAAAGAGAGATGAGACGATCAGATATGAGATGATGAGATCACATGAGATCGCTTTTCACACAATGACACAGTCAGCATGCTCTCATCTAGCTCTCTACAATTATCAGAACTGACGTGCTCTGCCGCCCTTTCCCCTGATAAAGAACTTATCTACCTGTAGCTGGAAGTTCCTCCTCTCGCCGCTGTTGCTCGTTGGGGTTTTTTCAGGCAGGAGTCATGTGTATCAGTCAGTGGAGTTCATCTGGAGTGCAAGGAGGGGCTAAGACAGTGCACAGTAGAAGAGCTCACCACAGTGTTAGGCAAGACAGTGTGGGAGATATATGGTGAAATGGCTGTATTTTTGGTAAGATTGGTTTATTTTGTTTATCCTGAGTACATTTAAGAAACTGTCTTTGTGGGAATACCCCTTTAATGGAAAAATAAAAAAGTTATCAGTAATTGAAATGAGGCGATTATAAAAACATGAAACGAAAAATGAAAAGGGCTGAGTACTTCAAGGGTTAAAAAAGAAGGGTGGCACTCACCTTGTTAATAATTTCGTTATTTCATCCTCTAAGGTTTATGATAACAGACAAGTGAAAGTGATTGTATTGCAGCTTACATGGATGATCATTTTGTGCTATGCAAAGCATTCTTCCAATCTGCTTGTAGTCCCCCATGTGACTTTATGGAGGATACCAGCGGACTATCACCCTGGCAACACAAAAGTGCCTGATGCGGCACCGAAGGAAGGGACTAAGATGCACATCCGCCGTGCTAACAGTTCAGAGCCACCTATGTCGTCTGAGAACAAAAATGAAAAATGAACATCTAATGGGTAATGGGGAAAAACAGGAAGGTAAAAATTAAACCTTATTTCTGAATACTATGGACACATTCTCTCTGTCTTGTATCGACAGATCATTATCTAATTGTCATCATCAGTGTTTTTGTTGCTCCTCTAGTCCAATAAAACCTCCTGATGGTGTCAATACTAGAGATAGCCCTTGATCTAGCCAGCATCTCACACCTACGAGGATTAAACGATACCGTTTTGCTTGTTATTTTGGTGTTTACTATTTCTTATTATTTGTGGTTCTTTCGTATCATATGGTATTAAAAGTTTAGTTGTTGGAGTATTTTCAATCCTTAAAACACTCATTGTAGGCTGCAAGGACTGCATAAACATGAATCGATTGTTCTTAACTTACTTTTACATTTCGATTATCATTGATTTCCTGCCAGTATAAAACACATGTTTTCTACATTATAACAATAAACAAAATAAATGGCATTCTTTGTCGGCCGTCCTTGTAAAGATTTCAATGTACCACTCATTATCATTTTATAAATGTGTGTAGTGTGTAATCAGTGTGTGTATCCAGAAAATCGCCATGTTTGCACTTCTATGTGCAGAAAATAAAAAATATTATTTGCACGTAATATTTTTCAAGTTTTATAACCACATTTTCTGTACCATTTGTCTTGGTTTTCAAATTATCCCTGCAGACCAATGTTTAGTCTATTTCACACACACTTTTCATTTGTTCACTATTGTCATTTTATTATGTGTGTAGTGTACATAATGTGTGTCTCTGAAACTTCATTTTTTTTTCATAATATAAATCTTTATTATGATTTTGCAGCTAAGGTAAAAAACTACACTTTTGGAGTAGTTGTTGCTTTCTTTTCATTGATAATACTTTTTAGAAATTGTAGGTGCATGTATCTTTTAATTCTTTCTGCCAATTTATTAGTTTCGCAGGCATAATCTGGCGTCCTTGTACTTCATATAGCAGAACGTCGCCTGGCTATTAGCCCCTGTGAGTGATCCCCAAATGCGAGGTTCGCTAGTCGTCTCTCTCTTGTCTTTCTCAGTCTTAGAAGCTTGATAAGAATGGCATTAGAAAGGGCTAAGAGAAAGGTAAGATTGCAAACAAAACAAAGGAAACCTCCCCATCATTATCATTCACTTTTCCGCTAACTTAACACACTTTATATTGTTGACTACATTGATCTCTTTTTCTATCACCTACCTTCCATCTATACCCTTAGGTCCTCCTTCCACATCAGCTTCTTCCATCCTTCACCATTGTGCTCCTCTCATGCAATCTTGCTTTCACTAACCAACTCCCTTCCACATCTCTTCTTCTGTCAAAGCCTGAAAAAAATCTTTTCTTTAAACAACACATTCCTAAAATCACGCCACCTCCCCTTCGGCCCTCTCAACCTGTTATCACTAACTTCCTGTTAGAGCACCCTCTGATTCTCCTACCACCAGGAGGGGAATCATCCTAGCCTGTTCTTTGGCCAACCTCGTACAGTCTCTGACTCTCACTAATACGTTTTCTTCATCTCTCCGATGATAACCTTCTATCATTTTACTGTTAATAGTTGCTCTACTTTAGAGAACACTGCTGTCTATCGCACTTACACACCGGAAACCCATGTGCCATTGGATAATTTGTCATGCTTTGTGCAGTGCTACGCTACTTCACCTGTTCGCTCTCTTCAGGGAAGAAAGCATCTGCTCCTCTCCTCTGCTTCCCCCCCACTGCAACTAGTGACTTCCTCACCCCTCAAATCCATACGACCTGTTTCCACGTGGTCACTTGCTCATTTCACTTAAAATTTCAACCTCTCTCTCTCTTCTCTTCTGGTGAGTCTTTTCCTCTTCCTTCAAGGCATGCTGTGTCACCTGCCATTACTAAGAGACAAGGTCCCTGGACTATCCAGTGAAATAGAGATTAGTTACCCTTCAAGAAAGACTCCTGGTGTCCCTGGGCTGTGGGGGCTGTGGTATTTCCTTTGAAGTGGGTAACTAATCTCTATATTTGATGTATACTGAGCACATTTAAATGGCCATGGTGCCTAATGGATTTTATGTTGGAAGAGTAATGTTTCTCATCAGTATTTATATATTTGACTTGTCACTTTTGTTGCATGATTTCCTGGTTTTAATCGGGCAAGATGCCATATATGTCTATTTTGGAGTCCACCACTGATGTTTTTTATATGTGTGTATTCTATCTGATTTTATGTATTTTTTCTTAATACAGATTGATTTATGGACCTGAATAACTCTATCTTTTTTAATTTTTTTGTTTTATATTTGCTATGTAAATAGTTGGTCATACAGATTATAGAAGGGACACATGTGTGTCAGCCTATCTAATATAACATGTGCATGTAATTAAAATTTTATTGAGTTATTGTCCTTCTACTGGATCTCAACGGCAGCATTTGATTCTGTGGACCTACACTCCTTCTCGGGATGCTGGCTCCTGGCCTGAGGAACATTGCCTTACTTGGTTTCTATCCTATCTCCCTGACTGCACCTTTCAGTGTCTCCTTTCTGAGTCTTCTCCTCTCCTCTTCCTCTCACTGTCAGGGTTCCTCAGGCTCAGTACTAGGGTCCTCTTCTCTTTTTCCTCTTTTTCTAACCCCATTGGAACAAACATCAGCAGTTTTGGTTTCTTCTTGTGCGGATGATACAGAGCTAATAGTTGACGATATCACTACCACCCAGTGTGTCTTCCAGTGATTATTTTCTCTTATCCTTTATACAAATTTCCCATCACGCCTCAGGACCTTCCAGGCAGCACCGATTCTCGGAATGCACTAATCCAGTTCTCTCATGACCAATACCCAACCCCCATGCATTCAAACATTCATCTAAAATCTATTTTATTTAAGAGTATATCACACTTGTTAACTCATGCAACTTAACTACTTTATAACTCAGTTCTGGGGTAAAAAATTCTGCCTGTTAGCCGAAAATGCTTCTCTGCAGTCCCCACTTACTTTGCGACTCTCTGTAATAAGAGGTTAGCCTGATCACGCTGGTTCAAGTAACAGTCATTTTTATATCTTATTTAAATTATTTTTATGTCCTATTTTTATAAAATGCGCGGACCATTACACAAAACTATCATAACTTTCTTTGTCCAACCCTTCATCCTCATACGACTGTAAACTGGTATGAGGGGTCCTTTTCATTTGAAATGTTTTTTACTTTCTCCACTGTCACTGTCTTCTTTTATTTGGTATATTTTTTTTTGTTCCCCGAAATCTGAAAGTCGCTGCGGAATTTGATGGCCACTGATATTAAATAAAGATTATTAGTTATTATAGAAGCCGGAGTAAATATTTAAACTCAGCTTTCCCCGTATGAGGCCTCTTGATTCATCCATTTGTCGGCTGTGCCACCGCGGCAAAAATACCCCCCCTGTATGTGTATACTTGTAAATGGTGTTTTAATATATGTATATATATTTAAATTTTTCCGCCGACGTAGTTTTACTATATTACTGCAGATCTAACTAGAACACATCGCACTTTCAAATACACAGTAATACAAAGATATCTAAGGGGTATTTGCCACGGTGAGGATTCACTTGCAAATTTTGCCATGTGAAAAATCCATAGCATACTACGTACAAATGTAGGGTATAGATTGATCGATAACCCCTACACATGTTACAAAGAATGTGCAGCAGAAAGGTCTTTACCACTGCGGATTTTCATCTGCGCAGCAACATTGCAAATTGTCATACAAAGGGACCACGACTTTATGGCCCATGCCCATACATGCTGCTACTTTGGGCTGTATGCCTGTTGTCTGTCACATCAAGCACATCCATAAATGCTGCTGTGAAGTATAGGATCTATCTATTTATCAATATCATAAGTTTGTTAGATAAATTTAGGCAGTCTGGTGGGGGATTTTTTTTAGCTTGAAGTTGATGATTAGCAGCATAACAGTAAACCGGTTTATGCTGTAAGTGTCTTAGTTCTGGTTATCTGCTTTTAGTGTTGGGACGACGGTTTTAATACGATTACGCAAAAAACATAACAAAAAAGCAAAAACACAACCTGTCTCCACCAGTCGCATAGCCAAACAAATGCCGCCAACAAATTGTAGTCGGTTTTGCAAAAAGCAAGGCAGTGTAATATGTGTTAATAGTAAAATTGATTAAAAAATCTCAAAAGAACAAACAATTACTATCTAACTGACATCCAACAATGATAAACAGGAAAACCAGAGTAAGGATAAATGTGCCCTTTATTTACCCTCAGCTGATCCACATTACATAATAATAGGCAGGAATGTCCTCCGTTGGATCTCATAACTTGTGTATAACTAATCCTCTCTTCACATACAAGCTACAAACACTGCTGTTAAGCTGTGTCCCAGCTCAGCTATGGTTTTGATTGGTCAGCAGGACATTCTTCTCCTCTATACCAGAGCTGTATTGGCGGAGGTGAGGGAAATGGTGAAAGATGCAGCAAGTATGGACGTCCCACCATCCATCTTGTGACAGGTACAAAGATAGAAAGATGGTTGCCCATGGCACAAAAAGAATACTTAATGGACGGAGGAGCGCAAAATAATGGGAAGATTCTGGGACATCCTGAGAGAATTATGGTTTTCTTTTTGCTCGTGAATGACAGTTTAAAACTTTAATAACCCTTAAGGATGCAGGCATTGGTAGCGTAAGGCCCAGCTCCCATGTTTTGGATATCGACATTGCATCCGCTTTTATGGTTAGATACTGTTGAGAACACTGTACTTTACTAACTATGCTGAGAAGTTTTTTTCCTGCCAGTTCAGGTGGGCTGTATTTAGTGGAGTTGTACGTTTGAGGACACAAAAAAGAAAAAATCGATGACATTGAGATAAAATTTTGGCCATTTGTCGAGAGAATTCACAAACATATGGTTTTCGGGGCAGATAGTGTGGCCACCGAATACACGATGCTGAAAACATGGCCATGATGTGGATTGACAGGCATTAATGTGAGGAATGGCTGGGAATGTGATTTGGGACGTGCACGCGGCGAAGACAATAGAATACGATTGTGACGTATTTCAGGCAGATGGGACCAGTGTGGGATAATACTGTTTTAACTTAATTTTACATATTTAGCATTAAAACCCCCTATAAATACAACCATAATAATAATAAAACTTTTGGAAGATTGCTTTAATAGAGATGAGGCGGCACTTAACATGCTCGGGTGCTCGGTTACTCGAACCGAACATTTCCCGATGCTCGAGTGTCTTCCCACCCCTCACAACGTTTCGAGTACGAGGCCCCCATGGAATCAATGGGGGAGCTACCGAGAGCTATTTTGTCAGTAAAAGTACAACTGACCGAAGCACAGTGAAATACACAGTGCAGAACGATTGCAGATTTCGGGAACATCTGCGATCTTTTCCGAGACACCGTGCAGAGGGCGTGTTCCCACAAAGTATTGAAGAACAAAATGTGAGAGAACACTTGCAGATGTGGAACATCTGCAATTTGTTTCTTCACACCATAATTGTCTTCAATACTATTGCGGAAACACCGGCTTCTGCACGATTGTCTCGGGACATCTGCGATCTGCTCCGGAGGACACCGTGCCAGTAACGGTGTTTCCGACAATAGTATTGAAGAACAATATGTGTAGAGAACAACTTGCAGATGCTGCCAAACATCTTGCAATGTGTTCCTACACACATATTGTCTCAATACTTATTGCCGGAGAACACCGCTTCTGCACGCGGTCTCCGGACACGATCCGCGATGATTCCCGAACATTCGCACATTATTCTGGCACTGTGTTTTTTCACTGTTTTCTCAATTAAACGATATTAAATTAATGTTTTAATTGTCTTTTTTTGTTCTTACTTCTTTTTTTAATAAATGCTCGTATATGAGCAGGCAAAAATACTCCGTCCGAGCAGACGAGCTGGTCCGGAGTATGCTTAATACTCACCGAGCATCTAGCAGCTCGGACGAGTATACTCGCTCACACTAATTGTTAACATTTCCCTTGAGATCTTCATAGTAATTGATCAAAATTTCCAAGGTCAAATTTGTGGTTAAAACGTTCATTTAGAGCCCTAAAATTTCCAATCATGTCCAAAAGCATTAAAAGAGAAAAACCCCACCATGCAATTTGTCTTATGAGCATTTCTTTCTCTCACAGAAACCCTACAGAAACCCCCCACATGTGGCCGTTCTTGTTTTATGGGCGCACCAGCGAGGTTGAAGAGGGGAAGGAGCGCCCTCAAGTGCCAGGATTTGAGCTTCCTTTGTAGGCATAATTTTTATGTCTGATGTTTGTTATTGGGGCATGTGTCGGCACTTTATTTTTGAAGGAGTAGATGGTCTTTTTCCAGCTTCCTTTGTGGTTGTGGTTTCCCTATTTTGAAAATTTTAGGAACTTTTTGAGGTCACAATAGAAAATCATGAATTCGTACTGGATTTTTTACTTATTTATATTTCAATGTACAATGTCATAGCCCAATAATCGATATTATCTTTATTCTATGGTCGTACTAGAGATGAGCGAGACTAAAGTGACGGTAACTCGTTATTCGAGACGAACTTTTCCCGATGCTTGGAGTGGCTCGTCTTGAATACACGAGCCCGCATTGAAGTCAATGGGAGACTCGAGCATTTTCAAGGGGACCAAGGGTCTCTGCACGGAAGCTTGGCCCAAACACTGGGAACTTCAGAAAAGGCTGGAAACACCACGGAAATGGAGAGGAAAAAGCAGGGGACAGCGCATGGATGCCTCGGAGGATGCTTAATCGCACCCATTATGCCAAAATTATGGGCAACAGCATGGCCATGTACAGAGTCGACCGAAGAGGCAGATAGCATCAAACTCAATAATTGACCCTGACACCTATACAGGGACCGGCTATTCCGGGGCTAGCGCACTAGCAAGTGGGCGAGCTAGAGAGTGTCATGCGACATCACCCTAATGGACTCGGTTTCACCAAAGGAGGTGAAAATGATTTCTATTTGAACACAAGAGTGAGTAATTAGTCGATAACACACATTGGTGGCGACACATAGTAGACCCAAGTTTCCCACTAACGTATCGGTGAAACACCTGAAAATGAGCCTGAACAGTCGTGTGATCAAGGGGACGAACTGTATGGAGCAGTGAACTAGTAGACGATTAAGTGCTGGACGTTAAAACTATGTAGATTTGAGCTTGGATCTGGGCTGGCGCTCCCTCCAGGCGAGCTGTCGCAACCAAGCCCCTGTCTCTGGCTACTCCCCAAACGCCACCTTCTAAGAACCTTTTGTAGTAAGAGTCAAGGGTAGATTGAGTGTTCTTAAGTTGAGGGGATATGGCGGGTGAGGGAATTTAAACAGATGGCGCAAGAGAGCCGCTGAATGAGCAAAATGCAGTAATGTAGAAAGTTGGCCAGTATATTGGTTGTGGATATCACGCAGGGGCCGACAAAAAGGTAACAAGTTGGATGGTGGAAGCCATGAAAACAGCCCAAAATTCTGCTGACCAGCGCGTTTGTGATAAGGGTGCGACCAGCTATGGAGGCATTGTGATAGAGAGATAACAAGTAACGGTGCTGCAGGACTAAACACTATGTTTAGTGGATTTCTTGAGAGGATGCTGGCGCTCCGCAGTTGCCATGCGAGCTTCGCAAGCCAAAGGGGGCCCCCCCAGGTCTCTTAGGCACTCCCCAAACGCACTCTAAGAACCCTTTGTATAAGATCACGTGTGTATGATAGTGTTCGTATCAGTTACGTAGCTTGTGTGGATATGGCGTGGCGGGTGAGGAAATGCTATAACAGATGGCAAGAGAGCGCTGATGAAATAACATGATCGATAAATGATTTTAAGTTTTGCCATATATACATTGTGGAATTACACAGGAATACAGGGATGGGGCGACAAAGTTACACAAGCTTGATGTGGAAAAGGCCATGAAACAACCAAATTCTTTGCTGATGACACAGTTCGTTTAGAAGAGAACCAGGTGAGGCAAGATGATGGCAAAATGGGGATGGAGATGATAATTGTGATGAGCAGCTGTGGACATACGTTGTCGGAGTAGCAATGGAAGAAAAACGTGTGGAGCCAGCAACTCCAAAGACGACATGTGAAGGCTGCCTAAGGGGAACACAATTTAATTTGGATAGTTGCATGTATTGGCGGGCACGTCCAAAAAAGTTTTCAAACCAAGAGCAGGCAGGTGGTCTCCAGAAAAATTAAATAAAATAAGTGGCTGTATGTGGCGTCAAAAAACTCTTTCAACACAGAGGAGCAGGTAGGTGGTCCTCCAGAAAAATTAATAAATTGCGGGCACTGTATGTGGCACAGTCCAAAAAACAAGTTTCAAACCACAAGGAGCAGTAGGTTGTCCTCCAGAACAATACTTATAAAATTGAGTGCCTGTATGTGGCCAGTCCAAAACAACGTTTTCAAACCAGAAGGGCAGTGTAGGTGTGCCTCCGGTAGAAAAATTAGAATCGATGAGTGCCTGTTATGGTTCACTCCCAATAATTTGGCTTAAACACAGAGGGAAGCCGTGGTAGGGTGGACCTCCAGACAAAATTAAATACATAGAGACTATAGCTAAGCCAGAAGCCAAAAATAAAAAGCATGTTTCCTGATGCTTGAAGTGGTACAAAAGAGAGGATCAGGAGGACACGATGAGTGAGGGAGTAGCATAATTATTCAGGCGTGAGGGCTCTTCCTGGTGGAGAATAAAATCCGAGAATCCAGGCTCTTATTCATTTGATAAAGCGTGCAAGCCTGTCAGCGCTTCAGTCGGAACAGGCCGGGTACGCTTATCGGTGGATGATGCACCAAGTGACACTGAAAACCTCTCATTCTGCGATTTAGACAACACGGTAGCGGGCAGGGAGGCAAGAGACTCCAAAGGCGTACAGCGCCAGTTCGGTGGCTCAGTTCTCACATGTCACTCACCATCTTTCTGTAAAGATCAGCCCTACTCTGCGAGACTGGGGACGGGTGACAGGTCTGTGTTCTGCGGGTGACTATAAACTGGCAAGGCCTTATAAGCGAACCCAACTCCAGTGATGTGTACAAAGCGCCTGCTCGCCTACTCTACCCTTGCTACTTGTCCCGCAGAAGTGCGCCCTCTGCCGCTATCGCGCTGGGTCGAAGGAAATACTGTGTCAGCTGGTGCACCAGGGCCTGCTGGTATTCTGCATTCTCACAATCTTTCCATCCCAGGGATGAGAGTATGGAAAAGATTTTGCTTGTACCGTGGGTCCAGGAGAGTGAATACCAGTAATCGGTGCTGGAATCACGTTTTGAACGCGAGGTCACGGGACTACAGCTAGCTGAAATCCCACTATAGCAGCCAGAGGTCCCAACGCGCAAGATTTCACTCCCTCATCTTGTGCCCTGACGGCCGAATCTTCCCGCCTCCTCCAAGCTCCTATTTCTTCCGGCCATTACACGGCTGGAACAGTTGAAAGACTGAACAATGGTCCCTCTTCGTCCCCCCCCGCGCCACATCTCCTCCTCTCCTTCACCTCCTCCGATATGCGCTGAGACACAGACCTAAGGTGCTTTTTTCTAGCAAACAAGGAATCTTCTTCCCCCGCTCTTGTGAAGAGGCGCAAATCTTCCGACTCATGCTGACCAGATAGAGTTTCAACGAGGACCAGCAGCGGTAATGGTATCTTATGATTTCGGCTTCGCCACTGACCATCTGTGGGACTCGTCGAAGTTACGCAGTCACCCTGTCCGTTCAGATCAACATCCACGTCCACTCCTCTTGCTAGAACTTGAGGGCTGCTGATGCCGGACGCTTGCACTGACGCAGATTCCTGTGGAAGTTGGACCTGTGGCAGTCTACAACGCTTCTTGCGCTGCTGGTAGACTCGGATATCATGGTTAATGTTGAATATCCACCTCGTGGCAGGTCGCACACGTGAGTTGTGGGACGGTGCATTTGGAGGCTGCGCTGTGTGCGCTGCCCCTAGAGTGGAAGCATCGTGTGGTCTGGACTTAACGACTCGAATGTCGCTCAAGCATGCAGCGCAACTACTTCGTGTAGCAAATGCATGTGTACCGATTACCCTAATGCTCCTGTGGAGAAAGCTGAACTATGAGATGTGAGCACCGCTGCTGTCGCTTAGCGACGCCACTGCTGCTAGTGGGACCTAGATCTACCTCGAGACTGATGCAGCCATGCGACCCCCCCGGAGGGTAATTTCGGTTGAGGAGGTTGGACGAGGGGTGGGAAGAAGAGGAGGCATAGAGGCCTTTGAGACCTGGACCGAGGTAGGGGCACCCCGCAATACTCGGCGTCGGCAGTCAATAATTACCAGCCCAGGGTCATACTCGGTTCCCAGCCAGCCAACCAAGTTACCCAATGTGCCGGCATCGATATATAGTGGCCCCTGCCCACAGCATCGTCCACCCTGTCCGTAGGTCAGGTGGATCTTCTCATAAACGACCGACACGCGTGGTTCAGCGCACGGATGAGGTGTTGTCGGACACGGGCTTGTGCCGGCTGGGACGGCACTCGGGAAGGTTTTAGTACCGGCGGCTGGGGACCGAAGACCGAGGGGCGGACGCGCCATGAGGTTTCGAAGGCCTCGGTCTCTACCACCCTACAGGGCAGCATCTCCAGGCCCTAGCACTTGGAGAGTGTGCTCGTTGAGGGCTTGGCGTGTTGGTGGGTTGCGCTATATGTTCTTCTCTTTTTCCGCTCCAGCGGTCTGGGTATGGAGAGCTGAACGTGGTCTGATCGGTGGAGATCGTGGAGGCGAAGATGGGGTTTTCGCATGGGAGGTGGTTTTGGGCCGTGGTCCTGGGCGGGTCTGACTAGCATATGACACAGGGAAGAGCATGGTGTCCCGGCCGAGGTGAACGGGCTTGGTGCCATTGAGTGGGGTGTTTAGCTACATTCATATGCCTGCCGCATCCTGGTGGTCCAGTTAGCTAGTAGTGGTGGGAACCCTCTGATCCGGTTTGGCAAAGGTTGCACACCACATTCCGTCGGTCATCCGGTGGTTTTCTTTAAAGAACTCCAGACTTCTGAAATCTCGCCCTCGCCATCGGGAGCTTGACTATACGGCACATTGGCGCTGATGCACCAGCTCTGACCCTCCTCTCCGTCGTCCCCACCACTGCCTCTTTCCAACCTGTTTTCTGCTATAGGACTCGGCCTCCTCTCAGAAGCCTGTGTTCCCCCGGCCTATCAACCGCTTGGGCTTCACCCTCATCATCCTCCCTCCGATCCCTCGTCGCTCCCCCTCGGACTTCCTGCCCTGACAACAACTCACACGGTCTGACAACCGTCTCCCTCTCGTCCGACACCTCTTTACACACTTCTTCCCCACGTCAATAATGTCATCATCACCCACAACTGCGACCGTGGAAAACCTGGGCATTGGAAATTGCTCGCAGCCTGACAACCGACAGTGGTTTGGGCTGTGGGAATGGTCCAGAAACATTCCTCATATTATGCCGGTTCAAATGCCAAAAATGTTGCTGAGGGGCATACTGGGGGGAAGAGGCTGAGGTGGAGGAGCTGGACGAGTGCTGATTTCGGTGACATGGGTGGACTGCGGGAATAGATCTGACTGGTGGACATGGATAAAAGCATTGTCGGCAATCCACACATCACTTGGGGGTCGCACTGCTTCTGGCCTCAACACTTGCTGTACCACGAGTCCCAGTAACTTGGAGACATGATGAACCTAGGGAGTGTGCTCCTGCGGCGTTCCCCTTCTTCCCTCATCGCATGGTGTCCTCACCCCACCTCCAGCATCACGGCCACTCATTGACCCCCTGCAGTGTTGTACGCCCACGTCCACAGGCCGCTCGTGGCCTTCTACCCAACCTAGCCCTTCCGGTGGTAAAACTTGGCAAATGGAAATGTGTATAACTTGCAAGGTAGTTTTTTTTTGTGTGTTAGTGTGTTTTTTTTTTAAACAAAACGATGCTATCCATTGCTATGGCTCAGTCCTATCTACCCTACACTGACAGACACAACGGGGATTTTGGGCTGGATCCTGATTACTTTTGAGCTATAACAAGAAATAAAGGTAAAAAAATAAATCAGCAGACGCTGCCTATTCACTAATCAAACCACCTAATAAATGGTACCACTTCGGTGTTTGATTTGATATGCGGCACTAAGAGCTAAACAACGCAGCAAGTCCTCCCTGCAAATGTCCTCACATATGGTACTAATCTCACTACATACTGCCACAAGCCTGCCCACAAGCAAACACAAGACAAGGAACATCTAACTCTATTGAGGCCTACGTAGCCGTTGGGTTCTCCCTATGGCTATTTCTAGCCTACAGTGAAGCAACACTGCTTTGGGCAATATGACTTGAGCTATAAAAAGAAAATAAAGGGGTAAAAAAATAATCAGTAGACTCCTGCCTAATTCTAACAAACCACGCTATAATTGTCCCACTTGGTGCTTGAGTTGGATATGTTGTGTCACTAAGCAGCTAAACAGCAACGGTAATCATCTCCCTGTCAAAATTCTTTCGCTCATATGGTTACTCACTTGCACTACATATGCCAGCAACCCAGCCACACCAAACAAAAAAATTAAAATAAAACGTTATTGTAGCCCCTAGCTGTCACCAAAGGGCTGTTGGGTTTCTGTAAATCCTCCTGGCCTACCTATTCTAGATCGCCGTAAACGCTTTTTCCCTGACCAGCAGCAGCTCTCTCCCTACGTCATCCAGACAGAGAATGTCACGAGCAGCGCGTGCAGGGGCTATTCTATTCCTTTGGTCACCTGATCTGCTGGCCACCAACCACATGCTACCGACTGTAAAGGGTAACCACGTTTATGCTGGGTGGAGTGCAGAGTCTCCGGCTTGTGAATTGCTCTGTTTCTGGCCGCCCAAAAGCAAAACTCCTGCCTGTGGAATGCCATATTCTCGAGTCTGGACGAATACTCCGTGCCCGAGCAAACAAGCAGTTTCGAGTACACTAATGCATCAAGCTCTGGACGAGTATGTTCGCTCATCTCTGTCGATACGATTACAGGGATACCAGACATACGATATTTTTTATTCTCAGGTTTTACAAAATTTTAGCCAATAAAACCCTAATGTGATTGCATTTGTACTTGCACATGATCATCACTGGAGTCATCACCTTCCTCGTCCACTTTATTTGTACACCTGTCCACTACCATTGGTTAACATTACGTTCTATCAGCCCAATCACATGGCGGCCACTTCCAGTGCAATTTAGCTATTAGCCTGCATGGTCAAAACAATACTCCTGCATCCCAACCGGCAGCATTCAGTATGGGAAGAAAGGTGATTTGAGTGCCTTTGAAACGTGGCATGGGGTTGGTGGCCGGAGGGCTGGTCTGAGTGGTTCAGAAACCGGCTGATCGACTGGGAGATTTTCAACGACAACTCTGCCTCTAGGTTTGACAGACAGAAATCGGTACAAAAAGAAAAAACATCCAGTGAGGGCGGCAGGTTCTGGGGGTGGACATGCCCTTTTTGAGGCCAAAGGTCAGGGAGAATGGCAGACTGTGTTCGAGCTGATAGAAGTGCACTCAGTGATCTTCAATCGACACCCCGCGTTACAACCAGGTAGGCAGAAGATCATCTCTGACGTCACAGTACTCGAAATCTGAGGAAGATGGGCTACAGCATCGAAGACCACAGCCGGGTGCCACTCCTTGTCAGCTAAGTCAGGAAACTGAGGCTCCTTTTGCACAGCTCCAGCGAATTGACAGTAGAAGGTTGGAAACACGTGCCCTGGTCTGATTCGCTCTATTTTTCGCTGCGACATTCGGATGGTAGGTCAGAATTTGCGTCAACAACATGAAAGCATGGACCCATCCTGCCTGTACAACAGTTTCATGCTGTGGTGGTGGTGTCCATGTGTGGGGAATATTTTCTTGCAGTACTTGGCACCTTTGCCCCTTGTAACAATTGAGCATCGTTGCAAAACCACAGCCTACCTGAGTATTGTTAATAATGCCCATGTCTAAAGCTGAATCATCTCAGACTGGTTTTCTTTGCCATGAGCAATGTGTTCCCTGTAACTCAAATTGCCTCCACAGTCACCAATCTCAATCCAATTAGAGGCATCTTTTGATTGGTGGATCGTGAGATATTCGCACCATGGATGTGCATCCGACAAATCTGCGGCACTGTGTGATCCATCAGGCTCAATATGGACCAAAATCTCGGAGGAATGTCGCTTCCAGCACCTGTTGAATCTATGCCCCTGAAGAATTGAGGCAGTTCTGAAGGCAAAGGGGGGTCCAACCCGTTACTAGCATGGTGTACCTAATAAAGTGGCCGGTGAGTGTATGTTTTGTTGATAACTTTTTAGTGCATTTTTAGTGGGATTCAATAGGTAATAATCATAATTTTTGGCAGGTTTGTAACTGCTTTTTTTACGGAGTTCATCATACGGGTTCATTCGTTATTTAATTTTATTCTACGGATTTTTACAGACGCTGTGATACTATATATGCGTTCTATGTCTCTTTATATGTTTTGGGGCTTATGGGCATTTTTAGTCATTTATAAACTTATTTTTTTATTGAAAAACCCTGATCGGACCCCAGAGATACCATAGCAATGATCGTTGGCCCCGAAAAACAGCACGGGGGCGCCGATCGTGGGGGAAAGACCCCCGGAAGGCATGTAAAATTCTGCGGTCGCGTTGACCGCGACATTTATCGGGTTAAACACCCATGATTGGAGCCCACTCCGACCGCGGGTGTCAGCTGGGGATTGTCTCTGCGCAGTAGCTCTACTATTCGCAGGACTCAGCGTAGTACAGCTACGGTGCAGAGCGCTAAGGGGTTAAAGAACATATACCATCAGTTTAACTGATGCTAGACTAGTTCTACTACCCTTCCCTTACCCTCAGAATTTAAATAAAGGCCCCCTCTGTCCCAATGTCCACATACAGCCTCCCCAAGTGTCCATATACAGCCTACCACAGGCCCACACCATCCCCAGGGTCTACATACAGCCTCTCCTTACCCTCTGTGTCTATATACAGGTCCCACCACCACTCCCATCACTATATACTGGCGCCCACCCCAAGTGTCTATATACACTCCCACTCCCAGTGTCCATATACAGCCTTCTCCCAGTGTCTATGTACAGACGTTCCCACACCTAGTAACTACATGCTGTATCTTCAGTATATGTCAATTCCCCTATACTCTGGAACTCTCTACCAAAATGTGTCAGACTATCCCCCACTTTCCAAACTTTCAAACGTAACCTGAAAACCCACCTATTCAGGATCGCCTATAATGCACAATAACTGCACTGATCCCTCACCTCATGTCTCTATTCCCCCAATATAGATTGTGAGCTCTCACAGGCAGGGTCCTCCTCCTACTTGTCTCCTGATCACTGTAGTTTTGTATTTTGCACTTTCACCTGTTTTTGTCTTAATGTAATGTATGTGACCCCATTCCCCCTTATTATACAGCACCATGCAATAATGGTGCTCTATAAATAAGTGATAATAATAATAATACATGTCCCCCTCTCATAATTCTATACAACCCCCCGTCTGTTCCCATACTGCATCCTTCTTCCCAAATGGCCAATGCCTGGGGGCCTGGGCAACTGCCTGACCTGGGCAATTGCCTAATTTGTGACTCCACTAATCAGAGTGTGCTGCAACCAATTTTTCAGTGTTACACCTAAAATATCTTTGCATCTTTTTCATAGATACACATCTGGATCTTAACCAATTCACACTCTGCGTCCGATATATGAGACGTTGAGCGCAGTGACTTAGCACTCAGCGTCCAATATATCGTACGTGAGTGCTTCCTGCTTTGCAAGACAGGGTGATGAGTGCATGGGGCAGGTAGGAATTGCAAGGCGACAACCACCCGCTGATATCACAGGACCAATTTGATTGGTCCCGCCATGTCGATCACTGAAATTGGCCAGTGAATGCAGACTGGCCAGTGACAGTGATCTCAGTCATCACAGATTGTGTCATGACTCATGACTGAGCTATGTCATGACAGACCGTGTTATGACAGATCTTGTCATGACATATGTAAGTCAAGACAGATCCGCAAATTCTACACTTGGAATTTGGTGTTGGTGTTGGTGACATACGTGTGATCTGTCCTGTGGATTCTGTTACACAATCACTATTACACTATTTCCTTGCATTATGCCCCTCCTGGTCCATTTTCCCTTCCTCCCCATTCCCTTCCTCCTATAAACCTTTTAAAATTCGTAAAAAAAAAAAAATAACCGAACATAAAAAAGATGGAAATAGAAAGAAGATAAATGGCAATAGTTTTCTTCCAAATAAAATTGCGGTCTGACTTTTTGTCTAAAAAATAGAACATTTGAAAGTTAAAAAGCTGTCATTTTTTTCACATTAATTCAAATTATTGAATTTTCACCCCCACCCCAAAAAAAAAACGACCAATAAGCAAAATTATACTACTTATATAAACTATAATGTGTCAGACACTGGTCAGATTTTTAAAAAAAACTCCAGTCCCAAGCAGACAAAGATAATAGAATAGTATAGGTAAGACTGCCATTTATAGGTAAATGACTGCCATACTGTAGCAAAAACCTTATTGTTTGAATTATACTTATTCAAGTGATATTTTAATGCCAAACCCAAAATCTATGGGTATATTGTATTCTTACTCATTTTTTAATCTTGAGAACACTTAAAGAAAAAATGGTATGTACACCATATACATAAAATTGTGCCATTAAAAACTTTAACTAATCCCTTAAAAGCAAATCCTCAGTTAACTACTGTACATCTACGGAAAAAAAATATCTGCTGGGGATACACTTTTTGTTAAATTTAACATTTGTTGTAAGAAGTGACACATTGAGGGTCAGTAAGGGGAAGTATTCGTCCGAGCAACGAGCAGTTTCGAGTACGCTAATGCTCGACCGAGCATCAAGCTCGGACGAGCATGTTCGCTCATCTCTACTTATAACACATATGTTAAGGGTTGTAGACCAACTTTTCCAACTAGTACAACAAAGGGAGTGTGGCTTCATGGTCAGGACTCAAAAAATTATGCAGATGCAGAAATAGACAATCTTAAACTTTTTGTTCAGCATCAGACATGGTAATAAATCTGCCACAGAATAATCCTGTCTAGTCTAACTACTTTCTGACAGTTTTCACAAATCTTTCTATGTCTATCATAAGATGAATCTATGAAAGCCGCACAAGAGAAGAGGCCTAAATAAGATTTTTTTCTAGCCACAGAAACATAGATACAGGCCTATATAATTGATTTTGGCTCACTGAACCACAAAGGGAGCTAGTAGTTTGAAGAGGTAAATCCCGGTGTTCAAATCAATTTATCAAGGGGTTAAAATGAAAAAAAACCCCACTAAATTGTACTGTAATAATAATGACAATAATTCATTTATTTATATATTGCACACAGATTACGCAGGGCTGCACAGATCTTGCCAAATCAGTCCCTGTCCCCGTGGGGCTCACAATCTAATCAACCTACCAGTACTGTATATGGGGATTGCAAACAGGGAACTTTTTGCATTTTTAAGTAGGCCTGCATGTGTACGTGATTGTGACCACACAGGTTCAAAAGCACTAACTGACAGCCGGGCCCTCACTGTGACAGCTGGGACAGTAGTAGTGCTGATTCCAAATGTTTATGCATATGGTTTGCAAGATTAAACATGATTGAAGTACCTAAAGTGCTTACCTACCTGAAACACCCATGATCAGTCTCTTTGTAGCCAGGTTCTCTGGTTTCCCAGGTTGTGTGGTTTCCGAAACAGAAACATATTCTATAGTCTGCTACTTCAGGGCTTTTTAAATGTCTCCTGGCACCTAAAACGAATTTAAAAATTTTTCAACGTATTTCCTTTCCATTTGTGCCTTGCCCTTTGTGGTTGGCTACAGTGGGTAACATCTACATTTTGGGTATTTCTGTACTTGGGAGAAACTGTTCACCAAATTTTGAGATGTGATTCCTATCTTGATTTATGGAGGATCAGTAATAAGTCATTTAAAACCCCTATAGGTATAAATTGATCAAAGAAAGCATTTATTCTGAAATTATATGGTTTATAAGCTATGTAATGTTCTGATATGTTCCCACATTTCCAATTTTTCATAAATAAATGCAAAATATGTCAATTTAGTGACAGATTTTAAAAATGGGGCTTTGTTCTAAATGTGAAAATATGCAAGGTCCTTAGAGGAAATCCACCATAAAAATCCATCATGATAAACCAGGGATACTTACTCATAGATCCAGTAACTCTGTGGTAATCTTCTTATGTTTGCTATCCATGGCCTCCTTCCATCTAAAATCAAGTTTTAAAATTATGTTCATGAGCCAGATTGCGGGGGGGGGGGGGGGGCATTACCAGAGCCCCATGTGATATGGCTTCTTAGGCTGTTGCAAGTTGTAGTACACCTTCCCCATCCCATTGTGTATTGAAACATCCTTTGCTGCCATAAGACTACTACAGACAGTGGAGGCGGAGAAAGTGCTGGGGGTGAGTAGGTGTGTCGCAACCTGTGAAGATTAGCATAATGTTAGCATAATTTTATAAATTGATTTTAGAAGCCGGGAGATCATGAATAACAAATATAAAGAGATTACCACAGTCAAGGTGCCTCGATCTATGATTAAGTGCCCCTGGTTTATTATGCTTGATGTTTATTGTAGATTTCCTTTCAGGATCTAATGTGAACAAATCCTAACAAAACTTGTAGATTAAATTCTGATTGCAGATGTTGAGGAATATATGCACAATATTTTTGTACAACCATCTGCACTCCAACCAGAACATTACTGTTTTCATTAAAATGAAAGAACATGCAGATTCCCAAAGAGATTTGTCGCATGTGGTTGGTTGTGGAATTGCATCAATAAAATTATCAAACTTTTAAACATTATTAAATAGTAGATATTATTATGATCTCATCACAGTTACAGAGTATTAAAAGACAATATAACACACAATAAATATCGACATTTCTAGATTATGATATACAAAAGCATAACAAGAGGAAAAACAACAAAAAATCTGTTATACAGGGAAAAAAATGATGCGTGATTCATGAATTACCACAGTCTAGAATAACAATTTGGGTTCATACAGCATGTCACAGTTCTACAGTAGCTGCCTGCAATGAGATTTCACAGCAATGAGATACTACTACTATCCTAGGATTACATTCACATGTTTGCTTTCCAGGTCATTCAAGTGTAAAGTTACTGGAAGCTCTACACATGAACAGCTCTAATCTTGTTCTGTCAAACACACTTATTTCCAAAAACCATTATTATGGCACAGACGTTGTATTTTCAAGTTGATCCACTGCCGGTTCTATATGAATCTAATGCATAGCTGCCATAGTTATTATATATTAGCTGCCACCTGTCCCAATTTATTCTTCTTTCAATGCTCAAAGTTGAATTTCAAATGTGGAATTCCATAATCGGAGCCCTAGTCTATGTATAATTGTCCTAGGCAAGCACAATTCATATGGCCTTTTTTCAGCCGCTCACAAATAGTTACCTACATAAGGTACCTTCTGGTATTGAAATGTGTCTGATGGTCCACCATCTGTTCACGAGAAAAGCTAACATTCTGCCAATGTCAAATCAAAGCGTAAAGTGTTTGTACCTTTTCACTTGCTCATTTTATACTGTAATTATGTTCATCATTGCAATTCAGAAAAAAAATAAAAACTGTATAAATGATCAAATGTATTGTTTGTTCATTGTACACTTGTGTTCCACAGCAGGGGCTTATATTGTTCATCTATGCACTAAAGAATCATAGAGAACACATATTTTATACTGTAAATATAGAATGAAGAAATGAACAGTCTGTTTCCTACTGTACATCTCGGCTCTAAAATACTGGGTTATAATGAGAATCTTTGGTTCAACCATTGCCTAATATAAACTATTAATGGAGGTATCCCAGAATCACCACTTCTGATTACTATGGCTCCTATCACTAGAATCCATCATTACAAAGCTGGAGGTCATTGAAACAGCAGCCTCTATGGGATTGATAAATGCATAACAACTTATTGTTATCCCCATCAGTCATATAATTTTTGCATAGAACCAACATTTCCATTCCCATTGATTTCTAATTTTTGAACAAAAAACGTTAGTGCTGGGTGATGCCAAGCAGAAAGAAGGTACATTGGGGCACATTTACTTACCGGGTCATTTTGCGATCCCCGCTGTGCGATCATGGACTCCGGCGCGATTCACTTAGATCGTGCACCCAATGTCCTGCATGGGTCGCTTCGACGCTCAGGTCCGACAGAGTTTACCTTCTTCTTCCCAATGGATATAAGTGCATTGTTGTCTTGCGACACAATTTTAATGTTAAATCCCGTGCTCTGTCCAAATCCGTCGGATCATCCGACACCCCCCCCCCATTTGTGTTGCATGAAAGCCGGCATAATTGCGCCAAAATATGATCAAGTGCGCCACAATACCCTTTCAAATGCAGTGCAAATTGGCAATCGTAGGGTCCGTGGACCCTTAGTAAATGAGCACTATTGTGTTCAATTATTTACATACAAAACCTTAACTTTTACTATAAATCCCTGTGGTATATCTTGGACCACTAAAGGTTTGTATTCCACTTTTAAATATCAATTATTGTCTGCCTGAATAGAATACTATTGAAATTATTAGAAGAAAACAGCACTCCATGCGGGTCAAGCATGTATTCACTAGTGGAAATACAGGTGCAATGTTTCAGCTAACTCAATGCAGCCTTCTTGAAGCATCCTAAAATGTTGCACCTGTATTTCCACTAGTGAATAAATGCTTGACCCGCATGGAGTTCTGCTTTCTTCTATTGGACTTTACTGCAGACCCTCTTTATCTTCCACACATTTTTGGACTTGATCCATTTCACTGTGCCACTCTTATTTTTTGTTATTTGCTATTAAAATCATTGATATTTTATTAAAATTGAGGCCTTTTTGCTAACTTGTAACTTGTTCCTGAGATGTTCCAAGATGGATCCATATGCTGCTTATATTGTGTCAAGCTTTGTACAGTCACTATTCAGCAGGGGGAATATTTTTTGTAGATTTCAGGCTTCTAATCAATTATATATAGTGGGAAACATTTATCAAAATGAGTGAAAAGTGCACTAAGTGGGTGTGCAGGGTGTACAAGATTCATGAAAAGTGGCGCACGGTCTTCATTAACATGACGTTCTCTGCACTGCTCTGGAAGTGTGCACCATTTTTTTTATGGTGCATCTTTAACAGAGAGCGTGCAACACAATTCCGCAGTAATAAATATGGTGCATGATGCTCAGGAAACCCCTTTATGTGTAGAGTTGTGTCACAGACTCTTCTTAAATAGATGTGCAAGGCCCATTGTCTTGTGATCAGCAGCTGGGATAATATCTGCATCTGCTGTGTGAAGATATTTGCTCCTATTTCCCCCTCAGCATACTGGTTCCGCTATCTTTGAGGGTGCGTTCAAACGTACAGGTTTTCCAATACAGTTTTTGAAGCAAAAAGCAAGTGTGGATGATAATAGATGAAAACATATCATTGAGAGAAGCTGCTCCTCCTCTTTTATTCACCCCTCCCCAGGGGCGTAACTAGGAGAGGCTGGGCCCCATAGCAGATTTCTGCATGGGCCCCCCTTCCCCTTAAAACATATATATATATGGCAGGCGCGGCTCACCCCTCCCCTCTCCATAGAGAATAGAGCCGCATGGCCGTTCAAATTTGCGGCCAGATATACGTCTCCCATATGATCTTGGGAAGGTACCCCTATACAGACATGTTTATATATATGGGGGCGAGTGGAGGGGGGGCGAGCGGAGGGGGGCACGAGCGGGGAAGGGGGGGGGGCAGAGTGTCAACTGTGCCGCCCTGCAGGGTGATGAGCGGGCAGGTCAGGGAGATGAGGGGGCGGGTCAGAGAGGTGGCTGGGGGGCGGGTCAAGGAGATGAGCAGGCAGGGATCCCGGAAAGAGGTGGGTGGGCTCAGGAGACGTGTAGATGCACAGAGATGGAGGGGCCCGGGGGCACAATCCGGCAGGCACCCGGCACTGTAGCTCCGGACCACCTACCCCAGGCCGTGGCAAAGCACTGCAGGGAGCGTGCATCCCCGGGTCCCTGAACCTCCCGGGCCCCGTAGCAACCGCTACGGCTGTAGTTACGCCACTGCCCCTCCCCTCCTGGTTTGGACATTAAAAGCCTGAACATTTAAACGCACCCTCAATGAACTTACCGACCTGGGTCACTGAAATGGACATGGTCCATTAACTTTCTCTTGCACCTCGTTAATATTCAGCGGGAACAGCATTGGATTTCCATCTTATTGCCCTTATTTGCAGGCACATTCTCCTAAGTGCCTTGGTTAGCTTTAGATGGCAGCTCTGGCTAGTCTGGCTACTCTGTCTACTTCAGTAGCATGCTGGCTCTATTATGGCCACATGCACCTGCTCCATATGTCAGCCTTTTATTCATTTTGGCCTGCCAATAACGGGCATGTTATCTGCCCTGATTCACTAATCAGCCCTTGCTTACGGCAGTAGCCTATTGAATTCCCCTCAGATGTACAGTTACAACATGATGTTACTGCAGCAGTAAGTACAGCTTCATCTTAGGTAAGTAGTTTCATAGTTGTCAGAAGATGCCGATGTGCGGAGGCTCCCTTTAGATCATTCAATCACATTGATCATAGCCATCATCTGTCTTGTTGGAAAGATTTTAATATGTGTCTAAGTGTATGCATATCACAGCATATAGCTGTCACCTCCATGTGCGCATGAGATGGCGTAAAGGTATCATGGGTTTCATAACCATGATATCACCTTCTATATTGTATAGAATATACTGTATACACAAATTCAGTCATTTACAAATAGCTAATATCTATATCTCAGCTGCAGAAAGCAAGCATAAGAAATCTGGTTATTTCGACCTGAAGGCTTTAATGTTTTCAAGGTATATATCCATGTTGCTTCATTTTGTAAGATGGTGCAATCCCAATCATCTCCACTATTTGGCAGGGTAAGTAGTATAATTTACTGACATCTTGGGGTCCCCATTATGGCATTTGTTTATGTGTTAAAAACTTCATTTTTCCTAAAATGGAAGATAATTGCAAAACATGTGTGGTAAGCTGGGAGAGGCTATAAAACGCCCTCTCCCAGGTTATGTAGCAGCGGTAGCTATGACCGATAGCTAAGATCCTGCTGCAATATTTGTGGTTGCTGACAACACTGATTGCTGCCCTAAAAGGTCAATTGCAACATAGTCAGCTAAAGAGTTTGTATGCCCATCTTCCATAGTATTTTCCCACATATGATGTGTTGCTATGGCAGCCCGGGGGTTCCAATGGTCCACCTATTAATCCTTGCCAACGATTTTTTGTGTGCTTAGCCAGCACTGCTAAAATAATATAAGACCCTCCCATACATGTATTCAGTCTTTCAGCATATTATCTAAATGATCAGGTACCTTAATATAAATTACTCAAGGGAGACATAATGTCACCCCTGTGATGAACCCCCACTCTCGAGTTCAATCATGGGGTACACTTAAACTGCAATAAACAAAATAAAGCTGCACCTACTCAAAATGGCATCTTTATGCTAAATCTTCTCCCAAGCGTTCTCAGCACCCAGACAACTCATTACCGCCACCCATGATTAAGCTAATAATGCTCGACCGAGCATCAAGCTCGGACGAGCATGTTCGCTCATCTCTACATCTCACCCTTTTCTGATGAATTGTTAAGATTTTGATACAAGTGGGATGCAATCATAATGTGCCTTATGTGTAAAAGTGGTACATGTAACAACTTATTTTTTCAATCTTTACTTACCTTTGAACAGTATTACTGTGTGACTTTATTAAGAAAAAAAATAAAAGACCAATTTGGTTGCATGTATTATGTAACCAGGAATAGCAACAATACAAACACAATAAAGTATAAAGTAAAACATACTAAATTACAGTAGAAAATCCAAAAAAGAACAATGTAATTATAATGTAGGTAATACATAACATTCATGTCATACAGTTACAAACTAGTAAAAAGGAGGCAAAGAAAATAGAGGGAGTGTTTAAAAAGAGGAAGAAAGGAGAAATGGCGGCCTTACAAAGATTAATAATTTCATGTTATTTTTGAGTTGATGTAAAAAGAATGTATATTTGTGATGACAGGGGTTGGCCAAGGATGAAAAAAATCATATTAGGTTAGGGGGCTTAAAAATTGGAAAGTACCTTTGTTACCTCCTCCCACGGGTGCTGCCCTATACTGGTGGTGCTCAAAGGCCAACAGTGTCTTCCCGACCACAGCTGAATGCATGCAACTGCCGGATCTCCTGTAAACAAACAGAGGCCGGCAGTGGTGGACGGTGCCATGGAGGTGAGTATATTTGCTTATTGTTTTACTGTAGGGAAGATTTAACATATGTTGGAGTTCCATGCACCGTGGTATAATAAAGCCCCTTCCCCGCCACTATAGTGGATACATGAAGAGCCTTAGACCTCCTGGTGTATCTGACAGCTGTGTTGTGCTAGCAGAAAAATCTACAGTCCTGGAGTATTTTTGCATGAAAGCCAGCAAACATCCAGGCCTGAAGAGACCTGAATGTTTGCTGGGTATCTGAACTGCGCAGATGTGTTTCCTCAGAGGGGCTACGCATATCGGGGCTACATGGTATGTTGTCTCATTGTTTAGTATAAGCAATGTATTCTATTTATCCCTGTGCTTAGTAACATATGACCACACTATCCTGATATGTAGAACTATTATCTACTGTATTGCTACTTGTGTACTTTTATATTTATTATACAGAATGCTTCATATTTCTACTTACTCATCGTCCAGTGCTGTAAGAACAACAGTCAAACTGAGAAAGAATGTGTGTGTTACTGGCTAATGCAGGTAGTGTATACATTCATAGTCTGTAAAACTCTCCAGCAGGCTAATAAATGGGAGGTAAATTGAATGATTGATTTATTAGATTCATTAAGTATTTATAGAGTTGTTTTCTCTTTCCTCACAACTTTATACATTACCGCCCAAATAACAGCAGACAGCAGACATACTGGCCTTGTGGATTAATATTGTCGAGTTTGTATAATATGCAACATATTGAGAATTAAAATCGTAGAAGTTTAGAGTTAGGTAATGTAATAAAATAGGGCAATGTAAATACAGATGATTATTTACCATATCTTCATCATAGAGCACAGAGTGATCCTTAGAAAATATGTAGTGGTGTTGAGGATCTATGCACACACTACATGTAGCATGATGAATACTATATTTCAAGAAATAATGCAAACACAGGGTATTACATTAGAATTAGAAAAGAGGCATGGTCACATGTCCCAGTACCATTATATAGAGGGGACAGGAGTTAGCGATAGGTTGCTGAATAATATAGGGTCGGTCAGGAACTTAGCAAAAATGAATAATTGCCCTTTTCAGGACAGGTAGATGAGGGAAGGGGGCTGCTGTTACAAGGGAGAGTTACAACCAGTCTTAGCACTAATTGCATTTAAAGCATCATAGATGAATAATTTAGAGAACCTGTCTCAGTACTATTTGCATTTACAACATCATACAGTTATGGATTATAGTACCAGTCTTAGTACTATTTGCATTTACAGCACCATACAGTGATACCTTACAGTACCAGTGTTTGTGCTATTTACATCACAAACTCTTACCTTATAGAACCAGTCTTAGTACTATTTGTGTGTACTATTTGTATATACTGTGTATGCTGATATGCTGCTATTATACAGGGCTAGTGACAGTACTGATTTCATGTTTTTCCTTGTATGGTAATATAGTACAGCAACAGTTCCTTCATTATTATACTTATACTGTTCAATACAGTAGTGTCGTTAGCTTTATTTATTTTTCTTTTTTACTGAATTTTTTTTTAAATCTCATTTTTATAGATTTTTTCAAAAATATTACAAATATTTTCACTTTCTTTAAGGCATTTCAACTGCAAAGTCAGTTAAAAACTGCAGGCTTGGTTGCTACATATTTCTTATCTTCCTTTGTTTTCCCAGTTGCCACTGCTGTGAGCACCAGTGAGCACCCAATAATTGGCACTGGTGGCTATGGAAACAAAAAACAATGGGGGAAAAGATGCAATGACAAGCTGTCCTCATTGGAAGGTGCCTCCTCCCCTTCACATCTTGTCAGGCAAACCCAAGTTATGCCCATGAGCCATGTTTCAACCTGTTGTAAGGAAATCTCCTCCTGTTCTTTCTTCTCCTCCCCAAAAACTATTCACTGTCTTTTGACGCCTGACTCAAAATCTGGCAAAAGAAAATAAATACCTGGATCAAAAACCCATCTTCAGTAATGCTGCTGCTATAACCTGTAAAATTGTTACACTCAAGAAAGACATCCAGGTCTTTTAACCCCAAACAGTACATCATGGTATGGTTAGGGATCTTTGGAGATGGCTAAATATACAGCAGGCACCAACCATAAACTGCCAGGACTGAACGGGGATGTTAACTTGTAATGATGCACAGTCATACCCAACCACAGCACATTAGCAGTGGAGACACATGGCGCCTCGATATTGGCCATTGAGCAATAGTCATGATAACCAGAAGCCTCTAAGAGGCCCCCACATCTGTCACTATTTGATCTCTCTTACACCGTGTAAATGTTCCACTCAATTATGGGCTTGTAGATCACACCCTGTGATCAGCTGAATGTCTGTTTTTCAGGAACCCTGGGTGGTGTCATTGAGTAGGCTCTGTTTGATTTTCTGCTGAGGGGTTGAATAAGGGCCAAGTCAGTCAGTTGATGGGAACAGCATCCAGGGGCTGGATAAATGGCTAATGCTCAGTTCACTCAGAGCTGATAATTGTTTCTTCTATGAACTGTGCTATTCCTGTCTGTTTTCTTGAACCTTGTGTAACTCCAGCATTAGCCAAAAATCTGTTTACCCCCAACATGAGCTGGAACCATGTTTACTCCCAGCCTGAGATAGGACCCTGTGTACCTGACCCTTAATCCTGTCTTTCTAGAATTTCTGTTTCTAGAACCCTGTACATTCCCTGAACCTTGTTCTGGAGTCACCTCAATCCTGTGTCTGTTCCCCAAAGTCATATTAGGAAATGTTGACTAGAAGTCCCTGACCTTTAGTGGTTACTAGGCTTGTCAGGTTGGTGACAGGAGGTGTGGGTGAGTTTATTACCTGTATCCTTTACTCTACCATGGCAAAAAGTTATAAACAGCCCTCAGGAGAATGTTCTTAACATTGCACGTATAGTAAATTGTACCACTAAGAAATACAAACTATCTTGTGGATAACAGGTCCTCATATAGTTCCATAAAAAGAAAAATAAATTGTGGCTTTTTGAAGCTCCAGAGACTAAACCCCCATTCATTCTGTTCCTTTCCCCCTTCTCCCTTGTTAGACTGGTTATCACTTATTTGGAGGGTTTTTTTACCCCTTCAGCTTCTGCCATATATTACTAGTCATTGTTTTCCTTCTAATGACTAATTTCATGATGCTATTAAATTGTGTCATTCTCTATTCCCTTTTGTTTTCAATAAAATACTTTTAACACTAAAATGGGAAAGGGGCTTGGTCCTGAATATGTTAAAGGGGTTAGCCACTTCTTGATGGCCTGTATATGTTCAGAAGGTGCCTGACAGTCTTTTCAAATCAGTGCTGTAAAGTCCGTGCCAAAACATCCCTCTATTCACAGATGGAAGAATAGGTGGTGTCAATTTGTTTGTTGTGTGTCATTTTGTATGGTCTCTTTGGGACTGTTTGTTAGGTTCTTGATACTGGGTTTGCCCTTGTCAGCTGCAGGCAGGGCCATAGCCGGCAGGGACATTGCAGGGTGCAGGGTTTTCCGCCACTTACCCGGTCTGACAGCAAGCACCAAGCTTAGTTGTGGTTGCACTGGTGTTGGACAGGTTCTTTACAAATGTTGTTATCTCCATAGACATAAAGGGGATTATTTATCTTTTTTTTCTGGGTTTTTTTGGCATAAAAAAAGTCTCAAAGTATTGCGTTTTCTTGAGTCTCACAGGACTATATACACCTCTTCATTAATCTGGTGGAAAAATAGAACCATGCAAAGCCAGATTCGTGACTTGATACTTTTGCAAAAAGTCTCATAAAAAGTTTTATAGTTACTCTAGTTCTACTGCTGAACTTTATATGCATTTTGAAAAAAAAAACCCAGATAGAATATAGACCATAAGAACATTTATTCAATGGCCAATTGATCAACATTGGAGCTCCAAAAGTAGACACAAAACTGTTCTAAGGAACTGTTCTAATGATAAATAACCCCCAAAGTGTTGGTTTGTACATGGGTTCTGCTGTGTGAATCAGGTAATAATTTTCCTAAGTGGCATCATA
The DNA here is from genome assembly GCA_019512145.1 of Engystomops pustulosus. Taxonomy (NCBI): domain Eukaryota; kingdom Metazoa; phylum Chordata; class Amphibia; order Anura; family Leptodactylidae; genus Engystomops; species Engystomops pustulosus. The sequence goes on from CM033642.1 coordinate 213,915,650, forward strand.
ATCCTCTGTGTAAAATTCTTTTAATCCTGGTCAATTCCTTTTTCTCCTCATTTACATAAATCAAGATAATTTCCAGAGTTATAATGTAGAAAAAATGAAATGTGCAATAATAATTATTTGCTGTTAATCAGTAAAATAAAGATTAGCCTACCATCAACAAGGCATAAAAACTAAAATTACTGAACAAAAACTACTTGTGATGAATGAATTAGGAAAAACAACCAATTAATCTGTAAACTGGAGTGTAAATGATACTATAATTATATCAGACTTCTATAACAAAAGCCTATGAATCACACATTGCAGTTTTATTATCTGTGTGGGAAGCCCAAGATCTCCAAAATGGATAGTAAAGCAATCTGTCATTGGTTTCAGTGTAAACTTAAGCAAGACCCATATGTTGCCTCACACCTTTTAATTGAGATTAGCAAGATAATTTAAATTAAAAGAAGATTTTAATTTACTCTTGTTACAACCTCATTCTAATTGGAAAACCCATATAATTACAATAATTAAAATGTTGGCATCTTGGCATGACAAAACGATTAGGATGACCTTAAAATGAATTGCTTGACATATCTATCACTAGCTATTACTTAGAGGTTGTCAATAAATCAATTCTGAAATGTGTAGTATTATTTATATTCATAGCTGCTTCATTAAAAGACTGCTATTTAAGTAATTTTCAGAATTAAATATCATTTATTTGATTAAATTCTAATTCAATATAAATGATAATCTAAATGAAATGGAAACTAGCCATTTTAAATTGTATGGCTTTTCAATAGGTTTATAGAGTCTGTAATTATTTCAAATGTATTAAATTATATGATATATGAGGTACAAATTAAACACATGCTTATATTATTAATTAATTTTTGTAGGTTTGAGGGAGGTAGAATTATTAAAAAGTAATTATACAGTGCTCCAGGAATTTCTCCAAGCCCTAATTATCACCCTTTCTAAGCATAATAGGCCCAGACATTATAGGCCTGTCTCCTTACTCAAATTTTATCGAAATTACCTCCTTTTCTACCTCTATCTTCTGCTTAAGATTCCCATACCTTTTGGCATATCCAAGGCAGGAATGCCCCCTAAGCCCACTAATTTTTGTCTTCCTTAGTGAACATCCATACTGACCCAGGTATTCAAGGTATTCAGGTATTCAGATGTCTATAATTATAGTCTGCTCTAAACCATTGAAAGCTTTTCACTCTATACTTAACATCCAACAGGAATACAGAGAGGCATCATATTATTAAATTAATGAGACCACATTTCTTAAACTGGAAACCCTTTTAAGGGAGTTTCCGACTCCCTTCCATATCTAGGAATTTGTATGACATTGTCTTCACACAAGTTATTTTACACAAATATCCCTTCCTTACTATTTAGTATAAAGACTATGATTTCCCTAATCAACACATTTTTAATAAGTTAGAGTTGATCTGACAATCTTATAACATCAACCATTTTTTGCACCACACTAAACAACCCACTATGCAATACATTTCCATGCTTTGGAATAACTTTGTCATTAAAACTGAAATTATCCAGTTGTCAAATTTTCCAATATTTTAAAATTGATAGCTCATATCCCAGAACTACAACTAACTGGAAGGATGGTTCACCACTTTATTTTACTATGCTTAACCTATGGATGAAATGGGGATTTGAAGTTTTGGTGAATGGGTATAAGTCTGATAGTCCAGAACTCCAGAGACATTTTGCACTGCTGGAGCACTGCCAAGGGAAACGAGTTTGGGCCTGCATGCCAAGATTGCGGACAACTATATGAGGTAAATGCCACCTCAGGGACTTCTGAGAGCATAATTATAATAGTTAGTAGCCAGGTTATAACAGGAAATAGAGGACTTGGGGGAAAATTGATGAATGCAAAGTTTCTGTTAGATGGTGAGTACTAATGGCATGTAGGTTCCAGTATGTGTGTGATAAATCGGCATATTATGTATAGTCAAAAAAAACTATTGACAGTTAATTGACATTTATTTATTATTTACTACCTGAAGTTCACCTTTGTCATTGAAATATTAGACTGTTGCAAGTACTTGCAGATTAAACACTCTGTTGTGCTCTAAACCCTTAAATAAACAATCTAATGATGTTCTTAGTAAATGACTTTCTGTAATTCCAAATACTAAAAAGGACATCTCCAATTATTACAACATATTTCTTAACACTTATATCAACCTGATCAAGTACAAATGGGTTTATGACTTAATATCGTCAGAAGAAAGAGACTCATCCAGCCATATAATTCATCTCTCTTTGTTCCAATCACCTTAAAATATCCAAGAACTTTTTTATAAATGTTATCTGATTTTTGTGAAAATCAATGACATCTTTGACAGATGTTGGAGATGCTGCTCTTGTGGCATCATTGTTTATATCTGGTGCCAGCTAATTCTCAATTCACAAATTCCAACTATTATGCTCCAGCCTGTCTTTGCTTTGCCTATTTTAGGCTGAACCAGTGATGGGGTATGAAGTAGCATATAGCAAAAATTGGGAAGAAGTGTGTCAGCGTCAATATTGAGTAGATATTGGAATACTTCAAGAAGCTTATATAGCCATAGCCTTGTTGGTATGAGTAAAACATTAGTTGTCAATAAAATGCAAAAATTCATGCTAAATTGTGAGCTCTAACTGTCTAACAACTTTTTGGATTTTTAGGAGGCAGTTTTTAAGTTTTTAATCAGTATATATTTTTATTATGCTTTTTTCAGATACTCTGTATGCCCTATACAGAAATCTCACCAATTTCTTAAATATTATACATCATGTTTTTTTATTTTTTAAGTTTTTTTTCTCATGATATCTTACCTTATCTATAAGTCCACTAGGAGCATCTGGTGTTGCTGCAAAATCTACATTACAAAATTTTCACCAGGTGTGAATATACCCTTAATATTTCAAAAGAGTCAGTTAGAGATATTGCGAGTTGGCATTGCTAAACAATAGTGAAGGTACAGAAAGTTAAACGTAATAGGTTAATGCACAACAGTGGATAGCAATGTAATGTAATTATAGATTAAAGAAATGACTGTGACCATCCTGAAAATTACTCTTGCAGCTGATGGGAATGATCTGCTATAAGATAGCCCTGTGGTTTTCAAGTTGATGCATTGAAGTGGAAGAGGAATGCAGCTTCGTACATGCTGATATGTCATCTTCCTATTTCTTTAAGTTTATTATCCAATTAAGCCTTGGAAAGAGCATAAAATGGGTTGCAGGTTGTGTTCTCATCTACTTAAGCCTCTGAAAAAGTGTACAAGGGGTCATGGGTTGCATATTCCTATATCACTCTGTGACTTGACCTCTTAAATCTAATCACTGAATGCCACATTGAAGCATATTTGATGTAGCAGGAGATGACTACCTACTCATCACAATATTAGACGTTCTTAATCTTCCTTTGAACTCTTAACTATTCTTTCTTCTTATCATATCTATGGAAAAGAAATTATTGGGTAAAATATTATTTTACATTAACAATAATTTACTATTTTAGTTTTTATTTTTAGCATAGATATGACTCCTTATTATAGCTTAAAATTCAAATTTCTAAGGCAACATAGAGGACAAACTGCTTGTGGCTTAGTTACTTAAAAAAAGTTTTGGTTTTTTTTTTGTGTCTTAAAGTTTGGAGCGGAGGACCTCCTGCCACTTATCGTGAGCTAATATTAAAGTTAAGTAATATCCCATATTCTATAGGTAAAGAATGGAAAAAGCGGGCAGCACTCCAAGGTTCAAAATGGTGATCTTTATTGAAGTAACTGGCGATGTTTCGGTGTTGGACACCTTTTTCAAGCCACCTTGTCCAACACCGAAACATTGACGCTTGTTTCAATAAAGATCACCAACTTCTGATTTGAACCTTGGAGCGCTGCCCACTTTTTCCATTCTTTATCTACGCAAGGACCAAGCCAGGACCTTTGGGGATACTGCACCCCTCCTTCTAAGGAGCTTTACAAACTGTGCTTACTTGAATTATACTACGTCTCCCTAATCTATAGGTAGATAGATTTACCTTTTTGCATACAATAGACACTGAGGTCCATTGTTAGTTTTTATTATTTTTTCTTCCTTTAACTTTTGAGCAAGAGGTCTGTTTCCTCCTATTTTTTCTTATTTCTTATCATCTTTCATGTATTATTACAATTATCAGATTTTATCTTGAGTTGTAAAATATTATATTTGTGTTTTTTCTTTGAAAAGTAATTTTGGGATTGAGAATAATTTTGGCTATCTCTCTCTCAATCCTACATCTTGCACTTTGTATAATTTATAGTTAAGTTTTCTATTAACAACTATGAGTAAGTATATCTTGTTGAAATAAAGAAGGCACCTTTAAGAATATTTCTTCATAAACCAGCAATAGCTTTTATAATATTGAGTGCTTAAAATTAATAGGCTAGACTAAGTATCTGCCGTAGTCAAAAGGTAGATATTACTGCAGCGTCCGTTGTATTGTGGAACAGCTTCTGTCATTGTCATTAATTTTGTGAAAGGGCACAATGCAATCTAGCTGCTAGGGATCACCTCTCCTGACTGAATCTCATTGAGAGATAATTAAAGAGGGATGTTGTTCAGAGACATAAATCTTAACACTGCAGTAAGGTACTCCTTTTATCACCAAAAAGAATCATACTAGAAGCCTATAGAAAATTGTAAAAGCAAAAAGATATTTATATTCATATAATAAGAAAAAGTCTCTTCATGTGCCTGACTATATCCCTTAAAAAGAAATAGAAAACAATGTGAATGATGACATGACACCGATTTACTGTCCCTCACATCGCTACTAGACAGTTAGGTGTTAGTATCTGAACAACCTGCTCTAACAATCTCCCCAGAGCTTAAGCAGTTATTTGGACAGGAGCATTAATCAAATGACTTCCAATACATAATGTAAGATAGCAGCAGAAGACGGACTACCATAGGGCAATTGGCACATTGCACTTGATGACAAGTTGTTTTTCTTAACCCTATCTAAACTCCCAACTTATCAAGTTTTAAAGAACAATTCCATTAATAAAACAAAGGAAAATGGACAAAAAGCAATTACCTATGAATAGCCTTATGCAATTTTTTCATCCTTCACAGATTCAAGCTATCAAGGGTCGAGCTGTTTCTTATTATACGTGTATAGCTTTTTGATAATATAGCTGTAGTGACCTTGAGTGCTGAATTAAGCTGAAAGTTTATTTTCGGAGCTATTTGCAGCATCAAATCTTACAATCATCTTTAAAGTCTTTGCACCGAGCTCAGTAAGTGGTGCATAAAAAGGAAGGTCATCCATTTTTCTTTTTATTCAAAGTGTTTCACTGGCCTCTTCCTAAATAATTCTGACAATACAATATATCTGTACAACATTCAACTAGCAAGTGCTTTGAACAAAACGACTATATTCAAAGTTTTATGTTTGCAATACCATTAAAAGCAATGAAGCCATTGAAAAGTTATTAAATACATTTTTAACCCCTTGCTAACATCCTGGTGCATTTAAGGAATATGGCATGGGCTTAGGAATTCATCTATGACAAAAGTGTTGGGTTTGTTGTACAGTTGGCACCTATCATCAACAGCTAAAGCTAGGTTCACATTTAATTTTTAACATATTTAGCATGTAAGCCAGGAAAACTCACAATGCTAAACATGCTAAACTTTTCCATAGCCTTCTAAATTGGATAAAGGCTCAATGAGCATTCATTTGGCATGCATCTGATTAGAATAGATGGACAAACAGCTGAAAATAAAGTTTGAAACAGTGTAGTAGACTAAACAAAAACTTCTTTGGAATTTTGCTCCTTTCTATTCCTTTAGTGAGCCTTCTTTCAAGTCTATATACAGGATATAATTAAGGACAGGAGCTAAAAATTCATCTTTACATTTCGAGAGAATACTTCACTTGCTCTGTAAGTACAGGCAGTCCCCGGGTTACATACAAGATAGGGACTGTAGGTTTGTTCTTAAGTTGAGTTTGTATGTAAGTCGGAACTGTATACTTTATCATTGTAACCCCAGCCAAATTTTTTTTGGTCTCTGTGACAATTTGATTTTAAAAATGTTGGATTGTCATAAGAACCAGGATTAACAATAAAGCTTCATTGTAGACACCAGTGGTAACTGTTACAGCTGTTTATTGTAGCCTAAGACTAAACTACAGTAAATTGCCAACATCCAGAGGTCCGTTTGTAACTAGGGGTCGTATATAAGTCAGGTGTTCTTAAGTAGGGGACCGCCTATAGATAAAAACAGTAACGCATGAAGATTTTTTGTTAGCAAAGTATAGTGCAAGGTATATATATTACAAGTTTAATTCACTTTTAGCAGCACTGTCTGATGTCAATTGTGTTTAGTCACGGGCCTTCGGAGATCACCCATGTGCAATAATGCAATGCAAAATACTTGTATTTGTTAATTAAGTATATTAGAAAAATGTTTACCAAATTCTCCACACACAATATTAACCGCCATATTAACCTCTTGATTGTCAATGGCAGCATTTAAAAACGGTCCCTGTGAGATTGTAAGGTCTTTGTAAGACCCGATGCTTCATGGCTTCTGCCAATTTGTTACAATGTGCCTTTTGCACATTGTAATGCATACATTGTAGAAATGTCATATACTGCAATACAGTAGTAATGCAGTATATGGTAGGAACGATCAGACCATCTAGAGTTAAAGTATTGTAGATGGTTTAAAAATAAGTAACAAGGGGGCGTGGTTTGGCCGCGGAGAGAGATGGCCGCGTGAGCGCTGAGCTCCGTCCGCCCGACAGCCACCCAGCGACCAAATAAGCGGCTCCTCCGGCGATAATGCCGGGGAAAGCAACCGGACAGTCAGCGGCACCCCCGGGAAGGAAAAGGGGGGCCAAAGAAGCCGGCAATCGGCCGATTGGCCAGTTTTTCAGTGGAGGCTCCGGACGCAGCCAAGATGGCGCCGGCAGCGTGGCGCGAACACCAGCACCTGCCAGAGCCGGGAGCGACAGAACATCAGGGGGCACCACCGCAACACCTAGGAGAACCTCCCCCACATTCAAGGTACCTAACAGATGGAGCACCAGCTCCCAAATATCCTTTGTTCCCCAAGCTCCATCTCCAGCCCATATAGCAGATGACTGCAGCATGCCTCCCCTATGTCTGCAACAGGGCAGCAGCTCTGAATCTTCAAGCTCCCCTCCTCCACATGCAGCAGGGAGCTCCAGGTCTCCTACAAGCAGTCCAGCAAAACAAAAGCAGAAATGCCAAGATTCCAGCACTGAGGTGAGAGCTCAGTCTAACAATGATGGCTCAGTATCTGCAGAAACTGACAGGTTTGCATCCTTTCAAGCCTCAGATCAATATGTCTCAGAGAGTATGTTAAAATCCATGCTGGAGGCCCTTAGATCATCCCTACAGAAGGATTTATCATCTTTTATTAAACCTTTACAGTCAACTCTAGATGACATGGGTGAAAGAGTCTCTCATGTAAAGAATAAAATGGCGGACTTTGCAAACTCTTTTGATGATCTCGCAGACTCCCACAATGCGCTTGATGACAAGGTGTCCCTAATCCAGGCTAAGCAAACAGACATGGAAGATAGGGATAGGCGCAATAACTTAAAGATAAGAGGAATTCCAGAGACGGTGCCAAACTCCCAACTGAGAGGATTGTGCAGCAGATGACAAAACCCTAATTCCAGATCTTGTAGAATTGAAATGAGTATCGACGAGCTCATCGGGTACCAAAACCGCCAAATCTACCGACACGGTGCCCAGGGATTGTACTAGCGAGGTTCACCTTCTTCCATACCAAGGAACAATTACTTTCTTTTCAAGAAAATCCTCGGGCTTCCCTTCACCTTATGAGTCCAATTAAGCTGTTCGTAGATCTATCAGGCGGCTACCCTGCAGGCAGAAAAATTTCACAGCTGTCACCCAATTCTGCGGACAATGAAATTCCTATAGATGGGGTTACCCCACCAAGATATTGGTTAAATCAAAACAGCATATCGCGATCAAGTCGATAGAGGAAGGATTGGATCTTCTTGCAACATGGGGTATCCCAAAGAGGTTATAGTAAGAGCCGAAGCAGAACATCTGAAATCTCCAGGATAGACCCAGAGTGGCACGTCAGAGGAGCCACTTGATCCGTTTCTTCCCCAGCAGATATGTGGACATGGCGTCGGGTAAGACGTGGCTGTGAGGCCCACGTATCACTAATTTGGGTTTTTACTATTGTATTCCCCTCACGATACTTATATCTTAGATTCTGTACCGTACTGTTTATTTTAGTGTTACGTTTTAATGTTTAACACGTATAATTTGTTAGACCTGAATCACGATAATTATTTACTATACACCTGATACTAGGTTGGCTGCACCCTTACTACCACCAGAGGGCACTGTCACCACCAGTTCTACTGTAATATTACACAATGAGCATTAATAATGTCACTCAATTGTAAGGGGTTGACAGCCCTTTCAAAAGATCACTGTTCTGGAAGGAAGCTTTAAATAGCAAGGGGATCTAGTGTGTATACATGAAAAACTGTTTTTGCCAAGAATCCACCCAAATTTCACATCCCAAGTTCCACAAGTGCTTTTATCCACTTACAATAAGAAAAAAGAGGAGTCCTCCTTGCGTTTAAGATTCCTATCTTTCTGTCCACCAAAACATATGCCCACAAAGCCTTTATAAATTGTGATATGCTCCATAATAATATAGATTACACTGGTTAACTGTAGTCCCAATAGGAGACAGAAAGCTTTCTTTACCAAACTTTTTAAGAAAATTAAAGAAGTCAAGAGAGGTTCTCTACTCATTTGTGGGGACTTTAACTCAATAGGACATAACTCTTTCGACACTACTTCTCACACCCACCATAGAAACTTTACATTAAATCCAATGCTTTGGGAGCATGACTTATTCGATGTTTGGAGGGTGCAGCACACGTCGGAAAAAGACTACACTTATTTTTCAGCCAGCCATAGAACATACTCAAGGATAGATATGATCCTAACAGACAGATTTGTGCTAGATAAAACAACAAACTCCTCAATAGGGAGCATTCAGTGGTCAGACCACGCTCCCATAACAATCACCTTTACTGACGTTTATTCTTGCAACACGGACTTTGTTTGGCGGGCAAACACGTCCACCATAGCATCTACCAAACATAGCTCAGCGTTAGGGGAAAAATTAAAGGAATTTCTATCAAAAAATCACACGACAGAAGTCAGCCCTTTCTCGCTATGGCTAACACACAAAATGTTTGCAAAAGAAGAACTTACAATTCTTAATAGCAGACTTCGCAGAGAGAGAGAAAGAGAAATCACCTCCATTTTAATGCATATGCAATTTCTAGAAAGGGAAAACAAGCAAACGTTTTCACCATCACTTATATTAACCATAAACGAACTAAGAGAGCGACTAAATACTCTTCTCCTACATAAATATTCCACAGCCTTACAAAAACTTAAGATAAAATACTACTCGCAGGACCAGAAAGCAGGGGCCCTTTTGGCAAGACGCTTAAAAAAACGTAACCAGAAGTCTAAAATCCCTTTTCTATATCACCATGTCTCAGGGACTAAATTAATGTCCCCAAGAGAAATAGCTGATGCCTTCATGGATTATTATTCCAGCCTGTACAACTTAACCAAAGAGGGCGATACATCTCCCCCCTCCTCAGAGGCTATTGAAAATTTCTTAAAGAAACTACACCTCCCCAAAATAACTGAGAGTCAACTCCACCAGCTTAATGCCCCGTTAACGACATCTGAGATAGAAAAAACTATTAAAACAATACAAATCAACAAATCCCCAGGTCCCGATGGCCTTCCGGGCCTATACTATAAAAAATATGCATCCATACTCTCACCTTACATGAGGGATGTATATTCCTTAGCTGCTTCCACGGGGGAATTCCCTAAGGGGATGCTGGAAGCTATAATCATCACACTCCCCAAGCCAGGAAAATCCCCAGACAAAGCCGCCAACTTTCGCCCAATTTCCCTCTTAAATGAAGACGTAAAAATATACGCCAGAATACTGGCTAACAGATTAAAACTTGTCCTCCCGGGTTTAGTGGCTCCCGACCAAGCTGGCTTCACACCAGGCAGGCAAGCCTCAGACAATACAAGGCGCATTATTAATTTATTACAACACTGCGAACTACACAAAACTACAGCTGCCTTTGTTACAATTGACGCCGAAAAGGCATTTGATAGGGTCAATTGGGATTATGCCTTTGCCACCTTAAAAGCATTTGGCATGCTAATGGCCATCAAAGCTCTATACTCTCATCCATCACCACGGTGTTTTCATTAAGGTGGTGCGATCCAGGAATTTCCTTCTAAACAATGGTTACCAGACAGGGGTGCCCCCTTTCCCTATAACTCTTTGTTCTAACCATAGAAACCGTTGCCACAGCCATAATGATCTCACCTATGTCAAGGGAATTATGGGGTAGTCAAGACCACCGAATCGCATTATTTGCGACGATATAATACTTTATTAGTCATAACATAACACCTCACAGACCCCATATCTTTAACATTAGTCGAATACAGTCAAAGGTCTATTTATAAAATTAATAGCTCAAATCACAAGATTGCCAAGTGGCTTTCAGGCAAAAGAAACTGGATGGTACTAAATCAAAATACGTACTGGACTGGAGAGAGCACTTGCGTTGACTATCTGGGATCATATACATACCCTTGAGCAACACTAGTCAATACAACCACATTCCTTTGATCACCACATGACACAGAATAGAAAAATTACTTCCAAGCCCACTCTATCATGGTTGGGGAGTGACTACATACAAAAATGTTATATACCTAAATATCTCTATCTGTTTTCCACGATACCTATCTATACAAAATCCTTTTTGCTAAAACAAAAGCCCAACTGAACCAATTCCTCTGGCAAAACAATAACCAAGAATACTGATAAACTTTAACTAAACCCAGAACAGTGGGAGTGTAGAGTCCCTGAACCTCAGGACTACAGTCTACCGCAATCACTGAACCAATCGCAACACTGGTGGATAATTTACACCCAATCAAACGGGCGCACAATAGAGGAACGAATGCCCAGACTAAGGGCTCACTCAGGACCCAGACTACTATCCCTCGCTTGGACATAAAACACCCCAGTCTAAATATTTCCACAATACAAGCAATCGACAGCTGCGCCAGTCAAGAAAAACGTTCTAAAGCTACATCAACCATGCCCCTACGACAGATCCCTTTAGCAACTATAGAAACTGAACATTCCTAATCTGAACTTATCCTCTCTGCACTATTTGGGACTTCACTCATACGGCATATTGGTCAGGGGAAGCCTAGCTCCATTTTAACTGTTAATGAGGAATATCTATCCGGTAAAGGATTTACCCATATATGGCATTCCGCCACCTATTGCAGGACCTGGCAATTCCAAAGGGCCCACATTGAGATTCTATTTAGCCAAAACTACGAAACAACTATAGCTTTAAAAAAGGTTTTCTATATTCTACAACATGCTTAGTAAGGAAAAAAATCAATTTCAAAGCTTCCCCTAATATGATATCGTTGGGAACAAAGTCTTAATGCGAAATTTACAGATGACCAATGGAAGGAAGGGGCCCTGCAAATGGCTATAGGCGCATGCTTAGATGTACCTCACACCTGTAGAGGGCGGATTATAAAGACTCACTTTAAGGGGTATTTCAATCCCTATAGGCTTAATAAAATACCTCCCACATCATCCACCCTTTGCTGGAGAAAACTGTGGCCAAACAGGGCACAGCTATTGCAAGTTGATTTGTCAGTGCCGCTTATTCATGAGCTCTGGGAATGAAACAGTAGACATGATAACAGAATTACTCAGACCAGGTGAGCGTATCACCCGCCACAGCGTTGCTCCTAATAGACGTCAATAAAGTTTACTCCACCTGTAGGATAGTGGTCCACCACCTTTTAATGGCCACTAAACTTACAATCACGAGACACTGGAAGGAAACGAATAGCCCGAAAATAGAAGAAATCACATCTTTAGTCAATTCCAGCTGTAAATATGAAAAGGCTATATCATTCCAAAACCACACACACCACAAATTTGTAAAAACATGGAGTGTCTGGACAGCAAGCCCATACTTCAAGGAATAAAAACATCTTGTTTGCGTGTACAATTCAGGTCGTTACTAGTAAAGTTGGTTTGTTTTGCTGACCTTACTAATTCTCCTTTTTGTTCGGTTCCTGGAGGCTATGCTACTGTAAATGCGAATGGAATAATGCTTGTTCCCTCCTACCTGAGTTAATGTTGTAATACTTTTTGTTATATATGTGGAAAATTTGAACCATCTCTCTGTAAAATGCTATGGTAGTTGAACTTTGAGGAGCAGATAAAGTCAAAGCTGACGAGTTAAGAAGTTACGGATATCCTAGACTATTATGGCCAATCTACAGGCTTGTTGTCATGGGAAAAGAAGTGTCAAGTACAGATGTATTATATCGCTGTAACAATGATTTACACCTGTTAAAAAGAAACGATATTTGTCTCTTTTTCCATGTATTTTTGAAAAATTTAATAAAAATATTATAAAAAAAAAAAAATAGAATGGGTCAGTAATAGAGATGAGCGAGCACTAAAATGCTCGGGTGCTCGTTATTCGAGACTAACTTTTCCCGATGCTCGAGTGCTCGTCTCGAATAACGAGCCCCTTGGTCCATTGTGATATCGTAGTTTTAAAAGATTATCGGTAGTTAGTTTTGTGGTTCTTTGAAAGTAATTTTGGGGGGTATGAGAAGGAATGAAAGTTGTGGCGTATCCGCTCTACAAGTCCTACACTCTGGCTATGTGTAGAATGGTATAGTTGAAAGATGTTTGCTAGTAAAACATAAATGCGTAAGGGGTATAAATCTTGTTGAAATAAGAAGGCCTACCTTTAAGACATAGGTTTCGTTCCTAGACTGCATCAATAGCTGGGATAACTATGTGAGTAGAAGCGTAAGATTAATAGCCGACATCGCTAAATATCTGCCCGTATCCAAGGTAATTCACCTAAGCCAGCGTCCCGTTTAATGTTGAGGGTTTAGGGGGAGAACGGCGTGTTCTGTACATGGTCATGAAGTTTGTGAAAGAGCACAATGTCAATCTAGGCTGCGTAGTGGAGCACCTCTCCTGACTGGAATACTCATGAGAAGATAAATTAAAGGAGGGATTTGTTCACGAGACATAAAGTCTATAAACTGCAGTAGGTACGCAATCTTTAGTCACCAAAAAATCATATAGAAGCCATAGAAAATTGCTAAAAAAGCAAAAAGATATTATATGCTTATATAATAAGGAAGAAAGTCTCTTCAATATGCTGGACTATGTCTCCTTAAAACGAAATAAGGGAAAACACAACGCTTGTGATGATGACGATGACAACGCATGTTACTTCCCGTGCTCGACGCTACTAGACAGATTCGTGGTGTTAGTATATGAACGACCTGCATCATAAAACGTCTCCCCAGAGCTTAGCATTATACGGGGCAGGTAATTCAGAATACTTCCAATCCATAATGTAGAATAGCAGCAAAAGACGACTGTACCTAGGGCAATTCAAAATTGCATTGGATGACAAGTTTGGTGTTTCGATAAGGCCCTTAGGTCTACACTTCCCACTATATATCAAGTTTTAAAGACAATTCCATTAATAAAACACAGGAAAATGGACAAAATGCAATTACCTAATAAAATAAGCCGGGTTATGCAGTCGTTTTTCATCCGTCACAATGTCAAAGGCTATCAAATGTCGATCTGTGGTTGACTTAGTAAAGGGAAAAAAAACGTGTAGTAGCGCGGTATTTGATATATAGCTGGGGGGAAATGATTGACCGTTAGAGTTCTTAATAATGCTGAAAGTTATTTTCGAAAGAAATCGAGTCATGATTTTGGCAGCATCAAGGGGTCTTACAAATCGATACTTTAACAAGTGGCTTTTGCACCGGCTCAGTGAGTGGTTTGCATGAACAAGGAAGAGTCCATCCATTTTTCTTTGTATTCAAGTGTATGCCGGTGCATCTAGTCCTAAATATTGGAAACATACTAGAGATATCTTACAAACATGGTCGGGAACTAGCCAAGTGACTTGGAACAGGAACCTATATTCAACGTTTTTATGTTTTGCATACCATAAGAGCATGAATCCATGAAAAGAATGTGTTAAATTAACCTTTTATAACCCCTTGCTAACATCCTGGTGCATTTAAGGAATATGGCATGGGCTCAGGAATTCAGCTATGACACAAGTGTTGGGTTTGTTGTACAGTTGGCACCTATCATCAACAGCTAAAGCTAGGTTCACATTTAATTTTTAACATATTTAGCATGTAAGCCAGGAAAACTCACAATGCTAAACATGCTAAACTTTTCCATAGCCTTCTAAATTGGATAAAGGCTCAATGAGCATTCATTTGGCATGTGTCTGATTAGAATAGGTGGACAAACAGCTGAAAATATAGTTTGAAACTGTGTAGTAGACTAAACAAAAACTTATTTGGAATTTTGCTCCTTTCTATTCCTTCAGTGAGCCTTCTTTCAAGTCTATATACAGGATATAATTAAGGACAGGAGCTAAAAATTAATCTTTACATTTCGAGAGAATACTTCACTTGCTCTGTAAGTAGATAAAAACAGTAACACATGAAGATTTTTTGTTAGCAAAGTATAGTGCAAGGTATATATATATATATATGTATATATATATATATATATATTTATTTATATCAACTGTTCTACTGATTAATGAAATTTGATTACAAGTTTAGTTCACTTTTAGCAGCACTGTCTGATGTCAATTGTGTTTAGTCACAGGCCTTCGGAGATCACCCATGTGCAATAATGCAATGCAAAATACTTGTATTTGTTAATTAAGTATATTAGAAAAATGTTTACCAAATTCTCCACACACAATATTAACCGCCATCGGTGTTAACCTCTTGATTGTCAATGGCAGGATTTAAAAACGGTCCCTGTGAGATTGTGAGGTCTTTGTAAGACCCGAGGCTTCATGGCTTCTGCCGATTTGTTACAATGTGCCTTTTGCACATAGTAATGCATACATTGTAGAAATGTCATATACTGCAATACAGTAATAATGCAGTATATGGTAGGAACGATCAGACCATCTAGAGTTAAAGTATTCTAGATGGATTAAAAATAAGTAACAAAAATTTTTTAAAAAAGTAGTATAAAAAAACAAAAAATTCAAATCACCACCCTTTACCAGGAACTGATATAAAACTAATTAACTAAACAGTTAAAATCAGAGACATGTTAGGTATCACCGCACCCCTAAATTCCCAATCTATTAAAATATAAAACGGTTATGCCTGCAGTGAACCCCATAATGGAAAATAGCACACGATTTTCCAAAATACTACTTTTGCACAATTTTCCTTCACATAAAAAAAAATTATAAAAAGAGATGGCAAAAGGTCACACAGTCCTCAAAATAGAAACAATGAAAATGTACACAAAAGGATGAAAAAGTTATTAGCGGCAAAAAATGGCAAAACAATTTTTTTTTTCGTACACATTGGGGCACATTTATAATGGACTCTGAACATTCTTTTAGTTGTAAGCTGCTTGCACAGGTATTTAAGAAGTTGCACAATAAATGTGTCGCACACATTTTGTGGTGCAGCTGCACTAGCCAATTAGGAGGCGTTTCAGCACTCAGTTAGACCATGCACCTGATTTAACATAAAAAGTCTGTCGCAGGCCCTATGTTAAAGGGGCACCACAAAAAAGTTGGTGAACTCTGTCTGGCTAATGCAGGGAAGTGCCAGATTCACGATTTCTGATGCATGTCCTTAATGAATCTGGTGCACGGAACAATTTACACAGACAGCGCACTTTTAGTGCAATTTCCCACATTCTTAGTAAATGTGCCCCAGTGTTTTCATTTTTGAAAGTGTATTAAAACACAATAAATACTATATAAATTTGGTATCTTCGTTATCCTACCAAACTAAGTAATAAAGTAGAGATTTAATTTGGAGTACACATTAAAAGTCGTTAAAACTGACCCCAAAATAAAGTGGAGAAAGATAATATTCTTATATTTGTTATCCAAAGTCTCCTTCCACCAAATTTTTCTAATGAGCCAGAGCCGTTCCATGCTGTAGCTTCATAGGCTGCTACACTGTGCAGGAGCTCATATCCCTATCCACTGTTCCCTCAGCACTTCCCCTCCGCCCTGCCTGCTGTAATATTATTGCAGAAGAGGAAATTTTAGCAGATAGTGTAAGGTGGGAATTGCTCCTGAGAAGTGTAACAGCTTATTAAGCTACACCAGGGGTCCCCGAAGTTTTTACATAGGGGGCCATTCACTGTCCTTCTCAGACTGTTGGAGGGCCAGACTAAAGTTTAAAATTAAATAGCGGTATATGTGACCACATCCATAATACACTGGGCCCTGCCCCCAATTAATTATTTAATATACTGCACCCCTTGTGAACTATTTTATATATTGGCCCAATTAATTAATTGGGCCAATGAATTATTAAATATACTGGTAATTCTCTCCATTACTTATTGAATATGGTCCCCCATTAATTACTAGACTGCACCTTTTAATTAATTATTTCCTATACCCCTACCATTAATTACTTCCTATGCTGCCCCCCCACCATTCTTTCCTATGCTGCCCCCCACCATTAATTATTTCCTATGCTGCCCTCCACCATTAATTATATCCTATGCTGCCCTCCACCATTAATTATTTCCTATCTTGTCCCCCCACCATTAATTATTTCCTATACTGGCCCTCATAGTTATTTCCTATGCTGCCCCCCACCATTAATTATTTCCTATACTGCCCCTAATAATTAATTATTTCCTATGCTGTCCCCCAATTAATTATTTCTTATACTGCCCCTCATAATTAATGATATACTATGCTGCCCCCCACCATTAATCATTTCCTATGCTGCCCCCTGCCATTAATTATTTCCCTGCTTCCCCCCCACCATTAATTATTTCCTATGCTGCCCCTCCACCATTAATTATTTACTATACTGACCCTCATAATTAATTATTTCCTATTCTGCCCCCCAATTAATTATTTCTTATACTGCCCCTCATGATTAATTATTTTCTATGCTGCCCCTCATAATTAATAATTTTTTATGCTGCCCCTCATAATTAATTAAGTCATATATTTGGCCCCCGGCCGCCACAATCTTTTTTACTGCCATTTTTAATAAAAAATTAAAACCCTGTACTCACCTAAGTCTCCCGCCGCACGTCTTCTATCTTCTTGCCGTGTCTGGGCAGGAAGGGTCCGTGTGATGACTTCATCGCGCAGCCACGCATTCCAGTTCATGGAGTGATGTGAGCCGGGGTTGTCTTCTGGCCACATTGCTCCAGTAATAGTGCTCGAGAGGCCGTTTCTGGCCGCATCGAGTACTATACAGTGATGTGTAGGAGCTTCCTGTCTGGATGGACGGAGGCTCCTGCCCAACTGTCGAAGGCCGCGGGGTTCCGGTGCTGGCGTGCCAAGCGATGGGGGCTGGATAAAATAATGGTAAATTGTCTTTAATAAATTGGCATAAGTAAATTCCTAGGAAACTCAGAAAAGATGGCAGCCCTACAATCGTGGATGGAGCATTGAACAAAAGTTGTACAACCAGGAAAGAAAGAGAGAATAAAAAAAAGTGATATATTTTTAATGGTTTTATTTTAAAAAAAAAAGAAAATTGGCAAAACGTTTACTTTTGAGTGGACAACAGAAGTCAACATCTATAGGTGAGATTGACATTCTCTATTGATCAGAATTTTCCTGATTCAACAGAATAATGAAAATTACCTTAATTTTTACAGACGTCATACCGCTCTCCCATGTGTGTTCAACTCCATCCAACTTTCTTATGTAAAGATTTTGTAAGATATAATTTACAAACGATGCACCACTGCCTATGTAAATTTCTATTGTTGTTATCAGTAAAGTCTAACATACTTGATATTTGTAACGCACCAGCCTGTTCTCAGCTTCATGCCAGAATAAAAGAATGACAATTACATATTCGGCACTGAAGTACTTTGTAATGCAAAAACCTCCACATTTTTTACTTTATTTTATCAAAAATATTTGAATACATGCTGAGCTTTAATTTGTTCATTACTTTGGTCAAACTTGACTTTCTTCTTGAAATATAAAAGACATCTGGAAGATTGTTTTCCAGTTTAGTGTAGCAGAAAGAAAGTAATATTTTGTTCTCAAACATCACACACATTTATAGAACGCTGATGTATGTCTTAGCATCTGATGTGCCAAAGTGAGTCATATCCCTGACAGAAGGATGGGAAGAAAATATAAGTGCACATGCTGTAGGGTAAATGTATAAAATGGGCATACGGTAGTATAAAACTGATGTATGTTAGAAGGTCTCACAGAGAATAGAAGGATGTGATGAAATGTGTAACTTACAGCCTTAGGTGTGTTTTTGAAATAAAATCGCCACCTGCAAAGCATGCAATCCATACATCTGAGCAGACAAAGGACATAATGCTTTAACTTTTTTTTTCTCAGGGACATAAAATCCAATATTTAAGATTGACTTCTCATTATTATTTATTTTTATATTAGGGTGGATCATTCAAAAACCAATTCTTCATCATAATCACAGTAGCAAAACTCAAGCCAGGATGAGCAGCAAGCCTGAAGCCATGGCTTCCAAATGACATGGTTCACTGTTAACTGATTATCTACCACTGGGATATTTTCTCTATGATCCTTTGTTGCGTCCTCTATTGTTCTTAGAATATTATAAAAATTAGGTTCCGTCTGTGGTCCGAGAGGATTCTTTTCACCTGGATCTTTGGACAGATCAAAAAGTAATGGAGGATCGTGCTGATTGATAAGATGTCCACAGCAGGGGCACACATGACTATTGAAACATCCTTCAGAATCCTCTGGATGAAAGATAGGAGAAAAGAAAAATGCTTTCCAAATAGAAGAACCTGGAAAAATAAAAAGAGTAAGGTGAGAAGACATACTTAAAAATATTCTTAAAAATGTTTCACTGCCATCCTCATGCTGCCCTGATTTGCAAATATTGCATGATTAAGTACAATTGACAGTGCGTAGACTAGGAGGCTCCGTATGTTTTTAACTAATTAAGGTATATTTACATATATCATTCTAAGCTTCTGAAGGACATCTACCATCAGATTTACTGATAGTAGATGTCAAAAAATGACTTGCTCATCCCGTCTGTCAGGGGAGGATGATGCTTCTATGAAGTCTTATTCTAAAAAAGATTTTACAAATATATTCAAATGAGTCGGAGGCGCTCAGGGATATGTCACCCAAATGCCCTGGCAAAATATGCTCGTCCCCTCCGTGTTCATGCCACATGACCCCGCCCACCTGTCTGCTGACATCATGATTGGAGGGTGGGGCCAGAAGCCATGAATACAGAGGGGGGACTTCATAAAAGTGAGATCATCCCCTGACAGACCGGTCGAGCAAGTAAATTTGGGACATCCACCATTTGTAAATCTGATGGTAGATGTCCTTTATTGACATGTATTACTTTTCAGCAAAGAAAGCTTATTAAGGACCATATTCAGGGAAAACATTTGTAAAAATACACAGTAATTGTTTTATAAAGCCCCTAATTTTTCAGCACACTTTGAATGATAATAAAAGAATCTTTGAAATAGATCTTATCAGCCCTGATGTCTCCCCTTTTCTTGATTCTATCATTCTCCCACCTTTTATGATTTTCCCTCTGAAGTCTCTGCTGTCTTTCCAGCAACATGGACAAAAGCTAATTGAGGTGTAAGACTTCAATAAAGGGGTTTGCGATGTGTAAGAAAGTTTACCATGATAAGTACAATACTCTAATAGGTTTACTCATATTTTACTTATATTGGTAAGTAGAAATTACATGGCCTGCCAACAGCAGGACTCAAGACTTCCTGTGTCTCTGGAGGCTGTGCATTCATTACTCTATGCATGCTTTGGCATACTAAGTAGAGATGTGGCAAATGTTACCTATTTGTTGCTTAACTGACTATGAGTCTAAAAAGTAGATAATTTCAATTTGGAAAACACATTTCCAATATTTTTTTTTTAAATTACAAACAATGCTGACCTACCACAAGATGAAACGTAAAGGGGCAAATTTACTAAGAACAGTGCAAACTGCATTATGTGCAATTTACCTGTGTATAGTGCAGCATGCACCAGATTCAGGATTTCTGGAGCATGTTCTTCATGAATCTGGTGCCTTCTGCACTGCCCCAACCGAGTGCACCACTTTTTTTAGAGCACCTTCATTCTAGGGCGTGCAACACAATTCTGTCTGTGCACAATCCGACTGAGCACCGGAATGCCCATTTCACTGCAGAAATTTGTGGCAGACACTTCTTCAATAACTGTACAAGCAGTTTGCACCTAAAAGAACGTGTAAAGTCCAATAGAAAATGGCAGTAAATTTGCTCCATTGTGTCACAAAAACAAACAAACAATTTCAGTATCTTTGGGTTGTGTTAATGTTTTCCAAAGTAATAACCAAATAAAGTTTCAGATGTCACATTTGAGTCTTAAGACTAGCTTTGTCCTTGAAGGGTTAAACTATCTTTGTCAATTTTCTCTTTATTTCCTCAAGTTCCGCTTGTGATATAATGAAAATATGTAACATTTTGCTTTAAAAATGAACACAAGATATAATGAAAATGTAATGTGCATCATGAGTCCCTTAATGTTCACAATAAACTGATGTTAAATGAATATAAATTTCTACTTTCAGTACTTTTTACTTATTAAACGGTTACTAGGGAGAAGCATCCACTATATCATTATTACCAGAATGCCAACATATACTGTGCCAATGACATTTAATGATGGTTATACTCTTTTCCTTCTGTAGTTAGAAATCAAAGGCGTGAAATATGAGCTATGAAATATACTGTACACCGAGCAGAAGGGAGACGGCAATGAATACAAAATGAACCCCGCAAAAGACATCGGAATTACACGTGCTGCATGAAAATACATTAGCTATTTAAATGATTTGAGGCAAGAAAAGATACTTGTGTTAACGTTTAAAATATTCAGAAATTCAGACATCACCACAAGAGAAACGCAATACAAAGATGTAAGGTAACAGCGTAGAGGACATCAGAACATTCATAATGGATCAGAAAAGATTTCAAGAAGGCTCCATTTTTGTTTGTAGATAACTTTCCGGATCATTTACCTTAATCTACATCATCGTATCATAACTCTGCTCAATGAGAAGGCACTAAGTGTACAGTAAGGACAGGATAAAGCATGTAGTAAAACAAACAATACAATCCATAAAAAGCGGAACTCTTATATACATTCAGATAAAACTGAACACTTAGATTTGTGTAGGGAGGTGCCATATTCATGTGTCATTCCATACAGTAGGAATATTAGCAGATTGCTAAAAAGTTACAGTCTCTATCTCTGGTCAGTCAAAATAACTGAATATCTAGCTGCTATACTAACTGGATGTAAAATTCAATTTACATAGAAAATTTTTTCTAGTGTACACATTCATCCAATATTATACCTTAAGTTGTACTACTTTAATCTTTACATTTGAGATTTTAGGAAATTTTAAATTTCTGGTAGTGTGTTTGTCTCACGGGTGCCCCTGCAATCCATGTTGCGGAGCGCGAGTGCACCCGTGCTCTACTGCCACTGCCCCACTCCCCCCGGGTCAGTACTGCCCTGTCCTGGCTCCTGATGGCTCCTTCACTGTCCCATCCAGGCTGCAGGTCTGTCTTCTGTGTAGGCCGTGCGCTCCCGCTACTATGGCGCGCACGAGCATACTCTCTAAGAATTTAAAGGGCTTATTGGCTTGGTATTCCTGGCTCTGCTATATAGCCTGGCTACTCCCAGCATCCCCTGCCGGATCTTCATGTCCTGTTACTGTAGAGAAAGCCCTCCGTGTTCCCGAGCATTTCCAGATGCCTCCGTGTATTCTGTGTTTCCCGTGTTCTGTGTTGTTCCCGTGTTCCTGTGTCCTGTGGCGGTCCTAGTGTCCTGTGGCGGTCCTGGTCTCCTGTGGTGATCCTGTTGTCCTATGGTGGTCCTGGTGTCCTGTGGCAATCCTGTTATTCTGTGTCGGTCCTGGTGTCCTGTGGTGATTCTGTTGTCCTGTGGCGATCCTGTTGTCCTGTGGCGGTCCTGGTGTCCTGTGGAGGTCCTGGTGTCCTGTGGTGGTCCTGGTGTCCTGTGGCAATGTGACAGTTTGTTTACATCCTGGAAATGGATTAACCCCTTTGGGACTTAGACTATTTTGGCCTCTAGGACGCAGCCCCAATTTTTAAATCTGTCGTGTGTCACTTTAAGTGGTTATAGCTTTGGAAAACTATAAGATATAAAAATCCTTTTCTTTCAAAGTTCTAAATAACTTTTAAAGCAGATAGTCATAGCACCCACATTAATTCATAACTTACATTACCCAACTGTCTGCTCTATGTTGACATGTTTTTTTAACATTCTAAGCATTTTACTAGAATGTTATGAGGCTTAGAATTTGGAGTGCCATTTTTAACATTTTTTTGGAAAATCACCAAGATCCGTATGTACGTAAGGACCTGTTCAACTTTCAATTGACTGGAAGAGGCCTAAATAATATCAAGACTGATAAATTACCCTATTATTGAAACTACATCCTTCCAGGTATGAAAAAGAACTTTTAAGAAGTTTGGTAACCCTTTAGATGTTTTGTAGTGGTTTAAACAAAATGGAAATGCAGTCTACAATTTTTTTGGACATTACATTCATTTTGGGTGGAAAAATAAAAATTTGCAATAGATTAAATGAAAAAAAGGCTTACAAAGTTTGATACTTAAATTCTCCTGAGAATACACTACATTTTCTTATTTTAGGTGGACCTTTGAGAGCTTATTTTTTTGCCAATAAGATGCACTTTTCTGGTACATAATTTTGGGGGCATCTTTAGCTAATTGGTGAGATTTAATTAACTCTTTGTTGGTGGAGGAAATAAAAATCATCAATTTTTTGGAAATTTTTTTTGGAATTTTTTTTGGCCTGTACCATACCATAAACATAAACAAAGCGTCCATCTCACCCACAAAGCTCTTGGTTTCCCAGTGCACAGAGAAGTAATCTGAAGTTCATTGGTTCAACAGCATACAAAAGGAAAAAAACCCTAGCACATAAATGGGGATCCGTAAAAAATAGTAGCTTTATTTAATCCACATAAAAACCCAGACATCACAATCATGGACACAGCAAAAAAACGATGTGTTTCGTTCCTTCCGGACTTAGTCATGGTTTGCCAGTTTTTTCCTTTTGTATACCATAAACATAGTATATGATTTTTATTCTATGGGTCACCATGATTATGAAAAAACCTTATTTATATAGATTATTTTATTTTTTTCTCAATTTTACTGAATAAAAAGTAATTTGGCATAAATGTTGTTAATTTTAGAATTAACTTTTTTTCATATGCATAACTTATCAGCTGACAAATCTGGTTAAGGGCTTATTTTCTGTGAGAAGAGTTATTCTTTTTAGTTATTTTATTTTGGAGCGCCTAACATATTTTATCACTTTTTAGAGCATTTTTTAAAAGGTATTAGTTAAAAATTATCTTGTTTCGTAACTTTTTTTGTGTTTTTTCCCTGAAGTTTATTGTGCAGGTTCTGTAATGATTGGGGCAGATTTATCAAGCTGTCTTAAAGTCAGAATATTCTTAGTTGCCAAGGGCAACCAATCACAGCTCCCCTTTAAAATATTCATGAGCACTGGTAAAATATAAGCTGAGCTGTAATTTGTTGCCATGGACAACTAAGAATATTCTGACTTTTAGACAGCTTGATAAATCTGCCCCATTCTGTTTTATTCTGTTTTACCAAATATGTGAGTTTTTTGTGTATTTGTGTTTTTTATACTTTATTAAGTGTTTGTATGGGTAAGTGACATGTTAGGGGCTTATTTTATTTATTTATTTATTTTATTCTTATGTTTAAACTTTACTTTTTTTTAGCTTTCTTTACTTATACAAACTTGAACCAGCATTGCTCTATACAATACACTTCTCTACAATACTAATTAATTATAGAGCAGTTTAAACTGTCTGGCATGGAGACACGTGTGCAGACAGTTTACAGTCAGACACTGAAGGTCACTCGGCAGACCTCGGGGCTGCCCAGGAGAGTATCGGATACCCCGGTAAGTGGCACAGGGGATCCAATCCATAGGAGAGAGATCCTTACAGCTAATCAGCTCCAATCTCGAGTATTAGAGTACGGTGTCAGCTGTAATAGAACAGCTGAACAGCCCGCAGCCGTTTCTTCTGGTGCCGGCTCCATTCTTGAGTCGGTGCCAGAAGGGGAACGCAATAGAACTTCCTTGTATGGAAAGTATCTTCCCGCTGGGACATAATATTATATCTAGGTGTGCATATGGGTTAAAACCATTATAGACAACATAAGAATCATTTTAACTACCCATAATTATATAAATTCTGAAAGTATAAATCAGTCAAACTCTCAAAATTGTACTCTTTGTAAACAGGATTTCATTCAATGAATTCAGTTTTTTACAGGAAATGTAAAATAAAGCTCCAAAATATAAAAGTTCATATGTGCTGCTGATGAATACAACTAGAAATTCTACATGCTGTATGTACCTGAATATAAGCCAAGTTATATAGATGCAACCTCAAAATACATTGACATGGGAACTTTGACAGGGGCAGAGACCTGTAAGTCTTACAAAGGCAGAAGGTTTTTGGCATCAGCAAAAGACAATTGTAATATGTAGTGAATTGGCAACACAAATAATGCAATGGACAATATCAGGATAACATGAAAAAGTTAATGAAAAAGTTACTTAATATACCTGTTCCAACTTACATACAAATTCAAATTAAGAACAAATCTACAGAACCTATCTTGTAAAAAAAAATGGGGACTAAGACTGTTTCTTCAACCGGGTAATGGCCCTGGGTGCAACCTGGTGGAAGTAACAAGGGGTACCTGCAGCCGCCCACTACCACCAGTGGCTGCAGTGTTCTAGGGCTACATATATACTGGAGGGGTGGCTGCAGTGTGCTGGAACTACATATATACTTGGGTGTGGCTGCAGTGTACTGCAACTACATATATACTGCGGGGAGCTGCAGTGTGCTGGGGCTACATGTATTCTGGGGATGTGGCTGCAGTTTACTGCAACTACATATGTACTGGGGAGGTGGCTGAAGTGTGCTGAGGCTACATGTATACAGGGGATGTGGCTGCAATGTGCTTGGGCTACATGTAAAATGGGGATGTAGCTGTGATGTGCTGGGCCTACATAAATACTGGGGGAGTGGCAGAGGCTACTCATATACTGGGGGGTGACTGTATGGTGCTTGGCCTACCTATATTCTGGGGGAGTGGAAGCAGTGTGCTGGCTCCCAATGCACTAGGGGTGCAGTGTTCTTGATACCTAAATACTGGGGGCAGTGTGCAGTGTGACTGTGAACTGGTCCTGGTGCTGTGCTTCTGTATAAAGTCTGGTTCTAGTATTGTACTCATGTATTGAACTCCATGCTGGTGCTGTATTCAAGTACTTATCTTTGTTCAGGTGTATATTTGTAATTATTCTATAATAATTATTCAAGACTTGGACAATATTATAATTTGTAGATTTTGAAAACACACTGTACAATTAAATTAAAGAGGACACTGTATATGTTAGAATTAATTTGGGGTAAGTAATGTCTAAGGTACCTTAGTGGGATAGTGCAGCAAACACTATAGTCCATACATAAATGCACATCTTTAATATTTTAAATGACTTTTGGGAAAAGGGGGGGATTGTTTGAGATAAGACCTGTACAGCAAATTACCTAGAAACTGCCTGTATATACAGGCAGTCCCCGGGTTACATACAAGATAGGGTCTGTAGGTTTGTTCTTAAGTTGAATTTGTATGTAAGTTGGAACTGTATATTTTATCATTGTAATCCCAGCCAGAACTTTTTTGGTCTCTGTGACAATTGGATTTTAAAAATGTTGGGTTGTCATGAGAACCAGGATTAACAATAAAGCTTCATTACAGACACCTTTGGTAACTGTTATAGCTGTTTATTGTAACCTAGGACTAAAGTACAATTAATTACCAATATCCAGAGGTCTGTTTGTAACTAGGGGTTGTATGTAAGTCGAGTGTTCTTAAGTAGGGGACCGCCTGTACATGTCGTGGAAAATTTTAGATTTAACAGTGCTAAAGAATTATGGCTCTTGTATTACAAAGCCCAAGCTAGAACAGTTAGTAGTAAAGATGTATCTTTTACATAGTTTCCCACTGAAGTTCCTGTATGAGATCCTCGGCAGGGAAACGGCTAATGTCATATAGTCTACAGGGAAAGGGTAGAAAGCCATTGAAGTTGTTAAAGGTGGTGTTCGATACTTGAACACAATCTATATTCGATTTGCCAACTTTGATCCTTGCCAAACGTGGCATAATGTGGATGATACATATTAAGTATTGCTACTGTTGTGTGTGTTAGCCATAACTGAAGTCCCTCAGTTAACGAAAAAAAAACCTGCACAAAAATTGTTAAAGGTTAAAAAAATTCATTGTGGTACATCAAACATCCAACTCATTTGGACTGTATCACAAGCATATTCAGAACAAGATACAAAACAAAATACAATTTAAAAATTCTTATATTTTGCCTATAATAGGCTGTTCAGCACAAAATAAAGTAGAAAGGGAACAATCTCTTGGATGCTGAAGATATTAAAGAATTAATCCATAATCATTACTGAAAACACACAGTCAATTAAATACAGTCACTGTGGGTGGCCATATAGAGACATGTGGGAAAGATACCTTATAACAGAGTTTCACAAAGTTATGTTTTTTATATAGTAGATGGTCATCTCTTACAACATATTTCAGGATATTCCCCTATATTAAAAGGGTTCCCCTATATTAAAAGGGTTGGCCACCAGGGTCAGTACAGGACTCTAAAAGGTTCACCACATTGTATCTTGCATTCATTTTACTATTTCTGATAAGTGATTTATTGTGCGTGCCAATTATTCATGAAACGGTAGATTTTCCAATACCAACGGTGGACACATTTTATTTTACAGTCAGACTTGTATGTTCATTAAGAGTAATAATTCTAAACCTCTTCCGTGGAGTAATTAACCATTTTTACAGTCACACTGAGAGAAAAAGTACACGAAACCACTCCTCACAGAAACAAGCTCTCACCTGAAGCTGTGGGGGCAGCTAGCTGTTATTTTCTGACTAAAACCAGTCAAACCACATTTTGTTACTTACTCAGGTTTGTACACTTACACCTGTTCAAAGCAGTTAAAACTGGTTTGAATCACTGACTGGTAACCAACTTACGATTTTATTTTTAAAAATGCTTTGTCCCAATTAATTTGCACAGCATTGTATGTACATTGTAATTTAAAAATGACAAAATGGCATAGAAGTGTAATTTATGTTGTTTTTGTTTTTAGAATATAAAATCCAACTAGTATTTAATTTTTTATAATGCAGAACTTATTGGCCTAGATAATCAAAGAGTTCTAAGGTTATGTACTCCTTATCTCCCGTTTGCTTGCATGAGAGATAAGGAGTCCAAACATTAGCCCCCTTTGATAAATCTAGTTCTTTGAAGTTTAGCTTCAGAGCAAGATTTTTTGTTCTAGTATTCATTTTTCCCTAGCCCTGTTCCTCAGTGATAGCTATGATGTATTTGAGAATTTTGATCACATCATGATTACAGATTATGTATGGTTAAGAACTAGAACTCCATTTCAGACATTTGCAATTATTACTGAACCAAGCTCTGTTATATCATCAAGTGAAAATTACATTTATTCTTCTTAATTATTCTTTAAATATGAAAACTTTTATCTATAATAAGCAGTAACATGTAACTCATTCAAGCTCGACCCACAGGGTAAATTTAAATGCAGTTTATTAGTAGCGGTTAAGGTGTAATCAAACATTGTGACTTGGATAGTAGTAGTTGCTTCTTTTATACCATATGAAGAAAAGAAAATATACAAATTGAACATGAATATTTGTAAGAATTTTAGTTAATGATTAAACCCTCAACTAGGAAGGCCTTTTTGGTTATTTAGTTTCCATTCTTTGCTCCCCACCCTCAAAAATCGGTAAATCGGCAATACCGATTTACTGGTATTGCAGTATATTGAGATTTCTGTATTCAGGCAACATCTGTAGTGGTCTGTGAATAAGAGACAAATACAGATGCTGCCTAAAGACAGGGCTGGGACATGGCTGTCTTGCCAGCTAATCAGAATGAAGATGGCGGTGCCCATGCACCACTGACATTTAAATACCCACGGCACCGTTGCAGCAACATTTAAATGGTTAACATAGTGTAAGTGATATCAGCCCATAAGACCTCTTCATACTCCGCCTTCTGCATCAGGACATTCAGGATCGTAAAATTGCGATAGAGTGTTAAACTGTGATCTCTTTAGGTCACTGTGTCTCTTCTCGAAATGTGACATCTTTCAGTTTTCACAATACAGCCTCATGCCCCAGCTAAGAACCCTTTTTAAAAAGAGCATTAATAGATTATATTAGATTAGTTCATATAGATTATATATATCAATTATAGAAAGAAAAAAAAAAACAGGCCACACTATATCACTACAATAGGATAAGCAATGAAATCGTACCGATCCCAAGAATAAATTAGGGCATACAGTGAAATCTGTAAAATCCAAGCCCACAAGAATACGGCACAAATGCTTTTTTTCCCTATTTTCACTGCATTGGGAATTTTTTTCCCGCTTCCCAGTACAAGGCATGGCATATTAAATACCACCATTTTTAAGTGTTATTTGTTACACAGAAAATAAGCAATAACACAGCTCTGTACATGGAAAAATAAATAAGTTATAGATTTTTGAAGGTGGGGAGTGAAGACTGAAAACGCAGAAACGTTGGAAGGGGTTAAAGCTTTTATAATTGATTTAGTTCTAACATACATTACATAACAACAATTAGCTACAGATTATAAACATTGTTTTCATTAGTTATATAGGTTTTTTATTAAGAAACTTTAGGCAAGTTGGATGTTGCTCCAGCTATTCTTGTTCCATCCAATGCAAATATATTTGCATAATTCCCTGGAGACTTCCCTGGAGGAGCATAATGGCTATAAGTCTCCACAGACCTGCCAGGTAGCCTTATTTGGTAAACTCTCCATACAACAGATCTTACTAGGCGTTTTGGTGGTGAAAGGGGCTCATTAAATAATAATTTTCATAACAAAGAAAAGAAAATAATACATTCCAAATAAAGTATAAAACATAAAATTCCATAACACAAATCCCCATCTTCAATAAATAGCCTAATGGATGCAACAATCCATTAAAGAATGACGCACTTGTCAGTTAAGTGTTTCTGTCATCCAAATGTACTGTAATACAATGGAATCTTTTAATGCAATTTAACATTACCACCCAGTGAGCGATTCCACACCATAACTATACAGATGTGTTGGCTTTATTGCAAACAATACATAAATAGCTCATTTATATAAAAGTTACATTGTTACTGAAAGATTCAAATCCTTGCATTATCGAGCAACAGCTTTCCTTATGTTCTACCTAAACTGAATTGATAGAAATACGTGAGTCATCAGAGTGTCTCTAGATGTCATTTTTACCCCTAATGAGGACCACTGCTGCAAAATAAATCGATTTATGCTTATTACATTAACCTCTTAATGATACATTTTTGTCGGCAACTAATATGACCTTGCAAAAAAATATGTCTTTATTGTACTTTTCTCTATCCGTTTATTAAATGTATGCGGTACAAAAAGTACAAAAATATATATTTAGCAATTTCTCATTTTTAAAATTATAAATATGTCAATGTTATTGTCTTTTGTGTTTTCTACTTTAGGAGTATTAACCATATGTTTTTTTCCTAGTACGCAACCTTTTACTCTAAGACTAGGGATACTTAACTACTGATGGATGTTGTGGGGACATATGTCCAGCTGCAAATTTGTTACCATACCATGCACGGGATAAAGATAGAGCATGCTCTATTTTTCCTGTGTTCATGGCCGGATGTCATGCCTCACTATGAAGAGGGGAGAGGTGAGCAGCGCAAATCATAGAATAGTCAGTTCTGAGTAAAGTATTACACTGCATAAATGATGCAGGGCTCTTTGCTTTACTTGGATGGAGCGTCAGCAGTCCTGTGTAAGGAAGCATTCACTGCTAGAAACAGCCCAGTGGGCTACTATCATAGCACATCAAAAACTGGTATCCATTCTAACTGATCATGAGATCTCAGTGGTTTAACGTGATAGACATGAAGTCACCCAATGATCTTCCATGTGCGATGCAATCCTGGTGATCCCAAAGGTAAATGTGGCAGCTATGTCCATGGTGGTTCTTCTATGTGCAGAAGCACTTGTTCAGGGCTGTTCAGGGCCACAGGGTTGGTGTGGCCCTAGGTACTCACAGTGCTTACATCCCATATTTGTTGCTGTCAAGCAAAAGCCTCTCCTCATAAACCCCAGCTTTAATCCATTTTCACATAATGGGGCACATTTACTTACCTGGTCTCTAGAGTTCCCTAAAAGAGCATTGTCCGACGAAAATGCACTGTGCTGCGATTCACTGAGATTGTGCACCTAATATCCTGAATGTGTTGCTTCCCTGCTAAGGTCCGACAGAGTTCAACATCTGTTAAGTGGTGCGCTTAAGTGCATTGGTTTGCGACACAATTTAAAAGCTAAACCCCACGCTCAGTCCAAATCAGTCAGATTGTCCGATGACCTGCCCCCGATTTCTGTTGCATGAAAGCCAGCGCAGCTGCACCAAAAGCTCAACCCCAGTGCAGTCACCTGTTAAATACCTGTCCGAGCTGTGCAAATCCCGAAAATGTTGGAAAGTCCGACGAAAGTGAGCAGCATGACCCTTAGTAAATAAGCCCCATTGTGTTCATAATGCGTTTTGAAACATTTTGTGCAAAATACATCATCAAATGTAAAGTAAATGTGTTTTCTAAGTAGCAACATATATGGTGTACATGGCATTTTTAATCCTAACTATCAATTTAAAAAGTGCATTTAAAAAATGCATATTTGTTTGAATTGCAAAGCCATCTTCAGAACGCAACCTTTACCCGCTGTGCTTGAATTACATTTAGGAATGCAATTCAAGCATAGTGAGGAGAAGTTTCTCCCAATCACACCAATTGCATCTATATTTACACAGGGAGGCTTGTAATTAGGAACAAGCACCATTTTTTTTACATTGTTCACACGTTCCAAATCACAAGCATTTCAGTCTTAGAGAAAGTCTTCGCACTCTTAAGTGCAATTGAGGCCCAAAATTTGGACTTCATAAACAAAAATGTGCTCACTATTCCAAAGCCCAAAAACCCAAGGAAAACTAAATCTATAAAGACTCACTAGCCCTAAGCTATTACAGTGCCTTTATAATTAATGGGGTTGTTCAGGCTTATATAATTTTTACCAGTAAATGAAGGGGAGTGCAAAAATACGTAAGCAGTTGTTTTACCCCCTCTGGTGCTCCGATCCACGGTTGTGCCTCCTGTTATCATGGGTCTCTGTATGTATAAAAGGGCAAAGCAGTGATGTCATGACCTGGTCGACGGCAGAGGCTGTAGTGGCAGTGCGCTGTGTTTGTGACATCACTGCTGCGTATCTGTATACATATACTAAATAGGAAAATGTGCCAGCTCACCCTCCTTGTGTGGATTCCTACCAAATTCCTAATGTGAGCGGTGCTTATGAAGTCCACAGATCCAACTGCACATAAAATTAACAATGTGTCCGGCACCGTATGTGGTCAGCGAACCTTCCATTATTGATAAAAACGGTCTTACATACCAATATGGCAATGAGCATAGATTAACCTTTCTACGCATGGCGTTTTAGCATGACACTATGACTCATTGCCAGTGATATCTTAATAGTTAAATGATCCCAATAAGTGATCATTAGAGCAGAAGCCCGGCAGATTCTGCCATGAAAGCACCTTCCAGGGCTTTTGTGCCTCCACGATAACCACACAATGCATGTAGAGAAAGAATATAGAAACTATAGAAACAGACAATATACCGTGATGTTTTCTTTGTAAATGCTTTATTAAATACAATAAAGCACTGAGTAACATCAAAATAATTAAAGACAAAATAGCTCATATGACACCCAAAGTCAGTCTGAAGGGCTACATCCCCCTCAACAACCTACTCCTAAATGCATACAGGGTGCGCATCTCAAGAAAAACAATACATTACCAAAAAAAATGCAATGTATGGAGAGTACTGGAAATGATGTCAATGTGACCCTATGGCAGCAGTGACTACGATCTAGTCTGACACTGAAAAGCAAAGAAAATCATATAAACACCTGAAATACAATATAATGCATAATAATAACACCCATGATTAGAGAATACATGAACCTACATTGGTGGTCCTGGGTGGTGATGCCTCCCACCCACATCGCCATATACCAATGGAAAAGTCATAACCGGTCATAGAGTAACTGTGTTCAAAGGCAGAAATTTAATGTCGTTTCAGATGTACCATTATTTTCATCTAAGCAGATTAATAAAAATAATGAGAAATCTGTGGCTTTATATAGATTTCTGCATGTGCTCATATAAGCAAATTAAAAAGCAGACTTTCTATAATATTACATTTAGACATTTTATTCACACAAGTTTACTCTGGTACCATCACCAATATAATACTAAATTGAAAATTAGTTATTTTTAGTAATGGAATGCTCCAGGGATTGCTAGATCTAGTTTTTATGAGAGTCATTAAGCAGATCGGCGCTCAGCTTTGTGAAAACGCACATTTTCTTCCCTATATTCTGAGAGCTAATTTACTATACCTGCTGTTCATTTCAGAATGTGCTTTTTTTAATATGTCCCCACTTACAGTTTGTTTTTTGAAAAGACATGCAGTAAATCCTATGAATTGTATTTCCCTTGAGGCTTGTCTCTTAATGTTTTAGCTGTGTCAAGGTGTGACTATATTCCAATTACCATATGTTGAAATGGGATAGAATTATTCTGTTACAGATTTCAATGCTTCTGTAAAACCATTCAGACCTGACATTTTGTCACAGTTCAATCAGGATTCCTCTAATTTGGGTGAAGAATTTTCAACACAATAGGAACAGGCACAAATAGATGGTTTGCTGGGTATGCTGAATAAGCTGCAAAGAGATTCATTTGCAACTGTAAGGACACGTTAATGCTGATGCCTCCAAGTATAGCCTGAATTCACAATACATATTTCTAGAAGAAAAATATATTGGAGGTAAAATGTCCATAATTGCATACTTCAAGTAACCAAATGGAAAAAAGATGTATTATGTAAGTACTTTGTATAAATATTGGTAGTTAGTTACACATTACTTACAAATGACTATAATAAAACCATTCAATCTGCGACAGATGTTGTTTTGATTAGACTCCTTGGTAATAAACATTGTGTGTGTCATCCAATGATAGCATTTCTAAGATGCCTGTACTGATTGTGAACCCATACTACAAGTTATGGATGTTTAGTGGAATACTGTTAACAAGCTGTTTAATACCTAAAGGCATGTGTTTTCCAGTTTTATAATACAGGATTTTTAGATGTACTGCCTTTATTTCTAGGGGCTTTAAATTCGGAGTTTGGAAAGTTATAAAGATGTTAGAGAAGTCGTTGATACGATGGTCTTTAAAGAGGACCTGTCATCCGTAAAAACGGAACTAGGAGCTGCTTATTAAAGTAAGCAGCTCCTAGTGCTACAACAGTCCCAGCAGTGTTACAATGATAGTGTTATCGAAAACCTCCAATAATGCGAGCAGACACTGCCGCACTGTACATTAGAAACAAAGAAATCCGGTGTATTCATTAGGGGGTGGTCCATGGCGCTGCCTTTTCCCTGGACCGCCCCGTCCATTCCATAAGCCAGCAGTGACTGCCAGGCGTCATGCGTCAGTCACCACCGTTAATCCCGCCCCCTCATGAATATGCCAGATCGCTTCCAGTGCGGTTCGGGGTTTCTGGTGTACAGCACGACAGTGTCTGCTAGCGTTATCTGAGGTTTCCGATAATGCTAGCAGTGTAACACTGCTGGGACTTTTGTACCACAAGAATGTAAATAGAGTCACAAGACTCTATTCAGATGTTTATGCTGTTGTATGTGATGACATGACTACAGTATATTAATGTATGTAGATTTTTTTGTTTAACAATAAATATAAATTGTTTGCCTTGGAAAAATAAGACCTCCCCTAAAAATAAGGCCTAGTTCCTCTTTAACAACCTGAGACGTAATAGCACCTCACGGGTCGGCTCCGGGTGCATGGAGAGGGCTCACGGGCTGAGCCTCCTCCATAGCCGGTCTTTGCTGCATATCGAAGCAAAGACTTACCGGTAATACCAGCAATTGGAGCTAGCATGGGCGCGGCCAACTTGTTGGAGATCGTCGCTCCTTGTGACGGCATCAGGGTGTAGCGATCAGTTGCCAGTGATCAGTTCTTCCGAAGACCCGAGGCTGTTTGTATTTAACCCATTCATTACTATGTGATAATTGCACATTGTAATGTATGAGGATGTAAATCCCCATGTACTGCCATAGTAGTATGGCAGTACATGGTAGGATCAATCAGACAACCAAGGGTTAAAGTACCCTAGAGGTTCTGAAAAATACTAAAAGTAAAAATAAAAAAAGTTACAAAACAAAAAAATTATAATAAAAAAACATTAAAATTCTAATCCCCCCTTTCCTTAGAACTATAAATATAAATAAAGCGTAAAAATCATAAACACATTAAATATCACCATGTCCGAAAATGCCCAATATTATATAAAAATATAATAGCAGTTTTTCACTTCGTTTAACCCAGTAACAGAAAATAGCGCCGAAATTTGAAAATTGCACTTTTTTGCCATTTTGAAAAAATTCTATAAAAAGTCATCAGAAGGTCATGCAGCCCTAAAAATGCTAGCATTGAAAACTTCATCAAAAGTTGCAAAAAATGATTTCACCCACAGCCTAAATCCAAAGTATGAAAAAGTTATTAGCGCCAGAAGATGGCAAAATCTAAAAAAAAATGTTTGTACAGGAAGTTTTAATTTTTGTAAATGTATGAAAACATTATAAAACCTATACAAATTTGGTATCCCCATGATCGACTGATCCAAAAAATAAAGTAGACATGTTATTTGGGATGCACAGTGAAAACCATAAAATCCAAGCCCACAAGAAAACGGCGCAAATGCATTTTTTCACCAATTTCACTGCATTTGGATTATTTTTCCCCCTTCCTAGTACACGTGGTGGAAGAATAAATACAGTCACTATGAAGTGCAATTTGTTACGCAGAAAACAAACCATCAAACACTCTTTACACGTGAACAAAAACAAAGTTATAGATTTTTGATTGTGGGGAGGAAAAAATGGAAATGAAAAAACAAAAAAGGGCCAGGTAATTAAAGGGTTAAGAGCAAAAATTAATATAAGACACTGGGGCTTATTTACTAAGGGTCGTGCTACTCATTTTCATCTGACTGTTCACCGTTTCGGGATTTGCTTAGCTTTGACAGGTTTTTAACAGGGGTTTGTGCTGGGAATGTGTCACACGCCATCAGCT
Organism: Engystomops pustulosus; assembly: GCA_019512145.1. NCBI lineage: Eukaryota > Metazoa > Chordata > Amphibia > Anura > Leptodactylidae > Engystomops > Engystomops pustulosus. The sequence continues at coordinate 213,951,355 of CM033642.1, forward strand.
TCCATGTGACAGAAATCGGGGGTTGTGCTGTCGTGTGATCCGACTGATTATGACTAAGTGCGGAATTTAAGTTTAAAATTATGTCTGAAGACAATGGGGCACATTTACTAAGGGTCCGGAACACCACATTTTTGTTGGGTTTCGCGATTTTTCTCAGATTTGCCCTGAATTTGACCCGGGTATCTGGCGCACGCGATCGGATCGGCACCGGCTTGCATGCAACACAAATTGGGGGGCATGAACGTCGGGCAACCCGACTGATTCGGGCAAACCATGGAATTTAAAAACCAAATTGTGTGGCAAGAACATGCACCGGGAAGAAGAAGGTGAATTCCAGCAGACCTCAGCGGGGGGAAGCGACACATGCAGGAAATTGGATGCTTGATTTTAGTGAATCGCGGCAGACCCGAATCCTTGGTGGACATACCGGATTGGCAGCATCAACAGGACGGGTAAGCAAAGGTGCCCAAATGCACTTACATACAAAATGAAGAAGAAGTTCTGTGAACTTCAAAGAACAAGTAGGTAAATGTGCCTCACTGTCTTACTTTCATGGGAACACGGTATATCAAGTGGACGCATATGGACACATATAGGATACTAGTCTATTACTGTCTGAGAATGGTGACTGTAATAGTCATCTTATTCAGGATGATGGCCATCCATTTACAGTATATATATGTATATTCATGCTCACAAATTGGTAAAAGGAATAATAGTACAGGCTGTAAAAATGTGAAGAAGCATGTCTCACCCTCCCACTGCTCCCTTGGCACCCCCCCCACCTCCTGAGTGCTGTAAGGGGGAAGTGAAGGTGGGATAATAAAGTTTGCAAACAAATTATGACATGATAAAAAAAAGTACTGTGCCAGGGTAGGACAATTTACATTTTTGCAGTTATAGTTTTTTGAAGGTAATAAAAAAAAATAAACTTAATGTCATATTAGGGCTTGTCTTCTGTGGGTCAAAATGTTCCTCTAAGTGTCACCATTAAATATTCGGTGAAATGTACAAAAAGCTAAAAAAAATAATTTAAATATAGTGGAATAGAGAATACAACATACTATAGTTATACTGTTTACACATTGGAATACTATATCATTGCAGTTGAGTCAGTTTTTTGTCTTCAAAATGTCTCACAATTGTCCTATATGCCAATTTGCATCAGATTTGTTTATTTGGATGTTTTTTTGTTGACTAAAAAGTTAACTCATACTTTTCCTAGTAGACATCTTAAACGTAAAGTGAAGCGGTTCATCATCCTGTGGATTTTACAAGGTTTGTAAACTCGGATGAGAATAATGCAAAGGGATACATTCTCTGTTGATTCATGACACCTTATCAGGGATGGCATCTTTCATTTCAAGAACTGTTATTTTAAACTAAATATTTCATGACATTCAGATCTTAATGCAAAATCCATGGAGCTAATGTATTTATGCAAGATTAATTATGTATTTCAATTTTTTCCCTACAAAGATATTTTCAGCAAATAAAAAAATGTTAAGAATGCTCCTTTGGGCTAAAGCCATTACTTTTATGCAAGTATTTTTTATTACATGTGTGACTAAACATGCTGCATTATTGATATCATATTTTTTCTCCCATATGCAACTGTGTACGACTGTATAAATTATGGGTGTCATGTGTAGGTTGCTAAATATTTGCATCAAATGATGCCACTTTATGGTCCCCTGTAAGAAATTAAAGTTCAAATTATTCAAATAACAAATAGAAAGCTAAACAAACTGGGAATGTACTGAATTAAAAAAAAAGAATACAAAAAAATCTGAATGCCTATTTTTAGAAAGTGCTTCCAGAGGTACAGGCATTGGCTTAGCTATCATTTGCAAAATGTACATGATGTAAGTCCAGAAAATTGATGGCTGCCACCTGAGGAAGCCTTCAAAGAGCTGACTATACTTTTTTATCTTTAAAAAAATGCAGTTCACTATAAAAAATTTTTATACCTAAAGTAAGACCCAGATGAAACTGACAAGGCGAAACTCAAGTCAAGCATGGAAAACCAACCAGTAGCAGAACGGTTTTTAACAATAAGGTCTTTATATTGGATTTTTGTGATAAGAAAAAAAATATTATTTGGATTTGCACAGAGTGCACTATTGTTTTATTGCCGCTATCTTTCCTTAGCTTCAAGTGAATTGGTGCTGGTGAGACAAGAAGGAATTAGAAAAGTTGTTTGTGAAGGAGAGTGAGAGGAACCATTGAAGACCTTGCCTGTTGACGGAGGGAACCACTTCACAGGACACCTCAGAACACCACATCTCTCAGCCGGTGTGTCAGAAGCACTCGAGGATTAAAGCACAGAGGAAAAGGTGCACTGAATGCTGCATGACACTTAAGTGCTTTCATTACGGAAATAATGGGGCAGATTTACTTACCCGGTTCTGTTGCGATCCCGCAGTGCGTTGTCCGACGAGGATTCGGGTCTGCAGCGAATCACGAAGATCGTGCAGCCGAGTTCCTGCAGGTGTCACTGCTGCGCCGAGGTCTGCCGGAGTTCACCTTCTTCTTCTCGGTGCATGTAAGTGCTTGACCTTGCAACACAATTCGCTTTTTAAATTCCGCGTTTTTTCCGGGATGTCAAACGGCCTCGCGAGCAAGCCGACACGCCACAATCCGATCGCGTGCGCCAAAAACCCGGGGCAAATCAGAAATATTCGGGAAACCCGACAAAAGTGCGGCGTTCAGACCCTTAGTAAATGAGCCCCAACAAGTGCATGCGTTATATAGATCACATATGCACAAAGAGATGTTTGTGCAGTGTGTTATTTACTGATATTTTGGCCCTGTTCACACTTGTGCTAAAGTGAAGTTTTTTCTACTTTAGTCATTACATTTTCACTGATCCAAGAGGAGAAGTCTCAGTCATGAATAATGTGTTGGACGGTATTAAGAGGAACATCTCCATGTCTGAGGGGAATTCATTTAGGAGATTGTAACAAACCACAACACAAGGATATAAATGCCCTAAGTGCAGGGAGGCTTGTAGGCCATGGGGATTGGTCCATGCTGGCTTTCCAGAAATAGTCCCTGGAGGACATGTTAGGAAAGGTAACGGACTCAATTTGCACCCATAACTTGCATGTCTACTCCTGACACAGTGATCTGATTTAGTCAGCTATTGCCCCTCAGCTATCAATGTGTACACCAGTCTAGAGCTAGAAAACACTAGTCTTTTGCTGCACCAGATTTATCAATGTGATGATAAATTCTGGTGCAGTGTAAGACTACCCAGTGTTACTTTAGACGTACCATTAGTTGAGTTTAATTTTTTTGGCAGACTAATTTCCACACAGACATACTCCCCTTTTCCAGAGTTAACATCCTCTTAGATTAGTCAGAAAAGTGTCAAAAAAGGTCTAGAAGCATTGATATGTGTGGTGCTAGGCATTAGAGACTTTGTTATGCCAAAGTCTGGCACAAGTGGATTAATAAATTCCTCCAATGAGTTTTTGGACAAGATTGAACAAGAGGAGTTGGACCACATTTGCTTGAAAATGCTATTAACTCCTACAATAAGAGCTACACTGTGTAACAAATGTAAGAAAATGGCTGATGGAAAATATATTTGTGATGGGGACACTGGACTTAAGGAAGTCAAAATCGATAGAGCACAAGACAAACAAACTCAATTAGGGTGGTCATCAATCTGGGTCACAACTGAAATGGCATAAATGGTACAAAATCACATACACAAAGAATAGTCTAGAAAAAAGGCAAATATCAGAAAGAAGTTTAGGAATGAAGTGTGGACAAAAGAGCTAGCAAAAGAATACAACCAGCTAAGCGTATAGCAAACACAAGGTATTTATCAGAGTGGGATGTCTCCTCCAGATGAAAGTGGAAGAGCTCTGAGAATCTCAGCATGTTAACCCCTGCTAGACCAGAGCAAAGCTTGCAGAGAGCTTGGTGAGGTAGATTCAATCAGCATCAGGCGACTTGAGCACAGTTCAGACCACTGACTGAAGTGAACCAGGAGAAATCAGCATCTTCTCAGCCTGACCATATAAACTGCAGCAGACTCTGATATAGGTGTAACAGTATGAATGGGGAAAAATAATGGGAGAAATGTACAACAAATTTAGCATATTTTTAGACAAGGTCAGACCTGGCAGAGATTTCAGGTGTAGTAAATGACAGTTTTCTTTTGAAAGCCTATAGTAAATACACTGGGCCTGGGTCTTCACAATCCTAAACGCCTCCTGTAGTTCAGGTCCACATCCCATCACACTCATAGTGGGTTTGGGGGCGTAAAATCAGCCACAATATCAGAAATACTGATTTTATCTGCCAGTTTTCCAATGTTCAAGTTTTTGGAACATATCTTGTGCTCCATAACCAACTGAAGCCTATTTTGTAATATCAAGTAGTTATAAATATAGTGTAAAAAATATACTCATTGTTGTATGACTCATGAAAAAAATAAACAATTTTTTGCTGACTGCATTATTTTTAAATCCCATCAGAGAAATTGGAAAGTAAAACTGAATTGCAAAATACCTCATACAATTATGCCTCCCAAAATGTTGCAAGTAAACTTTCTTTCAGGAATGGGCTGTAGCTGGAGTTAAGTAGCCATTGCGAGGCTGATAACTTAACAGTAGATTTATTTCAAGAAGGTCTTTTCGCTTCATTCCAAATGACTGTGGACATTTCACAGTCCATGTGCTCTTTGAAGCATATTGCTGTAATGGTCACTGTACTGCTGTGCGCTGCCCATGCCTCATGCAGTTTAATTAGATTTTATTGGTGCTCAACTAAGCATGAGATAAAAACACAAGTGGCTCTTGGTTCATGATAAACTATGCAAAGATGATGTAGAAAAACTTTTTATATTCTATCATAAATAATATTTAAAAAAAAACAGTGTGTGATTGTGATCTATTGAGATCTAACACTGCTATAAGAAGGTAAATTTGGACAAAATTTGTTAATGTATGGCCCTGTGGAATTAAAGGGCTTGTCCACTTTCAGCAAATAAATGATCTAGTTTGAATAAGGAAAAGTTATACAATTGTACAATATACTTTCTGTATCTATTCTCATGGTTTTCTCGATCTTTGCTTGTTGTCCTTCTATAGAAAGCTTCTATGTTTACTTCAAGCGGATAGAAATCTATCCATCATGTGAAGAAGAATGCAGCTGCTACACAAAAGGGTTGCGGGAGCCACATATGTGGCACAGGAACTTCTTAATTACATGTGCAAGCAGTTTGCACATAAAAGAATGTGCAAAGTCAGACACAAGCACCTTAGTAAATGTGCCCCTATGAGATATGGAAAAACTCATTTTTATGGAAGCACTCCAAAAAATAAAGTTAGGTCCCCTAAACTAATATGTCTGCAAATTAGCTAAAAATTCACTGTCATAAAAGCTTTTTCAGGCCTCATCATTAATGGGGTATTCTTATTACAGCAAATTATTGTTATTGTTTGAATGATGAAAAATGATACAATTTTCCAATATACTTTCTGTATCAGATCCCCACAGTTTTCTAAATCAATCTTGTATCATATTGTATTTTGCCTCTAAATATTGCTGTAAGAAACTAATCTATATTGTAGGGTTTGGGGGTAACTTAGCATCAAAGGTAGAAGCTTCTGGACCTCTCAGGCGACTTTTGTGGTGCTGAGCGCCAAAACAGTAAAGTAGGAGCTTATAGCAATCCAAAAGAAAGCGGCTTTATTCAGCTTTAAAACATTTACAGGAACAAAAAAATAACAAACTTAGGGCACTACTTAGGGCACTACCTCACTTCTTGAACCCTAACTCCCTTCTAGGTTCAAAGAACACTGCTGGGGTTCCTCCTCAGCGCTCTGGCTCTCAGTGAGCTCAACTAAACAATGTCCTTACTGGATCCCAGTCCTCTTGGGACAGACCACCTGTCTGTCTCCAACTGGTCCCAAGTCCTCCTGCTGACTGCAGGACACACAACACTGGCTTGCTGTGAGCTCTCCCTCTGGAGTTGGCCAGCGATGGGAGTGGTCAAGGTCCTTTTCAACCCTGGTTGTGGGTCACTCTCCAGCGCCCCCTAGGTTCACACTCTTACAATATCCATAGATGGCAAACCTAGGTCCTTTCTATGGCCTCTGGTTTCTGTGGAGCAGAGAGGGATTGCACCCCTTCTAATCACTGTCATGCTGTGGTTGGTTTTAATGGGTTAAATGGCTGAAATCAAAGTCCAAACTTAACCTATTTTGGCTGTATACTATAAATGGTACCTTAAAATGATGGTACAGGTATAGGTCTTGCATCAACACAATTGTAATGTACAGTTGTTTTAGGAAAAATGACAGGAATAACCATCCTGGCTGGGATATGTTGACAATATATGCACATCTTTATTATAAGTTGTAAATCATTTACTTTATCTTATTTATTTTTGCTCTTAGAAATAAAAGGTGATGAGATCATATCTGTATTTTCTTTTCATCTGCGGAACCACTAATCAGAAACCTCTAATAGTTTCTTTAAAAAACATTAAGAAGCCCACAAATGTCAAGTTATTCCATCTCTACACAGTGGAAGCACTAATGTAGAAAATATAGCGCAGGTATGTTGGATCTTTACAAAAGTCAATACTGAATTAAATCTATAATTTGCAGCTCTAAACCATAGAAAAGGTAATGCTTCAAATGTAATCTAGCAAAACAGCTAGCTCTGATTTCAAGGTTATTACCTCCTGATGTTTGAACATCAAAGGGTTTTTTTTATTTTAAATATTAAGAAAAATACTGTCCCACATTTAGAACCCTCCCATAACTGAAGCATTTAGAACGGTATATCTATTATATCATAATATTATACAAACAATATTGCAATATATTTTGAGGGATCATGGGTGCACAAGGAACATTGAACCCTTAAAAACCTGGCCCTTTTTTGTTTTTTCAATTCCATTTTTCACTCCTCACCTTCAAAAAAACTTTTTTATTTTTACACGTAAAGAGCTCTGTGAAAGCTTGTTTTCTGCATAACAAATTGCACTTTATAGTGATGTTGTATACTGGAAAGCTGGAAAACAGTTCCAAATGCAGTGAAAATGGTGAAAATTTGCCCCGTTCTCTTGTGGGCTTGGATTTTACTGCTTTTACTGTGTGCCCCAAATGACATGTCTACTATATTATTTGAGTCACTGCAATCACAGGGATACCCAAATTTGCATAGGTTTTATAACGTTTTCATACATTTTTCAAAAATTAAAACCTGTGCAAATTTTTTTTTTAATTTCGCCATATTCTGGCGCTTGTAACTTTTTCATACTTTGGTATACAGAGCTGTCAGTGGTGTCACAAAGTGCGACTTTTGATGACATTTTCAATGCTACTATTTTTAGGACTGAACAACCTTTTGGTCACTTTTTATTGAATTCTTCATATTTTTCAAAATGACAAAAAAGCGCTATTTTCCTTTACAGAGTTAAACGCAGTGAAGAACCGTTAATATTTTTTGATAGATTGGGCATTTTCAGACATGGCAATACTTATGGTGTTGATTATTTTTACTGTTTATTTATATCAGTTCTAGGGAAAGGGGGGTGATTTGAATTTTTAGGTTTTATTATCATCATTTTTTTTCACTATTTTTCAGATCCCTAGGTTACTTTAACCCTAAGTTGTCTGATTGATCCCATCACATACTGCCATACTGCAGTATGGCAGTATATGGGGAGTTTCAGCCTCATTCGTTAAAATGTGCAAATCGCACATTGAAATGAATGGGTTAAAACGAGACAGCCTCAGGTCTTTGGAAGACGTCACGGGGAGTGGCGATCATCACCAAGATGGCGGCGCCCATGCTATTTGCCGCCGGCAATGATAGGATAGCACCCATGAGCCCTCTCCATGTACCCGCACCCGACACGCGCTGTATAAAGTTAAGGGGTTAAAAATGTAAATATAAAATAAAAGTTTGAGACATAAAAAATAAAGTTAAAATTACATGTCTTTATGTAAAACAAAATTCATAAAAGTAATGAAAACTGTGTCTTCCTGCCCTATGCACAAGAGCACATTTGCTAAGGGCTGGGCGCAATTTTCTGTCTTACCTTGGACAAACTGCTTGCACAGGTATTAAAGAAATGTCTGCACCACAAATTAGGGGGCTGGTGCTCAGTCAAACCGTCCAAAAGAATTGTGTCACATGGTTCATGTTAAAAGTGCACCAAAAAAAAAATGGTGCAGTTTGTCAGAGCAGTGCAGAAGGCACCAGATTAATGAAGAACGGGTGCCAGAAATCATGAATCTGGCCCAATACACAGGCAAACTGCATTTAGTGAATTTAGTACTTTGATTCCAAAGTATTTAAGTTATAACACAAAAGTAAAAAACTAGGTTTTACACTATACAAGAAAAAAATAATGAAAAGTGATCACAAGGTGATACATTATCCTGATTGGTATCCATGAAACTACAGGTATTCTCGAAAACATAACTCCTGAAGCAAATCCATACACAAAAGTCTAAAAAAGTCCAGAATATATTCAAATATAGGGGGTCATTTATTTTAGGCTTTTCTTGTTTTTCCTGGGAGTAGCCCGCATGACCTCCAGCACCTCACTCGCCCCCAACCCTGAAAGGCTGATAGACCTGTGGCACATTGCAGTAAAATTCACATCCATTTACATAACCACATAGAAAGATACGGGGATGTGTGCCAGCTGTGAATAATACAACTAGCACATGTCGATAGTGTGCATATAGCGTAAGTTTAGACCACCATCATGGGTTCTGTTAGCCTCTACCATTATACGAATCGACAGCACTTTATTAATTCCCTTGGGGGAATTGTTTTGTAGATAGTGTTCAGACAGTTGTTGCACACAGAGACAGGCATCACCTTATAGATACATATATACACTACAAGAGGTACAATCTTACATGTTACTAGTTCCTTAGTTGCAAACAAACACTTACAGAACAGTACAGGTTAACAAGACCACATTACATTACTTAACTCCTTAAGGACACAGCCTGTTTGTAAGTAAAGGCTCAGTCCTTTTTTTAAAAAAATTGACCAGTGTCTCTTCGATATCCCTGTAATTTTGAGATTGTTTTCTTGTGAGACATTGTAGTTTATGTTAGTAGTGTCATTTTGGTGATAAATTTCTTTTTTTGGGGGCAAAAATTAAATAATTTAGGAAAAAAATTTAAAAAATTACATTACAAAATTACATTGAAATTTTGCTTTTGCAGCACCCTTGTCACTAGACTTGTGTTGGGGTGCCCCTGAGGTACTAGTGCAATAGAAACCCCCAAGTAGTGACCCCATTTTAGGAAAGAATTTACCTAGGGTTGTATGAAAATTTTAACCCCTCAGATGCTGGCCCAAATGTACCATATTATTCGGAATATAAGGAGCACCATCAATAAATGGCTGCTTAAATGTCTAGGTTCATATATAAGGCACACCGGATTATAAGGCGCACCTGATTATAAGGATGAATGACCAGCAGGTGGCAGACCTGTGCACAATTCAAGGCACCTTTTGTCTGCAAGTACAGTTCGATATAAGGTGCACTGGACTATAAGACGCACCTTGAGAAAATCAAAGGATGTTTTGTGCGCCTTATAGTCCAAAAAATACGGTTATACAAAGTGATGGGGGCCGTGTAAAAATTGCATTGTTTTCAAATGTGTCATAGTAGGAAGAAATGTATTCAGCCCAACTCATGCCGTTGTGGATAAACACCCCAAAAATTATTCTGTGGGTTATTATGGGTATGGAAATACCCCATGTATAGCAATAGTCTAGAGGCAGGGGACATGGCAGGCCTGAGAAGGGACAAGTAAAATTTAGCTTTTGGAGCACCCTTTTCACTTTTTATTCATGCCACTGGAGACAAACAGCCCAAAAATCTTCATGCAGACTCTCCTGGGTACGTGGCAATAATCTACAAGATAGAGACACGGCAGGACTCAAAAGAGAATGGCATTTGGAGCACAGACATTTAAAAAAACATTTTTGCCACCATAAAACATTTAGAGATGCCCTTAGGGATCAGTACAGTAGAAAGCCCTGAGAACTGACCCTATTTGGAAACTACACCCCTCCATAAATAAATCTAGGGGTATAGTGAGCATTTTAACCACACAGGTGGACCGCAAGGATGATGGATAATGGATAGTGCATAGTAAAAAATATCCACTATATCATCTTGTGCCCAGCTCCTGCCACAGGAGACAAAGACCCCAAAAAACATACCCTGCACCTCTTCTGTGTCCTTCCCTTGCTGGTAGTTTGGGGAACTTCTCCTGCTCTGGTACAATACATGAAGTGGCCTTGCTTTTAGACATACTACCACTCCCCCTATCCTGGTCTCTAAAAATCAACTGCTTGACTACCACCTCTTGAAATTCCAGGAAAGTTCCTCTCTGACCTGCACATCGATGTAACATGTAAGCATTATACAGTGCCATCTGCATGATGTGCATGGTCAGCTTCTTGTATCACACCCTCGACTTCCACAGGGCGTTATATGGCTGAAGTACCTGGTCCGACAAATCCACCACTCCCATATACCTATTATAATCCAAAAGAGAGTCCAGCTTGGGGGCTTTTAACTTTGAAGCCGTTTTTGGAGCAATTTAAACGAGATCCTAGGAAATTTTTGCATCGAGTTGTCACCGTCTTTGAAACCTGGATTCACCATTACATACCAGAAACTAAGCAATAATCAAAACAATGGATTTCTACCAGTGAATCTGCTTGTGGAGACGATTTTTTGGGATGCAAACGGCGTCATCCTCATGGATTTTTTAGAAAAAGGAAGAACGATCACTGGACAATACTTCAAATGAGTTATTGGACTGCTTCAACAAAAAATTGAGTCACAGCCGCATCTGGCAAAAAAGAAGGTGCTGCTTCAACACAATAACACACCAGCACATTTATCCGGAGTTGTCGCCGCCAAACTGCATGAATTGTTTAATGAATTTCTGCCGCACCCCCTGTATTCACCCGATCTGGCTCCCTGTGACTTTTTCTTGTTCCCTAACATTTGCTGAGAGTTCGACAAATCCTATCTTTAAGAGGGGTTAAAAAAATGGCAGGAATATTCGCAGAAGTGTATCTTTTTAAAATGGGACTATTTTGAAAAAAAAAATTTGGGAAAAAATGGTGTCTTTATTTCTAACACGGGTGCTTATTAAAGCACCCTCGTATAATCTTTACATACAAGTCTATGGGAAAAAGTTATCATGATCACCATTATATCCCTACATCATGGAGAAGATAAGGGAAACCCCTATGTAAAACTGAAGACCCGTGGAAGGCCAATAATCTATAAAAAAATTGCAACCTTAATACGCCAATAGATAGTAGAAACAGATGAATAAAGACACACTGGGAAAGGAAAGGGTGGGACAATTTACTGGTTCTTTTTACGATGCTTGACATGAATATCCTCCACAGAAACTAATAACAAATCTATAGTAAATCAACAAGAAAAAGAATGATGTCCATAGGAAGCAAACTTCAAAAGGGTATTCCATGGTAGCCATACTGATAACCTGCCAATCAACATCTTGTTGGGTATTCAACAAATCCCAACCAATCAGCTGATTATAGCAGTCAACTATACCAGAATAAACATGCAATGGAATGGATACTCCAGCACGTCCACAGGATTCATAAAAACACTTCTCAGTTCATTGGTTCCATTTTAAAATCCACATATAACATAACTTCATGGGTATGAACACATCAAACCAACGTGTTTTGTCCAAAAAGGATCATGATAATGATCATGGTAATCATGGTAGCCAGAATAAAGATGAGAACAGAAATTTTAGATCTCGTAAGTAAAACTTTCTGGTGAGCACAGCTTAACTATTTCACTTCCTACTAAGCACAATGCCATACAGAGTACAGCTTCTTATACTAAGACCATCAGTTACAATCAGGCCACATGACAAATAGATGTGACCGGTAGTTGAAGCGGAAGCAATGCTCAAAGGAGCACACTTCAGTGGTGGCAGGTGTTGAACCTCTACCGACCTTATATTGAACACCTGTCTTAAGGACAAATAATCCATTTTAAAAATCTTGATCACAGAATCTTTTATAGTTAAGCATAAGATAATTCACTCTTTAAAGTAGAAGAATACATTTTTCTCAAAAACAAAAAATTGCTTTCTTAAATTTAACAACATATTTTTTTACACCCACTGACGCAACAGGTAGTTCCAAACACTTCGTAATGGAAAATCATTATTTTTTTATTTTAAGGTTAACAAAATTCTATTTTATTGTATCATGTTTATTTATAGATGCTAAGGCAGAACAAGGTTTTGTAAAGCATTTCAGTAGTAATGCATTACTACTATATTATTATCCTTGCCCGTAAGTACAAAAAAACTGGCAGAAAGATGAAAACGCCTACGTGTAGAAAGTATAGGAACTGCTAATACATAGCAATATATTACCTACAATGTCAAGTTTTAACATTACAGGGGCATGCACTGTAATCCAGAGCAAGCTATTGAGCTGTTTAAATGGAAATGTAAGCATTTAGGTCTTAACCAATCTGTTCAACCTTTACTAGCAAATCTCTGTATTAAGCAAAGAGAACCAAATCATTGACAAGTTAATTAAACTATGATACATCCAAGGGAAACACATCCACTGTTGTTTTCAAACAATCTATACAAGCAGCTTTGTTTGCTTTACGACTCAAGTAGTAACATCTGTTAGTTTCCCCACATGATGCAAAATATCTTGCTTTTACGCATACAAATTTAAAGAGGACTTGTCATTACTGCTGGAATGTCTGCAAAAATTGTAGAGAAGTTTTTTTTCATAAATTTACATTCTCTTGCTCCTTTTTATTGCACTCATTTATTTGAAAGAAGGGAGCAAAACATTATATCAAGTGCTTACTTCCACACCATGCAAAATAAGTGTACATTCTGTATCACAAATTAAAAAGGCAAATACTTTTACATATTCAGGTTCCAGGTGAAAAATCCTTCACATCTTATACAATCTCAAGAATAGAAGCTACCACTGTAGATATTATATAAGCTCATAATTTAGAAACTACAAAGGATGTTCTCCATGCAAAGCAGATTCAGTAGTATAAAGAGTCAATGGAGAGTTAAACAATTTGTCCCAGATTTTATTGAATTACTATGGGTGAGTTCTTTGTTTGTAGAGAATTTTCTTTCATTGGGCTATACATGGAGGACAGAAGCCCATCCAACAAAGGGCAATTGCCTTACAGGCCATGGACAAGGTTTCCTAAGAAGAATTCTGGTGGCCAGATGTCTTCATCCAAAAGCCCGGTGAGACAGATTTTAGGATCAAATGCTATACATTGCTTAACTCTCAGAAGGGTTGTCTAGAACATCCTTTCAAAAGAACTACAGCACTGAACAATACCAAATCATAGGACAAAAAGAGGCTGGTGTGGGTCGATAACTTAAATTTAATTTCTACTAACATGCATTGGGCCTATGTAAGTAAAAACAGGATCAATTACCATATATACTCAAGTATAAGTCAAGTTTTTCAGCAGAAATTTTGGGTATATATATATATATATATATATATATATATATAAGAAACTTAATACTCATCCACCCGATGCCCCTGCAGGGCCTCTTCCTGTGCATGGGCAGCAATGACTGGCCGCATACACACTATGAAGTGAGCCACTTGCGGACATCATAGAGTGTACTCAGCCAATGTGCACAAAGCTGTCACTGCCCAGGAACACATTATTATCTCAGCCACTGGCTCACATCATAGTGTGTGCATGGCCAGTGTGAACGGAATCATTGCTGGGGGAATCAATAAGAGGACATACGGGGGCATTCAAAAGTTAGTAAGTTAGGGGACTGGCAGGTTATATACTGAGGAAGCAGGATGGCAGGCTGGCAGATTGAAAGCATAGGGCTGGCAGGCTATATACTGGGGGGAAGGGGGCTAACAGCTCTATATACTGGGGGCATGTGGCTGGCAGGCTATGAACTAGGGACAAGGGGCTGGCAGGTTATATACTAGGGGTAGGGAGCTGGTAGGCTATATACTTGGGGTAAGGGGCTGGTAGGCTATATACCAGGGGTAGGGGGTTGGCAGGGTATATACTGGGAGCAGGGGACTGACTGACTATATAATAAAGGCAGGGGGTTGGCTATATACTGGTGGATATGGGCTGGAAGGCTATATACTTTGGGCAGAATTCTGGCAGGCTATATACTGGCAGCTGGGGTCTGGCAGGCTATGTAATTCGGGTAAGGGTCTGGCAGGCTATATACTATGTGGCTGGTGGGCTATATATGAGGGCGCTAACTGGCTATATACTGGTGGCAGGGTCTGGCAGGCTGTTTACTGCGGGGGGGGGCAGGAGGCTAACAGGGTATATACTAGGGGCAGAGGGCTGGCTAACTATATACAAGGGGGAAGAAAGCTGGCTGGCTATATACTGGGGGTATAATAGTATAAGCAGTATATAAAGCTTTACCGTTAAGAAAAATTCACATCAAAATCATGATGTATTTTAAAGACTTTATTTACCATTTGGCATTGACAAATAAGTCTCAATCTTGATTTTATTGTTTTCAATTAATAAAAAGATCCACATTAATGACTAAATTAGAAAAAGCTATGGAAAGATTTCCCAAATGAACAAATTCAATTAAAGTAAATGTTTATTATCATGTTGCTAATACAAAATGAAAATTCTCTATTTTCAAATTCATTAAGATTCACCATATTTCCCTTTATATAGTATTTAAAATAGACAATGCCACAGTTTAACCCTTTCACGACCCGTGACATAATGGCACGTCACGGGTCGGCTGCGGGTGCATGGAGAGGGCTCACGGGCTGAGGCCTCTCAATAGTCAGTAAGTCTTTACTGCATATCACAGTAAAGACTTACTGGTAACATCTGCGATTGGCTATAGCACCAATCGCGGGTGTTAACCAGCACATCACCGCCAGCAAAGCTGCCGCATCTGTGCCGCCATCTTGCCGAGGAGCGTCGCTCCCCGTGACGTCATCGGGAAGCAATGATCCATCATCATGACAGCTTCGGGTCTTCCAAAGACCCGAATTTGTCTCGTTTTAACCCTTTCATTACAACGTACATCAGCACATTGTAATGAATGAGGAGGAAAATCCCCATATACTGCCATACATTAGTATGGCAGTATATTGTAGGATCAATCAGACAACCTAGGGTTAAAGCACACTAGGTAGTCTGAAAAAAAATAAAAGTAAAGATTAAAAAAAGTAAAAAAAAAATTATGATAAAAAAACTTAAAAATTCATATCTCCCCCCTTTCCCTAGAGCTGATATAAATATAAATAAACAGAAAAAATCATAAACCTATTAGGTATTGACGCATCAGAAAACGCCAGATCTATCAAAATTTAATAATCATTTTTCACTGCATTTAACCCCGTAATGGAAAATCCCAAAGTCGAAAATGGCACTTTTTTGCCATTTTGAAAAGTATTAAAAAAAGCAATAAAAAGTGATCAAAAGGTCGTACAGTCCTAAAAAAACAGGATTGAAAACTTCATCAGAAAAAAAAGATACCACCTACAGCTCTGTACATAAAAGTTTTTAAAAATTTATTAGCGCCAGAAGATGGCAAAATCAAACAAAAAAAAACACAAGTTTTTATTTTTTGTAAATGTATGAATGTATGAACATTATAAAACCTATACAAATTTGTTATGCCCATGATTACACTGACCCAAAGAATAAAGTAGACATGTTATTTGTGGTGCAACGCGAAAGCCATAAATTCCAAGCCCACAAGAAAACGCTGCAAATTTCGGTTTTTCACCAATTTCACTGCATTTTGAATTCTTTTCCCACTTTCAATTACACGGAATATTCAATACAGTCACTATGAAGTCCAATTTGTTACGCAGAAAACAAGCTGTCACAGAGCTCTTTATGTACAAAAAAAAGTTATAGATTTTTGATTGTGGGGAGTGAAAAATAAAAATGAAAAAACAAAAAATGATGAGGTCGTTAAAGGGTTAAAATATTAACACATACTGGGTATAAAAGAGAAGTGCAGCTATTGTAAATAGTTTTTTCAGCTAGTCTGAAATTTACTTCAGCAGATTTTTTTGGAGAAACAAAGTAGCAGGTTATCGAATCTAATTGACTGAACACAACTTTAATTCAAAGGTTGCACAAAACAAAATCATAAGCTCAAAATTCCTAGGCCAAATTTTAGCCCCTAAGTACTTGAACTTGACAAGTCTAACAATAAACAGCATTGTCCTCTCAGGGAGTTTGGTCTGCACTACCTCCAGCAGATTAAGATTCATAATAAAACAAAAACTTTTAAAGAATCCCTCTAAGGCTTTTACCTTATTACCACCCTACTGTAGAAGTGCAAGTTATGGCACACACTGAGCAACGTATCGTCGTATTCAGCAAAATTGTACATTATTTTATTGAGGTTTTAAAAGATAAAATACATTTTGGGGTCAATATGGGGCCCCTTTGTCAAGTTGAAATTTTTTGGCATTATAGTGTAGAACTGAGCTCTGAGCTTCACCACCAGTCCTTGTTCACTACTGGATGGAGGGTGACAAGTAACTATGTTCTTCCCACTCCAGCACCCGGTACATTTCCCAGGAAACAGATAAAATGACTCTCAAATTTTATAGAAAAAACCTGTCCTTGGATTGTTGTATGGTTTCACAGATTATTTAATCAAACTGAAATGTGAATTAACTCTTCAAAAGAAAATGGAGAGATTTTCAACTTGAACTAAAATAAGTTATTATTCAAACCTATAGCACCCCACTATAATATTTCAGGTTCTTCAAAGATTTTTTAAAAGCTTATTGAAAAACAAACAAATAGCATAATCTTTTTTCTTTTGTTTTGGATTAGCTTTTAAATATGCACTGGATGATGCATTGTCTGTAATAAAACTTCTGTAAATATATATATGGTTTTCATGTGATTTCATTCCCTTGTTATTTTCCAGTATGCTATTATATATGACAGAGAGGTTATAGATTCTTGTGCTAAATATCCTAAAATAACATAAGATCTCAAATAAAACCTTTCCGGAAGGTACGACTGTTATGGCGACAAATAAAAGCATACTACGCAACAAAACTGATTGCAAAGATTGTCCATCTATAATCCATATGACAGTCAACACATTGTGATTGCTCTTGGCCTCTTTCTCAAAATGGACATTTATACAGTTCCATTTTTGGAAAGGACAGTGGGTTAAAACTGTCACTGTCACCAGTGAATAACATGTACCGAAATACACTTCTAAATAGATTGAAAGTACAATATTGCTAGACAGCAAAATTGGAGCGAAGAACAGAACAATCATTCTAGACAGCTATAGAATTTAGTGAATCGAAGAACAAATATATTGTAACAAAGCGTGTATTATAAAAAAGAGTATGTACTATGATTTTTTTTAAATATTGAAAGCTAATAGCAGGATAGCATTAAAAAGTAATATATCAAAATTCCTAAACATATGACAATGTTTAATTCTCATAGGGATCTAATAAGTACCATATTTATTAACCAAGCTGCTAGGAATAGAAATAATAGTACAATAAAATGTACATTGGTAGTTAACGATATAAACCCTTTCATTAACAAGGCCCATTGGTACCTGAATGTCCATGCCATATTTTGCAGTTCTGTTATGCTCTTCTTTAAATTCTATCTTTAGAGCAGCTTTACTTTTCATCACAATTTTTCCGTCTTGTTTTAATGAGAAGTGAAACTTTAATGACATATGAGGGAAGGATGTTGCTCTTTTCATACATGACAAGTATTGGTTGTATAATGGAGCAAACACCTACCACCAGCATTTGGTGCTGGCATCAAAAAACGGTATTTACCAGCTTGGTAAATTCAAATGCCATGGGCAAAGCCATGCAGCATTTACATTTTGGTGGCACATATGAATGGCCATTTTGGGGGACAGTGATCCATTGCCATGACAGTTGGGAGTCCCTCTGAAACTCCCATGACGGTCACTTAATGGCAAATGTTGCGCTCTGTTAAAGGCAGTAAAATATGCAGTAAAATCATCTTATACAGCAATACTGTAGTACTGTAGCATTGCAGTATATGTATAAAAATAATGGTAACCAGATGTCGGAACCTATACTCAAGTCACAGTACTTCCATATTCTTCTAGAAAGGTTGTACATACCTACGTATTAGGGAATTGGGCTTATGAGCTTAATATGTATCACCTACAAGATACAACACAAGATGACACACATATACCAAATTCAGAATACAGTATATACTCAAGTATAAGCCGACCAGAGTATAAGCCGAGACCCCTAACTTTCAACACAAAAAACTGGAAAAAAACCTATTGAATCGAGTATGAGCCGAGGGTGGGAAATGCATTGGTCATAGCCCCACCAGTATAGAGCCATCCCCCAGTAGTATATAACCTGCCAGCCCCCTGTAGTATATAGCCTGCTATCCTGTAGTATATAGCCTGCCAGGCCCCCTGGAGTATATAGCCTGCCACCTCCTGTAGTACATAGACTGCCAGTCCCAGTAGTGTATAGCCAGCCAGCCCCTAGTGGTATATAGCCAGCCCCCAGTAGTATATAGACTGCCAGCCCCTAGTAGTATATAGCCAGCCAGCCCCCTGGAGTTTATAGCCCACCAGCCCCCTGGAGTATATCACCTGCCAGCCCCTTGGAGTATATATCCCAGTAGTTCCTTCGAGTATACAGCCTGCTAGCCCCCTTGAGTATATAGCCTGCCAGCCCCCTCAAGTATATAGCCTGCCAGCCCCCTCGAGCATATGGCCCTCCAGCACACTCAAGTATTTAGCCTGCCAACACGCTCCAGTTTATAGCCTGCAATCCCCCGCCTGTAGGAAAAAAACAAAAAGTGTACTCACCTTCTGATGCCCCTTGGCAGGACCTCTTTTATCCATCGTGGCTCCGTAACCCGGTCCGTCGCAGGCACCATGACGTAAGCCGCTTGCTGACATCATAGTATGTGCAAATTCCAGCGCACACATTAGAACGTCACGAAGACTGCAACGGACCGGGACATGGAGGTAATACCGGGGCCGCGATGTATAAAGGTGGACTTGCCGGGGGGGCGTCGGAAGGTGAGTACACATTTAGTTTTTTTTCTTGACTCAAGTATAAGCCGAGTTAGGGTTTTTTGGCACATTTTTTGTGCTGAAAAACTCGGCTTATACTCAAGTATATACAGTATATATTTAATTTACTTTAACATTAAAACATGGTTGAACACATAAATCAGATGCAGTGGGAACAGAAGCATCATCCTGGCAAACAAGGATATGTAGTGCAATGTATGTAAAAACTAGGTGCTATTAAATAAGTAATATCATCAGAACTAAGTTGAATGCCCGTTTTTTAAAAATATATTGCAGTGTAGTGCAGTTGTGTGCATAGACTTACACTATTAAATCCTGCAACAAGTAGGATTTGAGAGGCAGTTTCATCATGCATCTTCATGTTCTTGAACAAACCACAGGGCTACCATGAAGACGATCAGTGTACAAAATCGCTTTAGATGCTGCTATTAATTATAATGGCTCAGCTCCTGGCATCATGTCCGTGCCATACTTGTATGACCCCTATGTTACCCAAACGGTTTCTTTGGAGAGCAAACCACCATTATTTATATTCTACATAAATGTACATGAATGTCATATAGCAAATAATATAGGAATTAAAATAAAATATTAAATTGCTTGTATTGAATTCATGTAATTAGTGATGAGCCGACCCAAACCACAATGTTTGGGCTCAAACTTCTTCCACCATTAATACCTGTGATAAGTGCTGGCACTTAACTCAGGTGTTAACTCTTTAAATGCTGCTAGCAAAGTTGCCAGCGACATTTAAAAGGGTAAATCGCATCCACTGGCACTTGCATGCTAGCATCTCAGGGTGCCACCATTTTGGGGAGGATTGTCGATCCCCAATGACGATCCTCCCTTAAATGCTGTCACAAACATGCCTGGAGGGGTGTAAATGCCACTAGTGACTTTGCCGATGTCTTTTAAACAGTTAACACCCATGATTGGTGCCAGCACTGGTTTGGTGTACCCAAACAGGATTTTAAAATTTGGTTTTGGCTGAACCTGAATTTTTATGGGTCCACTCGTCACTACATGTAATAGTGTGTTGATGTAGGGGTAATGTGTACACACCAAAATCTCCCTCTATAGATAGCAACTATAGAGCCCAACAATCAGCTCAGCATTCAGAATATGAAAATACTGATGGATAATGAAACTGTCTTCATTGAATATTTATGCCATCTAGAGATAAGATATTGCATTTATATCTAGTCACAAAAAATCAAAATAAGGCAATTTATTTTACAAGGTTGTGTTAATTGTTACATGAGAAAGAGTGGCATTTTTCTCATTGCTTAAAGCCTATTTGATAACCATTTTATTTACTTAAGGCATCACTTAAGGTTTTTATATGGAAACATAAAAGTAGACTTACTGTTTCTTGGATTCCATCTTACTGCATTTAAATATGCATTACAGTAGTGGAAGAGGAACTCGTGTTCAGATGAGACATTTGATCTTTGAACCAAGGGCATTAGGTCCAGTCCATCAATAATCCTGCATAGAAAATGATTTGAGAAAGAATATGGGTTAAATAACTTAATGGTGAAAGAAGGATTTTTTGGGAATCATCTTCCTACTGACCACATTGGGTAAATAATCAGGAATTTGCCATGTTTCAGTTCGGAGGACATGTAATTTGCTGTGACATAGTAGGCTTTGTTCATAGTATAAACAGTTATGGCTGTTTATGACTAAAAGCCTCTTGTCAAATGATTGAATGCAGAAATCTGACCCTAATTGGTTAACATCCTATTAATGCAACCAGTATTGGTAGCTAGTTGATCACAGTCAAACACAATCTCAACAATCAGGTCTTAACGTCACCAACCCACAGAATGGCAATAGTTATGTTCCATATAAACAAACCTTTTGAAACAGAAGTTACAGAAGGAAGGAGGATGGTATCTTAAAATATACTTGGCTTCCTCATCTGTGTTCTGTGATCCCTGTTATCAAATTCCCTTGGAATTACTTCTTGAATCAATTGCATAATATTGATAGGTTTTCATAAAATATCTGAAAATAGTAGGACAATAAATTGTCCAAAAATATTTTTTAAAAATGTAGCCCAATATATTTAAAAACAAATGCTAACATCTCATGGAGTTGTAACCATTCAATGACAAACCAAATAAACTTCTAAAAAAGAAGGAGTTTTCTCAGGATATTTTTCTAGGCGCTTGTGCTAGTCTATAGGCATTGGTTTTATCTTTGCTTGCTCTCATCCTGCAAATATTTTGTGAACACTTTAGGCCCGAACCACTAAGTAGTATTAGCTCAACACTCTTCTTCTGACATTCATGCAGGCATTAGAGACTTAATGAGCTTCAATTAAACTCCTGATGTGTCATGATTTCTACCAATAAATCACTGTGAGGTCTACAAGTCTATGTGATGCTGGATTGATAATGTCCAATATTACAAGGATGAAATTTGTCCTGGAATTCACTAGTAACAACTATTCCTGCTGTTACACTGTACAGTTTATCAACTCTTTGTACCCAGAAAGTAAATATAGTAATACCTAATAAAACTTCATCAAGAATTTAGATACAAAAAGACAATATACAGATGTTTTTCTAAACATTCACACTTCTTTAGATTACAAAAGATGAAACATTATTTAACTGCAGGGATGGCACAAAATTAATAATGATAAGAGGAACAACTATGGGCAGTTATCTGCCTACCCCCCCCCCCCTAGTTCCCCATCTAAAGCCAAGTCTACCAGATTCTGGTCCATCTTGCTAAATTCCTTGCTCTCTTCTCTGGATTGGCTGGGCCAGTCATGTGGACTGTAGAGTATATCAATAAACTGTAAAGTAAACAGAGACTGGCAAGGAAGACTGGAGCTTCAGCACAAGAAAGACGCTTTATTATTTTATTGCCATTCATGAACAAAATTTTTAGGGATTCAAAAAACACTTGCAGAAACATGTTTAAATGTATAGCTTGCCGATTATTATCATTATTATGGTGAAAATAAATCACCATGCTTAAAAATGAAAATATTTTGGTAAAATTATTATATATTGCAACCTATTATCATAGAGCTAATAAATAAATCTCTATGACTATTCAGCATAGTTAACAAGGTAGCCGAATACAGCAAACGTAATTGTATGGTGTGTTGATTACTTTATGCAATCATATTGCACTTTAAATTTAAGTTATATGAAAAATTCTGAAGAATTAAAATTAAACGCAATGCACAGTAAGAAATTTTTCTTTTAATTTGGCTACATTATTCCACCAGCATTTGTTAAGAAAAAAAAAAATCTGAATAATGCGCTTACTGTTCGTTTGCATTTCCTTTCTTAAAAGCACTCAATAAATCATAAACTTTGGAGTGCCTCTTCACTGCACTTGGGCAAATGTAGCTGTCTGTCAGACAGTGCTCCACTCCTGCTGCACAAAATTAAAAGTGACCCTGCTGTTGATAGAAACTTAACATTTAGAATGCTAAGAAAATGCTCTAATGCACTTTGATGAACTAATTCAACTACAAATTAACTTAACTTTAAATTGGGAGGGTAAAGCAGGTCAAGTTTTAAAGTGCTTGGCTTTCTTTTACCACTTGGCTGAGAGGAAGACATAGATTAGAAAGTTACTGAAGTTACTCTTACACTTTAACAACTTTTAAATAAGTCATTGATTTATACCTTTGTTGGAAATGTTCTGCAATTTAAATGAAGCTTCACATCTGAAAATATAGTGCTATCGAGCAATGTTTCCTGAAAATGCATTTGTACAGATCTAACAGATAAAGAGCCAGGCAACCCGCTTCACTGGTGTTTAGCATCTGCCGTGCACTTTACAGTGCATACATTGTTATTAACATTCCTGTAATGTACAATATAATTACAAAGATTTTAATTAGATACTTAATGGAATGATCTTTGTATGGGACAATGAACTAAATAAATCACATCCCAGCTTTTTATATCACTGACAAAGATCTTAATTTACCCTGCTAAGCCAACTTTTAATACATGCCTTTCAATTTATTTGATTATATCTTACAATATGTACTGTACACAAATATACTGAATTTTCAGTGCAATCATTATGGTTATGCATTGAAGGTAAAAATACTACTATATGCATAAGCATGGAAGTTGGTGGTAGTGGTGGTGTGGTTGCACCTGGGCCCATAAAGTTTTGGGTGACCAACAAGGTGTCTCTTACCCATACAAAGGGGTCAGTACTGTCAACAATACATTGGGTACAGAAAATATTCAGCCCATTTAAATTTTTCACTCTTTGTACACTTTGCCTCCCATCTTGACATAAAAAACAGAAACATAGATATTTTTGCTAATTTAGAAAAACTGCTCATATTTAACTCACATGTTGTCCATAAGACTTGATTAGGAAAGGCACATATTTGTCTATATATGTCCTCACAGCTCATAGTGCATATCAGAGAACACGAGAATCATGAGATCTAAGGAACTGTCAAAGGAGCTCAGAGACAGCATTGTGGCAAGGCACAGACCTAGACAATGTTACAAAAGAAGTTCTTCAACACTCAAGGTTCCTAAGAGCACAGTGGCCTCCATTGTCCTTAAATGAAAGAAGTTTAGGACAACCACAATTCTTCCTCGACTTAGCCTTCCAGCCAGAAAAGAGCTTTGGTGAGGGAAGTAAAGAACAACCCCAAGATCACTGTGTGTTTCAGAGATGCAGTAGGGAGATGGGAGAAAGTTCCACAAGGTCAACTATCACTGCAGCCCTCCATCAGAGCAAGACAAATAAAAGCCTACATACATAGATTTTTTAGGCTAACTGAGTATATTTGATGGTAAGCTTTCGAGAATACCAGTTCTCTTCGTCAGACATGATGTTATGCATGAAACCGAAAATTCACAGCATTTTATACACACTAAACAGTGATCATCAAAGGATATTAAAAAAAAACCTCTAAAACAACAGATTGATAAATACAGGGACATCTTATTTACGACACAATGGCAATAAAAACATAATGTAAGATCAGCATTCTCGGACTCCGTCACCAACTAAAATTTAAAAAATTATATTTATAAAATAGGAGATTTGTATAAAGATATTATATGCCTTCAGCAATTTTATAAACCTATTTTATATTTTTTTGCAATAACCTCTATAGTACAAACATTCAGTGTAGTGCACTGTACACAACTAGTATTGTAGTAATTGTTATACTACTACCGTTACTAGACCAAGTTGTTTCTGCTAAGCAAATTTGGTTATTACAGAACATGTTCTGTTCTACAGAATTTCTGTTCTCCATTCCTCCATTTTCACAACACTAAATTTAGATGCACTGCTGTTGATTCATCTGTTCCAACTTCAATTATTAATAAATTCAGTGCATAGCCATAATAATGTGTAAATTTTCTGACCTGATGCTACAAATCATGGTATAATTGAAATTTTGCAAAAAGCAGTTTAGATCAATATCAGTGTTTATGTAGCCAAATTTGCAAGAAACTTATGGAAGGTAAAAAAATGTCTCCCACATTACTTGGTAAATGGTCACAAAATGTCAAAAACAACTTGGGATTACTCAATTTTGATAAGGAAATGCTAAAACAATAACAAAACAACCAGTTGATATAGGCAGCTACAGGGTTTAATAAAATGAGGGCTGTTTCACACAACCGATTTTTCTATTTTAGTGTTATCAGTGTAAAAACCCCTACAGAACACAGGCTCCTTTTGTTCTTTTCACTTGAAACACAAGCAAAAAAAAAAAACCTTTGCCAGCACCATTGTTTTATTTTATTATGGTCCACAAATTGGAAAGATCATTTGAAACCAGCCTAACATGTTTCAACAACTTCTGCATTTTTGCCTTTCAGCATGCTGTGCCTTGAAAGATATGAAATGTTACTATGAGGCTATATTCACGTGAACATATGGGGGATGTATCTATGGCATATATACTTCCCCCACGCATCGCAATGGGCGCACATGTGCGGCACCGTACTGTTGCATACTGCCGTGCACCATATATAAAGAGGGGCGGGTTGAGCGGCACTTACCCCCTCCTCCTCTCCCACGGCACTGCCGTGTGCCCGCCGTGCTATGGTACGGCGGGCATTGGCAGTGTGAATGTAGCCTAAGTGCAACAAATCCTATCAGATGAGAGATTGAGAAAAACCTAAGTTAGACTCATCCATTTGGCAACTCAAGCTTTCCACTCAGATGATAGTATGGAGTAATATAAAACATAGAGAAAAGTAAAAAGAAATATCTAACATACCCTTATATCCAGAAACTTGCTTTGAGGAAAGTGGAAGCTTGTTTAGAGTGCCCTCGTGTTGCTGACAGAATAGTCCAAATAGAAAAGAGTATACGTGGCACATCCCATAAAAATATCAATACCAAATATCAAAAAGTGCAAAAGAAGTGACATGTAGGCAGCCCACCTACACGTTTCAGCTTGCTCTCAAGCCTTAGTCATGGTGGAAGTAAAAACAACAATGGTATGCAGTTAAATTGGTTTCATGCACCTGATTAATCAGATCTGTCATATCCGGTTTAAAGAAACCATTCTTGGTCGGCTAGTAGCAGTGTGAATTACAGGTACACTCGTAGCAGTCATAAGCTATTTACATTCAATGTATCCAGCATCATTAATTACAGATTTTGCATGGCAGTGTAAAATACAGGTAAACATATTGCAATAGTGGATACTTTATATTCAATACATCGTGCATACATTGCACTATTTGCCGACCGAGGACGAATTATATCGTCCTCGTGCGGCAAAGGGTATATGGAGAGAGCTCACGAGCTGAGCTTTCTCCATACACACCGGGTAATGGCTGTATAAAACAGCCAACACCCACCTATCCCTGCCGCGGTCAGTGCTGGCACCAATCGTGGCAGTTAACCTGTTAACTTACAGTTATATGCGTGCCGCCATCTTGGATGGCCGATCGCTGCCCCCTGGAATGTCATCGGAGGGCGGCGATCGGTTGCTATGGCAGCCTAGAGTCTCATGGAGACTCGTATGCTTGCCATGTGTAATGATTTCTAATAGCCAGCAGAGGGCAGGCTATTAGAAATCATAGTAAAATAGCTATTTACTGCAATACAGTAGTATTGCAGTATATAATATTAGCAATCAGACCCTGCAGGGTTAAATTACTCTGAAGGATCTAAAATAATGGTAAAAAAAAAAATTAATTTTTTTTTAAAAAATATGAAAAAATAGTAAAAAAAAGTAAAAGTTTAAATCAACCCCCTTTCCCTACAACTAATAATAATATAAATAAACAGTAAAAATCATAAACACTTTAGTTATCATCGCATCCCAAAATGTCCGATCTATCAAACTATATTAGCAAATTTTCCCGGCGCTTAACCCCGTAACGGAAATTGGCGCCCAAAGTCAAAAATGCCACTTTTTTGCCATTTTGAAAAATATAAAAAATTCTATAAAAAGTGATCAAAAGCCCATACAGTCCTCAAAATTATAGCATTAAAAATATCATCAAAAATATCGGCAAAAAATGACACCACCCACAGCTCCATGCACTGAAGTATGAAAAAGTTATTAGTGCCAGAACATGGCAAAATGAAGAATTTATTTTTTGTACAGAAGGTTTTAATTTTTTTAAATGTATGAAAACATTATAAAACCTGTACAAATTTGGTATCCTCGTGATCGTACCGAACCAAAGAATAAAATAGACATGTGATTTGGGGCGCTCAGTGAAAGATGTAAAATCCAAGCCCACAAGAACACGGCGCAAATGCGTTTTTTTATCATTTTCACTGCATTCTGAATTTTTTTCCCGCTTTCCAGTACACGGCATGGAATATAAAATACCATCACTATGAAGTGCAATTTGTTACGCCAAAAACAAGTCCAAACAGAGCTCTGTACATGGAAAAATAAAAAAAAGTTACAGATTTTTGAAGGTGGGGAGTGAAAAATGAAAATGCAAAAACGAAAATGGGCCACATCCTTAAGGTGTTAATGTAGAAGAATAAAGTATTTATATTTTTATGGGATGTGCCAAGTATACTCTTTTCCATTTTAATATAAAAATATTGCCCATTGTTTTAACAATGCTTCATGCACAGCATGCCATTTTTTGGCCAATATGGAGATATCTCAAGAGCTTAAGCCTCTCCATATATGGTAAGGCTTTTCTGTATTACAAAACAGAAACTCACCAAAAACATCCATGAATGATTGCGGCAGTGGAGCATGGGCGCTGCCATCTTGGCTGCAATCATCAACCTGCCAAAGGCAGCCTCGTACTATGCTATATGTTAAAATACTAAAGCAGTAAATAAGCAACCATGCTGTCAATTGCCTTCTAAATTCCAGTGTGCCTTTTTTATCCAAGCTTCTATTTTAATACTTTGCAAACTTTGTAGACCTTTTTTTTTAAGAAAGTGAATAATTATGATATTAAAATAGTATGTGGAATCTAAAGATGTTTGATGTTACCAACAGCACTTGTTATGTTACTATGATGGATCTGTATGAGGTCTATAATGTATACTTAAAATTTGATTGCGATCAGCATGGGAGATGAATAGAAAAATTATTTCAATCCACAGGACAGGCATTATGTGGTGATACTGTTTGGTCTCCGTGGTGCCCATGCTGTTTCCCAGTTTTTGAGTGACATCTTTAGGGATCTTCTGGATTGATATATCCTGGTTTACATCAATAAATCTTAAAGAGGACCTGTCACCCAGAAAATGACCCCCACCAAATGTGCCCCCCCATAATCCTCTCCCCAGCCATTTTTTAAAAAATGTATGTGTGGTAAATTGATTTAAACCGATCCGAAATAAGAGGTCGGATTCTCGTATCTTGTGTCCGGGCAGTCGGCCTTATTCATAAGGGGGCCGACCGACACACCCCCAGCACGCCCCTGTCACAGGGGACCTGTAGGAAAAGCCGGCATATATTGTGTAACCGCTGCCGGCTCTCTGCAATACGGCGCTTTTTTGCATGGCCACATCCGATGTTAGTGCTGCGCGGCCGGCAGTCGATGTGAAGGAGAAAGTCTGTAGCTGCTGTCAGTGCGGCGTGGCCGCATCACATAGAGCCGGCAGTGATTGCACAATATATGCGATGCTGCCAGCGTCTCTTACAGGTCCACACTGACAGGGTCGTGCTGGGGGTGTGTCGACCGGCCCCCTTATGAATAAGGCCGACTTCCCAGTCACAAGATACGAGAATCTGACCTCTTATTTAGTAAGAGGTCGGATCGGTTTAAATCACTGTACCACACATAATTTTTTTTTCAACTGGCTGGGGAGAAATGGGCTGGGCAGAGGATTTATGAGGGGGGCACATTTGGTGGGGGTCATTTTTGGGGTGACAAGTCCTCTTTAAGCTACAAATAAGATGTGAGGAATCATTACATGCTCATATCTATGCTACAGAGATTAAGTTCAAGAAAAAGCCAGTGTGAAAAATGAGAACTTCATTTATTTTCTGAGCTATAGGTTCTCAAATGATGGCTCTCACATGGATCTAGTTAAAGTTACTGCTATTCAGAATTGACTTTAACCCATATATCTTCAGGCTTGAAAGATTCTGGTCTCCTATTCGCTAAACTTGAATTTGTCAGTGTCTGCAATGTCAGTATTTGAATAATCTGACTACATTTCTTTATCATCTTTAAATATATTTAAGGATATACACATATAAATTAGAAGGGGTTATTTGAAATTAGTCCTTCCTCAACTGGAGTATGAACATTTATCTTCAGACAGTCCTGTATTCCAGTCCTGTATATACTCAAGTATAAGCTGAGGTTTTCAACATACTGGGTATACTGGGGCTGGCTGTATACTGGGGGATGGCTGGCTGGCTATATACTGGGGGCAGGATACGCATTGGGGCAGGCTGGCTGGCTGTATACAGTCGCCATGGGCTGGCAATATGCTAGGGGCAGACTGGATGTCTATATAATGGGGACATGGGCTGGCTGGATATAAACTAGGGGCAAGCTGACTGGCTTTATACTGGGGCATGTACTGGTTTACAATATACTGGGGGCAGGTTGGCTGGCTATATATTGGGGCAGGCTGGTTGGCTATAATCTGTGGACAGGCTGGCTAGCTGTATACTGAGTGCTTGCTATATGCTTGGAGGTGGCTGGCTGTACACTGGGGCAGGGGCTGGATATATACTGGGGGCTATATGGTTATAAAGTTGAGTCAGGGGCTGGCTAGCTATATGCCGAGTGGCAGGCGTCTGGATAGCTATATACTGAGGGACAGATGGTTGGCTGGCAATATATTGGAGGGCAAGGGGATGGCTCTATACTGGTGTGCAGGGGTATCTTAAAAACTGTTCAAAGCATTTCAAGAGATCAGTACAAAATATTTGAATGACAACATGGCTGGTGGACATAACTTATAGATATAACTGAATAGAGATACAGTTAGATGCAATCGGAATAAGGATTAAAGAGTATTTATGAGTACCTACATTAACGCCCAAAAATGTAATCTTTTATAATGACCTGCTCCGCTTATAGTGGTATATTTTTTTACAGCCGACAATCCAGGACTGAACCTCTGACAGTACAAAGCCTTATTAGTAAATCCAGTTCCCAAACTAAAGGCACCGACTGCAGCACAGCCTATTAAAGTATGCAAATAGCTATTAAAGTATGGCCATTATTACCTGTCCTGCGGAACAGTTGCACCACTGAGCTTGACAATTGTAGGAAATATGTCCATGTTACTTGTTGGTTCATTTATGACCGTCTCAGATGTTATAACTCCAGGCCAATAAAGAAGTCCGGGGACACGTATTCCTCCTTCCCAGTTAGTTGCTTTTCCTCCTTTAGCATCAAAACCCAAACAATTATATACAAAAATTGAAACAGATAATATATTTCATAAATATCTGTTTTACATTATATGTTTTAAAACATCTTCATATGTTGAATCATTCTAATTCTTAATAAAAGGTTTAAAAAGTTCAAGAAAAGCAAAAAAACCATAACTAAATAATTGTATTTACAACTTTGTGTAACTCGTACTAACTACTCTTCTCCCAGATTAAGGGACTCTCCGGCCTGCAGATAACACAAAGAGCTTTGGCCGTCAATTTTAAACATCATGGACTCCCTTTTCTGAGGATGGTGGCCAATTCTGTATATATCTGCGAAAGGTAGGACGCCATTTTTCTGTAACCCTGTACAAACCACAGAGATTATTGTGCAATTTAGTGTTCCTAATTACCTGAATATAAGCCGACCCAAATATAAGCCGAAGCCCCTAATTTTACCACAAAAACCTAGAAAACACCTATATTTTTTAACTCGAGTATAAGCCGAGTTAGGGTTTTCAGAACATTTTTTGTGCTGAAAAACTAGGCTTATACTCGAGTACATATTATTTTGAGGCATTACACACACAGATCAACTGAGGTATGACTTTAATGTAGTGCTTCTGCACATACCTTTTGTAATGTCATTGAACATGTACTTTGTTTTCAATAAATTAGTTTAAAAAATATGTATGCAGTATATTTGTCCTTATTTTCAATACCAGTGGCGTCGCTTATTTTGTTCCCATTTTTACAATGAATCACACACTTGTGTAGTTTTAGATGAGTTATTTCTAGAGATGAGCAAGTATACTCGTCCGAGCTTGATGCTCATTCGAGTATTAGCGTACTCGAAACGGCTCGTTGCTCAGACGAGTATTTCCCCTGCTCAAGATCGAGCATTTAACTAAAAAAATCACAGTGAAGAACAGTGAAGAATAGAATAAAAACAGTGAACACAGTGAACACAGGATCATTTAAGTGAAAAACACAGTGAAAAACACAGTGAAGAATAGATTACAGATGTTCGGCACATCTGCTTACTTGTCGGAAGATATGTGCGGAACGGTGCGAACAAAATAGTATGTGAAGAACAATATATATGTGTGAAGAACACATTGAAGAACACGGTGAGCAGAACAGAGACATCGGGGAGCAGGACAGAGACATCGGGGAGCAGGACAGAGACATTGGGGAGCAGCACAGAGACATCGGGGAGCAGTACAGAGACATCGGGGAGCAGGACAGAGACATCGGGGAGAAGGACAGAGACATCTGAGCAGGACAGACAATCGGGGAGCAGCAAGGACCTCGGGATCATCACAGAGACATAAGGGAGGACAGAGACATCGGGAAAGAGAACAATGACATCGGGAGGAAGCGCAAAACGAGACATCGGTGAGCAAGAGACATCGGGAGTCAGGACATAGACACATCGGGAGCATCACAGATGACACGTGGAGAAGGACTGAGACGATCGGGGAGAGGACTGAGACATCGGGGACAGGACAGGACATCGGGGAGCAGCACAGAGACATCGGGTAGAGAAGAACCCGGGAGCAGACAAGACATCGTGGGGAAGACGATCGATAGGACATAGACATCGGGGAGCAAGACAGAGACATCGGGGAGCAGGAACAGAGACATAATCAGGGAGAACAGAGACATCGTGGAGCAGCACAGAGACATAAGGGAGGACAGAGACATCGGGAAACAGAACATAGACATCGGGGAGGAAGACAGAGAAATCAGGGAACAGGACAGAGACATCGGGGAGGGCAGAGACTTCGGGGAGCAGCACAGAGAGATCGGGAGAACAGGACAGAGACATAGGGAAGGGCAGAGAAATTGGGAAGGGCAGAGAGATCGGGGAGAATTCAGTGGAAGAAGAGGAGGGGATCCTGGGACAGCGTATCTCCCGACAAGTAAGCAAATGTGCCGAACATCTGCAATCTATTCTTCACTGTGTTTTTCACTGCGTTTTTCACTTAAATGATCCTGTGTTCACCGTGTTCACTGTTTATTTTCTATTCTTCACTGTTTTTCACATCTGCTAACTTGTCGGGAGATAATATATGCGCGGAACAGTGAAGAATAGATTGCAGATGTTTGTATACATCTGCTAACTTATCAGAAGACATTCTTTTTCAATTAAATAACACATTTTATTCCCGAACCATGGTCCCTTTGAAAAATACTCGAGTCTCCCATTGACTTCAATGGGACTCGTTATTCGAGACGAGCACTCGAGCATCAGGAAAAGTTCATCTCGAATAACGAGCACTCGAGCATTTTAGTGCTCACTCATCTCTAGTCATTACTGAACATGCAATGTTGGCTCTCGTATTATATAAGAAGTATATATATAATAAGTTATTAGTTACTGTACCAGGTACAATAGCATCTTCCTACTATATTACCTTTAAAGATTCCATTGTATCCTCCGTGAATTTCACCAGAAGAAGAAATTTCCTCTATATGTGCTCCATTATCAGATGTAAAATATATCAATGTGTTGTCCCGTAGTTCATTCTTGTTCAACTCATTGACAATTTTACCTAAAAAAAATAGTAATTGTGTAACAGTGTAATATAAAACAATGCGAAGTATAAAATGGCATTTTACCCAGTCAACAAATCAAAGCTGAATCCATACAAGATGTGATACAAAAGTTATTAAATAAACATTTGCAGCAAATAAATTAGCAACTGCAGAGGTGGGTGGGTTTTAATATCACACTGGTTTCTTGTGCTACATTTTTTGTCACATTTTTTGAGAATTTTTTTGCCACAATTGAGATTAAAAAAGGAGTACAAGAAACCAATATGGTCATTAATCCTGTATCTTGTTAACTTGAACAAGAATGTCTAAAGATAACTTCCTTTTGCTTTCATTTTTTTTGCAAATAATAAGAAATACCATTTAGAACTTCAAGTGTAGAGCGCTTGGAGCAATATCAGGGCAGCTGCAGTTTTATCATCCTCAGCATACTTCTCTATTCTTGATATGGGGCATTTATGAGTTAATAGACTATTTCCCCTATATATTGAACCTAAAGGGAACCTGTTAGTCAAAACAATCCCTCAAAAACAAAATACTTGTATATTTTCATAAACTACCATTAGATAGTATTTCCCTACCCCTATATTGTCTATATTTATGCCTGTGAACTTAAACATTTAGTTCCTAAAGCTGCATGCAAATGACCTGAGGTGAGTCTGATCAGCCTCTTCCCTGAAGTTGTGTCCAGCTTATTCATGAATCTCCTGCACAGCCACACCTTGACAGAGAGCTCTTTGTAGTTCCTCGAGCTGGCCACTCTTCCCCAGCAGCAGTGTGTTAGAGAAGCAGAGATTCAGCTGATGGCAGTTCATGCTGAGGGAGGTGTACATGATACAGCCCTCTGTACAGGGCAAGGGAGGTCAGTAGTAACTGCTGTCGTGTATCCCTCACAGGGAACAGATAAAGCAAAATAACTACTAATACAGTCCTTTACTTTACTGCATGCAGGGTAACAGAAAACATTTAATTTGCATAATAAAGAAAGATGTTTTCTGATTAATGTATGGATCAACAAAATAAAGGCTGGGATGGAATCCTTGTAAACTGCTCTAAAACTAGTGATGTCGGAATTAGCTAAAGAAATTACACACACCCTAATGACTACCAAACTCATCATCACTAGGCCTAGAACGGGGGTTAACTGCCCAAATATGAGTGAGGTCGTGAATCAGGTGAGTACCAATTGCATATATGAAAAGCACATCTCTGTACAATAGAACAGATACCTTAAATATAAATCAGATTAGGATACATGGATAAACATCCCTAACCACCAAATTTAATTCTAGACACTCTCAGCTCTCTCTCAGGTCATTCTTAAAATTGTTTCTTTTTGGTTGTTCCATTCTGCATTGTTTCTCGCCACAGAATGTTCTGCGGCACAAGTCTGACACGGATTGTTTTATGTCACAGAAAACCCAGAGATTTCTAAAGAAGGCCAACAACGAAAAGATGGATTTCAGCTATTGTTATAATACAGACAGTCCCCAGGCTCCATACAAGATAGGGTTCATAGGTTTGTTCTTAAGGTGAATTTGTATGTAAGTCAAAACTGTATATTTTATAATTGTAGTACAATTTTTCTTTTGCCCCAGTGACAATAGGAGTTTCAAATATTTTTGCTGTAATGGGTCTAAGGATTATCAATACAGCTTCATTACAGACACTTTATAGCTGATTATTGCAATCTAGGAATATAGTAAAGCATCCAGAGAGCTTCACCAGAAGTCCTAGGGGGCAGAGGGTCTATCTTTAACTAGGGGTCATCCGTATATACAAAATGATGAAAATACTTGACATCTTTTTGTTTTTCTATTTTTCTGAACATTGTTGAAAACTAAAAATAAAAAAAAATATAAATAAAAAATAAAATAAAAAGGAATTAGTGAAAGAGATCAGCTGATAGGTTTTCTTTAAGAAATGAGGGTTCAATACTGTGGAACATGTCCCCATTCACTTTTATGGATTCCATAGCCGCATGAATGAGGTCACTGTCCTAGCTGCAAAGGACAGAGCAGCTCCTTTTCCTGTTGGAGTTTGGGGCTCAGAAAATCTTTTTCAATTGTCACAGGTGCAAGAACGGCACTCACCCACCAATGACACACGGGGCACAAACAGTCGATGGGACCCTTGTTTACGTCCTAGTAAATTGTGCTTGTTGTGTGCAGGGGACCAAGGCTGCTTAGTGTTTGCTGGGTTCTTCAAACTAGTAAGAATTGCAGGATGCATGTCCAGGCCCTCACTAGTCTTAAAGGGCTGATTTTTACCTGCTGTGTTGAAGGGTAATTAAAAATAGAACTTCTGAAACAGAAATGTAAAAATAACTGTCTTCGCCCGGTCCAACATCCGTGAACAGATTTTTAAATAACAGGGATATTATAGTCACTCTTCTGTATTAACAAATGTTTTCTCAAGCTTAAAAAGTCCCAAATGACTTGGTTTTGTTAATACTATATGACATTTACAGTAACACCTACAGCATGCTTGGCATCAGCAGACAGAGACAACCGATTAAGAAATATTCACTTGTAATGCAAAAGAAAATCTAGGTCATGCTGTGACTGGCTCTCATGGGAATAACACATTGAGGGAAGCGGAGTTAATACTACTGTTATGAGTAATAACATGGGAACAATATAATCACATTGTAAAAGGTAAATGAAGTTATAACATTTCTTCTTATACCTATTGGTTTTATGTTTTTTTCTAATAAACTGTAATTATTTTTTTTAATTATAGATAAAAGGAAGCACACTAGGGTTGATGTATTTTGCCTTGTGGTAGGAGTGGCATGTCAAGCATTGGGTGTGCATGCAAGTCTTAATAGATCAGCCCTAGTGGCGTAACTAGAAGCTGATGGGCCCCAATGCAAAGTCTTTGCCAGGCCCCCGACTTTAATGTATGGTTTATAGTAATAGTTTTCTCATATGCAAAAGTGAAACCATAAGGGACCCCTAAACCTCTTGGGCCCAGGTGCGACTGCAACCTCTGCGCCCCTGATCAGCCCCACGATCCTTAAAGGTAGATAACCTTAAAGGGAACCTGTCATCAGGAGCACATAGTCACCTAATGACAGGTTCTCGTAGCATTTTTAATACCCAATCTGCTTTTATAATTAACATTACTGCTTTTGCTCGCTTTTAAAAGTATATAAAAGTAAATCTGGCTCCTTTATACAATTGCCATACAAATCTATAAATCAATCTATTCAGCTCCTCCTGCTCTATAACATGCTGCCAGCAGATTACACTGAGTCTTCATGGAAGTAGGTTAACTTTAAGTCACTAACAAAAACCTAATTAAAGAATAATTACAGTTTATCATCATGGTCACATTAAAACTCCTAGAGGACACCAATGATGAGGCTTGAAAAAATTTAGGAGGGGAATATGTAAATATCCTAATTTGTTTTTCATTTATAGCAATGAGCGCAGCTTAGCTGAAGCATGACAATGTACAACTGACAGCTGATAACTGAACTGGGAAAGATAATTAACATATGGCTGATACATTTCCTGGTGTGGGAAAAAAGTGTCACAGAGATAATAGCCACAAGCTGTGACAAATAAAGATTACAGCAGACACTGGGCAAAGAGAGGTCAAATCCTATGCAATATGTAGATAGAGCAAATCTAAAGATTCCAGGTGACATTAACTTTAAACCCTTTACCGCATTTTAATGCTTTATAATCGTCAATCCCAAGTTACAATCAAAGAGAATAATTTTTGGCTCCAGAGCATGAGCTGTCACTACCATGTCCACTATGAATATGTTCTAATAACAAACAGCAAAAACTCTCCTCCCTTTTTCTATAACTCCACCAGTTATCTGAGACTAACCTCATTCATAATTCACTCCTGACAATTCCATCTCCAAAACTTTTCCTGAACTGCATTATTTTTTTGGAATGGGCTACCCTTAATATTGACATGCAATCCCTCTACCCATGGTAGAAGGTGTTTCCTGAAACTTCTTTTTAGGTCGACCTATGATATACTGATTTTAAAAATAACTTTGTCAGCATTCTAAGTTATTCTAAAACTTTAGACAAATTTAATTCACATTACCCTGCCAGATGCATGTGTTGTGTTATGAAGGTGAGAGCGAGGGGCTGCTCCCTCTACTCCACACTATCCCCCTCTCTTTCCTGCCTGCCCAGTACACATGACAGGAAGTGGGGAATAGTGAGGTAACTGGATGATTATGGAGGACAGGAGTCTGACACAGGCACACAGGCTGCTACAGCCGCTTCCCTCCCTCCAGGACTCACTACAAGCTGCTGGCAGGGAGCCAGGTAATGTTAATTAAAATTGAAATTAGCATATGAAATTAGCAAAGCATAGTATATTGTAACCTGTTACCAGCAAAAAATAGCTTTCCCGGTGACAGGTTTTCTTTAATGTTTATATTTGCCCACCCGAATCTATCTTTTCTCCATTATACTACCCTTACAATTCTGTTAGATCTTAATCTCTTTGGCTAGTAACTGCCAACTGATGACAACTTGTAAGTTTAAACAACGGAAAGAATATTGATAGGTTTCTCAAATCTTCTGGGGAAAAAAAATCAAGAAATTAAAATATGTTAAATAGGCTAATTGCAAATTATTTCTCAATCACACAAACCCATTTAACATTATATTTATTAAAATTTAGATGGAATTACTAAGTCAATAACATTTGAAAATAGGGAGTCTAGAGATAATATAATCATAATTCACAGTGTTACGTTTTGTCAAGAATGTAATGGAAGAATGATAAATATATCCATACACAATTTAACCCCCTTCAGCCAATTACTATGTAAATAATAGTTCACACAAAAGCTCTGACAGTGCAGCCCTTCCAATGCATCATAATTACTCATAGCTACACAATAAAGCATCTCTTTTGCCACCAGCCCAAATTATCTCATTTTTTTTCTGCATCAACATGTCACTAAGCAATCCAATTTTGTGACATGTCAGTCAAGCAGACAAGGTTAGATATATTTCTTCTGATTCGCGTGTTCACTCATTCTTTCCTGTATTATCACCTGTATCATCTGCCTTCAGTTTTTGACAAGGTCAAATGTATGGTTTAATTTTTCCCATATCACAGTTCAATAATTTGACTTGCCTACGACTTAACAAATGCACTTTTAGACACCTATTTATAGGTTGTCAAAGAGAATCCTAGGAAAAAAATATATATCCAGTACCATACCCTTTTCTTCTAACATGATATGATCAAATTATGGTTTCACAGATTGAATGGTGCTTTAATGTCTGTAACACCAATTCTTCATATTTATTAATTTTATCATGGCACAAGTCATATTTAAAATTTCACAATATATATATAAAGTGGTAAATAAATAATGATAGTCCAGGAAATGCTATAGCAGTGTTTTGTAGTAAACAACAACAGTAACAACTTCTAGAAAAAACCACTCGCAAAATATCTAAGTACAGATTTCTACTCGAAAAGAGTCAACCAGCAGGTTTGACCATAAAAAACTGGAGGCAGTGTTAGGTAAAAGGCATTGAGATCTGTGTAAGTGTTATTAGTAGCAGCAGCAAGGCTGTGATAAATTGCTTTATATTCCAGGATTGTAGCTGTACTTGGAGTACTGCAGGAGAGTTTTCTGCATTATTTCTCTGTATTGAGCTGCTCAGCATTAATAAGTAAGTCAAAAAGTAACGTCAGTAAGGAGAGGCCAGAGAGCAGTTTAACACAGAAAGCTAAGAACATAGCAGTAATCCAATATTGTGATTATTTCTATGGCAACTGAAAGCCAGGCTATGACCTCTAGGTCTGTTATGTATTAAATGTAAGGGCCCCTTTAAGATGAGAAGTCTAACAGATTGCCCCTCAGTGTGCTGCCTTGCAATATAGAAGTACTGCAATGTATGATCCAAGCAGTCAAATGATCTCATGCAAAAGTCCTATAGATGGAGTAAAAAAATTGGGAGTAAAAATTGGGTACAAACAAATACAACTACACATAATAGTTATCAAGCATAAGATCCAACCATTTTAATTTTTGCATTATTTATATTGTATGGTAAGGGAATGAAAATAAATAAATTACAATGCAATGGCATCAATAAAAGAAAAACTTGTTCAATAAGTTACATGACCTCCAAAAGCAATTAAAATCTACAGACCTTCCACAAAAAAAGCCCTAATACAACTACATTGACAAAAGAATAAAGAACATTTAGCTCCTAGTATAAGGAAAGAGAAAAATACAAATAATGGGTTAGTTACAAAGGAGTAGATAACATGCATAATATGGACATACGGTCCTATATTTAGAGCATTATAAAACTTCATGAATAGTGTCTGGGTTTTCTGTTATATTCTCCATTTTAGGAGAAGGTACACAGACAATCTTCAGTTAACCTTCCAATCCGTCGAGACTTCCATAACACTTTTACTTTATAACCCTCAGACAGTAAGATTCCTGTGCTCACGTCAGCACATGTCCATGCCCGTTTGAAGTTCACCAATGACCATCTGGATGATCCAGTGGATGCATGGGAGAAGATCATTTGGTCAAATGAGACCAAAAAATCATCTGTGTTTGGAAGAAGAAGGATGTGTACAACCCCAAAAAGTAGAAAATCTTTGGACAGAGCTGAAACTCAACGTTTCCATTCTGCAGCCCAGCCCTGCACACTTGGTCAAGAATAGGGGTGAACGGACCCTACTAAATTCAAAGTTAACAATCCTGTCTGGATAAGAGTACCGAACCCAAAGCCCTGAAACTCGATCGGTGCCAGCACCACTTTCTTTTATACTGTGGCTGGCAAAGCTGGTGCATGTTTATGCCTTAACCAACCGTGGCACACGTAAGCTGACATTTTGAAGAGGATCCCCGTGATATCATATGGAAGCACCGATCCTCTTCAAAATGGGTGGAATGGATGCAACGCGGCTGGTAAAAGCTGACACACATTGCTGAGTGGGTGGTGTTTAGGGCAAAACTTGAAACTTTGTGGTTTTGACCCACTCAACACTAGACAAGAACTACAGGAAACATCTGATCTCTGTAAATGGAAACAACGGTTTCTTTGCCAAAGTTCTGTTTCCCTATTCTATCACACACTTATTTCACACTATAAAATGCTAATTAATAATTTAAAAATAATACAATATAATTTTCTGGATTTTAGTCTAGATTTAATTGCGGAACTGCTGAAAATTGGCAAAATACCATTGTAACTTCACTTATGTAAGGGGTCAAAGAACTTTATGAACTGAGCCTAACAGGTAATATTACTTATTGTATATCTTGTTTTAAACAGCAAGATGATTATGCACACACCTATGCTCCAGTCTACTTCTTCAACAGCATCTCCATAAATTCCATGTTTGCTTTTTCCTCTAAATGTAGCGGAAGCATAAAGAGCTGTGTGTACTTGAATGTAGGACATGTATAGAAGAAAGGGCTTGTTTTGGTTCCTGAAAAAAATACAAATGACAAGAATACATAACATGTAAAAATTGTGTCTCCAGTCAATAAAATATACTTGAATATCAAACAGAAGGTTGTGAAATCTATATAATTAGCAAATTCTATATTCTGTCTCAACAATAGCAAATGTCATGGAGAGGACTGGAACGTAGTATTTCATGTTATCAGAAAAAAATACCAGAGAACATAGAGAGGAAAATGATTAATTGTGTTGTTGAAAAGTGATGTATTCACATGTCATGAGATTTCTAATACATCTGCAACTTTACGCGGATAGAAAGGCTGTTTTCATATTGCAAAAAACATGGGTGCACTTTAGCATCTATTTTATGGATGCAACATCTGGACAAGTCAAGCTTAGAATCTTAAGTTCATTTCAATTTTTCTATGCTCCTTTATGATAAACCACTGTCAGAAAATGATTTAAACTTATATTCAGTTTGTTGTCAGGCAGATTTTTATCAATGGCTGCATTTAATGCAAATATTTTTTTATCTAATTACAAAAACTGCAATCTGTTTGAAGATTTGGCAAGATTCTTGCTAGCTAAAAAATCAGCTAGCAGAGTAAATAAATGGGATACAAGTTCTAAACTTATTGTGGTATGCTGCTGTTCCAGTTTGGCCTTGTATGTTTAAAGGGGATGTCCCATATTTTAAAGTTATCCTCTTTCCACAGGATTGGTAATAACTGATAATTGAGGCCATGACAGTTGAGACCCCTGAACAATCATAATAATGTGACCCATAGCAATTCAGAGAATGGGGTCCAGTTCTCACTAATGGTGGAGCCTGTGTCCTGCCACTCCATTCAATTGTAAGATGTGTCACATATTTTTAGCAACAGTGTTATGATATCTACAACACACTCCAATGACTGTTGTGTGCTGGCAATGGAATGGAGTGGCTGGATGTATCCTCATCTACTAAAAATAAAATGAAGCTAAGTCTAATTAGGAAGATGCTTAGCATTTAACACCCTAACAATGAAGCATGGGACTGCCATCTATTGGTATACTTGAATGTTAGCATAATTTGTTTGAAAGTGAGGGATGTAAATACAAAACGGTAATGTTTTTTTCTAGAAACCGTGTCTTGCCTCCCACACAAATTATTAGCACTGTACGCATGTTACCTTTTAAAGGCCTTGATAGCCATTCATTTTTCTCTTAAAGGAAACCTGTCAGCAGAATACCTAATAAGGGACTACTAGTTGTTGCCAAGCAGCTGAAAACCTTCCAGAAACACCCCAGGATAGACTATGATATATTCACCCCACACCATGGACAACGCTTTGAAAAAAAAAGATTTTATTTATTTTATCCTTTGGAGTGCTGGAATATTTTCATTTTTTTTCTACAATTTGGCACCTGCTTTGTGCATAAGTCTGTGCACCCCTCTGGACACGAGGTCAGAAAGAGACATCAGTAACCAGTCTCCTGAAGTCTGATCCCAATGTCACTGACCGAGGAGGAGGTGTTTAGAGTTCCCGACCTTGACTTCAGTGTTAAACTCTCCACCTCCTTGACTTTATACAACTAATTTACATCTCACTTCAAAGTTGATTTGCTGGATGATGCCACCACACTATGCCGTGAAAGAAACAAAAACTAGAAGGTGTATGCTGTTTGACAATAAACTGCTAGTGTTTATTAGTTCATTTACTGATGACAGGTTCCCTTAATAGTGAAATAACCATACTTGATTAAGAGGACTGGATAGTTGAAAGCTTGCATGCAAGTTATCATTTGTTCATCCCATTATACCCATCATAATCTCCCATTGGCCACTTTATTTAATCTATTAATAGCAGAAGGAACCTAAATCACTTTAACAGTCCTCATTATGCAATTCAACTAAGGAATAACATTTACTCAGGGTCATAGTCAATAAGAAATTTTTCTCCAGATTGGGATTGGAAGTAGTTGACAGAAACAAGGATAAGCTACAATATCAATACAGCCCATTTACACCCTAGAAGCTCCTTCAACTGCATCTTTATCTTATAGGGCTAAAATACTATACTTCAATTAAAGTCTATTGTTAACTAAAGATTTTGTTTAGGATCATTATCTTGCTGAAATGTCCACCCTTAGCATTTTGCTCATTGTTGGCTGCAGATATATGCAATATGCTTAGTATAATGATATTCATCCTTCATTCATATCCAGCCTCACAACATTCATTTAGCCCTAAACTCTTTGGCCTCCAAGGATGGTGTATTATAGCACCCAAAAGTTCAATTGTGGTATCATTGTGACCAAATTTGTAATAACTTTATTTTTCATTTCATTTTAAAAACGTAGAAAATACAAGTAAAACATACCACAGTGTATTTCATGAAGCAAGTGAACACAATAAATGCTGATATGTGGGTTCATTGCATATGCAATAGTGAACATATAAATTAAAATGCAAACTTTAAATAAAAGGTGCCTGTCAGCTGTTATACTGACGCAATGTGCATTATAGGTGTCTTGGAGACATAATTAATCCAACCCCGCCCGTTCTTTGTAAGGATAGGTTTGTTCCCTTTGTTATTTGCTAGTAGGGACTCATATTGTAGTTGTTTTGCAAACAGACAATATCTTGATGATAGAAGATAGTTGTGGCTGAGTTCCAATTTGAGGCTATTAATTTCTTGTGGAGTTAAGAATGTGGCACAGTATGGTGAGATGAAGAATGAGAATAACTGAATATGAATTTGATGAAAATTCATGGAGACTGCCCATTCCGCAACTTCCTAAACTTCAAGTTGTACAAATCCCCTAGAAGTCAAGAAACATGTATAGAAGGACCTTACCCATATTGAGGCTCTTTCTGACCCACATAGAACAAATTTTGTTGGAGATGCATAAAAGATAGGTTCCCTATTACATGTATGGTGGACCTGTAGTCATGTACACCAGACTGGATACAAACACACAAAACTTACATAAATTATACCCCACTATATAACTTTGGGACCCAGAAGTAGCTATCTGACCAAATTTTATTTATCACCTAATATTTCCTAGTTTGTCTTAAAGTTGTTGAGCAAACTTTAAATGTCATTTAAACCCACTTTTTGTTCAACTGTTGGGTCTTGGGTGTTGAGCCATGCATACCGGCTAGGAGGTTGGGTGCATTACAGCAGATTTCAAGTTCTTTCTGTAGCTCTCCACAGGTGGTCATTGGCTCTTGGACAACTGGTCTTCTGTTTGGCAGGAATATATCACTATTTTCAACTTGTCTTTTCTGTTGTCCAGGCGGATGTCTTTTCTTATATCCAATTTATGTATCCTGACTATCCTGTGAAATTTGAGACTTTATTTGTCTAAACCACCCATTAATGAGCAATTCCATTTTTTATAGAGACATTTGAAGTTAAAAAAACTAGTGATTTCAATAGCAAATTATTCATACCATTGTTTACTGGATCTTCAGTAGTTTAAAATTCTTCTCACCCAATGTATTAAGACTTCACACAGGTTTTATCTATCATGAGATCTTTCTATTATGTCAAACCTTGGAAATAGACAACTCAGCATCAGTGGACCAAGTAGATATTGACTGTTGTCATGACTTTCATGGCGTTTTGCACCTCTCTTTCCTCTGTTTTCAATACTTCTACCTTTGTCATTTCATCTTGCACATAACTTAATGAATGGATATCTATCAGTTCTTTTCTTAGCAGTGTGCATCAGTTGTTTTTGACATCTATAGAGAATTC
This sequence comes from Engystomops pustulosus, assembly GCA_019512145.1. Classification (NCBI taxonomy): domain Eukaryota; kingdom Metazoa; phylum Chordata; class Amphibia; order Anura; family Leptodactylidae; genus Engystomops; species Engystomops pustulosus. The sequence goes on from CM033642.1 coordinate 213,995,033, forward strand.
AATGCATAGCTTTTTTAGAAAAGTATTTACATAAAAAATTTGGTTGCTTTTTTATACTTGGTTACGTTTTGTTACTTACTTATAATATTTAAAGGGGTATCTCGTCTGGGCACTCCATTCTTATTTTGATAAATCTGCCATAATATAGCATTTCTTAAATTAGATGTTATTAAAAAAAATGTTCCTGTGTGAAGATAATTTCTCATAAATGTAATTTTGTGCCTTAGAAACAAGATTGCTTCCTCGGATACGGCCACCTCTGCCTGAGAGATTGCACAATACAAAAAGGTTTTGTATATGAAGTGTCCTGGAGTTACTACTGCCCGCAGCAGTCGTGTGGTAATGATTGCTTGATCTGGTCCGGCAGGACTCTATAGCGCAAGTCTGGGCACCGCTGCCAGAGTGTGGATGTGGTCGTATCCAAGGAGCTTCTCGTTTCTAAGGACAGAATGACTACATTTATGAGAAATTATCTTCCCACAGGAACATTTTTTTTTTAATAACATCCAATTGAAGAAATGTTTAATATGGAAGATTAGTGAAACTGAATGTGAATGCCCAGACGAGAATACCCCTTTAAATTAAAAAAAAAAAAAGAATCTAGGAAATAATAATCAATGCAGCATTGCTTTTCATTAAATGAAAAAAAATGTTTTTTTTGTTCATAAAATATCAGTAAAACATTAATATCACATAAATAGGCTGGAAATCCATGGAATATACTACTGAAATCTCCTATTCAGTTGTCGATGTGTGACCTTTTATGGCGTTAGCCTCTTATTGATAGTCATAAATAACATTGCTTACACATGCCTGCACATGCTGGAGGCTGTTGTGTACAATATATGGAAATCTGTTTCAATGTTTCTCCCTATGTTCAAATAATCACTGTGAATTGGTTAGGCAGTGGTGAAGAATTGCTTATTTACATCTATATCTGGAAATACAAGAACCATCTTGAATACAGAATAGGTCACAATCATAATACTGACTATTGAACCTGCCAAAATCATCTAAAGAATACTATAATAATTTATAAAATATTTTCATTTATAAAGGCTATGCATTTCTTACAGCTCATGCTGGCAGTTACCGTGGCTTACAAGTAACAGTGCGTGGAGAAATAGGCATAATATAAGAGTCCCTAATACTACAAAGGAATCAAGCTGGATCTTTGAGCCACAATCTAGGCCCCAAAGGGTTGAATGAGGACTTATTTACGGTCCTCTTAGGTAACGTACTATCTTATTCTTAATTTTCTTTTTCATCCTTTACCCTCTGTTCACAGCATAAGACCGTAAGCCTATCACCGATGCATTGGCCCTGGTTACCATGATATATACCCAGTTCATTAAACTATGCAACTATCATTCTCAGGCAGTCCCTGTTCACCTGCAGCTGGTGCTGCCCACAAATCAATTACAGTGGAGAAGTAATTTAAAAATTAATGATTGATAAAGTTCTATTTCTGACCTTTGAATTACAAAAATTAAAATAAAAACACATTTAAAAATGTACCCACAAAACGTGTTCACTCCCTCCAGTAACTAACATCACCCTATACGACACCCAGTTTAGTCTAAACCAGACGTGCTATATATCAAATGTATAGAATAAGTACAAACCACTAATATTATGTCTGTTTCAGGATAACACTTTGCCCAAGTCAGAAAAATGGATCTAAAAATGAATTAAAAAACAACCTTTCTATTGCACAGCTTAACCCTGCGATTATCGCTCAGTGCTGTACTAGTACGTGCAAAAACACTCAAGCCTTCCGTGTCACCACGTCACATGACGTGGTGACATCCCGATGGTACGCGTGTGATGGAGACAGAAGAACCTCCTGCTGTCACCTGACCAATCGCATCAGTCGTCGCAGTGCTGATCGCTGCGATTGGCCTGTCAATCCTGACTGACCAATTGCAGCGTCTATCAGCTCCTCCTCTTCCTCCAGCCACCAATTTGGTTTGGTATCGCTGGAGAGAGGAGCAGAGCATTACGGTTTGCACTAAAACACTATTTTCCTATCTGATCCCTATTGATCCCTATCTGTTCCCTCTTGCGCCCTGTGTGTTTACTGTGTGATGACCTTGCATGGTCACACTTGTCCTTCGTTTTCATCTCCTGTCTGACGCTTCTGAACCCAAATGAACTTTTCAGTGCGCTGTGTTAGCATTGTCCTGCACTGCATATACCGTGTTAATAGCGCTGCACAGTATCTTTAACGGTAGTAAGGTTGTCTTAGAGCAAGCTAGGTGCATTTGTAGTGCCTTTTTGCAAGGTGCACATAGGTTTTTTTTTTTGGTGCCTTGTATAATTTTTTTTCCGTTGCGGCTTGTCCGTGTAGAGTGCTGCGCATTATCAATTTTTTTGTGTGTGTGCCATCTGTGTGGCTTGTCCTTGTGGTTTGGTGCACATTATTCAATTTTTTTTGGTGTGACGGCTAGACGGTTTATCCATGTACATGCACATGATCTAATTTTTCTGGTGTACGTTCTCCGTTTTTTTCTTGTGCACATTCTTATTTTTTTTGTGTGCAATGTCTCAGAAGACGTACACCCTGTTGGAGGCATACAACATGCTTGCCTCTGACACCGAGTCAGCTAATGGGGATGATGTCCCCTTTTACCTATCACCATACTCCTGCTCAACTTCCAGTGACCTGGAAGGACCCCCAAGAAGGCGCCGTAGGGTTCCTGTGCCTGGGAATTCTGCGATTGAAGTGCCTGGGACTTCTGCTATTGAAATGCCTGAGATTTCCGCTATTGAAGTGTCTGGGGCTTCCACTAACCCAACATGGGTAGCCCCAGATAATTATACCCCTTAGGCCAACCTGGAATCAAATTTGACACGGAAGGGCTCAGAGCTCTGGACTTTTTAAAGTTTTTTTTAATAAGAAGCTGTTGAATTTATATAACTAAATAGGAAGAAACGTGGCACTCTGGGGAGACATGTTCGATACACTTCTTTATTGTAGCAGAGGTAACAGGACAGTGCCACACCAAGGCAACGGGCCGTTTTGCGCATTCAAACGCGCTTTCTCAAGCCTTTTCAAAATGGGGGGTTTGTAATGTACTGGTACAGGCACCAATCTAGTGAAAAAGGAGTTCCAAAACCTAAATGTTGCTCCTTTCCTCATGAGCCATGCTGCGTCTTCATCCTGCAGATTATTGACACCTATGGGATATTTCCCTAACAGAAGTAACCCTGCAGAAGTTGATACTAAAACTTGAAACCTTCTCAAATCCGTAAAAAATTGGAAACTTAAGACAAAGTATGGAAATAAAAAGAAGACCAATGGCAAATGGCTTTTTGTTTAAGAAGTAGAACATTTTAAACTTTGAAAATTGTCATTTTTTTCAAATGTTTCGTAAATTATTGAATTTTTACCCCCCAAAAAAGAAACTGATCACCAAAATGACACAACTAACATAAAACACAAAAAAAGATCTCAAAATCACAGGGATATCTTAAAGTGTTGAAAATTTATTACCACAGGAAGAGAAACTGGTCAAATTTCTAAAACAAGGACTGAGCCTTAATGTACAAACAGGCTGTGTCCTGAAGAGGTTAAAGTAAACCTACCATTTGATTTGATGCATTATGAACTTAACATACCTTGAGAATGCGGTAGCTATACTGATGCAGGAACATATTTTTGTTAATCCCTGTTTGCTTCATAATGCATGAAATAAAATGGTAGATAACCTTTAAGCTTAAAATTTTGATTAAAAGTAAAAAATCTACCACCAAATTAATTAAAAAAGAATGACCTATCTGTCCTGAAAAAAATGCCCCAAATACCTCTAATACCATCACACAGAGTTCCAACTCAATATCCCACTGAGAACTTGGAACAGTAGTTCCAGAGTATCTCATACAGTTTCCCTTCAGGACATCTGACACAAAGACTGCCTGGTACAGATATGACCTGTGGGCCTGGAGCAGATATTTTCTTCCCTTTTCTGACTTGTAAAATTGATTTCTGCAAGAATAGTCAAGGGAATAGATCTACTGGATGTGAGGAAGACTTGAACTTGACATTATACAATGTTGGGTCTTCCTTGAGAGAGGAAGAGCAAATTGACCTCCCTGTCATAAGAAGAGATGCAATTCCCTTTTGTGAGCAGTGAAATGAAGAGAAATGAATTACTACACTCTACACATACAAAAGCCATGGCTATAGCAATGAAATAAAGGGGATAGCACTGCATTTGATTAGTGCTATTATGAGATGTTGATCCATGGAGTTATTCTAAATACCATATTGAGGGGGGTTTTTTTGCCTTCTTCGGGATCACCACTCCAAGATATTTAGGATGGACTGATGTCTTATTACACAATTTCTACCATGCTACTATGATACTGTTGGAGATTAAAATGTTTGATGTCCAAACCTATGCCAATTACACACAAGGTTACCATAATTATTGATGTTCATTTTGCAGCAGAAGAAGCTGTAAAAGCAACTTATTTTACTTTTAGTGAGAACAAGTTCTACTGTACAAAGAGATATTGAGGTCTGCATTAATAAGAATGAAAATGTGATTTTTATACGCTTTATTTCAAAACATTTCATTAATTCAATTCTGTTCTGCATTAAAAATTATGATTAGTAAGTCTGCCATAGCCAATGAGCTTTAATAGCCTCTCGTAACGGAAAAATAAAGCCCTTTGACTTTGAAGAAAGCACCGTTTTCAAATGAACAAGTGCATGCTACATGCTTTGCTAATTCTAAAGGTTAAGCATGGCATTTCCTGACCTTTATGAAATCTGAAGTGTCTGCAAATTAGGCAATTTATTGTGAAGACTTAAGCTATAAATGTATTAAAATTTAAAGCACATTAATTACTATCCATTCACATTTTATATTATTGTAAAACTCCTAGTGAGTAAATTAATGGAAGTAACATGGTTGGGTAATTACAGGCAGAACAACCCCTAACTAACCTGTCAATCAAGTTACTTTCCAATATTCCACTGCTGTAAGCTACCTGCAGTGCATGATATTTCTACTTTATTTGTAAATATGTATAAAAGAGTCTGGACAGCAAAAGAAATGTATATTGATTTTCCTTTTCTCTGTGCAACAGCAAAAAAAGGAGAACACTTAATCTATTTACAATTAACGGGCAGGCGAAATTGCTCATTTAATTCCAGTGGTCATTGAGCTGTGTGAATCTTCATCAGAGTCTTACAGATTGATGTCTCTGTACATTGCTCTGCTTATTTGTTTGATAACTTAAATGATAATGAAAAACTAAACTGTTTGCTCTCGAAAGCAAATTGAATTGATAAGCCTATGAGGTGACCTATTTAAAAAGATGGTGGAAATAAGGCTTGCAAACATCTTGCAGTGGAAAGCTTCATTTTGTAGTCCTCACTGGTGACATCTGCATGCAGATTACTATAGGAACATGATTTCAACCCATACCTATAAATATTTGTAGAGTATGCTTAAAGGGGTTTTTCCACCAAAAAAAGTTAGGCCCTATCTAAAATTATTTTGACCTACTGATCTAACCGCATTACATCACACACTTTTCAGTAGAATGCTGATTTCCTTTGGGGAAGACTTCTCATGCTCCTCGAAAATTTGTTAACTGTTTCTAGAGTCTAAAAATGTTCTATTTTTTCATTGAGCCACCAAATTTTAGAGTTTACTGATATTTTAAAGGGAACTTGTCATCCCCTTAATCCCCCCCTTAGCTCACCAACCTCTTGTGATCTATACATAACTACAAGCATGACAGTGAACACTAAAACATAAATTTTCTATTAGATATGCCTTAAAATGACAACAATACTAAAACTATTAATCTGAAATATAGATGCAGGCCCAAGCACCTATACCAGATACCACATCCATAGATAACTGTGGCAGTAACAACAGGGATAAACACGTACCTTTTGGGCTTGCCTATAGCAAGGCAAGCATATGGCATATAGCATACTATGTGATGTTTAACTCGCAAAAAGGCAGATTAGAATGTTCTTACCAATTCTGATGCATGATGCCAGTCAATGACACTAAATTGTGCCAGTCCGCCAGCTGGGCTTTCGTGATGCCTGCTACGTACGTGTGGGAGCACATGTAGTGCCGGAGATATACCTGCATACGGTAGGACAGGATGTGACAAATTGCCCAACACCTATTGCTGTCCCTATCACCGACGTCAATATGAGCTCCCGCCCTTACTAGGGCAGTACCAAAAGTTTGCCCTATTTATACATGTGCTCCCATTCATTTACGTACCAGGAATCAAGACAGCTCAGACTAGCACTATTAATTGTCATTGACTGGCATTGTGCATCAGAAATGGTAAGAACATTGTAATCTGCCTTTCTGCGAGTTGAACATCACATAGTATGCTATAGGCAAGACCATAAGGTACGTGTATATCCCCATTGTTACTGCCACAGGTATCTATGGATGTGGCATCTGGTATAGATGCTTGGGCCTGCATCTATATTTCAGATTGATAGTTTTAGTATTATTGCTGTCATTTTAAGGCATATCTAATAAAAATTTATGTTTTAATGTTCACTGACATGCTGGTAGTTTCTGTATGTATTTTCAGTGAACCAGAAGAGAGACATCTTTTGATTGGGCAAAATTATTGGTGCTTGCATTTTTTTCTCTTGTGATGTGTAATGCATGTCCCCCACAGGTCCTTGTTGCATGTTTTTATGTTCCAGCACTTTAGAAAAATCATCTTTTATTCTCATGTAAAATGCAGTCAAGGAGGTAGGGGAGGTAGGGCTGCTCCTCCAGGCAGTGTCACCTCCTGACCACGGTATGCTCTTCCCACTCCGTGCATCCTGAGTACCAGCCCTGCCTCCAAATGTCCACCCGTTATGGACTTAGGGACTTAGGGATAAGGGAATGACAGCTTCCTTTTAACATTATAACCACCCATGATTGATAGATGATCCTTCAAGTGGTGATCACAATATCATGATATTTTTACAGTGTTACTAAATATTGCATCTGGAAAGCTGCTATATTATACAGACTTATAAATGGAGATTGGGTCCTAACTTTTCTTAAAGTTGTCTTATGCTGTGATTCCTGTAGAATCTCAGTTCTAAGAGATTCTGTCTGCCTGGCCCTTCCCAATTTTTTTTTTTAACTTTGCATTAGTTTGGAAAACAGGATCTTCTAGGTTTTCCATTATTTCCTGTTCCTAGTGCATAGGTATAATGATTTGCAATACTATGTACTCTGTTAAGGGAATGAAAAAACACTTCAGTTATAAAAATGTGTATAATGTAATATATGTTTTATTCACAGCAACTCTTTAGAAAAGCTGTGGTTTTCTTTATGGCTAGTATATCAATGTTTAAAAGCCTCAAGGAGGGCAATTTTACACTCTGTAAATGAAACCTTACATGATATATTCCAACTATATTCCAAGTGCTTAACACTGCAGTCCTTGCATTTCGAAGACGGTAAAGGCTTCATGAGGTCAAATGTTAAAAGATTTAAAATTGCAGATTAAAGAATATTTTGCAGGATCAGATTACACATACGGTTTGTTGTTTGTAATCTTTTACCATGGAAACACAAAGTTCTCCATAGAAAATGAATTTGTAAAGTGTAGCAATATGTTAAACCAGTCCTGTATTCAAAGTAAAATAGCTTCTGTTGGTTACAGATTTATTGAATAATTAAACAATGGCTAACAAAGATAGCAGTGCCAATAGTATATGGGTTAATGGAACACTTAGTAACATACAACCTTTTACTTCCTATGCTAGACAAATCTAAGAAATGTTATTGAAATTTCGTAGACCCTCACTAAATCCAATGGCATCTTGAACTTTCTCGTTACAGAAAATAATTCATATTTTTTTGTAATGAAAAATTCTGAAATTTTTCAATATAATTTATGTAGCAATTCCTCGCTGTTTTCTAGATCTCTGCTTGCTGTCATGGTATAGGAAGCTTCTGTGTATACTTCCTGTAAATAAACACCAGTCCATGGTCATGTGATGCCACACAGGTGTAAGGCTCGGTAGCATCACTCAGCTTTGATTACACTGTGTGATATAACAAGGTGTGCACCTGTGTGAGATCACATGACCATAGACTGGTGTTTATCTACAGAAAATAGATGATGAAGCTTCCTCCTGCATGAAAGTAAGCAGACAACAAGCAGAGATCGGAAAATTGTTTAACTTTTTATTACACAAACAAAATCAATTATTTGCTGGAATGTAAATAAAGTGGACAACCCCTTTAATGTCATCTCTAAGAAACAGTTTTATCGGCATTGACTTTACAAAAACTGGAGACAATTCTTGAAAATACACCAAAAGCATAAATTTTTACCTGAGGATGAAATTGACAGCCTCGCTTGTCATCCTTCTAGTCAGATTCTCATATATGATCGGCTGCTGAATAACTTGATAATTTCTCATCAGAAAACAATTCAAATAGTGAAGATTCCAAAAAAAGAAAAGCACTGGTACAATGAAAAGAATGAAAACTAATAGAATATATCCAAAGACTTTTCCGGGTATTTTGACGAGCCCAATTTTGTTGAGGAAAATTAGTGTGAAAAGTGTTATACCAACAATCACAAATGTCTGCTTCAGAGTCTCAGCTGCTCCCGCTAGAAATACACTGCCATTTCCTGGGATGCAGTCTCGTAAATGTGTGACTGTAATTCCATAAAAATAGTCAAACCCATGATTAAGAGGATGGTGGTAAAAGTCATCTTTCCATTCTCTATTCAGCCCAAGATGCCATTTTCCTAGATGAACAAACAAAGAACTAGTTTAGGATGCTATTATAAGAATATGATATTGGAATCTACTTGTTTATTTTCCAGAGTTTCTGCTATAACAATGCTGTCACTTTCCATCCATTCTTTAGGCAATTACTGTATTGTCACATTTTATAAAGATGTTATCATAAACAATTATTCTAAAAGGGACATTTACAATATCATAACTGACAAGAACTTCCTCAATTGAGCTATGGATATCCAGCTAACCATCCTCTATGAAGTATAATGTGCATGTATATATCAATCATGCAATAGTTTCAGTTAGTTGTAAGGGATTTCTTTTGTAGTTTTGCATTAATTTACATATTAAATAAGTCATCATATTGATATTGAAATAAAATCATTTTCTTAAAACATGTATTGGAAAAAACTTTTGCATCATCCCTAAATATCCTATGGTGGTAAACATCACAAGATTGTCTATTTTAAAGGAAATTTACCATCAGGAAAATACTTTCTGAAGTAGTCCCCAAAGAAGATTTCCCCCTCCCTGCACCATCCCCAAACCATAGATAAATCTTTTATTTTGCCTTTATAAAATAAATCTTTATTTTGCCATTATTCAAATTAATTTTCGTGGCTACTGGGGGCATGAAGTAGCATGCATGAGCTCTGGAAGAAAAGGCTACTTGACACCCCTTCATGACTTGGTAGATCCGTTTACCAGCTTGGAGTTTTGACTTCGTGTGCGTCTTTTGCAGCAGGTTCTGAGCATGCTCCCCAGCTGCAGGCATGTTGCTGGAAATGGAACAGGAGCTGTTGCCTTTGTGTAGAGATCCCCTTCTCCCAGAGAGGCACACAAAGTCAAAACACAGAGTGGGTAGGCAGATCTCCAAAGGCTACAGGGGACGTGAAGCATCCTTCGCGTATGGAGCTCACTTCACGAATACTGATGGTAGTTATTTTTTAAACATGGGCATCTAGGTATTGCTTCTATTAAGACCAATCTAAAAGAGGTGCGGCCGCACATTCGTAGGGCGCGTACTGCACAGGCTCCCATACTCACTCTAATATAGTGTGAAGAGTTAAGCCCAAGCACATCTTTAAAGTACATCTATCACCAGATTACTGGTGATAAAGTGTCCTAATTAGACTGCTTGTTTGGTTTAGGGGAGGATGGGAGTGTTTTTTAGATTTCTTTTTGCATCTTTATTAACAAAATATTAACTTTGTAAAAGTACCGGAGGAGGTCAGATACCAACACAATAAGCCCTTTGAGAACAACCAGAATGGTGAACATATTGTTAAAAAAAAGTTTGAGAGCCCATCAAAATACAAGCACAGGAATTCAGCTATATTAAAATTAAGGTTTTAGATTTATCTATTTTGTTTTCTGTCCATCTCTCAAATGGTTTTTCCGGTAGCCATCTCTCAAAGGGGTAGCCTATCCACCATCTCTCATAGGGGTAGCCATCTCTCAAAGGGGTTGCCCAGATAGCCATCTCTCACAGGGGTAGCCCAGGTAGCCATCTCTCACAGGGGTAGCCCAGGTAGCCATCTCTCACAGGGGTAGCCATCTCTTACAGGGGTAGCCCAGGTAGCCATCTCTCACAGGGTTAGCCCAGGTAGCCATCTCTCACAGGGGTAGTCATCTCTCACAGGGGTAACCCAGGTAGCCATCTCTCAAAGGGGTAGCCCAGATAGCCATCTCTCAAAGGGGTAGCCCAGCCACCATTTCTCATAGGGGTAGCCATCACTCACAGGGGTAGCACAGGTAGCCATCTCTCACAGGAGTAGCCCAGGTAGCCATCTCTCACAGGAGTAGCCCAGGTAGCCATTTCTCACAGGGTTAGCCATCTCTTACAGGGGTAGCCAGATAGCCATCTCTCACAGGGATAGCCAAGGTAGCCATCTCTCACAGGGGTAGCCATCTCTCACAGGGGTAACCCAGGAACTCTGTGAATGTTATCAGTCATTAGAGAACCTGAGGTTGTGTGAACAAGGGCAGAACTTGACACTTTGATGTCCCCTCTTTCTAAGTGGCTGCCTTATGGTTTTAGCGTACAGTGCCACATGCTAAAGAACTGAGGGATTGGAATATTGGAACGCTGGGATAAAAGTTATCCACATACAAGCGGTAACCCTTATCCAGCAGTGGGTGCACACATCGATCAATTGGAGCTCTCTGGAAGATAGCATGATGCCACCAGACATTGCCCTTTCCACTGATGATTAGTGCTGTCCTAGATAGCAGCAATTATCGCAGCGTGTTGCTCTTATTCACCCCAGCGATGCCCATTGTGGCGAATTTTTCTGTTATTGGCTGTTCCAGATCAAACAGCCAATAGCAGCGAACATTGACAAAGGGGAGCAGCAAAACCCTGTGTCTACGGTATTACTGACATCATAAGTAAAATCCCTGCTATTGGTTGGTCTGCATTGATGAGCCAATAGCAACGATCATGAACTGGGGGAGGGGGGGCCATGAAACCCCTCTGTTCCAGAGGGCACTGTGTCTAAACCATGTCAGCACGTCACTTCCCGCCACACTGTTCTTTTACAGCCATGTCTGGAAGGGGTTTATAGGCTACACAATCTTTATTTATTTTTTTGGAAATTTGGAGAAAAAAGGGCTTATTTTTGGAGAGACAAGGTGCACTGTAAAAAAAAAAGCCTTAATTTTAGTGGGTCTTTAGCTTAGTGATGACATTTTATTAACTCTTTACATGTGGCGGAAAATAAAAACAAATTGTTGCAGATTTTAAGCATTTTTGGTGGGGAAGCGTTCGCCATAGCATAAAATAATAAATTATCTTTATTCTATGGATCACTGTAATTACAGCGATACCTCATTTATATAGTTTTATTTATATTTGTCCTATTTTATTGAAGAAAGAAAAATTGCATATGTTTTAATATCGCCATGTTTACAGCAGCACAACTTGTATTTTTTGGTAGACGGAGAGCAGGTTGTGGGCTTATTTTGTGTGTGACAAGTTGTTCTTTTCAGTGGTACTATTTTGGTGCTTGTACTTTTTACGTATCACTTATTAGAATGTTTTTTGTAAAGCAATTTGGTTGAAAAATGTACATTTTAGTCAAGTTTATTTTTATACCGCGTTCACCGAGCAGGTCAAATTATGATTTATTGTGCAGATTGGTACGGAAGTGGTGATACCAAATGCATGTTTTTTTGTGATTTGGTGTTTTTTCTAGTTGTGTATAGGGAATTGTTGTCTTTGGGGGACTTTCACTTTCTTTTATTATTTAATTTTATTTTTTAAAAAACTTGTTTTTTTATTTTTAGTGACATGTTGGCTTGAACAAGTGATCTTCTTATCACTTGTTCAAGCGCAATCAGAGCTTACACAGTGTAATACAGGTATATTGCACGGTGTAATGTAAAGACACTAAGAGCTGGGCTCTGCCAGGGGGCAGGGACCCGGTTCCCAAAAAAAGATCGCATAGCACCGGGGCAATGGCAGACCCCGGGCTACCAGAGGAGGATCGGATTGTGCCAATTGGGCGTCCGATCCATGTCAAAGCCCCTCACACGCCGCGGTCAGTTTTTTACAGATGGTCGTGGGTGTTAAGGACTGGTGTCAGCTGCGATATGCAACTGACAGCTGTTCTGTATGGTGCCGCCTACAAACGTTGAGTCACTTCTTGCTGCACGTAGGGAAGGGGTTAAAGAAATGTGTTTTTAGCTAGTGACAGATTTAAAGTAATGAAAGTATTTAAGTTGATACTACTGTTCATTTCAACAGTGAAAATAAGTACAAACAGGTGGCGGTAAAGGTAGAGATTGTTGGTTGTAGTCGTTGGACCTATTGACAAAGTAGGAATAGTAGGAACTGGTAGTGTATAAAGAGTTGCAAGTTTTCTGTGTAAAAATCCACAAAAAATCATCAGAGGTCATGGTTTTGGAGTTAACTGTGACATGTCACAGACCGCTGAAGCTGATATACTCTCTTGCCATTTTATTTGATCAGGAGGCCCCAACACTCCATAGTGACTTACTGCCATAAGTAACAGAAGCAGCAGCTCCTCCCAATTCCAAAATAATTTTCTATACATGATGAAAAATTTTCAGCTTCTGAACTAACCAGACGCACATCAGAAATAGATATGTACACTGACAACAACTTAGTACCTCAATTGTGCATTCTTAATGGCACAAACTCTTATTTGTGATTCAATGGACTTCACCAGATTGACCCAGTGGCAGAGTTTGCAAAGTCAAAATTATTCAAGCAAAAAAAAAAAATTCTGTCCGAATTTGCCCTGAAACAAATCTTGAATCACTATAGAATATAATGTGCTATATAAATAAAGATTTATCATTATTTTCTTAAAAGTTTGGCTCATCTATAAATTGTGACATATATCTGTCCATGGGCAGCCAAGAGAGAAGCTAAGAAGAGATTGTAATTCTTCACATACATCATCTGTAAAATATATTATGATTCAAACATCTACATCTTTACCTATAATTCCGGTGGAATAACCTTCTTTTTGTAATATTTCTGTAAAAGTAACTTCATTCTTTGGAAGTCCACCAGAAGATGCTGAAAAAATGAAAGTCCCAATTCTTGACTCAGCAGCTACACCTAAATGATGATATGAAAACAAAATAAAGAAATTAGGAATATGGATATAAAAACCTATGATAATGTGTTCTTGTCTCTTTTTCTAATGTATGTACAATGTGGTCTCGGCATTGCTTGGCTGGGTGGACTGATGCTTCCCTACAGAAATCAGTGAACAGAAAAAAGCCAGATAATGGACAGTGTGCAAGCACTTTACTTATTATTTGAGGTTCCAACACAGCTCACGTGCAACAATAAAGGATATTCCGAATTTCCTCCAAGTCCCCAGTGTATAAGCCTTTATTATTAAAGCCTTTTATCGAATTTCTTGGCTCAAGTTCCCTACAGCATAATTGGAGGCAATAAGGCGATACATTTCACCAGAGTACAAGATGTACAAACTAAAGATGATCCTCTACAATCAATCATGTTTGACAGAAAGAGTGTGAACATCAATTGGAGCCTGCAAAGGTATATACAGTCAGAGCTATGTGGGGGGAAGCAGAAGTAGCAGTGGAATTTGGTCCTGGTGCCTGAGGGAGACCAGTGACCCCACAGTATAATAAATAGCACGTGGAAAGAATGGTTCTGTGTAAAAGATTACTGTATGTAACGGACCCAAAGTTTCAAGGTACAATAAAATGTGTGATCTGTAGTTTTCTATGGGGTTCTTGATCAATCTTCAGTTGTCTTATCTTGGCATATTGTAGACATTCTTGCAAATGTCTGCTTTGATGATGAAGATATGTACAACTAGATTATTCAAATTATGAACAATTATTGCCTTCTGTGATCACTCGGGGTCTGACTTCTTGGGTCCCTATGGAATATAAATGCTCCTGAGAGCACCGTATAAATAGAGTGCTGAAGTGCATACTTGACCCCATTCCATTCACTTTTATTTTGCAGAAATGAATGGATATGGATGAGATATTCACTAGTACATTGTTCTTATGGAACCATCTACCATGACTAGAGGTCCTAGTGGACTAACTTTCGGCAATCATATACATATCCCTTTTCGGGAAAATAGTAAATACAGTAGTTATAATTAGTGAGAAAATAGAATTATTCAAAGCCTTCTAGGGGACCCATGGCCACCAAATTACTTACCAAATTTTAGACTAAGAAGGACCTTTAACCCTTGAAATTCACTTACATATGTTCCTGCTTTCAGTACAAATGTAAACAAGAGCCATTTTAGGACCATTGCAGATTGAAAGGGACTGGTGGACATGGATCTTTATTTCTGCTAGTGAAAATGTCTAAATTTTGCGAATTTTGTCATTTTTGTGACTTTTCACTGCGACTTTTGCATTGTTTTTTCATGTATGCCTTATGTATCTTTATTTTCTAGGTGTTCCATGCGACTTTTCACTTATGAACAGGATCCCTTTTTTTGCTTTTTTTGTGACTTTTTAGGTTCAAATCTGCACCTGATCCAGGTCAGGTGCAATGGAAAGTTTTTTTTTTTTCATGGATCCTGTTTTAACATGTAAATTGGAATTTTTTCACCAGCTTTAATAACCCCTTGCCAAAATGTGATGTAGTTTTATGTCACATGCAGCTGCGTGTCTGAGCCCTCTCCATACAAGGTGGGTGTTTGCTGCATATTGCAGCAAACACCCACCAGTATTACCCATGGTTGGTGCTGGCGCCGATCGCAGGTGTTAACCCTGTAAATGCCTCTGGCAAAGTTGACCTAAAGCTGTCTGGTCTCTGCAGATTTATGAGCCAGTGGCTCATTGTGAATACTGTGCAAAAATTCCATATACTGCAATACAGTAGTGTTGCAGTAAATGATCAAAAGGCCATACAGTGCTTAAAATGGTAGCATTGAATACAACATCAAAAGTTGCAAAAATGACACCACAAACACCTCAGTACACCAAATTTGGAATTTTTTTCTTGCTTTCCACTACACGACATGGACTAAATACGGTCACTATGAAGTGCAATTTGTTACATAAAAACAAGCCCTCACACTGCTCTTTACATGGAAAAGAGTTTAAAAAGTTATGGATTTTTGAAGGTTGGGAGTGAAAAATGAAAATGCAAAAAAGTGCCTTGGTGGCAATAGGTTAAATGTTAAAAATTTTGTACACTAACCTGTTTTTTAAAAATTCATAAATTTTGCATCTGCATTTTTTAAAATGTATTGGTTACTTCTAAGAGTGAGGTCACATATGGAGTTGATTTTCCTAATCACATTACTGTTAACATTTGCATTTACAAAACACAATGTAAACGACATGTTAAAGCATGGGTAACGCTGCATTAACACATGTGTTAACAACGAGTTAACAAATATGTTTTTTAATGCAAATGTTAACAGTAATGTAATTAGGCAAATCACCTCTCCTCAGCTGCTGTAGTGCATTTCAAAACGCAATGAAAACAAAAACAAAACACAACATGTGATCTCACCTTTAACACCACGTGTGACCGCAGCCTCATGTCTCTTCTATTCTAAGCCATTTTAGGGCGTTATTAAAATTTGCCCTGTGTCATTATAGGAGGTTATAATTTTGTAATGCTTTAACATATCCAGGGGATTTTGAGATTGTTTTCTCGTCACACATTTTCTGGGGCAAGCTGTATTTTTTCTTGGTATCATGTCGGGGTTAATAACTTTTGATCATTTTGATCACTTTTTATGCATTTTTTTACTTCAGGGGACTTTTATTCTTAATTATAAGATCGACCCTATGCTTACTATTAGATCCGAAATAAGAAGGGAACTGTACCAATCACCTAATTATATAAATATAGTGCAGCAAGGTGAAAAACTTATAAAACTTAACATTTAATGAAAAAATATTTAAAAGCCACTATAGTCATGAAAACGTATTTACATCAACATCAACAACAATGGGTCACTGTGCTATATGTATTGTCAAAAAGCACAGGGCCCATAAAGTAGTGCCAACTTCACTACTAATCACAAGTAAAAGCACAAGGGTGAAACGTGCCAGGTATCATGCCAGATAGCATACAGTACAAACACTCAGTCTTGTAAGTGTAGCAGCCGGTTTATACTCGCTGCTATATGAAGGAATCGTGATAGTACAGATGTATGCTAAAACAATAATAATAACAACAGCAGGTGCACGCTACAGCAATGGTAGCGGTAACAGTAGTATGTACAAGGGAAAAGAGAATGGAATATTCTTACCAGTCCTGGGTAGGAGGTGCGGACCATCTGGTTCTTACAGATAGAGAAGGACCTAGGTATCCCTTACAAACTATACTCACACCTAAGTATTGTCCAAAAAACTCCCGTCCTCACAAGGACGGTCCACAGCTGTCCCTGGCACGCAACTTGCCCTTGCTCATGTAGCTCCACGTTCTCTGGTGATCTCAGAACCATATAAAATGTGTCATTATCCCAACGCGTTTCTTCCGCAGTCACGCGGGTTCATCAGGGGATATATAGCTATCACTGATGCCGGTGATTCTTGAGTTTTCTTAAATAAAGTAGTGGTGGAGACCAGGCTGTGGTTCCTTTAGTCTCCAGGCCATCCAGCTTAGTGAAGCCCAGACATGGCGACTGGCGTGTGCAGCAACTTGCTGTGCTTAACCAGCTGTCTTTTAACCAGCCGGTTCATACACGCCCCTTGCAGCGCTTACTTCCGGTTTGTGCCGATCACGTGACTGATCATGTGAACTGTCACATGGCCCAAGGGAGGTGGCGCGCCGCGCTGTGACATCAGGAGAGAAGAAAAGCCCTTACCTCTGTCTGATACATTGTTGCGCCACATAGTCACAGCAATATGTATTGCTCAACCGCCGCTAATACTTCTCAGAGGTATACAGTGAGCCCTTGATATATATATATGTAAAATGGCTCACATCCTGCCACTCATTGGACGGTAAGTATACATACACAATAAAGCTAGGTGGTAACTCAAATGATATTTCTGGCAGTGTTTAAGAAAAATAAAAACTTTTGATACATACGAGCTGGCTTGGAGGAGAGGGCATAGAGTTAGAGTATTGCCCAAGGAAGGATTCTGGGATATTTCTAGAGAGCTTACTCTTACTATTTCCAGTTGTTTTGGCAGGGTAAAGCTACACAGTTATTTTGGTAGGGTAAAGCTACACATCAATAAATGATGCAAAACTCAAGGTTTCATTTAGTCCGCTGGGAGTGACAGTAGCTAGCCTGTAGATCCAGCGAGTCTCAATTTGCAATATTTTTCGGTTCCAATCCCCACCTCTAACATTTTGAGGTACCTGAACGAAACCATGAAATCTCAGCACATCGGCACACCCATTGTGATGCTCATGAACATGCTTTGCTACCGGAGTATCTCTCGAGTGCCTAATGTCGGCCAGATGTTCGCCCACTCGTCTACGGAATTGTCTAAAAGTTTTACCAATATATTCTAAGCCACACATACAGACCACCCTGTATATCACCCCCTTTGTTTTACAATTGATGAAGGAGTTGATCTGGATTTCTTCCCCAGTTACATTCGCCACAAATTTCTTAGTGACTAGGATATAGGGGCAGGCTATACAGCCATCACATTTAAAGGAACCCTTTGGTTTCATGGTATCCAGCCATGTATTTTTTGGAGCGGTCGAAAAGTGGCTGTGTACCAAGCGGTCCCGAAGGGACCTGCCCTTCCGATAGGTAATAGATGGCACTGGTGTCACAGCATCCATAATGTCAGTATCCATTAGTAGGGTCGGCCAGTGTTTCGTGATGATCTGTCTGACGGTGTCTGAACCATTGTTAAACGTTGTGATAAACCGCACCAAATTGTCAGAACCCGTCTTGGTTCTTGGAACCAAAAGATCTTTCCTATCATTTTTTAGGGCATTCTGAAAGGCACTCCTTAGTATCTTATCTGGGTAACCTTTCTGTAGAAATCTCGTTCTCAGGTCGTCAGCCTGCTTCAGAAACGAATGTGTGTCCGAGCAATTCCTTCGTAGGCGAAGGTATTGGCCCCGAGGTATTCCTCTTTTTAGGGGGACTGGATGGCCACTTTCCCACCTCAATAAGGAATTGGTCGCAGTCGCCTTTCGAAAAACCTCTGTCTGTAAAAGGCCATCAGGTCTTTTCCTGAGGAGTAAATCCAGAAACGAGAGTTTGTCACCACTGATCTCGTAGGTGAATTTGAGGCCAATGCTGTTATGGTTTAGATGCTCGACAAAGCTGGAGAAATCCAATTTGGATCCGTTCCAGATAACCAGTATATCGTCAATAAAGCGTAACCATAACACTATATACCCTTGGTATTGGTCGGTTAGGGATGAGAAGACCATGGTGTCCTCCCACCAGCCCAGGAGCAAATTGGCGTAGGTTGGCGCACACGGCCAACCCATCGCCGTGCCCCTGAGCTGGTGGTAGTACTTCCCATCAAACAGAAAATAATTGTGTGTCAGACAAAATTGGAGAGCCTTAAGCACAAATCCGTCATGTTGTCTAAATTGGACCCCTCTTGTGCTTAGAAAAGATGATACAGCCTCAAGGCCTCTATTATGAGGGATAGAGGAATATAAGGCCTCAACGTCAATAGAGGCAAGGAGGTATCCCTCATCCATTGTAATACCCTCCAGTCTCCTAAGAAGATCCATGGAGTCTTGTATATACGATGGAAGAGATTCAACATAGGGTCTCAGGATTTTATCTAGGTAAATTCCCAGATTTTGGGTAATGTTCTTAATACCTGATACAATCGGTCTACCCTTTAATGGCTCCAATCCTTTATGGATTTTTGGGAGCCCGTAAAAGGTAGCAATCATGGGGGTCACTGGCTCGAGGAACTTAAGTTCGTTCGCATCAATTATCCCCTGACTAAAGGCTTCACGGAGTATCGTTCGTAGTTCTCCCAAATATTGAGATGTTGGATTCAGTTTCAGAATCTCATATGATGAGACATCAGTCAGAAGGTTCATACACATCTTCCTGTAAATTTCAGAGTCCATAACCACCACGTTCCCCCCTTTGTCTGAGGGTTTGATGGTCAGGCTCATGTCTTTCTCTAGGTCCCTCAGGGCCTCAATTTCGGACCGTGAACAATTAAATGGTACAAAACTTATTTGCATCTTTTTGATGTCATTACTGACATCTCTCAAGAAGACATCTATAGGGGAGGCGTCTGAGGCAGGGGGGGACTTGGTACTCTTCAGTCGTAAGTTAGTGAATGGACCTTTCCCACTCGTCATGGGGTTCGGGTCCTCAAGACCATATAATAGTCTTACGTCCTGTAATAGATCATTTGGAATACCTAACTCCCTGCACATTTTTTTATCGTTTTTAGTGAAGTATTTCCTCCACTTTAACTTCCTATGACTATAGTGGCTTTTAAATATTTTTTCATTAAATGTTAAGTTTTTCACCTTGCTGCACTATATAGACTTTTATTCTTTTTTAAAAAAGAAACAATTATTGCACTTTTTTTTACTGTTTTACTTTGTCCCAGGGTGGGACATGTACATGCGATCGTTTGATCACTTGTTCATTGTAATATTCTGCAATACTTATGTATTGCAGCATATTACATAGTCAGACTATGCTTTCTGTATAGGCTGACAGCTGAACTGTTAGATTGTGCTGTTACAGGCTGCAACTAAAGGCAGCCCTGGGGTCCTTATCAGACCTCATGGTTGCCATGGCAACGATCGGCTACCGTGCACTGCTGGGATCCCTCGGTGATTGAAAAGGCTCAGTTTCTGAGCCTGGGCAATCGTCATGACGAAATTCTACGTCAAAGTGCAGGAACTAACCGCATCCAATGACGTAGAATTACACCAGGGTGCAGGAAGGGTTAAAAATGCATGACACTATGCTTGTATGGAGATGTTTATTTTCAATAAAATGAGTTAAAAAAAAATGCAGGACACTGCCTCAAAACCAAAACTTACAGTAGTGTCCAATGCCGCGTATTTTCCCCACACATAGCTTGTGTCCATGTGTATTTGAGACATTTGCAACAAAAAGTCTCAAAAAGAAGACGAAATTTGCGCCTGCCAGGATAGGAAAAACTGAAAATGTATCACATGTAGAAAGACAGGATCATACATAAGGTGCAAAAAAGAGCCACCAAATGTCTCTAAAATTCATCTCAGAAAGACAAAACAATGATCCATGCCCCCCACTGAGTGTATCTGTAATTTGGGGCTGTAGGAGAATTTTATAGGAGATAAATAGGAAAGAGGCAAATGATAGGAGATAGATAACTATACAAATAGATGATAGATACATACAGGAGATAGATGATAAGCATCTTCACCCGGGCATTAAACTCGGGGTTAAGAGCAATACATCCTCTTCCCATTAAAGTCCTCATGCAAGGGCCCCTTTAGGATGGGAGAGCCCTGGAAAAATGCACAGCCCCTCCCTCCCTAATGCCAGCTCTGTTTCCACGATGTTACACCACTTTAGACCACTGATTAGACCACTGTAGACCACATGATTTCAAAAATACCAGGGAATACACCCTTCCATTCTCCTTGAAAACAAAGGAAGATGATCAGTACCCAAAATCAAAATAGCAGTTATAATTAGAAGGTTTGTTCTTAAGTTGATTTTATATGTGAGTCGAAACTGGTATATTTAATAATTGTATCTCCAAATTTTTTTGCCCCAGTCATGGGAACAAGGATTTTCAATAAAACGTCATTACAGACACTTTACAGTTGATCATTGCAGCCTGGGCCTAAAGTAAAAAATCCAGAGAGCTTCACCAGAGGTCACAGTGGGCAGAGAGGTCCATCTGTAAGTTGGCTGTCCTTAAAGGGGTTTTCTCACAAAGGCAAGTTAGGCCATATCCACTATCCCTATCCCTATCAGTGGGGGTCCCCGCTCGGCGATCTCGGAGATCTCCGTCATCTACATAGAGATTAATGGAGCAGAACGGTCATGGTCAGCCGCCTGCTCCATTAGTCTGAGGAGCTGCGAGGGGTCGGTCGGACCCCTCATTCTCGCGATCTGCGGGGGTCTCAGTACTGAGACCCCCACTGATCAGCAAGTTAGGCCCTATCCCATGGATAAAGCCTAACTTGCCTTCGTGGAAAAACCCCTTTAAGTCAGGGACCGCCCATATATGTCAATGGTGACTTTTCTAGTGACTGGTAGAAAGTTAAAACGTAGATGTTATTTACATATCATAATACCATAACTAATCAGATTCCTATTTGCTGGGATGTTGGGGAAAGTTTAAAGATGTACTATTGGTACAATCAGAAGCAAAGTAGGCAGTATTATTATTACTACTTTTAGCCTTAAGGAACTAATGATAAAAAAAAGTATATTTAGCACAGCAAAGTAGATTGTGAACACACATTGAAGCTATTTTTTGACTTGGGCCTAAATTATTCTGATTATTCTCAGTATTTTCCACATTTTATTTTCTAATCAGCAGGTTTAATTATTCAGAAAGGTCACATTAAATATGAATTTTAAATGAAATCTGGAAGTTTACTTATTTCCATATTTACTGTAGTAACTGCCTTATAAAATGGCAGAAGACTTAACAGGTAAAGACAGTTAGCAAAATCCTTTCTACAGCAGAACATGAAGCATATTTTACCCATCTTTTACTGAAGGACGTATCAATGAATGTAAATTATAAGATAGATGACAACACATCATTAATCATTAACTTGTAACGCATCTATTTATTATGGTAAACAGAAAAATAAGCATCATTTCCAATAGTGTCTCACTGAGGAGCATCCGGAATAATATTTTCACGGACGGAAAGCATGAGTTGTCATCTATTAGAAGTGCAATAAATAATCCTATTTTTAGATATCTGTCAGCGAGCCTTCTACATAACAACCAATCTCTTCATGCGGTTACCAAGAATGCTAATATAACTAATGACTTTGTTGTTTCAAGCGATGAATCACCCACCAACTAAAGTTACATTGGAAACAATCTGTGAATCATCTGTCTTGATAAATCCTACAAATAAATTTTCTACAACACCTTCCAATCAAACTGTGAGGAGTTTTTGTTATATAGCCTGAGGACAGCAGATATCTCTTGTTTTCAGCCGATACAAGCTGTAATGAATCCTTCTCTGAGTGAATACTCTGCCTTTTATCCATATGACTATCAAAGTCTTAGTGCTATCAAGAAGAATTATTACCATTGCTGTCACACCACCTACACCAACTGTTTAGAGAGATGACCTCTATCTATAGGACCAATTTTTTACACTATATCACTAGCATGAAGCACAGTAGCAATATACACAACTGTAGTACTACTGACAAAGCTATAACAGAAAATTCTAAAAAGTAATTACACTAATTGAAAAGTGATACAATAATAGGTTATCTAATTGTATACTTTTATATTTGCTTATGCTTCCTATAAACGGACATTCACTGGAATTACTAACATATTACACTACATTTTTTCCAGTAGTTGTGGACTGCTCTGGAATAAAGGCGTGGCAATTGACTCTGATTGTCCATTATTCGATGTTGGATGACTCAACTTGTGCTGATGCCATGACAATTCATTAAAAAGGAGATAATGTTAACTACTACTCTTCCTTTCTCTCACTTCCTAAATACTCTCTCTTCCTTTGTCTTCTATGTCCTCCTTTTCTCTTGGCATCTGTCACCATTGCTTGTTATGAACTGTGTCACTCTCTGATAAATTTGAGAAAACTGTTGAGGGAGAGAAAGTCCTTTTTAGTTGCCTACATTATTCCTTGCCTCTCGTTTGGCCAAGGGAAGTGCAATATAGTTATAAATCTGCCCGAAACTGTCTGAAAGTTGCTAGGAATGTCCTACATTGAATATTTCTATCCCTCTGGTCTACCTGGAATCAGAACAATCAAAAAAAATTGACTGTCATTAGACCTTTATGGTTTCTGACATGGTGCCCATCATCAAAATTATTGCACATATGGAAAGGGTCTATCCCATGTGACAATGTTCATCCGGTCTCCCTCTGTATATACAGAAGACAAGCTCTGAGTCACTGGAGGTAAATATCCTATAAATGCATTGATAAATATATATATATGTATATATTGAGATCTGTGGCATTGTTCTTATTTTTGAACGCATCATCATTGTTTTGAGGCGTATATAGCTCTATACAGGCGGTCCCCTACTTAAGAACACTCGACTTACATACGACCCCTAGTTACAAACGGACCTCTAGATATTGGTAATTTATTGTACTTTAGTCCTAGGCTACAATCATCAGCTATAACAGTTATCAAATGTGTCTGTAATGAAGCTTTAGTGTTAATATTGATTCTTATGACAACCCAACATTTTTAAAATGCAATTGTCACAGAGACCAAAAAAGTTCTGGCTGGGATTACAATGATAAAATATACAGTTCCGACTTACATACAAACTCAACTTAAGAACAAACCTACAGACCCTATCTTGTATGTAACCCGGGGACTGCCTGTATTGATGTTTCTTCCAGTTTTATATGTATGGTCTGAGTTTGATTCTGGCACTCATTAAGGAACATTTGGAGGAAAGACCTATATTTTCTATGGCGCCCATTACACACTTTTCTTTTTTAGCAATGCAATGTATCTACTGTACTGTACTTAAATAGTCCTGCTGTTGCTAACAGCTCTGTTATGTGTTGTGCCTTAAAATTTAGTTATGCAATTGGTATGCTAAATGGGGTAGATAGATACATATGTCAAGGAGCAGTGCTGTGTACCTCCCCCTATGCTTAACTTTGCAATCAACTGGGGTCCATTGTCTCTATAAGACTTTGTGGTTCCTATTGTAACTCAAAAATGAAAAAAATAATTGTTCTATTGAATCACATTGCCTAGACAAGCCAGACACTTAAAAAACCTGTAGTTTGAATTACAGCCAGCTGTCTCCTGAGGTTGCAATAAAAATGTGAAACTAATGGACAAATACAAGGTGTCAGAAGCAGCTGCTACCAGAATTCAATATCACACTTTTGGAGTAAATATAAACTTTTTACTAAATATATTTTGACTGTACAAGTAACTAACCAGCTTTTAACCTGAGGTAGTCCTCGGTATAGAAATAGGTTGCTTAGATCTACAACTAAAGAGGATTAAAAAAAGGGAATGCTCAATTACAGTACAGCATGTGTCCTTTAGGAATTTAATTTACTTTGTATATTTTTAACCTTTTAATACACCTTAATACATTACCAATCTTTCTTTAGATTCTATGGATGATGAAACAGATGACATACAATCTAGTTTATATAATGGTGTACCTGATCTCACAGGATATCTGCCCGTCATGAATGCTGCTCGGCTCGGTGTACATAAGGGAGATGCTGCTATATGTTGCGTAAACTTTGCTCCTTTGTCAGCTAGTTGGTCAATGTTTGGAGTTCTAAAAAAAAATAAAAGGAAGTTTTCATAAAACTTCATCTCTAAATAGTAGTAAATATTTATGAGGGGACTTGTTAAGGTTCAGGTTTAGCGAGTTCGACCCCCTAACCAAATCACAGCCATGGCTAGTAGCTAGGGGTGTCAATTTGCTGGATTGACTGCACGGCGATGTAGGTTGCACCCAAACCCTGGACCTGAACTGAAAGTTCTGGTCCTCCAATCTCTAATCGCAGGGGTTAACAGCAGAGGTGTGCCCAAATGCTGAACTTCTGTCTGAAGTTGTGGTTCATGTCTGCTGAAGTAGTAAATCTAATTCAACTATAGAATTATTGTTAAACTATTCATCTTCGTAATGAGGAGTAAGGTAAAGCCACTGATTAAAGCAATTTTACAAAAATGTATTTTACAAGTGTATAATGACACTTTTGTAGTTAATTAATGCCATCCCAGTCTTACAAAAACCATATCTTTTTATTTTTCTGATTTACAGAACTGTAAAATACATTGTTTGCTTTAAGAAGAGTGTTACTTCTGAGTAAGCAACATTTACTATTCGTTGAAATTTAATGGGAAGCTTGACAAATTTTCCAAGTGTAACGGAGTTAAAAAGTGATGTTAATGAAGAGCTGTAATCTTTATACAATCATTTTGGTAAATATTCAACCCATTGATCACTTTAAAAAAAAAAATATGGGTAAACTCTTTTTTACAGGTACATTAACTCCACTAGGGGGCTTGAAGATGCAATCATCAAATCATTTGTACCATATACTGCAGCACTACTTTATGGGCATACTCTAATAGATATTTAGTCAGTATAAAAACATTTTCTGAAAATAGAATAGGCTTTCCAATCTCAAACCATTCCCTCACTTGCACTTTCAACAAATATAAAAGTACCCACCTCAATGGGTTGATCTTAGCAACTGGAGTGTCTACTCTCAAAGGGTTAAAATATAATACATAATATACTTTCCTAAAGTGACATAAATGAATAGTAAAAATATCAAACCTGAGTGTTTTGTTTCCATAACACCCCACATCTCCGATTCCAAGGTCATCAACCATTATTAGAATAAAATTTGGTCTTGACTTTGTAGTACAAAAAACATTACCAGTGATCAAGAATGTCAGGAGCAACATACGCTTCATCTCTTTGAAAAGAAAGAAAGGAATGAATAAATAAATAATCAAAACTAACAATACCAAAATAGATAGACAGAAAATAAGATTAATACAACAAATAAAAAACACTAAAAGTACTCACCTCTGCTCCTCTTCATCATGATCCTGCTGCTGTCCATCCTGACATGCCGGGATCACCTAGGAAAGAAATGTATAATTGGCAGCATGGAGTGTGGGGACAACATGTCTGACGCTAATTATGCTGCACCTACCTCTCCCATGCCGGGAGAGGGAGGTGACTAAAGCGTGCATAATGAGCAGGCCGGACAACTTGTCCCTGTGCTCCGTCCTGCTAATTATAAGTTTCTTTTCTAGGTGACTCTGGCGTGTCAAGCTTAGCAAAAGAAAGCACCGAGATCAAGATGAGAGGAGCAGGGGTTTGTTTTTGTTTTTTGGTTGGTTGATTTCCTTTAACCAATGCTTCTTGTTTAGGTGATACTAAGAACAGTATATATGTCAATATATTTATGGTCGACAAAATCAATTTAAACAGATTTACAGAAACAAATTTAGGAAAGGGTTCTTTACAGTTAGAGTAGGCATTTTAAGAAAATTGTAACCTAAAATAGAAGTAATGCATATATTGTGACAGCAGTGAAAAAAGGATAAGTATACATTTCAATAACTAATAGGGATATTATACAGTTACCAGGGTTGCAAATAAAATCTAATTTAACTTATATTGACTCAAACAATGAATCACAAACCAAGTGACATCGGAAATAATCTCTAGATCATCTGTCTTTATAAATCACTCAAATAAATTTCAAAAACACCTTCCAATCAAACTGTGAGGATGTTGAGTAATATAGCCAGGGGACAGCAGATATCTCTTGTTTTCAGCCGATACAAGCTGTAATGAATCCTTCTCTGAGAGAATTCTAAGCCTTTTATCCATATGACTATCAAAGTCTCAGAGTCATGAAGAAGAAGAATTATTACCTTTGCTGTCACACCACCTACATCAACTTCTTGGGCAATTGACCTCTATCTATAGGAACCGATGATGGTACATAACTGACAGTGAGCAGCAATGTAGTATGCTTTCAGATACTAATGACTGGAAATTATTTAACAAAAACCTGCTGCTTATCAAATAACAATGTATTCTATAAAATATGTATCCTTTCCTCTCTTTCTTCTTGGCCTGGCTACACGTTTTCTGAGATAAGTGAAGTTTGCTTTGAAAAAAAAAAATGATTCTGTGACATTAAACCAAAGGGATATTTTATTTATACATATACATCTCAATATGGTCACACCGTGAATCAAATGAAAAATGTTGTTTCATAAGAAGTCACGGTCCTTAATGACTTATGTCTGTATCAGGTCATCAATATCAGATTGCTGTGTGTACACTCATTTACTGATTAGGAGCTAAGCTGCAGTAACACAGCTCAGCCACTGCACAAATCAATAGGCTATTCTTCCACTACATCTTCTATATTAATTCCAGCACCAAAATCAACTGATAGGTGGGGATTCTAAGTGTCCAATACTCGCTGATCTTATAGTGATGACTTATTCTCTATATTATTTATCAATTTCTGAAAATTTCTGAAAAACAATTAAAGGTGAATATATGTGTTTAGTTGATCTGTAAATTGTAAAACATGATATATATGTGTTTATTCTAACCTACAAAAGTCATCTATCATGGTCTCATGAATTTTAATCTCAAGTAATTTCTTCCCAACCCTGTTCTTTCACAACTAGTATCCCCAAAGGAAAAGTACCTTTCATGGGGAAGGGGACATCCCGGACAGTGGAGTGCAATCTCTTTTATTTGGGTAAGACATGTACAACACTGTAACCTTGTGTTAGGCGCACGCCTGATTGAATATTTACTTTCCTTAGATATGACATGGATTGCTCACATTTAAGTTTGTCTATACCCCTTTTTACACATATATTTACTACCCTCCATGTGTTGTCCGGTGATGCCCCCTTTTTTCCTCCTCTTTCATCACTTGATGTTTTAATAATTTTAATGTACTGTACGCAATAAAGTTTTCTATATTCCTATATACTTTCTTCAGTTTGGCTTTTTTCTTCCTGAAAGGGACTTTTCCTTTTGGGATAATAGGTTTTTTGTTTAGTTTTTCAGCCATATCTTCAGGTGCAATATCTAGGGATCCACACTTGTGCTTAATTATTGATGGTCCCATTTTTTCTGTTCTAACATTGTGCTTTGGTTTCTTTCACAACTAGTACAGAACACACAAATTACATATCAAGTCTGGGCTATAGTCTCACGTGCACAGACCACAGGGTAGCTGTAACAGAGGGACCTTAATTTCCCATATGTTTCACATGAGCCACAAAGGGCAAGTCTCTTTCATTCAATGTTGTCCAAGTGAGCATCAGTAGGGAAGTTCTCAGACCATCAGGGTAACCTGTCTCTACTCAAAGCTTTCTTGCTGGTCCATTATAGGAATTCTGTCAGATCCCACTCAGAATCTGATATGTGTTCCCTTTATTAGAACACAGCATTATTCTGTCCAAATACTGGAGTCTTCCCGGTGTGACCAGCATGATTTGACTTTTGGCTAGACACCTAAAACTGAAGGTTGTACGCACAGAACTGTTTGCTCACCAATGCTGTAACCCCAGCATAGCACATGGCCAACTGCAAAAGGGAGGGGAGTGAGAGCTCCTCATCTCTTGCCTCTGCTTAGAAAGGCTAGCACCCAGCACGGTCACAGTACGGTTAAACTAAGGGTACTCACCGCACCATGACCAGTGCCATAGACCTCTATTGTGATCTTGATCTGGCTGCCAGTTGCTAGATCACAGCCACAATTACTGTTATGTGCATTGGGGCCTTAATAACAAAGGAGCTATCCTACTCTGCATGCTCAATAATATTCTGCTGCACATGTAGATAAATTCTCTTTAAACAAATTTTAAACTTTTTCAGAGATATTTCAAGAGACACAGTCCAACCGTTGTTAAATCTAGATTTTTACTGGCTATACAGTCGATTTTCACTCATCATGATCCATGACATAGCCAACCCTGAACTCACATTAAGAAGAACTTCTTGTTCTATATAAAATCCTGCAAAGTAGCAGGAGAACATATTTTTCATTTTTTCCCTTTCACACATTTCATTAAGCAGTAGCTTTAAGGGCATTTCAACGAAAAATGAATTAAAGGGTCTACATGCAGGACCTTCATGTAGCCGGGGAAGCTTTCACAGGCTCTTTTTAGTAGCATTTAAATAACTTGAATGAGTCATTGACAATTTCTCTTTTTCAAGATTGCTTTTTGTGGATTTGTTTACTACGTAGCAAATTAATAAGTATAGCTTTTCAGTTGAAAATAATAGCAGTCCATCCAACCAGGCTAAATGATAGCCGATCATTCTCAAGTGCTTTTGAAGTCAGTAAAATGAAGTATTTAACTACAAAACAATCACTAAATTGGCACACTTAATGGAGAACGAACAGTAGAAAGCTTTACAGTTCAGATACCAGGGCTGACACTTTATTATACAGTTACAAAAATAATTAGCCCTTCTCAAGTCCTACAAATCTTCTTTTCCAGGGAAATATAGAACAAACATGACAATTCATTAGTGAGAACAGCAATCAATCAGCTGCTGAATCAAGGTCACAGCTCATTTCATATACTGAAAATAACCACCTGAGTTCATGTAATGGCTTTTAACATTCACAAAGAAGAGCCAAGTTTACTAACTGGAATGCATCATCAATATAAATGGCTGTACTGAAGGCTGCTGTATGGAGGAAGAAGGAATTAGTCATAGAAAATATATTCTGAGCTCTAGTGTAAAAAAACCAATATTTTTGGGTGAGAATATTCAACCGAGAAATGAAATTATAAAAGTCAATACTAATATTATTATACTAGGTCTAATTGTTTCCTTAGAGGTTTGGACTGGATTCTGTATCTTGGTATTAAATAAAATACCTCACTAGGGGTAAGTAAAGAGGATAGAATGAAAAGACTACTATGGAAATTATAATCTGCTACAAGATTTTACCCTACTCACAGCAAAGGACCATATATTGATACCTTCTACCCTATGGTTGCCTTGGATTTCAGGTCCCTGCAGAGACCAAAAAGAGAAAACCCAAGGAACTACTTAACCCAACTAGATGTAGATATCACATGTTCAGGAAGAAGAGCCAAGCTGCTACTTGATTCACTGCTGCTTAATGCACTTCTGAGGCAGCCAATCAAGCATCTTGTAGCCCCTTAGCCACCACAGGCATGTCCTCTGTAGTCCTGCCTGTGACTGGCTGGCCTGGACATGTCACTCTACAGTATAAGAACAGGGTCACATGTCCAGATGACATTACACATATCAGATGGAGCTATGACAATGTTGCTTCTCATCATAGGGTCAATCATCTAGGCAGGACTTGACCTTCTCTGGGGTGTAGAGAAGGCTGCTATTATTAAGGACAGGTGGAAATCTGAAATAACTGACATTATTAGGGTACTCTGAAAATCTACATGAGGTTTCTGTAGTGCAGGGATATTCTTCCTTCTTAGAGGATTATACAGCAATACAGACAGGAATATTAGCATTTACTGCTTCATCCAGCAAGATTTTGAAGGTCCTGTCTCTGTATAGTTTTCTACTCCAGAAAAATAATGATTCCGAATAAATGATACGTTGGTTGTAAAGTTCTTATGTCCATCATTAGCACCTGTTGATACAAAGATCATGAAAGAGTGTGGTTGTCCGTTAGTAGCGCACACTAATATGTGAATCATAAAAGTTCTGTTGTTTGTGAATAGCGCACTGATACATGGATTATAAAAATTCTGTAATCCCCAATACAGAGAGGTAGAACCGCTCTATTCTGATTCCTCTATGAAGGTCCATGAAAGGTTAATATTATACTTATGAGGACAAGCATAAATGTCTTGCTTGCAGTATCCAAAGGTTACCAAAGGTACAGGCAAAGCTACTCATCCTGCTTCTTGTTTTCCCATGCCTACAACAACCCCTTGCTAGAGCCATGAGTTAAAGGCTAAGGTTTTTCAGTACATCAATGGTGCAGCTTCCATGTTTCCCAGCCATTAGTAAAACAGATTTACCCCTTGAAAAGTGGTCATCCTCCTTTGAGATCTTATCAAATCTACACTGAATATAATTAATCAAATAAAACAGGCGAACACTTAACACACCTATGTTTTCAGGAAACTATAATGAATGATCTAAGTGGCATCTGTAATCTCTATGGGGAAGATAGTCTCCCTGTAAGTGCCAATTTCACATGCATTAGAGATGAGCCATATAGATACTAAAAATACTGCCATGCAGGACATAATTATCTTTTTTACACATGGGCTTTTATATTATTGGGTGTCTTTTCTCTCTTATAGGAATATATTTTGGTGAATCTTTTATATAGGAGGTAGAGTATGTTTGATATTTATGAAAAATCAATGTAGGATGGTTTGGGGGGTCTTTGCTACTGTATTAGGTACCTAAGTTGGGGTTGGTTTCTCAAAATGTGTTACATATTTTCTTTCACATAGTAAAAAGCTCCTATAGCTTAGGGTTTAAAAGTAAGTTAATTTTGCGTCCTTTTATGTGCAGTGTATATCTATTTATATGCTAACCAACCCTCATGACTTAAAACGGCACTTTCTCAATTGATTGTTATGGAAAATTTAGCCCCGCCGTCCAAAAAGCATCTGGATATTCACCGATATAGGTTTTTAGACTGTACTGTTATACCATTTGGGTGATATCATTGGGTTGCCAAGATACAGTCTAAATGTTTGGCCCTGGTCGGGGGTTTGCATGCGTAGTAAGACGGCATAATTTTTGGCACACTTTATGTAGCAATGGGAAACACCTACTTCTTCCTCTTACTGCTATAAATGACATTTATTTTTCCATAATGTTAAGGTCTTTCTAAAAAGTTTTTTGACACTTTTTTACATGGAGCACATGTCCATGTGAATGTAGCCTAAAGTAAAGTGATACTGTTGAGCTGCTTTGTTTTACAAAATAACTAAAGTATATCAACATAAAATATTTATTTAGCAAAAATGTGCTGATCATAATTATGGAACAGCAATGACTGCAGCAGAGAGAAAAATTATAACAACATTTTCTGAAGGTTCTTACAATGACCAATCAGTAGGAAGTATACAGACCTTTGCTTTGGATGACTTCAGTGCATCTACAAGACATCTCCTCAACAATAAACTGGAGTGGGCAGAGAACATAAAGGCACTTCGCAGGAAGGGTCAGACAGGCTATAATTGCTGCGGAGGCCGAGGGTTTTCGGAGTGCAGGGGACAGGTTTTAAGACTTTCTTCAACTCTGTAGTGGCACCAGCCATCTTCTTTAACGTAGTCCGTTGGGGAAGCAGCATCTCAGCTAGGGAGAGAAACAGACTGGACAAACTAATAAGGAAAGTCAGCTCTGTCCTGGGGGTCCTCTTGACACAGTGCAGGTGATACCTGAGAGGAGGATAATGTGTAAGTTGAAATCTATTTTGGAGAATAGCTCCCTTCCCATGCATAAGACTGTGGTGGCAGTGAGTAGCAACATCAGTCACCGACTGCTTCACCCCAAGTGTAAAAGAAGAAGTTATTCCTCCCCGCTGCGATTAGGCTGTTCAACCTACAAAGCGCAAATGGAAGTAACCTGTGCTCACCACCCAACCAATCCCTGCAGGTCCTATCCACAAACTGATATCGAACTGACAATCATTGCTTATCTTCTTCTTTTTGTCTTTTTGTCACTTTATTTCTTTTTGTTAATTGAATCCTAATATTATTGTTCTGTTATTGTGAGTACTGTATTCTCTGTACTCTCTCTGCTGTTGTTACATTTGAAATATCCCCACTGTAGGACTAATAAAGGATTATCTTATGTAATTAGTCACTTTGGTTGTCTCTACCAATCTCTTCCACATTTCTGTTACTGTCGTGGGTTTTTTAGTCATAACTTTGTCACCAAGGTTTTTCCATATCAAGAATATGGGCTGACCAGTTCATTGTTTCAATGTTTTCCCTTTCAAGAAACTGCTTTACCTAGTCTACTGTGTGACAGGGACACTGTCCTCCTTGAAACTTGCTAGTTGATTGATTGAGTGATTAATGTAAGGAAAGGTTCTTTGTGTTCACACTTGAATTTACACTACCATGTAGCTGTATGAGAGGTCAAACTCCTGCTACAGAAAACAATCCCCAAACCATGACACTTCCTCCAGCACTTTCAATGATATCTTTACACACTGGTTTAGTCTTTCCGCAGTTGATCGATGAACAAAATGGGTCAGAATATTTCTGTTGTCATTTTCAGCTGTCATTTTACCAATGCTCATATATTTTAAAGGGGAACTGTGATTGGTTGCCATGGGCATCTAGAAATATTCGGTCTTTCAGGAAGCTTGATATATTTGCCCCAATGTTTCCCATAAGATCCAAGATATTGCTAGCAATTGCTTATTGCTAAGCAAATGCTTATTGCTAGCTTTTGCGATTATTTTCCCCAATCCACCACCTTCACGCCAGTGGGCGTGAATGGGCGTGAAGGGGGGGCGCAGCCGGCCGAGCAGGGGGCGCGGCCGGACGGAAATGGGCTGGCGCGGGGCGTTACTGTCCCCGCGCCTCCGCACTCGCTGCTGCCGGCGACTTTTCATACGTGAAAAGTAGCAGGCTGCGTTTTTTTCTACGCCTGGCCCTGCCTGGCGTAGGATAAACGCTACGCTGCTGGCAGCCCAATGCATCAAGAGGCAGAAGCCACTTGATGTATCGGGTTGCGAATTTGCAGCGGCGGGGCACGAGCGCCAGCGTATGATAAATATCCCCCATAGAGTTTCACTCCCAACCTTCCCAACCCATTCAATATGTGTACATATCAAATCAGAGATGATAGAGATGTTAATTAGAGATGAGCGAACATACTCGTCCGAGCTTGATGCTCGTTCGAGCATTAGCGTACTCGAAACTGCTCGTTGCTCGGACGAATACTTCGCCCGCTCGAGAAAATGGCAGCTCCCGCCGTTTTGCTTTTTGGCGGCCAGAAACAGAGCCAATCACAAGCCAGGAGACTCTGCACTCCACCCAGCATGACGTGGTACCCTTACACGTCGATAGCAGTGGTTGGCTGGCCAGATCAGGTGACCCTGGGATAGACTAGCCGCTGCCCGCGCTGCTCGGATCATTCTGTGTCTGGATGCCGCTAGGGAGAGAGCTGCTGCTGGTCAGGGAAAGCGTTAGGGTGTTCTATGAAAGTGTGTAGGCGGAGTGATTCAACAAGAACCACGCCCTTCTTAGGGCTACAATAACGTTATACTTTTTTTTGTTTTGCTTGTGGCTGGGCTTGCTGGCACAGTGTGCACTATCCCATTTGTGAGAATTTGCTGTCAGGGGACTTGCTACCGTTGTGTTGAGCTCTTAGTGACACACTATCCACCTCAAACACCAAAAGTGGGCAAATTTATTAGGGGTTGGATTTCAATTAGCACAGTCCTGCCATTTCCTTTTTATTTTACGTTATTTTTTCATAACTCAGCGTCCTCAATCATGTGTTTCATACTGGCTAGAAAATAGCCATAGAGAATCCAAACGGCTTACTTACGCTACATTAGCGTTATATATATTTGATTTCTGTTGATCTGCTGGTGGCTGTCCTTGCCTGCAGTGCATCTACTAATCAATTGTGAGATTTGTAGTGAGACTTGCGACAGCTGTGTTTCGCTATAGTGACGCACATATTCCATCGAAAGACCGATTGGGAAAATTTGTTAGGGGTTGGATTTCAATTAGGCACAGTCTGCTATTTTACTTTTTATTTAACGTTTATATTTTTTTAATAACTCAGCTCATCTCATCTTGCATAGCAGTGTGCTTTCATCCTTGGCTGAATATAGCCTAGCAATAGGATAGCCGTTTGGTTTTAAAACTAAAAAACCAAACAACAAAAAAAAAACAAACAAAAAAATTAAAAAAAAAAAATTAAAGTTATAACTCTCATTTTCAATGTTTTTAACCCGAGGGCTTAGGGGTAAGAGGACGATGGCGGGGACGTGGCGTCCAATCCACTACTGTATGGGTCATAGGCCGTGGTCTGGGCGGGGTGATACACCACCTGCTTTATGAGGGACAGGGGAAACGCCGCAGAAGCTACACTCCCTAGGTCATGTCTGAAGTACTGGGACTCGTGGTAGAGCACTGTTGAGGGGCCAAACAGTGCGAACAGGTATTCGTGATTGCCCGACAATGCTTCGAGCAATTGTCCACAGTCAGTCCCCTTCCACCAGTCCACCATGTCACCGAAATCGGCACTTCTCCCTCCATCTCCTGTCACTCAGCCTCCTCCCCCCCCCTCAGTCTGCCCCCTCCCAGACATTGGGCATTTGAACCGGCATACCCTGCAGAACGTTTTTCTGTACCCGTCCAACAGTCACAACACTTGTCCTGTTGCTGTGAGCACTTTTCCCGATGCCCAGAGTTTTCCACCATAGTCGCATTCTGTGGTGATGAGACCTTCTTCTTGACGTAGTGGAAGAAGTGGTAAAGAGTGTTCCGACGAGAGAGACACTTTTGTCAGAACAGTGGGAAGTTGTTTTGTCAGGGCAGGAAGTCCGAGGGGGGAGCAGACTGAGGATCGGAAGTATATGAAGTGACAGACCCAGCTGTGTGTGATAGGCCGGGTGAACACAGTGCTTCTGAGAGGAGGAAGCCTCGACCAGAACAGGTTGGAAGAGGCAGTGGTGGGGCCAGACGGAGAGGCAGGGCCAAGCTGGTGCTCCAGCGCCAATGTGTCAACTAGTGAAGGCTCCCGTGGGAGGGCTCCTGCGGCGAGGGCTAGATTTTCAGAAGTCTGGAGTTTCTTTAGGAACACGATGACCGACGGACTGTTGTTGTGCAACATTGCCAACCAGGATCACGGGGTTCCACCAGTAATCAGCCCAGAACGCTGGAGCGGAAACTGCAAATATAGTGGTCAACCCACCCCGCACGCCCAAGCCTTCAATGTCCCCATCTCCAGATTGGCTTTAGTCCTGGAGATGCTGCCCTATAGGCTAGTCGGACCGCGGCCTTTCGCAACCTCATGGCGCAGGCCGCCCCTCGGTTTCGTTCCCCAGCCGCCCACTACTGTTTCCCGATGTGCCTCCAGCCCTGCACAGCCATGTCAGACAACATCATCCGTGCCCTGACCACGCCGTTGTCTGGATTCTGACAAGGTCCACCTACGCCGGACACGTGGACGAGTGCTGCCGGGCAGGGCACTAGATATCCTGACGGAACATTGGGTTAACTTGGTGGGGCTGGACCGAGTCTGACCCTGCGGCTGGTCATATCTGCCCCGCACGCCGAGGATGCGGGTCCTACCTCGGTCCAGGTCTTAGGCCTACGATGCCTCCTCCTCCTCCCACCCCCTCCTCCACTCCTCCTCCGAACTACCATCCGTGGCAGGCGCATCAGTCGTAGCCTCTAGGACAGCAGCAGTGCCGTCGCTAAGCGACAGCAGGCGGTGCTCAAACTGCTGAGCCTAAGCATTAAAGTCACACCGCCAAGACTATTTACAGGGCATCAAGGCGCAACTGATCTGTGGCTGGCAACCGCTGACCTAAGCCATCATGGTTGTGTGGACCAACGCCTAACCCTGTTGGCATGGCCATGCCTGGCCCATGTGTTAAATCTGATAGTTCAGCGTTTCCTCCTCTCAGACATACCCAATCTTGTCTGATTGCTCACGAGGTGTGCAGCATCTGTGCGGCAATTCAGGAATCCATCCCAGATCCTGTCACTCTCAGGCATCTCAGCGCTGCCGTCCAACTGCCCTCAACCGACTGTTTGTTCGACGTGCCCACGAGGTTGGAATTCAACACTGACCATGTTATCCATATTGTTACCACAGCGCCGAGCGATTGTTAGACGCCATGTCAACTCACCACCAGAACGTAGTCAGGTCGTCAGCTTTCCTCAAGTCACAATGAGAGTGGAACGTGGATTTCTGATATCTGTCCGGGTCTGAGTAACTTTAGGAGTCAACACAGAATGTCAGTGGCGATGCCGCCATCATCACCTCACATCCGCTGCTTGGCCGTGAAAAACTCCTCTGATCAGCAATGAAGTCGGACGCTTTGCGCCTCCGTCACAAGATACGGGGGAAGAAGATCCCTTGTTGATAGTCCCAGCAACCCTTATGTCTGTTTTCTCATCTCAGCGCATATCGGAGGAGGTGGAGGTGGAGGAGATGAGAGGAGATGAGGAGAATGTTGGCGAGACACAGGAGGGGACCATTGTTGAGTCCCCTTCACTGTTCAGTCAGCGTGTATGGGCAGAAGAGATGAGTTGGAGGAGTTGGAGGAGGCGGAAATGGACAGTCAGGCCAGTGAGGGGAGTGAATTCTTACCGTTGGTACTCTGGCGCATAATGGAGATCATGCGAGGCTGCCTATCCCTGACCCTCGCTGTTCAAAGAATTTATCCAGCACCGATTACTGGTGTTTCACTGTACTCTCCTGACCCACGGTACAAGCAAAATCTTTCCACTCTCATCCTGGAGAGGAAATAGTTGAGAATGCATGAAATACAGCATGCCCTGGTGCACAAGCGGAACAGTATTTCCCTTTTCTGACAGCGCGAGCGGCAGAGGCGTAGTTCCCCCCCCCTGCGACAAGTAGCGAGTGAGAGTAGGCGAGCAGGCAGCTTGTCCAGCACGGTCAATGGTAAACGCGTTACAAGGCTTTTGCCAGCTTTAGTCACCCTCCCCAAGCAAGACACGTCACCTGTCCCCAGTCTCGGCAGAGTAGGGCTATCTTTACAGAAAGATGTGAGGGAGTAACGTAGCTTACGCATACATCGTCTAAATGATCCCACAGCTCCCTACCACTACTGGGTTGTCAAGCTGGACATGGTGGCACGAACTGGCGCTGTACCCTTTGAGGTTCTTGCCTGCCCGGCCGCTAGCGTCTTGTCCGAGCGGGTTTTCAGTGCACTGGTGGATCAATCATCACCGATAAGCTTACACGCCTGTCGACTGAACAGCGCTGACAGGCTGACGCTTATTAAGATGAATAAAGCCGATTTCTCTATAATTTCCAATCTCCACCAGGTGATGAAGCTCAAACCTGAATCGATTTATCCCACTCCTCCTCCTCCTCATTTCCTCTTCCCTCCTCTTTGTACGTAAATCAGAGAACTGGCTATTTTGTGAACAGGGCCCACTCTCTAGCTCTAGTACTTTTGCAGTTAATTTTTCGAGGTCCACCGACCCCAGCGTCCTATTTTTAAACACATTTTTGGGAGTGCCATCATAATGCACTCAATCTTTCAATTGTTCTGGAGGGCACCTTCCTGCTTCTGGTTTTGAAAACTTTTTGGACGACACATTAAGCACTCAACTCTATTTTCATTTTCTGGAGGGCCACCTACCTGCGTCCTCTGGTGTTGAAAACTTTTTTGGACTGCCACATACAGGCACTCAATCTCATTCAATTTTTCTGGAGGCCACCTTCTGCCCTACTGGTTGAAAACTTTTTTTGGACTGCCACATTACCGAGCATCATCTATTTCATTTTTCTGGAGGCCACTACGCTCTCTGTTTAAACTTTTTTGGACTGCTACATACAGGCACTCAATGCTATTCAATTTTTCTCGTTGAGGGCCATCCTACCTCTCCTCTGGTTTGAAAAATTTTTGGAGCCACATACAGCACTCAATCTATTTCATTTTCTGGAGGGCCACCTACCTGCTCCTCTGGTTTAACTGTTTGGAACTGCACACAACAGGCACTCAATCTATTCCATTTGTTGGAGGTCCACCTACTGCTCCTACTGGTTTGAACACTTTTTTGGACTGCCCATACAGGCACTACAATTATTTCATTTTTCTGGGGGCCACTACCTGCTCCTCTGGTTTTGAAACTTTTTTGGACTGGCCACCTACAGGCACTATCCAATTAATATGTCTCCATAGCAGCCCTCCACACGTTATCTCCATGCTACCTCAACAAGTCGTCCATTCTAGCTGACTCCATAAATGCTCCTTTATCAAACGAGGTGTGTCAGGCGAATTTGGGTTGTTTTCATGATTCCACATCAAATTGTTAACTTTGTCGCCACCCAGCTGTGTTATCCACAAAATATACTGGCAAAACTTTTATCATTACCAATATTATTTCAGCGCTTCTTTGCGCTTCTGTTTACATTCCCCTCACCCGCCAGATCCTAAACATTTAAGAACGCTACTACAACTTGACTTATACAAAAGGTTCTAGAAGTGCTGTTGGGGAGTAGCCTAGAGACACGGGCTTGGATTGGCGAAAGCTCGCTGGCAGCGGAGCGCCAGCTCCATGCCAAGATCAACTAACATAGTTTTACTGCAGCACCTTTAATCTACTACTAGTTCACTGCCTCCAGACATGTGTCCCCTATCAAACGAGCTGTGTCAGCAGATTTTGGGTTGTTTTCATGGCTTCCATGTAACTGTGTCGCCACCACGCTGTGTATCCACAAAATATACTGGCAAACTTTTATCATGTACCGATATATTTGAGCGCTTCTTGCTCACCTCTTTGGTTCCTCTCTGCCACCCATTGGTTTGAAGCCTGAGTCCATTTAGGGTATGTCGCCATGCCACTCTCGCATGCCTCTGCATGCCATCCCTATAGTGTCAGGATCAATTATGGGATGTTTTAGATGCTATCTAGCTTCATTCTGTCACTCGTTTGGCCATGCTGTTGCCATAGTTTTGGCATAATGGGCGATTAAGCAGCCTCAGAGGCATCCATGCATCTGTGCCCCTGCTGTTTCCTGTCCATTTTCCGTGTGTGTTTCCATCCTTTTCTGAGGTTCCCAGGTGTTTGGCCAAGCTCCTGTGCAGAGCCTGGTCCCCTTGATAAACATGCTCGAGTCTTCCATTGACTTCAATGGGGTCGTTATTCGAGACGAGCACTCGAGCATCGGGAAAAGTCGTCTCGAATAACGGTAACCGAGCATTTAGTGCTCGCTCATCTCTATGTTAATACAAGAAAAGCTTGCAAATGCTAAGCAATAGAAAAGACATTTACTATAGCTTTCAAAAATAAGAAAAAAATACTACCAATAGTCACACCCAATACATTCCTTATTCAAATTGTAATTAATCAATAAAATAAGAGTGAGACAAAGATGCTTCATCGAAAAGTCATGAAAATATTTTGTTCATATGTATATTTAGATATAATACCTGTTAATCTCTGCTAGATAAGAAACAGAATATACAAGTAATGTCCTGAGTGGTTAGCGTTAGCTGTAGCAAATTTTAGCGGTTTAGCGGTTTCCCTAGATAGAGAGTTTCATGAAAATCCCCTGGAGTACAAGTTATGATAATACATGCTATACATATATTTTATAGCATGTACACAATGAGACATTATGTCAGTACAGGCTATAGATTACTACAACTCATCAAATGTGTAATTTATAAAGCCGGCAGGCAGCAAAGAGATGGAAGCTTAGGACTCAAACAAATTGGCCCCAACCTTCAGCTGCCCATTGGCAGATATACATTACCATTACAGCAATTATCTTTTCACCTGGATCCTGGGAAATAAACTACTATTATATGACTATAAATTATAATTACTCTTCATAGCACTGTTACATGTAATGTTTCCATTTAATGATCTCCTTCCTTACTATTTATACAAGACATTTATGCAGATAGCTAATTACCGTCACAGTTTGTATTACTTGAAATTGTTCACTGCCTTTGCAAAATACAGACTTTTAAGGAGGCAAAGAATTGAGTGTATGTTAAATGTATGAGTGAACAGGGGGCATGTTAAATTGCGTGTTCTAGAGTAATTTTTTGATAAAGTTATGTTTTAATAAATGACTGGGCAGATTTGTTACTATAATATACATAGTGGGGGAGATTCATTATGCCTTTCCACCAGTTTCCTGGCAAAGAAGGCACATGAATCTGCCACTTCCTGTCATTTGTCCTGTTTACCCAGCTGCATGTCGCCTTGGGCGTGTCAGTGAGAAGGCAGGGAGAGGGGCAAGTAAGTTCCATAGTGATTATGGTGGTAGTGATCCACATCTAAGCACAAAAGTATTTCTTCCCCATCTTTATTTGCATATTGTTTTCCTAAAAATTCCTGGATATTCCCAAACAACATTTTTTTCTCCAGATGCCCAATTCTCTCACCTTGTAGCCCTGTTCTTATCAGCATTTTTTGGGATTTATCAAAACTGTTAATGGATGTTGTCATTGCATTTTCAGCTTCCGCAGTGCAAAGCCTTCCTATATACTCCATTTACTGGCACATAAGATAACAACTTTGCCAGTGAAAATACTGTACATGGGATATACTTGCCATGTAAAACCCTTTTCCAACCACATATAGGAAAAAAATCAAAACATCAGATTTTATTTCAATTTGTCAACTTTAATGAATTAAAATCTTGTGTACAAGAAAAAAATCTTCATTTCACCATCTTCTGGCACTAATTACTTTTCATTATTTCGGTGTACGGAACTGTGTGACATGTAATTTTTTTTTGCGAGATGAGATGACTTTTTCATTCTTAGCATTTTGAGGAATGTACAGACTTTTGATCACTTTTTATTTATCGGTAATATTTATATGTTGCGACATGGTAAAAAAAAGTGGAGTTTCAGACATTTGGGTGATATTTTATGTTACAGTGTAAAATGCCATATTTTGATAGATTGGACATTTTTGGATGCGAAATTTCCCAACATGTTTATGATTTTTACTGTTTATTTATTTTTATTTCAGTTTTAGGGAAAGGGAAGGGATGCTAATTTTTAGGGTTTTAAAATTTATTTTTTACTTTTTTTTTATTTGTTTTTTTGCTCTTATTCAGACTCCCAAAGGTAGTTTAACCGTAGGTTGTTTGATTGATCCTACCATATACTGGCATACTTATATGGGGATTTTACTTCCTCGGGGAAGAACCAAGGCTGTAATGGCAACAGTTCGACACTTCCCAATGACATCACGGGGAGCAACGATCTAAGCCAAGATGGCGGCACACCGCCTGCTTTTTACAGCCAGCTTTGCCAGCTGAGATAAAATCATTAACACCCACGATGGGTGCTAGCAACACCTTGTGGGTGTTACAGGTGGGTGTTTGCTGCAGGGGGCACCTTATTAAATCTTGCTTTAATAAGGTACCCCCTAACCATCTAATGCCCTAACACCGCCTGGCTTATAATAAGACCCCTACCTTCTTAAAAGATAAACCGGTGGTTAAAAGATTGTCTTATACGTCAGAAAATACGGTAGATAAATCGCCTATCCTTCCTCTGTTGGGTATGTTCCCTGGTCCTATGCACAGTTGAATTAATTTCTAACTCTTTAATGGCAGATGCTCATTATGGTGATATGGGGAGCCGCCCGAGGCCCTAAACACCTGTGGGGTAACAGGCATCTAATTTGCTCAAGTCAGTCACAGAATCTACCTGCCTTAGAAGCTACAGGCAGAACTTTCTTTACACAGTGCAGCTTGACAGTGGGGCACGACTTACAGAAGTCTCCTCCTGCACATCGGAGGTTGTGATTATCTCATTCCTGCTTCCTGATGCTGTCCGTCTGGTAGGAGGGGAAATCCAAGCAGTAAATCAGTCAGGAGCAGGAAACTATTTGTACAGTTTTTCTAAACCATTTACTCCAGCAGCTGCTTATGAGGTGAACTCCTATACCACCACCTTACTTTTCTCACAAGGGACACCTCCAACATGGAAGGATAGCTTTTGTGTAGGGTATGTGTAAACTGTATGTGCATGATGTGTATGTCTGTGTATGTATAGGTTATTATATTCATATGTGTGTATATATGTATATAGATAGGACATGTCTGTTCTTTTGATGCAGTTGGGCACTATGTGAGGGATTTGTGAAGATTTGTAGAGTTGTACAAGGCTTGAAAAAGCTAAGTGAACGGAGACGAATATGGTGTGAGCTGTGCTATGACTTAGCCTGCACAATTTCATGTTGCAGGTTATTGTGCAATTTTATGGCAGGCGAAGCATGGCATACAATTGATCTGGTTGCCCCAGACTTGATAAATTCCCCCCTTCATCCTTACCTCTACAGCAACCTAAAAGAATGAATGTAGTTTTTTCATTTTGAGATAACATTTTGGGGCTGTATTTGTATGTGTTGCAAAGTGGTGATTCATACATTTGGGCGCTATTTTCCATGCTGAGGTTTATGCCAGGAATAACCATTTTTATATTTTGTTAGAGTCGGCATTTGGTGTGCGGTGATACCTAGCATGTTTATATTTATTAGTATTTCTCGACCCCTAGGGTCCTTTACTGATCCTGCTATGACAGCCATGGTTCCCTATGTGGTTCACTAGGGTCTGGCTGTGATAGCAACAGGC
The DNA here is from genome assembly GCA_019512145.1 of Engystomops pustulosus. Taxonomy (NCBI): domain Eukaryota; kingdom Metazoa; phylum Chordata; class Amphibia; order Anura; family Leptodactylidae; genus Engystomops; species Engystomops pustulosus. The sequence continues at coordinate 214,038,226 of CM033642.1, forward strand.
TAGCACCTTCTGGTGATGGGGGGGGGGGGTGGCTGGCTGGATCAAAGATGGCAGCAAGCATATGGCACCATCACATAAGTCTCACCATTTTCTGGTGGCACTTTAAGCGGTTGTCCAACTCCTTCCGGTGTCCGCCGCCGCAGCCTCTCTGGTCCGCCCACCCGTCCCTATTCCCAGGACTGTATCATGCGCTGAGATATAGGGACAGATGGAAGTGGTCGTCCACTTCCAAGAAGGCAGCTAGGGACACCGGGAGGGATGGAGGAGGTGAGTACAGCTTTCTTTTTTTTTAAACTTACCTCCCCAGCCCGTCTGAACGACTTTCAAAACAGTCGGACAATAGGTGCTTGCACTGATCACGGGTGTCAACCATGGGTGTTAGCTGCATAATGATGTGTCTGCAGTAGGCTCAGCCTCTGCTTTCAGTCATGTGGCGTAAACTTATAAATGTACAAGGATTACATCTGAACAGTCTGATGGTGTTTAGCAGTATTGCTCAGATATTTTCACTACTAGAGTTTACTGACCAATCAGTAGATTTAATTGCAAATCAGTGGATCTTTGTTAGGAACTTTAGTGATCTGTTGGCATTTTATGGTTTACCCTTGAATGATGTAATTTGAATACAATGTTTGAAGCAAGCAAAAAAAAAGTAAAGTAATAATCTCTTCAATTTGGAAATACATGATGGTGTTGTATGCAATTTCAAATTCAACTATTGTGTCCCTCTAGATATATATATGTTAATTTGCCCTTCTCCTGATTAAGGACCATTGGCCATGAATTAACAGCAAGAAGTCTTGTTGTAGCGCTTTAAGTCCAATTAAACTGTTAGCAAAATTGGACAGTATATGCGAATAGTAAACTGTAATGACTAAACTCTTAATAGATTTTAGCATATATCCTTATTTTTCTGCTGTGTACATATCACGGGTGCTCCCGCAACCCGTGTCGCGGGTCCCCGGCTCACCCATGCCCATCGGCGTGCCCCAGCGCCCCACACTTTATATTCATCCATCCTTGTTCCTGTGTCCAGTCTTGTGGCCGTGCATTCGTGTCCCCATCTCCGTCTCCATAGCATAGGCGCCAGCTTCAGAAGATTTAAAGGGACAGTGCACTGTTAATTGGCTCTGGCCATTACCCAGAAACCTTTATATTCCAGCCTCTCCCTGCACACCCTGCCGGATCTCCGTGTCTAGTGCTGTTGAAAAAGCTTGTTCCCTTATGCCCTGCGTTCTTAATGTGATTGCCAATTGTGACCTTGGTTTTGTATTTAACCTTGATCCTGTTCTGCCTGCCCTGAGCAGTTGCTATGCCCCCGACTCTGATTCTGTGCTGCCCGTACTGACCTCCTGCCTGTCCCTGACTACGATCCTGCTTAATGTCTGTGTAGTTCGCCTTGGCTACCACTGCAGACAAAGTCGCACCTGTGGAAAAACCTGGTGGTACCATGCCACAGCAAGTCCAACCCGCTTTGCCGCAGGCTCAGGTGAAAACTGAATGCCACTTTAATTCTGGTCCCAGGTATCAGCTTACTTTATCGTCCGTGGTGGTCCAGTGGATCCATTACCCCAGGATCCTCACAGTACAGACTTGAGAAACCTCACTAAAGGAGAACAAAGGATCAAAACATAAGATCCTTCATAAAATATTTCGCAAAGTTTACTATTGTCACCTGCATTATTCATTTTTTAAATGAAAAATTGCTATAAGAGATAAGAGCGTTCCCTGTGATGCACCCCTCCCCCAATAATGCCCACATGGCAGAATAGAATAGAAGAATAGTCTCCTCTACAGAAATGAGTTACTACATTTTAATTACAAGATTTTTACCCTAAAAATTAACCCTAGTGAAAAATAAATCTCTTATCACAAGAAAAACCAAGCCATCATATGCCCATGTCAGACGAAAAAATAAAAAGTTTATATTAGGAAAATGAAAAAAAAGTCCTGTGTCATTTTAAACAATAAAATACCCCTCTTTTTGAAACAGTTGATTGAGTGCCATCTATCTTTTCCAATTTCCCCAGCGGGCGATTATCTGAATTTTATATACCAGACCATCTAGGTCAGTGATGGCTAACCTATGGCACTGGTGCCAGAGGTGGCACTCGGAGCCCTTTCTGTGGGCACTCAGGCCATCACCAGAGATTACTCCAGGTATCTTCCTGCAGTCCCAGACAGCCCAGGACTTGCTGTGCACAGAGGTATTTTAAAGTGACAGCTCTACCTGGGACTATTTTCTGCTTTATTGCTCTCCTCAGAGTGCTGGTATCAATGAAATCTGTGACAGAGAAGGGAGTATAAATCACAAATTAAATTTCTGTGTTGGCACTTTGCGATAAATAAGCAGGTCTTTGTTGTAGTTTGGGCACTCGGCCTCTAAAAGGTTTGCCATCACTGCCCTATGCCCATATGGGTGAGAGCCAGGGCCAGGCGGCTAAGGCCCAGAGACAGCTTGTGACTCCGTCATGTGGAAGACACAGATATGGGGGATGGAAAAGAGGAACCAAAATAGATGACATCCTCATTTGTCTCTTATGATCGCTGCATACACAGGCCTCATCCTATTCATCCTCCTCGGCTGGATCCCACATCATAGAGCAGTGGTGGCGAACCTATGGCACAGGTGCCAGAGGCGGCACTCTGAGCCCTCTGTGTGGGCACCCAGGCAATCACCCCAGAATGAAGTTCACCAGACAGGACTCAAAGAATCTTCCTGCAGAATCTTCCTACAATGATAGGCGAATTTGCCCTCCTCCTTTCAACTGTGTTGGTGTCCTAAGGAGGCTGAACGATTGAAAGTTGTAAAAGAACAAGGAGAAATAAATTACTGCTTAAATTGCTGCGCTGGCACTTCGCAGTAAATAAGTGGCTTTCGGTTGAAGTTTGGGCACTCAGGCTCTAAAAGGTTCGCCATCACTGATCTAGGTCCATCAAGGACCTGGAATCCACACGTAGCCTCCGTCATTGGTTCAATACTTATACTGGTGTTGTGACAGATGAGCAATATCTCAAGTCATCTTTGGTACCCGTAGTCCAAAATACTACACTACATGTGCCCGTCTCATTCTTTATCCCTTCTTTGCACCAGAAGGGTTCCTGTGGGTGTTACCAGAGCCCCTCTGTGCCTAAATTTCATAGGCCTATACATGGTGTACTGTGTGCTGAAACGTCCTCTGTTGCAGTGAGATTACAACAGACAAAGGGAGGGGAGAAGTGCTGGGAGAGTAGAAGGGAGGGGGAGACAGTCTGTGTAGATGCAGCACATAGGAGCCAAGTAGGCTCATTAGCATAACTTTAAAAGTTGATTTTAAAAATCAATAGAAGATTACTACAGTCACAGTGCCTAGATCTACAAGAGTGTCATGTTTGATTTTGATTGTAGATTTCCTTTAAGGCATTAAGCTGTTTCATAAAATAAAGCCAGTTGCTAAGTTACTTTAAAAAAATAAATTAGGAAATATTTTATATGTGGTTATAAGGTAAGAGTGTAGAAGTGTGTTTTGTTATTGAGCTTCTCATGAACACAGAGAAAATATTATATAATAAAGAATCATCTCACTACTCCGCATCACTTGTTATATTATAGTTATACAAGAAGTTACCTCAGTAACAAGTGCTGTTACGTGGGAAACCATGTACGTACTATGAAAAAGAATCCAAGCAAATAAATTAGCAGGGACAAATAGTAATGCAAAGCAACAATACTGCTTAACTATGATCAGTGCTCAAGAAGACACACTAGAATGCTTGACATATAATTAGTGGATCAAACAACTTTGCTCCTCCACTGCCATCAGATACATTCGAGTGGGTTTTCTGAGACTTCAAGGGTCAAAGAAAATTAACGAGTAGAAACACTTTGTTAAAATGAGAACAACTTAAACACACTCATCCATTATGCTCTCAAGAGGCTTTGAAGCCAAAAGTTGCCCTGAAAATAAAGTGCCAATTCTGAAAAAGCCTAAAAATAAACAGAGGGCAAGGATAAAAGAAAGCACAATTTACTGAATACAATTATTTATTTGCTTTATTTATAAACATAAAAGGTGACTCGATACACAAAGTTCTGTACAGCTCAAAATATTTATCTAAAGTAGTTATCCTGTATAGGGATTTTTTTAAATTTGTGCCCTAGAGTTATTAAAATTACAAACGCCCTAATGGTCCTTCTATTTGGTGCTCAGGTCCAGGGCAGCTTCTCTTGTCACCACCTGCCTCTGTTAGTATACAATGGCTTAGCTTTGATATCATGGCGACATTAAGCACCCACTATAAGCTTCAGCGGTTGTGTGCTGTCAATGGGGCAGATTTATTTATCCGGTGCGGTCGCGATCCAGCGGCACGTTCTCTGTGGAGGATTCGGGTCTTCTGGCAGTTCACTAAGGTAGTGCGCCCGATGTCCACTAGGTGTCGCTGCTGCGCTGAAGTCCGTCGGAGATTACGATCCTACCCCGGGTGCAGGTAAGTTCGTGTCAAGTGACACTTTTTTTTTTAAATGCGGCAGTTTTTCTGAATCCGTGGGGTTTTCTTACGGCCACGCCGCCCGATTTTCATCGCGTGCATGCCTGCACCGATGCGGCACAATCCGATTGCATGCACCAAAAACTCGCGGCAATTCAGGGAAAATCAGCGCAAAACTGTAAAATTCGGGTAACCCCTGGGAAAAATGTGATTCGGGCCCTTAGTAAATGACCCCCAATGCGTTGTCATCACTGAGCCATTTGTAAAGGATCTGGCATAGCTTGTGAATGCCATTTAAAGTATGAAACAAGGCTTGAGGTTAATGAAGAATCAGAAAGTAAGAAGTAAAGGAAGTTGAAGTTATCTTGATCAGTATAATGTTATAGTGAAAAGTGGACATTACTCTTCCATGTTACTACTTTGTCATCACTAATGGCAGTAAGCTGGGTAGAATTTTTGCCTAAACACACATCTCTTGTTGTGAATTAATGGTGGTCTTTATTATGTGTATTGACTAAATTGACCCTTCTGAATGTACAGACACATCTCACTGACAAGGGAATGATAACCACTCTACATGGAAACTTTCTTCAGAACTACTCAACCTTAACTACCAAGTGAAAGCAACAGTCCACCAAATTACATTATTCATACATTTCTAGGAGGAACACCAGAGTTACATACTAATATGGACTTAAAATGCTATGGAATTGTGTTATTTATGGAGAGTAGCCAATGACAACTAGCATAAGTTACATATTGATCATCCTTCCCATCTGTTGTGGATAGGGTAGTAAGAAGCTACTTATTTGACCGGCACATCATTTATTTATCAATCTATTTTTTTTCCTATTGCTATCATTGTCTAATGATGTAATTTAATTTTTTTGTAATTTTAATATCATTATCATTTTTACACCCACTGTCTAGTTCTACTCTTAAAAGCCACACATTAATACATCTCCCCCTCATTGACTCTGGGAGGTGTTCTCTTGCATGTGTGTGTCATAACTATTATTTGTGGCTACTGCCATGTTATACAGATTACACATTTTACGACAAATGCACAACATTTTTAAATTGTAGGGTTATAACTTTGGTGAAGGTTTCTCAGACCCTTTCAGAAAGAAAGTAGGGTTAGGTTGTGTAAACCAGTGTAAACATTATCCCTAATAAGTAAGAAAGTGGTTCCTGAAGATCTCCAGTGGAAGCCAGTGAAGTCCCCAGGTTGCAGAGAAGTCCGTGATCTACAGTGATGCTTTTTAGAACTGCTCTGGATGATCCTGGAAGGACTTGTTAGAGAGACTAGAGATATCTTCAAGAAAGGGGACAATAAAGTGACTAGGCCTGCATGTCCAAGAGGGGGATTTGTTATTTTCTAAGGAAAATTTAACTGAAAAGTATTCAGCTTTCCTGTTGACTGCCGAACGCCTTGCCTTTTCTATTGTATTACTACACCAGGTGGTATACACATCATACTGCCACGTGTGGCCTGTAAATAACCACCTTCTCAATTGCTGGCTGCCTGGCCTATGAAACTCATGGTGGGAAGCCCAGGTGTCATTGTGAAGAGACAGTTATTTCATTACTGAGACGTGCCTCTCTTGTCCCTGCAGATATCTATCTCCCATCTCCTAAGCTGTAATGTCATGAGAGATGACAACAATGTAATTCACAGGTGAGGATCATTCTCTTTTCCATGGCAACTTCTCCTGACAACTACAGGGTCTTCTGCTGAGAAATACTTGGATCCTCATTTTTGGCAATAAAATGCACTTAGTTGAAAGACAGCAGTATAGTGCATGTAGATCCATTAAGAGTATCCTTATATTAGCCGGTATCAGGACTGATGTATGTACCATTGCTGCACACAAAGCCCAAAGATATGCCTACACAATGTTGTCGGCTGAATCCTCCATCACACAACTGTAGATCACACTTCCTCTATGCTGATCATATCATAATGCAAATTAATGATGCATTTTTTTTTCTTTCTAGATAATTGTTCAGCTAGGTAATCTATATATGTACTTTGCTATAAAGTCAGCCTTGCAATATCTGTGTTCAAACATGATGGTAACTGTCAGTGTTTCTTTATCATCCAAATTGTGTAACTGTTATTAATGAGGTCATCACTTTATGGTTCAGATATTTGTAGCAATTGTGAAAGTGTTGTTAATCCCCATGTAATAGATCTTAAAGAGATTGCTAAAATTAATTTCATAATAAAGTAATGTGAGGATCATGCAAGAGCGATAAATCCACAGAGTGAGCGCATCTTCAGAAACAACAGCGTATTTATTCATAAGATCAGTAGGTAAAAGTGTTTCGACGCTGAACAAGTGCCTTCATCGGGTTTCAAATCACATAAAAAGATCAAGGCACTTGTTTAGTGTTCCCCCCTCAAAATAGCCATTCTAAGAAGGCATACATGACTCCGGTGCTGGCTGACAGGTAGGGGAGAGTTCAAATCTTGAGTGTTTTTTATTAGCTGCTTCTCAGTAATAATGCAACTACAAAGTCTTCATGAGACTGGAGTTTACTGACAGTTATTGGTTAACCTTCTTGTGTATATTCTCCCTTATTTCAACTCTAGTTGCATATTTTGTGTTACTAGTTCTAATCTTGTATAAAATGTGATTGGACTTTGTTTTTTTTCTGCTGTGTGTTTTTTCTGACGCACTCTCCTGGTTTTGGTGTACTGACTACAGTTTTGTCCTACTTCTACCCTCTCCTTCACATTATTCAGTGTAGGGAACTTTGACAAGTTGGAACTTTCATTTAGTGTATAGTGAATAGGCAGCGACAGTGAAGTAAATTAGTGTTAGGACTCTACTTCACTTAAAGGGGTTCTCCCAAAGTTGAACATAGCGGCTTTCTTCCAAAAACAGTGCCACACCTGATCATGGTTTGTGCAGGTATTGCAGCTCAGCTGTATAGAAATGAAAGGCGTTTTTTTGCAATACAACACACTACCCATGGTCAGGTGAGGCGCTGTTTTTGGAAGGAAACAGCCATGTTTTTCAACCTTGGGAGACTCCCTTAACCTCCATCCAATCAAACTAAAGGAATGTTCCATATCAAACTGCAAGCAACAATGAACTATTACTAAATCTCGAGTCACACTAACAAGTTGCCCACTCAGTTGCTGTCTATAAAGGTCTGGTGCCAATTAATCTGAATCTGCAACTGTAAGTAAATCCTTTGGCTACAAACCAACTAACAACATGTTTAATGGCCCTTAATTACATAACTACACCATAAACTATTACTTCCTTAGGGCACACAAATGTGCTTGTTCAATGAAACATGGACTGTGTGGTCCTTCTATAGTATTAGAACAAAGTGTCTACCTACCTCAATGACCCTTTTGCTGGTATTATCCGGTCACTAGTCGCCTCTATTTTCGCAGTTTTTGTTAAAAAGATTTTGATTCAATAAACTGATTTCCTACCTCTGACAACCCCTTTTAGTGCTTACCACTGCATACTAGGAACACCCCTAACACCAGGCATTTTGGATAAAATTCTGCCAGCAGTCAGAATTTGTTCCTTTTAATAGGTTGCTAATAACCCTACATTTGGCCTTTTGTCTAACAAACCAACTTTAAATAGTTAGTTTATAAACCATGTAGACCCCACCCCTTGACAAGTGTCATTGTAATTAGATAATCATAATGTTACTAATTTTATGTAAACATTTATGTCTAGCCTATTAATTTTAATAGAATGATTGTGTATGTGGCCACTCCTTCCGCAGGCCAGCGCCATGTTGTTACTATACATAAATTAGGATGTATTCAGTATAAACAACTAGAAGAAAAGCTGGATAGCTAAAGTCAATTAGTAGTGACTTCATCATGTCTACAGTGCAAATTATTATAACTACCAGGGTAGGTGGCAATGCAGCCACCATAGGACCAAGAGGCCAAGCAGACCCATGGAGACAAATGGAGGAGATGTGCACAAATGTTACTGAGCTCGACTAAGATTTACTACTGGTGAGGTCTCAAAATAAACACCAGGACACTACATGTGCACTTTCGTGTACAGCTTTAAAATGTATGTTTATTTTTAAAGGAAATATTAAAGTTTTTTTTTAGGTGCATCTATTCCTGCAGTGATTGTTTGATTAATATTTGGAAACATTACTATTATGTCCTGCTGACGGACTTATAGTCAGACTCTGTGATTTAAGTTTTATTACAGAAATGTTTGTATCAGGTGTGCATAACTTAACCCTTCCTGCAGTTTATTTTAAAATTATTACTATTACTCCAAAATTCTGTTATATGATATGAAGCATGCTATTCCTGTGATACATTATTGAACAGATTTGAAAAGCCATGCCTTTGTGATAGCACTACCTACTTTATTCCTATACTGTGATATTACTGTGCGTACTTACTATCTATGTACTGTGATATGTGTGTGCATTATTCCTTTCTTATATCAGTGTCAATAAAAAAACCTGTGAAATCAGTGTGTGCATTATTCTTCTACTATGACATCACTGAAGAAGTGTCCCACCTTGTCCCGGAACTGTGACATAGCTGTGTTTATTATCCAAGTATCGTGACATCTCTATGTGCATTATCCCATTACAGGCGGTCCCCTACTGAAGGACACCCGACTTACAGACAACCCATAGTTACAGACGGACCCCTCTGCCCACTGTGACCTCTGGTGAAGCTCTCTGGATGCTTTACTATAGTCCCAGACTGCTGTAAGATGTCTGTAATGTCCAATTACACCAAAAATTTTGAAACTCCAATTGTCACTGAGGCAAAAGAAAAAAAATTGTCTAGAACTTCCATTATAAAATATACAGTTTCGACTTACATACAAATTCAACTTAAGAACAAACCTCCAGACCCTATCTTGTATGTAACCCGGGGACTGCCTGTACTATGTTTGTGTGAGTTGCTACCTAGGCACTGTGACATCACTGTGTGAAATATTCCTGTATTTTACATGTATCTTTATAATCCCTATACCAGTGATGGCAAACCTTTTAAACACTGAGTGCCCAAACTACAACCAACCCCACATATTTTTCGCAAAGTGCCAATGCGACAATTTAAGCAGTATCTTATTACTCCCTGCTCTTTCATAGGTTTAAATTGTATAGGCACCTGAGGACACCAATACAGTAGAAAGAAGGAGAACAAGTTAGGATTATCATTGTAGCTTCATTCAAGGGTTCCGGGCTGCCTGGGACTGCAAGAGGCCTTGAGTCCTGTTTGGCAAACCCTGGGGTGATGGCCACCTCTGTCACCCGTGCCATAGGTTCGCCACCACTGCCCTATACTGTGACATCACTGTGTGTATTGTCCCTGTCCTGTGAAATCACTTTGTTTATAATTCCTGAACTATATCATTAGTGTATAAAATCCCTGTACCATTATATCATTGTGTTTATCTTTGTATTGTGACATAACCCTCTTTATTATTTCTATACGGATACATCATTGTTAGTGAGTAGTATCAGTCGTAGTGAGGGCCCAATTCTAAGTTTTGCTCTGATTCCCCCCCCCCCCCCCAAGGTTTATAGCTACAGTGTAGCCTAGGTCCAAAAAGTCACAGGGGTATACTAACAATACCCATGTGATACTTATATACCATGTGAGTATTCAGCTCTTGAAACAGAAGACATAACCACTACATATCAGGAGTGACTTCACCAACTTTTCACATGTGACCACTAAGGCCATTATTTGACCTCAGAGGTCACCGGAGCACCAATACTTCCTACCTGTCCAGAAAAGTTAGTAGTGGGCACAGGGGTACACAAGAAATAGGTGAGCTTGAACTGTACCACGATTCACTAAGATTGTGCGCACAAAATTCTGCATGTGTCGCTTCCCCGCTAACGTCTGACAGAATTTACCATCATTTTAGTGGTGCATGTAAGTGCTTGGGCTTGCAACACAATTTGAAAGTTAAATCACGCGCTCAGTCTGAATCAGTCGGACCGTCCGACAGCACATCCCCTAATTTATGTCGCATGGAAGCCAGTGCAGTGCACCAAAGATCCTATGCGCCACAATTGCAGGGCACACACTTCTTAAATACCTGTGCAAGCCATTTGAGCCCCAAAAAAGGTGTGACCCTTAGTACAGGAGCCCCAATGTAACCTTAGCATGTGATCAAGGCTGAAGCCTTTGGAATAAGTACAAAAGGCAACAAAAACCGTGACACAATGCATCGTGTGAACATGGCCTAAAGCAGCTATAGGGATTTCTCAATAGCTTTGGTAACCTTTTTAAAGTCATTGATTAAAACCAATTTACTTTGGGGTCTCTACTTGCCTTGAACCTTTTATCGTTTATTAAAACTAATAGCGTATATTAGATAGTTTAAAATAAAAGTTATTACCAAAACATGTATTGCCTTCCCTGAAAATACATATTACGTGCACAAGCACTTAAATGTTGTGAAATATATATGGAATTCATTCAACATAACCACATACTGATAATGCGACGACTCACAGAGCGTACTGTATATTCTCCCTTCACCTAGGTTTCTATACAATTACAGCTCATATATCCTTCTGCATATACACACCACTTACCAGTCATTTGTGACAGTCAATTAGTTTTTATGAGGACATGAACCGATGCACAGGACAATAGAAAATTACACAGCACAAATATATCCTTTCACATAACGTGATACAAATATCATGTTACTGCAATTCCTATTGAAAGGAAGCCCAGATCACAACAATAGGAACTGCAGAGTTTGACAGCAAGTCTTTTACTTTCACACACACCCTTCTCTTAGATCACATTACACTTACCAGCGATCACTGATCCCAGGCCAGTTACCAAAGAGATAGCTCCACAATCACTCCCAGACTGCTGCAGTTATTCTCAGGCTCTCATTTAGTTTGCTTTATTTTTCGCTGCTATTGATTCATTGCAGAATAGAGAAGAAAGTGCTGAAAATCTGAGGCTCAAACAACACACAGCAAATCGCTTCCTGCCTCATAGTGCTAATAGTTTAACAGCTGTGATTGGTGGAGGCTCGCAGGAAAAGCAAGACGGCCACTAAAAGTTACAGCACACTCCGACACTTATCTCATGGCTCCTGGTGTTATTTGTATCTGGAACTACTGCACTTTGCCTTGTTTTCTACGAGCGCAAAGAAATCCAGGCAGAGCGTTTTTGTGTTTGCTGTAAAACTTAGCAATATTCTTAAATATCTTATGAGGCTCTGTGTTTGCCATGTTATTTGTTGTGTTTAGATCTGTAGGTTCCTTCACCATTTATTGCTTTTTTATTGTTGCTAGGCAGTGCATTTAGTGTGTTCTAGGATTTTTTTCTTCAGCCATTTTCAACCAAGATTGATACCTTTATTTCTATTATAATTAGGGAATGTAGTCATATGTTATTTATCATCTCTGTGAGTTATTCTGGCATTTAATGCATCCAAGATAACAAAACAGTCACAACCCTGACACAGATATGTAAAAAAAAAAGTATCTTTATGTGCCTGGGATTGTGTCGTGTAATATTATTGGAAATATTATTACCCTGTACCATGTTACTATCCTACATGCCCTGCCCATTTTTGTGCTTCGTGCACCAGCTCTTGATGTTCCCGGAACCTACAGGTCATGATGGATGTACTTAGAGGCTCAAGGCTCTGCATGGTGTAGAATTGTACTATAACCTGCATCAGGAACTGGCACCGTCTATAGTTTATGCTCTTTTACGTCCATGCTCCTCTTTGCCCACTATCTTCTGGTAAGTAGGTGAACTGCTACCTCCCAGTACACTTGTATGCATTTAATCTCTAATATGGATATAGACAGCCACCTGTCCAATTTTCTTCCACTTTCTTCAACTTATTAATTGAGCATGATCTATTAGTCTAAGGGTTCATTCAGATGGCCACTATGGGGGCTGTGATCTGGTTGCATGATTTGTGACCAGATCACGGCCCCATAGACCTGTCGGCTGCTTGTCCTATAATTTGGCAAATTAGCACAACGGCCACTCGACTGCTAACGGGATCTGGTACAGGCAAGCACACGTGGGAATGAGGCCTAGTGTTTTTCCAAATCCAAAGGAAAGGAAAGAATAATGTTACTGGTCTTGTCAAGAAAATCAACTGTGTGATAAAAGAACCCCATACTTATAGTCATACACAGGGAAACATACATAGGGAAATCATTATAGAGGCAAGGAACATGTCACCCAACAATGCAACCTAAACAGCAGCAAGTATGTTATGGTAGAAGTATTAAACATGTCACCCTACAGTGTAGCCTAATCAGCAGCCAGTATGTCATGGTAGAGGTATGGAACACGTCACCCTAAAGTGCAACGAAATCAGCAGCCAGTATGTTATGGTAAGGACTGTGCAATGTATCCTTTCTGCAAGCAACATTTTATAGAACATAAGGAGCTGTATATGTGTCCTATCTGAAGGCAGCATGTTATAGAGCAGGGAGAGAAGTGAGTGTTAGTTCTTTTTTATCAGCACCAAGCTATGAATAAAAAAAAATCTCTTGAACAACCCCTGTAAATTATTTTTGCTTTTAAAAGGGAGCTGTAGAAATAGTGCAATACAAGCTATACACAATGCAATGGCAGCTACAGGACCTATCCTTCTTGGTCCTTTCCATTGCTATATGAGTATATGTGTAGAAAATTGAGGTCTGTATAGAGATACAAAGGCAAACCCAAAATCATTTATCCTGACTTCTCTGTATGAATGGAGTAAACTAAAATTGAGTCTACCTGCACACGACTGTCCCAAGGACCAATGTTCTCAGACTGTGTGTCATCAGCAGGATCAGGTCCAGAGTCTGCAGCAACGCCTTTGGCTAGACGCAGAACAAAACCAGGTCTCTGGGTGGTTTATTACCAATTCTGCTTTCTCTGATCCTCACAGAAAGGAACAGAGCCGGCTGTATAGATCCAGCGGTCACGTGACAACTGGGTCTAAAGGAGTTATCCAGAGCTGCTCGGTCTGATTGGACCCAGTACAGCTCTGATCAACATCGTTTCCCTCGCAATAGGGGCTCTTATAGAAGCCCCAGTTACAGGGGAACACTTGTAAAAGTAAACAAAACCTATAAAACTGTGAAAATGTCTCCCTGAGGTCTTGTATGACCTTAAGGAGGACATACAAAGTAAAAACAGACGCACACACAAATATTAATAAATATTCATAAAAATAAATTGACATTTCCCAATGCCCTGGTCATTAAAGCCTGTTAAATTTCTAGCTTGTTTGGAACATACGGAAAAGCTATGAAACGCTGATGTATGAAGGTCTGATCGATGGACCTAGCTTCCAACGGTCCGGCGTATTCATGAGGGGACGGTCTGAGGAGGCGGTGACTGCAGCATCGAGCCTGACAGTCACCACCGGCATCTGGTGTAGGAATGGCGGCCACCCGAGAGAAGCTGGAGAGAGAGGAATGCCTAGACAGCCCCCTCATGAATAAGCTGGACCGCTGGAAGCTAGGTTAGTCGATTGGCTCGCTACATACCTCGGTGTTTCACAGATTTTTGGTATGTTCCGAACAAGAGCGAAGAAATCATTTTTGAAGCTGAGTATATTTAATGGTAAGCTTTCGAGAATACTAGTTCTCTTCATCAGACATGATGTTATGCATGAAACAGCATTTTAAACACACTAGGCAGTGATCATGAAAGGATATAAAAAAAACGTATTTATGACAAAGCTAGAAATTTAACAATGCTATAACTGGGTATGGAGGTGCTTCCTTTAGTATCCAATTTAAATTGGTTATTTGTTTTCTAATTACTATTGTTTGAAATGTGAAATGTTATTTTAACTAATAAGAAGATGAGATAAGTAATGTTAGCTTTGGACAATATGCACTTTTTTGAAGGACAAAAACATGCCAAGTATACTGTACAGAGAAACTCTGCAATAAAAATGTGAACATGTGGATTTTGACCTCAGTATCTGATCTTTACTGCCTAGATAACAGCCATGTGACTTTCATGTCAAAGCTATTGCAAATATTATATATAAAAGCCGAGCTTTTCAGCAGAAAAAAATGTGCTGAAAAACCCTAAATTGGCTTATACTCGAGTCTATGAAAAAATAAAACCTTTATACTCACCTTTCCGACAGCCCCCGCAGGTTCTCTTCTGTCTTATGTCTCCAGTTCCCTCTCCATCTTTGGTTCCCCACGGGGTCTCTTCACACACACCATGACATCACCCGCTTGCTGACATCATAGTGTGTGCACTGCCATCGGCACAAACTATGATGTCAGAGTTTTGAGTACAGAGGTTTTTTTTTTAGGATGAGCAGGGGGCTGCTGGCTACATACAAGGGGGCAGGCACTGGCTATATACATGGGGCAGGCACTTGCTATATACAAGGTGGCTGCTGGCTATATACAAGGGGAAGGCACTGGCTATATACTAGGGGGCTGCTGGCTATATACTAGGGGGCTACTGGCTATATACTAGATTGTAGGTGCTGACTATATACTAGGGGGCAGGGGCTGGCTATATACTAGGGGGCAGGGGCTGGCTATATACTGGGGGGGCTGCTGGCTATATACTGGGTGGCATGTGCTTGATAATCTGGATAGGCTGTGACCAATACATTTCTTGTCCTCTGCTTATACTCAGGTCGGCTTATATATATGGTAGTTTGGTATATATGTATGGTTGGTATTTATGGTGGTTTGTTCCATTTTACCATGGTTAATGGGGTTCATTAAAGAACCCCTTCATAACATTGAGGACTTCACTGATGTAATGATATGATGGTTTATGCTATAATTTATCCTACGATATCAGAAAGTCTTTGGTTTGTACACAAAAGTGTCTTATTCATTGCTATTCATCCCAACAGCATAGAGCCATAGAGCAATATTATCAATCATGAGTTGACCTTATAGCAATCACTGTTGTTTGTCTCCTGCTTGAAAATGAAATGTTGCTTTGCACGCTGCTACTGAAAATGCCACAGGTTGTTCATGTACATCTCTCTCTGTTAGGATGTCTGCTTGTTGTGCATCTTACTTCTATCCATGTAGTGCTACCAGAAGACAGAACCCAAAGACTACAAATTGTTCTTATTAATATTCCATTACTCTTTATTGTCACCAAAACCATCATTAGATTGAGTTGCTGCCACTGCAGACATTTCTCAGCTTCCTGAAGAGATATATATTTTTGGAACTGATTTGTGGGAATGCAGAATTGTATGTCAAAATAATTTTGGAATGCTTTAACCCCTTGATGCTGAGGATTTTTTTCACCTTAATTATGAACCATTTCTTTTCATATTTTTATTGCCCTCTTCCTAAGCCCAAAATGTTTTCTTTTTTATGTTACTGTCACTGCATGAGGGATTGTTTGCAGGACCTGTGTGTTATTCAATGGTCCAATATTTGTGGCACAGACAGCTTATTGAATAACTTTAAAATAACCCTTTTCGTGCCTTGCAAATAATATTTTACATATATTCCACAATTACGAAGATACAAAATATGTTTATGGTTTTTGATGTTTTTTGAATTCGGACAATAATGATTTTGTGTTCATAGTTTATACCATAATATTTTAAATTTTTCGGTCAATGTATCTATATTGAGGCTTTTTTTTAGCTGGATGAATTTTGAATTTATAATTCTTTTGTATGTATTGAAATTATTGATTATCTTAACTTTTTTTTTAGGGGTGGAAGAAAAGGTTATATTTTTGTTTTTTTGTTTTTGTAAGCAAGCAGAGGCTGGTGAGTTTAAAATGTGTATTATTTTCACAGTCCCCAACCCAGCCATACACAGCATATTTAAAAAAGTGTATTCACTGATAACCCCTCTAAACAGACAAGACTGACCACAACTGCTGGAGCATGGTTTATGTGCCCACATGATAACTGAATGTAACGCTCTATCTCAATGTGGCAACTCACTGCCACCTCAGACATATAGTTGCATCCATACGCATCAAGAGGTGGACATACTGTAAAGTTATTTTGTTTTCCAAAAATTAATAGCTCTAGGTATGTCAAACAACTTTGCTGAATATAGGTAACAAAGATGAATGGCAGTTTCTTTTCTATACCCCTCAGTACTTAGTACTGCAGTAGCTGCTTCCTCTGCCTGTGCTGACAAGCCCTGTAAATCCGTAGTTTATCTGTCAGACTCCTGGGAGGGGAGGGGCTGCCGCTCCTTGCTCACAGAGCAGGAGGTCATGTGACAGTGCTCTCTCTCTGTGTATGTAACAGAGCTTGATGTGTTAAAAACTGTGGATACAGATGTCTCCTACACAGAATAGTGAGGTACAACATCCCCACTGTTTCCTATTAGTCCCTCCATCCCAGTCTGTGATTTTACAGAACTGTCTGTCTCTGCTCTTCTCACTGCTCCCTTCCCCCCCTGTCATCGGCAGTATCAGTATCAGCTCTGTTCAGATAACCTATTAACCCTTTCTGCTCACATGATTTCTACTACTTATCCCATGCTCCTCCATGTGATGGAAGCTGCCAGGCTGTCACCATATACATCCTGTATGTGCACTGTGCATTGTTCAGTGGATTTACTTGTGGGAAACTAAATGGATTTAATGCTAAAGTACTTTGAGAGAGAACACAGGGCATCTTGGGATGTGTGGGAAGCTAGAATTGGCCTCAGCTTGAGGGCATGGACAGGCAGACATTAGTCTATTCCAACTTCACTTGTGGCGAGAAAGATTTTTGTCACTTGTGTTTTATCCCAGTGTGTCAAGCTTAGTGGAGACAAGCACCGGGATCAAGATGAAGGGGAGCGCAGGTGAGCATCCTTTGATGATTTTTTTTTTTTACCTTGTTGATTTCCTTTAAGAGCAAGGTAACAACAGGTAGTTTCTTATTCCAGAAAGTCACCTCAAGTACATTCAAATTTTCTCATATCAAGATGAAATATCTCAATGGAGAAAACTCCCACAACACCCACTACAGTCTCAAAAATGCTAATTGTTTGATCCAAAAATAGGAAGTAAAAATTCTCAAGAATAGTGTACACCATCATCCATTTTTCACCTCTAACTTTTGTCTCAACTCACACTAGATGACAAAGTCCAGTTTTTTATGAGAGTGGAATAGTATCTACACAATTTTGGTAATGTATCTTGGAAAGTAAAAATTAAAGTTAATTAGAATAAGTAAGTTATTAAATTAACTTAGCAGAGTTTACTTTCCAATTAAACTTCTTGTCCAACTCTATACCCAAAGAGTTTCTCAACCCCCTCCACACTAGTATCATCTATAAATATTTTTGTGGGGCCAATTTGTTCAATTCTATCTGATTTTATTGTGTGTGTCCATGAATTCATTGCGAAACATATATTTTTCTTATAGATTTTGTAAATCTCAAAGGATGTTAAACCTTTGCATGCTCCATTAGATATCATATTACAAATGTTATCCCATCTATCAGCATTGTTTAATACGCCTGTAATACAGCACCATATGGAGGCAGAGTGCCTATGGCTCATATTGTGGAGCCGCATGGACCTCATTTTCTGCCATACAGCCTCGTGATACCTTAGGGAAACTTCTCTAAACATAATATCCCTTTCAAGGCATTTTAATCCATTCTAGACCAAACCATCTGGCTTGTTTCCAGAAAGATTTATAAATCACTCTAATATATTCCTCGCAGATACGACTGTGATTCTAAAGAAAAAAATCCAGATTTTATGAGGGAGACATAACTAATGTTTGTAAGCAGATAAAACTGAAATAAACAAGTCAATAAAGCGTGAAGCAGACCAGAGATGTGGCAGTTGGTTATTTCTATTTACACAGATTTGTTGAACAAATATTAAATGCATGTGGAGAAAACATTATGGGGAAAAAAAGTTAATCAATTACAAAGACAGCGCCTAATTCCACGATAATATGGACTATGCAATTAAAGTTGTGTTTTTCCACAATATTTATGGAACTACTGCTGTGACAAATCTTGTTTTTATACTTTGTCACTGGTTTCTTAGAATTTACGTTTCATAACTGAAGCATTTTTTTCTTTTAAAATCAAAGCGAACGTGAAGAAATAACGTATTTTAATTCCATAATTACAGAATGATGGCGCTATTAGAGTAGTTTATGTTTATGCATGTGGTTTGCAGACAGGAAGCATAAGGTGAGAATTGCGCTCTTCTAAAAGTGACAGGTTAGCTTGAAGCACGTACTAATTATGACATATGTACAGCAGTAAGAACATAGAAGTGCAATTCAAGCAGTCGTTTACAAAATACTTTTGGCTATTTGCTTCCCTTAGTGACTTCAATCTCTTAATTTACAGTACACTCTCAGCAGGCTTGGATTTAGCCTTTTAGTAAGAATAAACTATAAATCAAAGCATTTTTCAAGAACAAAAATTGTCAATAAGGTTTCGATGACATTTACTTGAGTGTAATAGCAATACAACTACAGGTTACAGTGGCGTGTCATGCAACCTTATAGGGAATTTGTCAGCAGTTTTGACAATGAAAAACTACTGTCAGTTCTCGGCAGGAGCCGTGTACAGCTTTTAATCATATCTTGGTAAATGTTGTTATTTGCAGTTAGTCTTCTAAAGGTAGTCCTTTACCCTGTAATGCTCACTCATGCTAAAGAGAAATCCATGGTATTCAAAGCTCTGATACAATTGTCATTTAAGACAGAGGATGTAGAAGCACATAAGGGAAGGTCTGCCACACTGCATTACAATTTCTCTCAGAAAATACACACAGCTGGTAGTAGTAGTGTTTAATGGCAATCTGCATTATTCTTGATGCACTAAAATAGGGTCAGCTCAAGGTTTTAGTAGGCCCCTGGGCGAAAGAGCCTCAGTAGGCCCCTTTGCAGTGAACTCGTGTGGCGGCAAGCATTAAAAATTGAGAAACTAAAACAGTCTCCTGTTCACTAACATAGCCCCTATTTTATCATATCAAACAGCCCTGTCAGAGCCAGCACCAGCACTGGGCATACCTGGGTGAGTGCTGGGGCCCAGAGCTGCTGGGGGGCTCACATGAGGCTATACATAAGGAATCCATGGGAGTTAAGGGATTTATATAAAATACCCATGAGGGGGCTGTTTGGTATGATAAACTATGGAATATTTTAGTAGATTGTTGTAGTTTTTGAATTTTCAATGCCACCATGTGAGTTTACTGCAAAGGGGCCTATGGATGCTCTTCTGCCCAGGGGCCTATTGAAACCTGGATCCGGCCCTGAGTCCTGTTATGGTTATTTTATATACAGCCCCACCCCCATATATTTCTTATGTACAGCCTTATGTGGGCCCTCCAGCAGCTCTGGGCCCTCTCACTTGCCCAGGTATTCACAGTGCTGGTGCCGGCCCTGTCTAACAATAGGCAGAATGAATTATGGACAGGCACCTCATTTTTATTTCTGAATATTAGTTCAAAGCATCCATGTACATGACATAAAAGTTTGCGGGTTGATTGCATATCAGATACTCCCTGCCTAGTCAAACCTGAATAATTGGTTTGTCCTCATAAACAAATAGGAAGAGACCTATCAATCATTCTCTATATGCAAATAATGGAAAATCTGTTGACAGGTTGTCTTTAAAGGGAACCTGTCATAAAAACAGGCACAATACCCACTTGTACCTCCTCCCTGCTGTAGTTTCACTGTGCAGAGCACTTTCCCCTCCCAATGTGTGCTGAAACAATTCTCTGCTGCCACAATATCAGGGAGGAAGTGCTGGGAGAGCAGAGAGAAGAGGGAGAGTGAGGGGCTCTGATAACACCCCCAGGAGCACTTAAGGTTTAATAGCATAATTTTAAAGGTTGAATTTAGAAGGAAGAGTCCCTGGTTTATCATGCTTGATTTTGATGGGTGCTTTCTGGTTGTCTTTGTAAGGAAAAGTGCTGAGTACAGTAGTTTTCTATATGGACTACAGAACTTCATTGCAGGAATACCCTGTATGGACATAAGAACCTGAAAGCAGAGATCCTCTGTATGGAAAGAAATAGCCAAGTGCAGGGATTCTCTATATAAGGGTTGCAGCCGGCAGAGTCTCGGGTTTAAGGTTTAAACAGCTGTAAAGTGTCTGTAATGAAGATTTATTGATAATCCTTGTTCCCATTACAGCAAATAATTTTGAAACCCCAATTGTCACAGGGGAAAAAAAACATTTATGTCTGGAACAACAATTATAAAATATACTGTTTCGACTTACATACAAATTTAACTTAAAGGAAACCTACCACTTGAAGTGGTAGGTGTAAGATGGGAATACGAAGCACCAGCTCAGGGTGAGCTGGTGTCGGAGCTTATTTTTGTTAGTGTCCTAAACCGATCTATCACTCTGCGCGCGCATGGTGCGCCGAGCGCGTACCACTGGTGCCCAAGCAGCTTCGGCTATAAAGTTTAAAAAGTGTTTTAAATCGCGATAGAGCGGTTTAGGAGACTAACAAAAATAAGCTCCGGCACCAGCTCACCCTGAGCTGGTGCTCCGTATTCCCATCTTACACCTACCACTTCAAGTGGTAGGTTTCCTTTAAGAACAAACCGTTGGAACCAATCTTGTATGTAAGGGACTGCCTGTATATCCTGCTCTGCCCGGGCTACTGAGGCATTAGAAACCAGGGCAGTGCAGTGCCCGGAAAGAGAGGGGACTTGAACGGTGAGGACCTGTGTGCTCATTGCTCAGCTCATACAGCCAGTATCAGAAGCCTGGGCAGAGCAGCAGAACAGAGAATGGGAGTCTGGACAGAAGAGGATCTGTTCTTTTTATTTTTTGTCTGATCTGGGGGTCTCCATGATTAGTGTGGGTCTTTGAAGTTAGGCGGTATGACACTACAGCATTCAGACCACCAAAGTTGTGCACCCCTGCTCTGGATGAAAAACAGAAACAAAATCCATGGCTCCTTTACATTTAGGGCATCTAATTCCCCATCTCCACGATCCCTCACATATAGCCTGCACTCCATGTGCAGTTGCCTCTCACACAGCATACAGCCAATAACTACAGCCTATGGGCATTACTGTACATTAATCAGAATATAATCTAATCTCCCAAGTCTTTTGCATTGTACTAATGGCTTCTTTGTTTTCTATACAGTATCTTTACTGTGAAGTACCAATATCTCATATTTTATTTCACCCTTGTAGTTAACTAATCACTGGTTTAATCTCAGATGATGACTTAATCATAGGCCTATTTACTATATTACATATGAGTACACTGGGCTTGTTAGCTTTCATTAGCATAATATACAGTACGGAAAACATTTTGAAGTGAGCCACCAGGCAGGGAAATCATTAAGGTTCTGCTTCAAATGCTTAGTGTTAATTGTTTTTTACTTTGTAAATTTCTATAGCACTATGACACTTACAACGTTTATAGAAATGTTCCATTTCTCAGGGTAAATATCAATCAGCCACCATACCTCAAAGTGTACCTAAAGGAATAGCTCGTCCTATTGAGAAAACTCAATTCAAGCATGATGCAGTTATAAGTGTCAATGATGTCAAAGATAAATTTGGGAAACTTCTTATGGTGCAATCACACGTGGTTGAATGCATGCATTTCAAAACGCGATAGGGCATATTTACTAAGGGTCACGGATCGAACTTTTGTCAGACTGTTCGCCGTTTTCGGGATTTGCGCTACTTTGATAGGTATTTAACAGGATTTTTTTGCGCTGGTATTGTGTCACACGCGATTGTTTTTTGGCGCAGCTACACTGGCTTTCATGCAACCGAAATCAGGGGGCGTGCCAAAAGACGATCCCACTGAACCGACTCATTAACTTTAAAAATGTGTTGCAAGACAATGCACCAGGAAGAAGAAGGTGAACTCCAGCGGCCGGGAGCGGGGAGCGACACATGCAGGATATCGGTTTACATGATATTAGTGAATCTCGGTCCAGTACATGATCGTCAGACAATGCACTTTCTGTGAACTCCAAGTAACAGGTTAGTAAATGTGCCGCAATGGATCAGCAAATGAGAGGATTGTTGAATGAAATAGCTGTTAACATTTGCGCTTAAAAAACACAACCATTAATGCATATGTTAACATTAAGCTAATGCTTGTGTTTTGTTAACTCATGTTAACAGCCATTTAATTAGGCAAATCTCTCTTCAGCTGATCCATTGGATTTTGAAACGCATGTGTTCAACACCACATGTGACTTCACCCTTACTGCTAGATTTCGTACAACTATATCACCTGTAAGAGGTATTTGCTAAAGCTCGCTATCTGCCCTGAATGGAATCAGATTTCATACTTCTGTGCTTGAAAACCATACCCAGAGCTGTCTGTGATTGACAGCTCCCTTTCCAGAGGGAAATATGGGTGTAAGTTTGGACCTTTTTCGCATGCAGCTGTTGCTTGAGTGATGGATGGCTAAACCAGTTAGTGCTGGGGGAAGTATCCAATACTTCCTTTATATTCTGCCAAGTTCCTTCAGAGATTGTTGGTTATTGCAGTCCTCCTCCTTGCCTTGTCTTGTGCTATTGCTATCTTTGCTGTTCTGTGTATCCAACGTCAACTACATTTAATGGACCATTTTATCTTTCTTTGATTCTGTAGCTTTGCCGCCATTTCTGTCTGGCTAATCTTATCTGTCTCTATATGTTGTTTTCCCTCAATGTCATGTATCTCCTGGAGCAACCCCACTTTTACTGTCTCTGCCTTGTTTGTTATCGACTTAAAGGGAACCTGTCACCAGGAGACCCATTTTTAGCACTCCCCCAGTCCCAACAGAACATAGTACATACACTGCCAAAGTGTTTTTGTATAAAAATAGGTTTTACAGAAAAAAAGATATGTTATATTGTACCTTTCATTAGCATCTGCTGTGTGACTAGGCAGTTGCCAATTACGAGGGGCTGGAAAGGAGCAGTTCCCCCCCACCCTTGGGAAACATGTGACCTTTTCAAATATATGAATAACCCCCCACACTCAGGATTGGCTGTAGAGGATTAGGGGGCGTCACTAAGCCCAGTGATGGGTGTTTTCATATATTTGAAAAGGTCACATGTAGACTCCTTTGCTCCTTTCCAGCTCCTCCCATTTGGCAACTGCCTAGTCACACAGTAGATGCTAATGAATGGTACAATATAACATATCCTTTTTTCTGTAAAACCCATTTGTAATACAAAAACACTTTGGGGAGTGCTAAAAATGGGTCTCCTGGTGACAGGTTCCCTTTAACACTTTTTTGTGTGCTGGTGTAAACTCTGGTCAGTCTCTCCTCCTGTTACCTCTCCATTCCACCATCAAGAAGATGCCTTCTTCCCTGTCACTTTGTAGAGTCTCTGAGGGTCAGTTTTTTAGGTTCCAGATTGCAGGTTCTCCTTTATCAGGGCAGTCTTATCTTCTGCATTCAGGGCCTTAGCCCAGAGGGTTAGTTTTCCACCACTTACCCAGTCTGACAGCTAGTGCCAAGTCTGTTTGTGGATGCACTGTTTGCTGTACAGATTTGTGACAGTATTATTAAAACATAAAAGAATGTAAACTTAAAATTTGTGCAACAAGGCATTTTTTTCCACAGCCACGATGCTACATGCAACATACATAATAAACAACAACATTGAGTGTTGGATGGAGAGAAGTCCACTACTGTTGGACTGTGGAGCTGTGGAAACAAGTTCAGTAATGAAAACATAAGTCTGGCTTTGAGATCTCATTCCTCATACCACATTCATTTTTTATCTGACCAATTCTTATAAAGTCTTATTTTGTTTGTATGTTTTCCAAATGATCTGTAGAGTGCTGCCAAATATGCTGGCTTTTTATAAATAAAGATGTATTATCGGTATTAATGCCAGAGGAACATTCCTATTGGACTACAATGTGTCAATTTTTAAGTTTGCAGCAGAGAAAGCTATTAAGTTTTTCCATGGCCCACAAGATCCCGTAAGACATGGTTTTATGAATGAAGTGTGGAAGTACTTGCTTTAAGTCCAGAGATCCTCAACCCCATCTAACATCTGGATAAAAGATTAAGACTGCAAGCTTGACCTTCTTTTCCAACATCGGGTTGTGACCTCACAAATGTTTTTTTGGAAAAACAGGCAACAATTTCCACAGAAACAGCTCTAACTATTGTAGGAAGTCTTCCCAGAAGAGTGGAAGCTGTTTTAGATGCAAAGGGAGACCAAGTCCATATTGATGCCTATAGATTTAGAAGAAGAAATCCATAAACCCGTGTACGTGTACAGGCGGTCCCCTACTTAAGAACACCCAACTTACAGATGACCACTAGTTACAAACGGACTTCTGGATGTTGGAAATTTACTGTACTTTAGCACTAGGCTACAATAAACAGCTATAACAGTTATCACATGTGTCTGTAATTAAGATTTATTGTTAATCCTGGTTCTTATGACAACCCAACATTTTTAAAATCCAATTGTCACAAACACCATAAAATTTCTGATTGGGGTTACAGTTTTAAAATGTACAGTTCCGACTCACCTAAAAACTCAACTTAAGAGAAAACCTACAGACCCTATCTTGTACGTAAACCGGGGACTGCCTGCAATGTGGACAGTAGCTGTCTCAATATGTTTGCCCACATTGTGTGTACGCACATTCTAACATTTTTTGGTTAGTTTTAAAGGATATCATTACAAAAACTGCACCCAGTGCTTTTGTTTTCTTTTTGAAAATGTTATACTGGATGTTGAGACATTTTCTATTTTTGTTGAATTATTATTGAATTACCAGACAATAAGACACAATAAAACTATAATCATGTTACTCTTCTCAGTACTTCATCAGATATCAGGCTGAGATCATTCAGCCCGGGCACTAAGCCAATACCTACTGATTTTCATGACTGTTTTTGGAGTACACACGGAGAAATGTTAGTTTATATGAGACCAGATGGGATCAATTTGACAATTGTGTCCAATTTAAGAATAGAGATGTTCTTGAGTTAAATACTCATATTGTCTTAGCAATCTTGAATATTTAGAAGGCAATACATTTTGGGGAATCAATTTATGAAAATACAAGTTTAGTATTAATAAACATGCAGAGTAGTTAGAGCTCAGGTAATGTGTATGAAAGGACCTCGCTTCATGTTACATCTATTAAAACTTTAATAATTATAGGCTCATATTTATAGAAATAGTCACACTTTTTTTAACACTCTTTTCATAAATATGTAGAATATGTAGAACAATATAAGTGTTTCAAAGAAACTTTGCAAATCTTAATATACAGTAAATTATAATATATATCAGAAAAATACTTCTGATCATGTAGATTTAATTTTTACATTTTAAATTATATCACTACTTAACTACATAATACACCAATAGACCACCAAAACTGAGCTCAATACATACATTCAGTACCAGAACCAAGCTGACAACATACTGCACATGCAACACCACAACTAAGGTCAGTACACATATATATTACATATACAAAGTCAGGTGAAACCTACTGTCAAATACCATCTAAAAATGTACCAGTATAACAAAAGGGGCTTATTCATACAACTGTGTTTGTGGTCCCGGACATTGCGCTGAATGTATTTTCACATACTACACACTGTCCTGTGATTAGGACTCGAAGAATTTTAGTTATAGAGCAGTGATGGCAAACCTTTTAGACACCGATTCCCCAAACTACAAACAAAACCCACCTACCGGTATTTTTTGCAAAGTGCCAACGCAACAATTTAAGCAGTAACTTATTACTCCTTGCTCTGTCACAGGTTTAAATTTCAAAGGCACTTGAGGTCACCAATACAGTAGAAAGAAGGAGAAGAAGTTTTAGATTATTATTGTACACTCACCGGCCACTTTATTAGGTACACCTGTCCAACTGCTCGTTAACACTTAATTTCTAATCAGCCAATCACATGGCGGCACCTCAGTGCATTTAGGCATGTAGACATGTTGAAAACAATCTCCCGCAGTTCAAACCGAGCATCAGTATGGGGAAGAAAGGTGATTTGAGTGCCTTTGAACGTGGCATGGTTGTTGGTGCCAGAAGGGCTGGTCTGAGTATTTCAGAAACTGATGATCTACTGGGATTTTCACGCACAACCATCTCTATGGTTTACAGAGAATGGTCCGAAAAAGAAAAAACATCCAGTGAGCGGCAGTTCACCACACCGGGTGCCACTCCTTTCAGCTAAGAACAGGAAACTGAGGCTACAATTTGCACAAGCTCATCGAAATTGGACAGTCTACACGACGCTCTTCCGATCTGCTCCTAAGACGATGCAAAAAAAAAAGCGACATTCGGATGGTAGGGTCAGAATTTGGCCTCAACAACATGAAAGCATGGATCCATCCTGCCTTGTATCAACGGTTCAGGCTGGTGGTGGTGGTGTCATGAAGTGGGGAATATTTTCTTGGCACTCTTTGGGCCCCTTGGTACCAATTGAGCATCATTGCAACGCCACAGCCTACCTGAGTATTGTTGCTGACCATGTCCATCCCTTTATGTCCACAATGTACACAACATCTGATGGCTACTTTCAGCAGGATAATGCGCCATGTCATAAAGCTGGAATCATCTCAGACTGGTTTCTTGAACATGACAATGAGTTCACTGTACTCAAATGGCCTCCACAGTCACCAGATCTCAATCCAATAGAGCATCTTTGGGATGTTGTGGAACGGGAGATTCGCATCATGGATGTGCAGCTGACAAATCTGCGGCAACTGTGTGATGCCATCATGTCAATATGGACCAAAATCTCTGAGGAATGCTTCCAGCACCTTGTTGAATCTATGCCACGAAGAATTGAGACAGTTCTGAAGGCAAAAGGGGGTTCAACTCGTTGCTAGCATGGTGTACCTAATAAAGTGGCCGGTGAGTGTAGTTTCCTTCCAGTCCTGTCTGGCTAACTAACTCTGCCCTAAGGTGATGCTCTGTGCCATAGGTTCGCCACCACTGCTATATGTGATGTAAGGATACCCTGGATTCCTTCAAGACAACAGAACTGTACTTTAAAGGTGTTGGAGCTGCAGGAAAGTTGGGAGCATTTTATGAAGCCGCTTTGGCCAGACATGTGGCATAATTTGCACCAAAAAAACACTTTCCAGATAATTTATAAAGGCTTTTAGACAATGTTTTTTTACCCCTTTTTTTATTTGTCTGACAAAGGGGGGGTAACCTTTGGAAAAGGGGCATGGTATCTGCAAAAGGGGGCTTGGAGCCAGCTGTGCAACAAAAAAACAGCAGTCATATTGTGTGCCAGTGTTCATCATCACAATGATGAAACTCTTGCATCTTTAGACTGGTCGGAGCCGGCGATACATTAATAAATCCCCCCCCCTATCCCCATTGTCTGTCTCTACTTAGTCAAGACTTGGTCATGTGAATGGTCTCTACTTACAGCATGACATTGATTGTAGTGCCTCAAAATAAATTATAATGTAACCATTATAGATACCTGGCACCAAATGATTTGTAAATATATATACCTCATAAAAATATAATATATAGTAGAAAACTATATATATATAGAAACAGAAAATTAAATATATATACAATATAAAATATATACAATGCCCCCAAGTAGATATATTCAATGCCTCCAAGTAAACTATATACTAGTCCTATCCTAGTCTCAATTAAAAAAAAAATATATATATACAGCAAACCCCAATTATAATATGAACAGTGCCCCTAAAGATACATATTGCCCCCATATTACAAAATCATGTACCTCTCCTGTACTTCTAGGTTGCACTCCCACATCCTACTCTGGCAGCTTCTTCCTGCTAGTTTCCCATGAACAACACAGGTGGTGCAATGACACCATCATCATCTAAAGGGCTCCATGTAGACTCTAAGAGACAAAGCTCTGTAGGCGTGTTCTCAGACTATTATATTTGATTCTCAAAGACTCAAATATCTAATGGGCCAGACACATAAATACAGCCAAATATTATCCTTATCCCAAGGACCCTGCAGTATCCATGGCTGCTACAGCGATAGTTTCACTCAATAAGAAGTCCAATACTTTCCGTGATAAAAAAAACAAGGCCTCATCTGGTTCCATTTAGTATAACTAGAAAAGTTATGGCTTTTAAAAGGTGTGGAGTAAAAGAACATACTACATATAAACATGCTACTTCATACAAGAACATGCTTTCTGTCAGGATTCGGGATGCGTGGATCCACTGAACCACCGTGGGAGGTTGGAATATCTGACACCTGGGACCGGAGTCTAGGTGGCAACTGGTCTTCACCAGAACCCACCACAAAGCGGGTTGGACTTGGTGTGGCAGAGTACCACCAGGTCGTTCCACCTGGAACTGCAGTGGAAGCTGAGGTCGAAGTACCTTAACGGAAGACAGTCTCGTGGTCGGGTCCAGGCACAGGGTCAGGGCAGGTGGCAGTGATGCAGGGTCAAGTCCAATGTGTGGTCAGCAATGGGAGGTCCAGGCAGATGGGAACGGGAACACAGGCACATGGCAACACAGGACTCAGGAGCAGGAATACACAGGAACACACAGGAACACAGAATAATCACTAGGGAGCTTTGTCTAACACTGTGAGGCACTAAGATCCGGTAGGGTTTGCAGGAAGGGGCAGGCTTAAATAGAATTAGTGAAATTGACCAGAGTCAATTAATCGCACGCTGGCCCTTTAAATTTAGAAAAGCCGGCGCGCGGCGGCCGGGATCGTTACAGGAGCTGGGATGGGTAAGAGCGCGGGTGATGCGCTAGAGGGGGAAGAGGTGCATGGGTGAGCCCGTGACCCACAACACTTGCCCTCTCTCCCCCCAGATAGTTAGCTTTCTGCTACCGTAATACCACACATTAGTCCCCACTAGGGACCTGAAAGATTAGGCAATTCGGAGAAAAAAATAAAAGAATACTTAAACATCATACAAGGGATGGCCTCAAATAAAGACCAGCTAACCAGTATATGTGCAATTCACTAAAATACAAATAATATGAAGAGCAAGACTGTCATTCATTCGTTTGATAAAAATGCCACTTCTGGTTTCACTGTATATACTTAAAATAGTTGTTCGAGTTTTTAAACAGCATTATTAGGAGCTTAAGGCTAATAGTGACAGGCAGTGCCATGGTAGAACAAGAGCCAAGTGGAAGATTTTTATTGTTTTTATAGACCTCCAAGCCCCCAATACATTTTTTTAAAAACCTCAACAACCCCTTTAACAGGAGAGCCTATGTACATATTTATTAAAAATCATCTATGTTTCCTGCCTGAACTATTTAAGCTCCTAACATTTTTTTATTCCCACCAGCTGGACATATATTTTCTCTAACAAGCCCTTTATGATGTAAACAATAAGGAATTTAGGTTCAACATAATCCATTGCTACAAGCTCCTACTCTCACAATTGTTCAATTGTGTTGAACAAAGAACACAAACTTGTTTAACAAACTTTGCGCCAAGTCTTTCAACATTTATAAAGATACCGAACTGACCATCAATCGTTTCTCCAAAGAACTAGCTACTGTTGTTTAATCTCATTTATAACCTTACAGCAAACATTAGAAGCCTCTAAGGGTTGCTTTCAGAGTGTCGCTGCAGAGAACTTTACACTGCAAGTTTACTTTTGAAGGAAGTAAATATTGTTGATGAAACATTGATCGTGGAGGTTTTTCCACAAACTCACTTCAGGGCACATTGCTTTTCAAAAATTCAGCCTCCTACAAGGAAATCTGATACACAGTTCCACACCAAAGGGTTTATTTGTATACTTTTTTTGTTGCTTTCTGTTTTCATTGCTGCCTACAGTCTTCAGTGTATGTTGTTGCTGTTATTCGTAAGATGTTCATTGAACTTTTACACCTTCAGGACGCAGCCAGTTTGCACGCTAAGTCTCAGCCCGTTTTTTTTTTTTTAAATCTGACGTAATAAGTTTTTAACAGTTATGTAACTGATTTTGATATTATTTTCTCGTGACACATTGCAGCTCATATTAGTAATATTGGTAGTATTATTGCTGATTGGTTGGGGTTTTTTGGGCTAAAAATTCAACAATTTAGGAAACTTTGGAAAAAATTTCTGACTTTCAAATGTTCTATTTTTTTTAGACCAAAAGTCATACCATAATTTTTTTTGTAGAAAACTTTTGTCATTTGTCTTCATTCTATTTCCATATTTTTTTACAGTTGCTTATTTTTTACAAATTTTAGAAGGTTTATAGTTTTTCTAGCAAGTTCTCAAATTGTGTGCACCACTACCTCCACCAAACACTACCTCCTCCAAACTACTAGATCCTCCGGATATGGCGTGCACTCCTACATCCTCCACATATGGCATGCATTACTACATCCTCCACATATGGCATGCACTACTACATCCTCCAGACACTGCGTACACTACTCCTACTTCTACTATTACAACACACTTATGAGTGTGGATAGCAGGGAAGGGAAATTAGACAATGGGAGCATAACTCAAGGAAAAATGGGTAATGGTGGGAACAACACAAGGAAAAACAGACAAGGCGAGGGGGAGGCGGGGGTGTATTGGTGCAGCAGTACATACAGGACAGATCACATGTATCTCTCCAATACCACCAAATGCAGAATGGTGGCATTGGAGAGCAGTGGATCTGTCATGACATGATCTGTCACCACATAAATCAGTCATGACATGATCTGTCATGACTTAAAATACTGTCACTGTCCAGTCTGTATTGACGCGCTCAATGGGGCACATTTACTTACCCGGTCAATTCGCGTTCCAGCAGCGGCTTCTTTGACGAGCGTTCGGGTCTTCCGGCGATTCATAAAGGTCCTGCGCCCGATTTCTTAGACCATCTAGGGTACATTAACCCTAGATGGTCAGATCGCTCCTACCATATACTGCAATACTTCTTTTTACCAATCGTAAAAAAAATGGCGGCGCCCGCGCCGACTTTGCCGGCGGTTAGTAGCCGCGATCGGTGCAATCACCGACAGCGGTTATTAGCGGTGGGGTTTTCTGCAAAATGCAAAAAACCCCACCTTTGTATGAAGAGGACTCAGCCCGTGAGCCCTCTTCATACACTCCTTATACCGCTGCGCTGTAGAGCTATGCGCAGACCGTTAAGGGGTTAAAGGGGTATTCCCATTTCAGAAAATGAATGTTATTGTTTGTCTTATAAAACAGGGAGTAATCAGTGCCATGTGTTATAACGAGACGTGCACCTGTGGGTCCATGGTCAGAGTTCAGTCTACTGGTAGTAAACATAGAAACTTTCTATATAAGAACAGCAAGCAGAGATCTAGGAGTCTTTAAGAAATTAATACAGAAAGTATGTTGAAAAATTGTAAAACTTTTTCATAATACAAACATGGAGGCCTGCATATACCAAAATATTATACCAAACATGTGATCATGCCATCCCTCGCTCGTTCGAGCATTAGCGTACTCGAAACTGCTCGTTGCTCGGACGAGTATTTCGCCTGCTCGAGAAAATGGCAGCTCCCGCCGTTTTGCTTTTTGGCGGCCAGAAACAGAGCCAATCACAAGCCAGGAGACTCTGCACTCCACCCAGCATGACGTGGTACCCTCACAAGTCGATAGCAGTGGTTGGCTGGCCAGATCAGGTGACCCTGGGATAGACTAGCCGCTGCCCGCGCTGCTCGGATCATTCTCTGTCTGGATGCCGCTAGGGAGAGAGCTGCTGCTGGTCAGGGAAAGCGTTAGGGTGTTCTATTAGCTTACTGTTAGGCAGGAGTGATTCTACAACAACCCAACAGCCCTTCTTAGGGCTACAATAACGTTATCCTTTTTTTTTATTTGCTTGTGGCTGGGCTTGCTGGCACTAGTAGTGCAGCTAGTACCATATTGTGAGGAATTAGCAGGGGGACTTGCTACCGTTGTGTTTAGCTCTTAGTGACACACATATCCACCTCAAACACCAAAGTGGAAAAATTTATTAGGGGTTTGATTTCAATTAGGCACAGTCTGGCAGTTTCTTTTTATTTTACATTTATTTTTTCATACCCAGCTCCCCTGAGCTGGTGCGCCGGATTCCCATCTTTACACTACCACTTCAAGATGGTAGGTTTTCCATTTAGACAAACCGTTGGAACGCAATCTTGTATGTAAGGGACTGTCCTTGTATAATCCTCCTGCTCTGCCCGGGGCATACTGAGGCATTAGAACCAGGGCAGTGCAGTTCCTCGGAAAGAGAGGGGACCTTGAATCGGTGAGGACCTGTGTGCTCGATTGCTCAGCTCATACCGCCAGTATCAAGAAGCCTGGGCAGAGCGCAGAACAGAGATGGAGTCTGGACAGAATAGGATCTGTTCTTTTTATTTTTTGTCTGATCTGGGGTCTACAGATTAGTGCGGCGGGCTTTGAAGTGTAGGCGGTGTAATGACACTTGACAGCATTCAGACCACCAAAGTTGTGCACGCCCTACTTCTGGATGGAAAACCAGAAACAAAATGCATGGCTTCCTTTACATTAGGGCATCAATTTTCCCCATCTCCTCTCGATCCCTCTCATATGCCTGCACTCATGTCGTTGCCTCTCACCAGTATACAGCCAATAACTACCAGCCATGTCATTAATGTACATTATCAAAATATCTAATCTCCCAAGTCTTTGGTTGCATTGTACTAATGGCTTCTTTGTTTTCTATACAGTCGCTTTAACGTGAAGTACCTATCTCATATTTTATTTCACCCTTGTAGTAACTAATCACTGGTTAATCTCAGATGATGACTTATCATAGGCCTATTTACTATATTACATTATTCACTGGGCTTGTTAGCTTTTCATTTAGCATAATATAACAAGTACGGAAAACATTTTGAAGTGAGCCACAGCAGGTGGAGATCATTAAGTTTTCTTCTTCAAATGCTTAGTGTAATTGTTTTTTACCTTTGTAAATTTTCGAATAAGCACTATGACACTTTACAAACGTTTATAGAAATGTTTCCATTTCTCAGCAGGGTAAATATCAATCAGCCCCATAACCTCAAAGTTACCCTAAAGGAATAGCTCGTCCTATGAAACTAAATTCAAGCATGATGCAGTTTAGTGTCAATGATGTTCAAGATAATTTGTGGGACTTCCTTGATGTGCATCACACGTGGTTGAATGCATGCAGTGTCAAGAACTGTCGATGGGCATTATTTACTAAGGGCACGGATCGAACTTTTGTCACGATACCTGTTCGCCGTTTTCGGGATTTCGATACTTTGATAGGTATTAACAGGATTTTTTTGGCGCTGGTATTGTGTCACACGCGATTGTTTTTTGGCGGGCAGCTACACTGGCTTTCATGCAACCCAATCAGGGGGCTGCCAAAGTACGATCCCACTGAACCGCTCATTAACTTTAAAAATGTGTATGCAAGACAATGCACCATGAAAGAAGGTTGAACGTCCAGCGGGCCGGTAGCGGGGAGCGACACACAGGATATCGGTTTACATGATATAGTGAATCTCCGGTCCGTACATGATCCGTCAGACAATGCACTTTCTGTGAACTCCAAGTAACAGGTTAGGAGTAAATGTGACAGCGTATGAATCAGCAAAATGAGAGGAGTGTTTGGAATGATAGCTGTTAACTTTGCGCTTAAAACCACCAGTAGATGCATTGTTACATTAAGCAATGCTTTGTTTTTTGTTAACTTATGTTAACAGCCCTGTAATTTAGGCCAATCTCTCTTCAGCTGATCCATTGGGATTTTTGAAATGCATGTGTTTTCAACACCACATGTGACTCTTCACCGCTTACTGCTAGATTTTCGTGCGACCCTATATCCACCTGTAGAGGTATTTGCTAAAGCTCCGCTATCTGCCCTGAATGGAATCAGATTTCCATACTCTGTGCTTGAAAACCATACCCCGTAGCTGTCTGTGATTGACAGCTCCCTTTCCAGAGGAAATATTGGTGTAATTTGGACCTTTTTTCGTCATGCACCTGTTTGCTTAGTTGCTGGTGGCTAAACCAGTTTGTGCTGGGGAAAGTATTCCAATACTTCCTTTATGATTCTGGCCAAGTTCCTTCAGAGGATTGTTGGTTTATTGGCCCTCCTCTTGCCTTGTCTTGTGCTATTGCTATCCTTGCCTGTTCTGTGTATCCAACGTCACTACATTTAAATGGACCATTTTATCTTTCGTATTCTGTAGCTTTGCTGCCATTTCTGTCTGTGCTAATCGGATCATCTGTCTCTATCTGTTGTTTTTCCTCAATGTCATGTATCTCCTGGAGCAAACTCCCACTTTCTACTGTCCTCTGCCTTGTGTTGTTATCGACTTAAGGGAACCTGGCACCAGGAGACCATTTTTAGCACTCCCCC
Source organism: Engystomops pustulosus (assembly GCA_019512145.1). Taxonomy (NCBI): domain Eukaryota; kingdom Metazoa; phylum Chordata; class Amphibia; order Anura; family Leptodactylidae; genus Engystomops; species Engystomops pustulosus. The sequence goes on from CM033642.1 coordinate 214,072,913, forward strand.
AGTCCCAACAAACATAGCCATACCTGCCAAAGTGTTTTTGTATAAAATAGGTTTACAGAAAAAAAGATATGTTATATTGTACCTTTATTAGCATCTGCTGTGTGACTCGGCGTTGCCATTACGAGGGCTGGAAAGGAGCAGTTCTCCCCCCCACACCTTGGCGAAACATGCTGACCTTTTCAAATATATGAATAACCCCCCACACTCAGGATTGGCTGTAGAGGATTAGGGGGCGTCACTAAGCCATGATGGTGTTTTCATATCACTGAAAAGGTCACATTAGACTCCTTGCTCCTTTCCATCTTCCTCCCATTTGGCACGCCTAGTCCACACGTCGTAGATGCTAATGATGGTACAATATAACATATCCTTTTTTCTGTAAACCCCTCTTGTAATACAAAACCTTGGGGAGTGCTAAAAATGGGTCTCCTCTGTGACAGGTTCCCTTTAAACACTTTTTTTGTGTGCTGGTGTAAACTCTGGTCAGTCTCTCCTCCTGTTACCTCTCATTCCACCTCAAGAAGATGCCTCTTCCCTGTCACTTTGTGAGTCTCTGAGGTCATTTTTAGGTTCCAGATTGGCAGGTTCTCCTTTTATCAGGCAGTCTTATTCTTCTGCATTCAGGCCTTAGCCAGAGGGTTAGTTTCCACCTTACCCAGTCTGACAGCTATGCCAATCTTGTTTTGTGGATGCCGTTTGCTGTACAGATTGTGAACAGTCTGATTAAAACAAAAAGAATTGTAAACTAAATTTGTGCAACAGGCATTTTTTCCCAGCCACGATGCTACATTCAACATACATAATAAACACAACATTGAGTGTTGGATGGAGGAAGTGGCCACTACTGCTTGACTGTGGAGCGTGGAAAACAAGTTCATATTAAAGCATAAGCTGGTGGCTTTGAGACTCATTCCTCTACCAACATTCATTTTTTATCTGACAACTCATTCTCTTAATAAAGTCTTATTTTGTTTGTTGTTTTTCCAATGATCTGTAAGTGTGGCCCAATTTCTGGCTTTTCTAATAAATAAAGATGTTATACGGTATTAATGCCAGAGGAACATTCTATTGGACTACAATGGGTCAATTTTTTAGTTTGCAACCGAGACAGCTCATAAGTTTTCCATGGCCCACAGATCCCGTAAGACATGGTTTTATGAATTACTTGTGGAAGGTACTTTGCTTTAAGTCCTGCAGATCCTCAACCCATCTACATCTGGATAAAAGATTAGACTGCAAAGCTTGACCTTCTTTTCCAACATCGGGTTGTGACCTCACAAATGTTTTTTTTTTTGAAAACCAGGCACAATGTCCACAGAACAGCTCCTAACTATTGTAGGAGAGTCTTCCCAGAATCAGTGGAAGCTGTTTTAGATGCAGAGGGAGACAAGGTCCCTATTGGATGCCTATAGATTAGATAAAAAATCCATAAATAAACCCGTGTACGTGTACAGGCGGTCCCTACTTAAGAACACCCACTTACAGATGACCACTAGTTATTACAAACGGGACTTCTGGATGTTGAAATTTACTGTACTTTGCACTAGGCTACAATAACAGCTATAACAGTTATCACATGTGTCTTAATTAAGATTTTTGTTAATCCTGGTTCTTATGACAACCCCACTTTTTAAAATCCAATTGTCACAACACCATAAAATTTCTGATTGGGGTTACGTTTTAAAATGTACATTTCCGACTCACCTAAAAACTCAACTTAAGAGAAAACCTCAACCCTATCTTGTACGTAAACCGGGGACTGCTGCAACTGTGACAGTCTAGCTGGTCTCATATGTTGCCCACATTGTGTGTTACGCACATTCTCACACATTTTTTTGGTTAGTTTGTTAAAAGGATATCATTACAAAAACTGCACCCAGTGCTTTTGTTTTCTTTTTGAAAAGTTTAACTGGATGTTGAGACATTTTCTATTTTGTTTAATTATTATCAGAATTACCATACACAGACACATAAAACTAATCATTTTACTCTTCCATTACTTCATCAGAGATCAGGCTGAGATCAATTCCGCCCGGGCCTCAGCCCATACCTACTGATTTTCATGACTGTTTTTTGAGTACACACGGAGAATGTTAGTTTATATGAGACCAGATGGTCATACGACAATTGTGTCCAATTTAGATAGAAGTGTTCTTGAGTAAATACTCATATTGTCTAGCAATCTTGATATTTAGAAGGCAATACATTTTGGGGAAAAAAAAAATCAATTTATGAGACTACAAGTTTAGTATTAATCAACATGCAGAGTGTTAGAGCCTCAGGTAATCTGCGTAATGAAAGGACCTCGCTTCATGTTACATCTATTAAACTTTTAATAATTTATAGGCTCATATTTAATACACAATAAAGTCACACTTTTTTTTACACTCTTTTCATAATATGTAAGAATATGGAGAACAATATAAGTGTTTCAAAGACCTTTGCAAATCTTAATATACAGTACATTATAATATATATCAAAAATACTTCTGAATCATGTAGATTTAATTTTTACATTTTAAAATATATCACACTTAACTACTAATACACCATAGACCACCAAACTGAGCTCAATACAATACATTCAGTACCAGAACAAGCTGACAACATACTGCACATGCAACACCCACCTAAGGTCATACACATATAGATTACATATACAAATCAGGTGAAACCACGTCAAAACATAACCATCTAACAAATGGTTACCAGTATAACAAAAGGGCTTATTCAATACAACTGGTTTGTGGTCCGGACATTGCGCTGATGTATTTTCAATACTAAACACACCTGTCCTGTGATTAGGCTCGAAAATTTTAGTTAAGAGCATGATGGGCAACCTTTTTAGACCCCGATTCCCCAAACTACACACAAACCCACCTACCGTTTTTTTGCAAAGTGCCAACGCAACAATTTAAGCAGTAACTATTACTGCCTTGCTCGTCAAGTTTAAATTTCAAAGGCACTGAGGTCACCAATACATTAAAAGAAGGAGAAGAAGTTTTAGGTTATTATTAGCACCACCGGCCACTTTATTAGTACACCCTGTCCAACCTGCTCGTTAACAACTTATTTCCTTTCTAATCAGCCACACATGGCGGCACATCCGTCCTGCATTTAGCATTGTAGACTGTTGAAAAACAATCCCCGCAGTCAAACCGAGCATCAGTGGGGGGAGAAGGTGATTTTGAGTGCCTTGAAACGTGGGCATGGTTGTTGTGCCAGAAGGGCGGTCTGAGTATTTCAGAAACGAATGCTACTTGGGATTTCACGCACAACCATCTCTATGGTTTAAGAAAGAATGGTCCCTAAAAAGAAAAAACATCCTGAGCGGCAGTTCACCCACACACCGGGTGCCACTCCTTCAGCTAAGAACAGAACTGAGGCTACAATTTGCACAATCTTCATCGAAATTGGACAGTAAGAGATTGGAAAAACGTTGCCCTGGTCGGATGAGTCCTGTATTTCATCTTTCTGCTGCGACATTCGGATGGTGGGTCAGAATTTTGGTGGCCTCAACAACATGAAAGCATGGATCCATCCTGCCTTGTATCAACGTTCAGGCTGGTGGTGGTGGTGTCATGAGTGGGAAGATTTTCTTGGCACTCTTTGGGCCCGCCTTGGTACCCAATTGAGCATCATTGCAAACCCCAGCCACCTGAGTATTGTTGCTGACCATGTCCATCCTTTATGTCCACAATGTACACAACAATCTGATGGCTACTTTCACAGGATAATGCTCCATGTCCATAAAGCGGGAGTAATCATCTCAGACTGGTTTCTCTTGAACGACAATGCGTTCACGTACTCAAATGGCCTCCACGTCACGCAGATCTCAATCCAATAGAGCATCTGTGGAGTTGTGGCACGGGCATGATTCCACTCATGGATGTCAAGCTGACAAATCTGCGCAACTTGTGATCCCTCATGTCAATATGGACCAAAAATCTCTGAGAAATTCTTCACACCTTGTGAATCATGCACGGAAGAATTGAGACAGTTTTCTGAAGGCAAAAGGGGGTCAACTCGTTGCTAGTAGCATGGTGTACCTAATAAAGGGCCGGTGAGTGTATTTTCCTTCCGTCCTGTCTGGCTAACTAACTCGCCCTAAGGTTATGCTTCTGTGCCATGGTCGCCAGCCACTGCTATATGTGGATGTAGGATACCCTGATTCCGTCAAGACACAGAACTGTACGTAAAGGTGTTGGAGCTGGCAGGAAAGTTGGGAGCATTTGATGAAGCCTTTGGCCAACATGTGCATAAGTTCCACCAAAAAAACACTTTTCCAGAAATAATTTAATAAATCTTTTAGACAATGTTTTTTTACACCCCTTTTTTTATTGTCTGACAAAGGGGGGTAATACCTTGGAAAAGTGGGCAGGTACTGCAACGTGGGGCCTTTGGAGCCAGCTGTGGGTCAACAAAAAACAGCAGTCATATTGTGTGCCGTGTTCATCATCACAATGATGAAACTCTTGCATCTATGACTGGTCGGAGCCCGGCGATACAGTAATAACACTCCCCCCCCCTAAGCCCCATTTCTGTCTCTACTTAGTCAAGACTTGGTCCTGTAAGGTCCTACTTACAGCATACATTGGATTGGAGTGCCTCAAATAAATTATAATGTAAACCATTATAGATACCTGGCACCAAATGAGTTTGGTAAATATATATACCTCACTAAAAATATAATATATAGTATGAAAACTTATATATATAGACCAAATTCAATATATATAAATATAAAATATATACAACCCAATTAGATATATTCAATGCCTCCAAGTAAACTATATACAGTCCTTCCTAGTCCTCAATTAAAAAAAAATATATATATACAGCAAACCCCAATTATAATATAACTGCCCCTAAAGATACATATTGCCCCATAGTTACAAATCATGTACTCTCCTGTACTTTCTAGGTTCACTCCACATCCTCTCTGCATCTTCTTCCTGCTAGTTTCCCAGAACACCAGGTGGTGCAATGACACCATCATATCATCTAAAGGGCTCCATGTAGACTCTAATAGAGAAAAGCTCTGTAGGCGTGTTCTCAGACTATTATAATTTGATTCTCAAAGCCTCAAATATCTAATGGCCATACACCTAACTACAAGCCATTTATCCTTATCCCAAGGACCCTGCCGTATCCATGGCTGCTAACACAGCGATAGTTTTTCACTCAATAGAAGTCCATACTTCCGTGATAAAAACACAACAAGGCCTCATCTGGTTCCATTTATATAACTCGAACAGTTATGGCTTTTAAAAGGTGTGGAGTAAAGACAACTACATATAAACGCTACTTCATACAAGAACATGCTTTCTGTCAGGATCGGGATCGTGGAGCCCCTGACCACCGTTGGAGGTTGGAATATCTGCAACCTGGGACCGGAGTCTAGGTGGCACTGGTCTTCACCAGAACCCACCACCAGGCGGGTTGGACTTGGTGTGGCAGAGTACCACCAGGTCGTTCCACCTGTAACTGCAGTGGAAGCTGAGGTGAATACCTCCTTAACGAAGCCAGTCTCGTGGACGGGTTCCAGGCACAGGGTCGGGCAGTTGGCAGTGATCAGGGCCCATCCAATGTGTGGTCGCAATGGAGGTCCAGGCAGTGAACGGGAACACAGGCACCTGGCAACCACAGGACTCAGGAGTCAGGATACCAGGACACAACAGGAAACACAAATATCACTAGGGAGCTTTGTCTAACTCTTGGAGGCACTAATATCCGTAGGGTTTGCAGGAAGGGGCAGGCTTAAATAATTAGTGAAATTGACAGAGTCAATTAATCGCACGCTGTCCCTTTAAAATTTTAAAAAGCCGGCGCGCGGCGGCGGGATCGTTACAGGAATCTGGATGGGTAAGAGCGCGGGTGATGCTCTAGAGGGGAAATGTGCATGGGTGACCCGTGACCTCACAACACTTGCCTCCTCTCTCCCCCCAGATAGTTAGCTTTCTGCTACCCATAATACCACACCTTAGTCGCCCACTAGGGACCTGAAAGATTTAGGCAATTCGGAGAAAAAAATAAAAGAATACACCTTAAACATCAGAACAAGGGATGCCTCACATAAGACGCACTACCATTATATGTGCATGCACTAAATACAATAACTATATGAAAGCAAGACGGTCATTCTTTCTTCGTTTGATAAAATGCCACTTCTTGTTTCACTGATATCTTCAAAATAGTTTTTGTTTCGAGTTTTTAAAACAGCATTATTAGGACTTAAGGCCTCATAGTGACAGGCAGGCCATGGTAGAACAAGAGCCAAGTGAATATTTTTATTGTTTTTTATAAGACCTCCAAGCCCAATTCATTTTGTTATAAACCTCAACAACCCCTTTAACAGGAGAGCCTATGTCATATTTATAACAATCATCTATGTTTCCTGCCTGAACATCCAAGCTCCTAACATTTTTTCATTCCCGCACTGACATATATTTTCTCTACCAAGCCTTTATAATGTAAACAATAAGGATTTAGGTTCACATAATCCCTTGACTACAAGCTCCTACTCCCACAATTGTTCATGATGTTGACACAAGAAACACAAACTTGTGTTAACAAACTTTGCGCCCAGGTCCTTTCAACAGTTTATAAGAACCTGAACTGACCTCAATCGTTTCGCCAAAGAACTAGCTATTGTTTTTTAATCTCATTTATAACCTTACAGCAACATTAGAACCTCTAAAGGTTGCTATCAGAGTGTCGCTGCAGAGAACTTTACAACTGCAAGTTTCTTTGCAGGAGTAATATGTTGATGAAAACATTGGACGATGGAGGTTTTTTTTCCACAAAACTCACTTCAGGCACAGTGCTTTTCAAATATCGCTCCTACAAGGAAATCGATACACAGTTTTCCACAACAAAGGTTTATTTGTATACTTTTTTTGTTGCTTTCTGTTTTCAATCACTAATTGCTGCCTACAGTCCTTCAGTGTATGTTTGTTTGCTGTAATTCCGTAAGATGTGTCATTGAACTTTTAACCTTCATGACGCAGCCAGTTTGCAACGCTAAGTCTCAGCCCGTTTTTTTTTTTTTTAAATCCTGACTTAATACTTTTTTAACAGTTATTAACTGATTTTGATATATTTTTCTCGTGACACCATTGCGCTTATAATTCGTAATATGGTAGTATTTTGCTGATTGGTTAGGTTTTTGGCTAAAAATTCACAATTTAGGAAACTTTGGAAAAAATTTCTGACTTTCAAATGTCTTCTATGTTTACTAGACCAAAAGTCATCGCATATTTTTTTTTTAGAAACTTTTGGTCAGTTTCTTATTTCATTTCCATATTTGTTACATTTGCTTATTTTTTATTTACAAATTTTAGAAGTGTTAAAGTTCTCAAATTGTGTGCACCACTACCGCCTCCCCCAACACTCCTCCTCCAACTACTAGATCCTCCGGATATTGCGTGCACTCTACATCCTCCACATATGGCATCATTACGACAATCCTTCACATATGGCATGCACTACTGACATCCTCCAGACACTGCGTACACTACTCCTACTTCTACTATTCAACACCCTCTATGAGTGGGATAGCAGGGAAGGGAAATTAGACAATGGGCGAGGCATAATCTTCAAGAAAATGTGGTAATGGTGGGAACAACACAAGGAAAAACAACGCGAGGGGGCCCCGGAGGCGGGGGTGTATGTGCGGCCGTACATACAGGACGATCACATGTACTCTCCAATCCACAAATGCAGAATGGTGGGCATTGATAGCGTGGATCTGTCATGACATAAATCTGGTCACCAATCAATCAGTCATGACATGGATCTGTCATGACGTAAAATACGTCACTGTCATCTGTATTGACATGCGATCAATGGGCACATTACTTACCCGTCAATATCGCGTTCACAGCGGCTTTTTTTTCTTTGACGAGCGTTCGGGTCTTCCGCGATTCATAAGGTCCTGCGCCCGATGGCCACCAGTTGGCACTGCTGCGCCGAAGCCTCCGAGGTGCCCCGGTAGTTCATCCCTTATTGTGGTGCAATGTGAGTTGGGCCCGTGCGACCATTTATTTTTTCTCAAAATGGCTGCGGTTTTTCCGTTACTGTTCGCCACACCCCCCCCCCCCCCCGATTCTCCGTCCGTGCCTGCCCTGCCAATGGGCGCCACAAACCCCGCAAAATTCGCAAAATCCGGGGCAATTCAGGGAAAATCGCGCAAATCCGGAAATCTTCGGATAACACGTCGGGAAACGCGAATCGTGCCCTTATAAATGACCCCTGTTTGTCTGTATATATCAGCACAGAAGGACACAGAGGTTAACCCCTTAGTACGCAGGGTTTTTTCCGCGCATTTCTCGCTCTCCAACTAAAAATCCATACTTTTTCCATTTTTTAACTGTACAGACCTGTTGTGAGGGCTTATTTTTGGGTGTAACAAATTTTACTTTCTTTTCCCGTAATGTTATTTTTTTTAAAACATGGCTGTACTGGAAGTGAAAAAAAATTCCAATGTGAAAAAATTTTTAAAAAAAAAAAAAAAAAAAAAAACCGCATCGTGACGCACGTTCTTGTAGGCTCATGTGTTACACTTTCACTCTTCGCTCCAAATACAGCCTACTTCTTTCTCCTTGGTTTCGTGCGATCCGGTGATACCACATTTTATATAGTGTTATTGTTTTTAATACCTTTTCAAAATTAAACGAATGTGTACAAAAGAAAAAAATGTTGTCATCTTCTGAGGCTATATAACTTTTTCATATTTTTGGCGCACGGAGCTGTTTGAGGTGCATTTTTTGCAAATAAGGCGAACGTTTTCATTGCTACCATTTTTGAGGTCTGTTGCGACATTTTTGATCATTTTTTATTTCATTTTTTATGTGATTTAAACAGGTGTAACAGTCGTCATTCGGACATTTTGGGTAGCCATTTCGTCCTCGGAGGTCACTGCCGCCCGTCACCGTTTTTTTATATTTTGATAAATCGGTCATTTTGGGACGCAGCGTCCCTAATATTTTGTGATTTTTACTGTTTATTATGTTTTATAATCAGTTTTCTGGGAAGGGGGTGAATTTTAATTTTTAATATTTTTAATTAATTTTTTTCTTTTTTAAACTTTTTTTTCCCACTATTTTATAGACCATCTAGGGTACAGTTAACCCAGATGTCAGATCGCTCCACCATATACTGCAATACTTCTGTATTGCATATATGGCAGTCTTGCAGGTCTGTCATTACATGAGCCCTGGCTCATTGTAACAATCGCAGTAAGCCATGTAGCCTCGTGTCAAAAGAAGGACCCGAGCTCCCATCACGTTCTGGGGGCGCGGCGAATCGTAATAAAGCGGCGGCTCCCGCACGCTGCCGCTTTAAAAAACCGTCGCCGGCGACTTTGCCGCGTCGTTGAGAGGGTTTCATAGCCGCGATCGGTGTACTCACGCGACGGCGGTCATTAGCGTGGGGGTTTTTCTTTCTGCAAATGCAAAAACCCCCACCTTGTATGAAGGGATTTCAGCCCGTGAGCCCTCTTCATACACTCCTTATACCTCTGCACCGTAGAAGCTACAGCCCAGAGCGTTACGGGTTAAAGGTAGAGCTGAGCGACATACTCGTCGGCTTGATGCTCGTCTTTCTAGCATATCTACTCGAAAACGCTCGTTGCTCACGAGTATTTTCGCCTGCTCGGAAAATGGCAGCTCCCGCGTTTGCTTTTTGGCGCCAGAACAGAGCCAATCACAAGCCAGGAGACTCTGCGCACTCCACCCCCATGACGTGGTACCCTCCACGTCGATAGCAGTGTTGGCTGGCCAGTCAGGCAGTTACCCTGGTATAGACTAGCCGCTGCCCGCTCTGCTCGGTCATCCTTCTCTGTCGGATGCCGCTAGGGAGAGAGCTGCTGCTGGTCAGGGAAAGCGTTAGGGTGTTCTATTGCTTACTGTTAGGCTGGAGTCCGATTCTACCACAATACATCCGTGGGCACGGGCCAATCAGTCGGTAGCTCTAGGCACAGCAGCAGTGCCGTCGCTAAGCGGAAAGAGGCGGTGCTCAAACTGCTGAGCTAGGGACCAAAGCACACCGCCCAAGAGCTATTACAGGGCATCAACGGCGCAGACTGCTCTGGGGTGGCACCGCTGAACATCAACGGGAATGGTGGTGTGTTGAAAAACGGCCGTACCGGCAGTTAACTGGTGGCGGCTCTGGCAAAACTCGGCCAGACTGACCCATGTGCCATGCCATGGCCATGTGTTAAATCTGATAGTGCAGCGTTTATCAAGAATACCCCAATCTGTCTGATTTGTCACGAAGGTGCGCCGCCTCTGTGCGCATTTCAGGAAGTCCAGCCGATGTGCCACTTCAGGCAGCGCAGCGCCGCCCCAAATGCCCGCTCACCGACTGTGTGCGGGCGGGCCACGCGTGGACTTCAACCACTGACCAAAATTTTTTTGGGGGTTTTTGATCCAGAGTTTACCAGCACGCGCAGGAGACCGATGTAGACTTGCCAGATGTCAAATTCCACAGAACCTGGGAGTCATGGTCAGTCAGCTTCCTCAAGTCCAATGAGGAGTGGACGGATTATGATATCGTCCGGGTGCTGAGTAAACTTTGAGGAGTCAACACAGGTGGTCAGTGGCCGATGTATGCCGCCATATCAGGGCTCACCATCCAGCGCTTGGACGTTGAAAAAGCTCTCTGGTCCGCATTGAAGTCGGCGCTTGCGCTCGTCACAAGAGACGGGGGAAGATATTCCCGTGCTAGCAAAGCACCTGAGGTCTGTTCTCAGCGATATCGGCGGAGGTGGAGGTGGAGGAGGATGAGGAGGAAAGAGGGAGGAGAATGTGGCCGAGGACACAAGAGGGGACCATGGTTTGCGTCATTCACGTTCAGCGTGTATGGGCAGAGAAGAGGAAGGCGTTGGAGGAGTTGGAGGAGGAGGAAAAAGGAAATGGACAGCAGTCAGTGAGAGGGAGTGATTCTACGCGTTGGTATATGGCGCAAGGGCAGATTTCATGCTAGTGCCGATACCGTGACCCTCGCGTTCAAGAATTTATTCCAGCACGATTACTGGTGTTCACCTCATGGACCCACGGTACAAGCAAAAATCTTCCACTTCATCCCTGAGAGGAAGGAAAGGAGGTGAGAATGCATGAATACAGGCAGGCCCCTGGGCCCAAGCTGATGAAAACAGATTCATTCTGACAGCGCCTAGCGCGAGTGCGCTTAGAGAGGGAGAGAGTAGCGAGCAGGCAGCAGTCCAGCAGGGCAAGGGTACGCTTTCAAGGCTTTTGCAGCTTTATGTCACCCCAGCAGACCACTGTCACCTGTCCCCAGTCTCGCAGAGTAGGATGAGGCTTACGAAAGATGGTGAGGAGTTACGTTAGTGACCATACCCTCGTCCTAAATGATCACACAGCTCCGTACAACTATGGGTTTCAAAGTGGACAGTGTGGCACGAATGCGCGTAAGCCTTGGAGGTTTTGCCTGCCCTGCCGCAGGCGTTCTTGTCCCGAGGGTTTTCAGTGAGATGGTGGCATCCATCACCGACAGCGTACAGCTGTCGACTGACAGCGCGACAGGCTGCGCTATTAAACGAATAATAAGGCTGGAGTCTCAGGAAATGTCCAATCTCACGGGAAGGAGCTCAAACTGAATACATTGATCCCTCATCCTCCTCCTCATCCTCATTTTCTCTTCTCCTCTTTGATACAGTAAAGCTAGAGGAAACTGGCTATTTTTTGACAGGGGCCCAATGGCTCTTTGCTATAGTACTTCAGCATTTAATGTTTCTGAAGGGCCACCCTACCCGGGTCCTCTGTTTGAAAACAATTTTGTGGTGGCCACATACAGGCACGCAATCTATTCCATTTTCTATGCCGGGCCACCTACCTGCTCTCTGGTTTGAACCAATTTTGGGAATGCCACCATACAGGACCCTCAATCTATTCCATTTAACTGAGGGCCACCTACCTGCTGCCTCTGGTTGAAACATTTTGTGGGACGGCCAACATAGGCACTCAATCATCCATCTTTACTGCAGGGCCACCTATGCTACTCTGGTTTATTTGAACAATTTTGGGACTGCACATACAGGCATCAATATTTCCATTTTGACGCAGGGCCCCCTAACTGCTCCTTGGTTTGAAACATTTTTGGGACGCCACAACAGGCACTCAAATTATCCATTTACTGCAGGGCCACCTAATGCTCCTCTGGTTGAACATTTTTGGGACTGACCACATACAGGACTCAATCTATTCAATTTTACTGCAGGGCAACCTACCTGCTCCTCTGGTTTGAACAATTTTTGGGGACTGCACATACAGGCACTCAATCTATTCCATTTTAATGGAGCCATACATGTCCCTCTGGGTTTGGACAATTTTGGGACGGCCACATACAGGCACTCAATCTATTCATTTTATGGACGGGCCACCTAACTGCTCCTTGGTTGAAACATTTTTGGGACGCCCATACAAGGACACTCAACTATACATTTACTGCAGGGCGCACCTACACGCTCTCTGTTTGAACAATTTTTTGGAGCACAGAACAGGCACTCAATACTACTTCCATCTTTACGCAGGGCACCTTACCCTGTCTCTGGTGTTGAACAATTTTTGGACTGGCCCCACATTACAGGAGCACTCAATTATTCCATTTACTGGAGGGCCACCTACCTGCTCATCTGGTTTTGAAACATTTTGGGGACGTGCAACAGTACAGGCACTCAATCGTATCCATTTTACTGGAGGCACCTACCTTGCTTCCTGCTGGTTTTGAAAAAAACGTTTTGGGGACTGCACATAACAGGCACTATCAAATAAGCATTGTCTCCAAGCAGCTCCACCACGTTGTCTCCATGCTACATCCAACAGTCGGTCCATGATAAGCTCCTCCATACTCGCTCCCTTTATCAAACGAGGTGTGTCAGGCAGAATTGGGGTTTGCGATTTCAGTGGATTCCACATCAAAGTGTTAACTTTGCGCACCCTGTGTGTAATCCCACAAAATATACTGGCAAACTTTACATTAGGGATATTATTTTCAGCGTTTTGCGCATCGGTTCTCATACACCTCACCGGCATTCCTAAAACTTAAGACGCTACTACATGATCTTATAACAAAAGGTCTTTCTAGAGTGCTGTTTGGGGAGTAGCACTAGAGACAGGAGGCTTGGATTGGCGCAAGCTCGGCTGGCAAGCGGACGCCAGACTCCCATGCGCATCATGCGTCTCTTGCGCATCTGTTTACATTTCCCCTCACCAGCCAATCCCAAATTTGAGAACGCTACTCCACTCTTAACTTGTCAGGTTGGACCGAGTTGACCCCTGGGCGTGGTCATATATGCCGACGCCGGAATTTGCGGGGCCTACCTCGGTCAGGTCCAAAGGTCTACTATACATCCTCCCAACCCCTACCTACCTCTCCTACGAATTACCATCGTGGCATGCGCGCCATCAGTCGGTAAGCTTTCTTTCCTTTTTGAGGGGGCACAGCGCAGCAGTGCAGCGCTAAGCGACAGCAGGCGGTGCTGAAACTGCGAGAGGCCTAGGCGATTAAAGGCACACACAAGGAGCTTGTACAAGGGCATACATCAAATTGATTAACTTGTCGCCACCGTGCTGATGTAATCCCCAAAATATACTTGCAAAAACTTTTACCCATTTAGGGCTAGTATTTCAGCGTTCATTGCGCATCTGTTTACAATTTCCCCTCACCGGCATATCCATAAACTTTATAAGAACGCTACTACACTTGATTTATTACAAAAAGGTTCTTGAGAAGTGCTGTTTGGGGAGTAAGCTAGAGACAGGGGCTGTTGATGGCAAAGCTCGCCTGGGCCGAGCGGAACCGCCAGCTCCATGCATCATGCGCTTCTGCGGCATTTGTTTACATTTCCCCTCAACCGCCAATCACCAAACTATAAGAACGCATACACTAACTTTGGTGCAGGCTGGGACGAGTCTGACCCTGGGGTGGTCATATACTGCCGGAGCAGAGAATTATCGGGGCCTACCTCGGTACAGGTCTCAAAGGCTATACTAACTCTCACCCCCCTCCTCACTCTCTCCTCTACGAATTACCATCCGTGGGCATGGGCCATCAGTCGGTAGTCTAGGCACAGCGCAGTGCCGTAGCTAAGGCGACAGCAGGCGGTGCTGAAATGCTGAGCCTAGGCGATAAAAAGGCAACGCCCCCAAGAGCTATTAACAGGCATTCCACCCAAATTGTTTTAACTTTGTCGCCCCCTGCTGTGTAAGTCCCAAAATATACTTGCAAACTTTACCATTTAGGGATATTATTTCAGGCTTATGACGGCATCTGTTTACATTCCCCCTCAACCGGCTGAATCCTAAAATTATAAGAACGCTATAACTTGATCATTATACAAAAGGTTCTTAGACGTGCTTTGGGGAGTAGGGCCTAGAGACGGGGCTTGGATTGGCGAAAGGCGTCCTGGCGCGGAGCGCCAGCGCTCCATGCAAGATCCAACTAACATAGTTTTAATGCAGCACCTTTAAATTATACTAGTTCACGCCTACATACATGGTCCTCCCCTTATAAACGAGCTGTGGTCAGGCAGAAATTTTGAGGTTGTTTCATGGCTTCCATGTTAACTTTTCGCCAGCCCCTGGGTAATCCCACAAACTATACGGCAAACTTTTATCCATGTAACGATATTATTTGAGCAGCTTCTGCTCACGCCTTTGGTTACTCTCTGCCACCCATTGGTTGAAGCTGAGTCCATTTAGGGTATGTCGCACATGACACTCTTAGCTGCGCCGCTGCCTCTGAGCGTCCCTATAGGTACAGGGTCAAGTATGGTTAGTTTTAGATGCTATCTAGCTTTCATTCTGTACTGTATGGCCATGCTGTTGCCCATAATTTTGGCAATACATGGTGCGATTGGCAGCTGCAGAGGCATCAATGCCATGCTGCCCCGACTGTGTCCTGTCCATTCGTGGTGTTTCCATCCTTTTCTGAAGTGGGTTCCCAGGTGTTGGCCAAGCTTCCTGTTCAGAGCCTTGGTCCCTGAAAAATGTCGAGTTCCCATTGACTCAATGGGGTTCGTTATTCGAGACGAGCACTCGAGCATGGGAAAAGTTCAGTCTCGAATAACGAGTACCTGAGCATTTAGGTGTCGCTCATTCTAATCTAGACCTTCTTGAAGCTCTCTACTGTCTGTGTGACCAGCGCCTGAAGCAGGCTATTTCCACAGATTGACAGTTCTCATAGTAAAGAAGCCCTGTTGCCCTGTCTTTTGATTTTATTAATCTGAAACAACTTTACCACCTTATTTGTTTGTATGGACATTCATATATTATACAAATTTAACATGGTCCCCTCGTAGGCGTATCTTTCCAGGACAACTAAATTCTCGTGTTTTATATTTTCCATAATTAGACCGTCCATACTCTATTTACTTTATCGGCTCTACCGTTGACTCCTCTCGAGCTCCACGGCATCTTTTGGTTGTAAATGGTCTTGAATCTTCCCAAATAATTGATCACCATATAATACATCTATGATCAGCAGTATATATATATGAATTAGGATTAGTAATAAACATAGCCTCAGGGTTGGCAGTGTTGCAAATAGAGGTCGACAACGTTGAATTCTAAAGGTATTTCTCATTTCTTTTCAAATTCACCTAAAAAAACTTTCACGGATCAGCTAAAATGAAGAACATGTTCCGAGAACTGACCTTCTACCACTAATATGGATCTATCACCTGCAGTTGAAATGTTACTGTTCAAGAAAATTACCAGTTTTTACCTCAGTTGTCATTGATATTTTGTTATTGTTGTTCAAAAACAAACATTATGACAGATGTGATGGCTACCCAACAACACAGGGTAGAGGGTGCCCATTACTCAATAAGATGAACTTGAAAATCTGTCCAGTGCAACAAGTTACTACGTGGAGCAGTGTGTCTGTTGATATTGAAGGTGGAACCCGCAAACCCTCAATACAAAGGCAGCTACACATATACACAGTATGCCTTGCTGTATAATACGTTTACCATATACTGTTCATGCATGATTGGGGTTAATAAAAGAACGAAAACACTGGATGCAGGCTTATGGAACCAAGTACGAACGGTAATCCTGTTTAGTTTTGTACCCCTCTGACCGTATCGTCATTTATGCCACTGCTTAAGTAACACAATTTCTCACCACAACATTAAACAACTATTGTGGGCAATAGAATGACCAGCTAAGGATGACCTATCATGACACGTGTCCAAACTGCATCCCTACTGTGACCTGCACATTCGTGGACGTGGGTAATGGACCAATACTGGTGTTAGTCTGGTCGTCCCATTTTTTAGCTTTATATAAAAAGACATCGTTTGGTACAGAAATTCGGTGTCAGTGAATTTGTTTGATATTTTTCAGAAAGAACCAATGATGGTGTAATAGTAAACCTTGTAATATCATCATAATTAAAAAAAGAAGTTTCTCTGCACTTTTGCTATTGATGTTTTTTTGTAAGCAAGCCGGTTGGACCCCCAGCATAAACATGGTCTGTGGCCCAACTCTCCTGGCCTTGCTAGCCTCAAAAATTGTCTCTGGGGTTCCAATACAGGCGGTCCCACTATTAGGCACACCGACTTACCGATGACCCCTAGTTAAGACTGTCCCCTGTGACCTCAAGTGAAGCCTCAAAATGCTTTACTTATTCCCAGGACTGTAAATGATCCAGCTGTATCGCTTATTGATACTCCGTCCATTACATAAAAAATTTTGATAAGGAACAATTCACTGGGTATATATTTTTTTTCGTTTGGATCTACAATTATACAAATATACTCGACTTAGATACAAATTCCATTAAGAACAAAACCTATGGACCCTATCTTGGATGTAAACCCTGGGATGCCTGTATTAGGTTACGGTTGGGACAACTTGAGTAAACTTCTGGTACCCTGGGTGGGCCAGTCTGCCACTGGTTTACTACTTTTCAGGCTTGTGTATCTGAAAGTCCTTTCTAGGTTCCAAACACTGCAGCGAGGGATAAGGAGCGGCAGCTAAAGCAAACCCAATAAAGCGATAAGTGTAAAGTTATAAAGATTTTCCTATAGCAGAAGTCAAAAGCTCAAAAATACTAAGCTATGTAGTGTGCTCCCCTCTTTCTGCCGTGATACAGTGCACTCTGCTCGTATAGGTGCTGCATCACTGTCTTCCCTCTACACTCTGCTCTTATGTTCCCGCACACAGTGCGCTTCCCTGCAGCTGCTACAGTTAATATTAGAATTAAACCACATCCAAGGCGTATAGTGGGTCAGTATGTAAAGAGAGTTTAAGGTAGGTTAGAGCACAGCAGTCTGTTACACAAGATTAAAGCCTATACTTCTGTGTGGTATGTCTCCGGGACTCCACTGTCCTGCTGAGGGAGGAACGTGATAGCATCTGAGTGTACCCCGGCTGACATATCATGATATGAGGAGTGGTGCGTATAGTAGTCAATAACAGTTGTACTTAGTTTACAGGGCTATCGGTGTGCTGTGTGAAATATATGTGGTTGTGATAATCGTGTATAGGTCCCTGTGTAACTGTAATGCAAGTTAGTAGGGATCAGGGATGTACATCTGAAATAAATTATCTGTCAGTTAGGGGTCACACTTGTGTTGATCAGCAGTAACACTGAGAGATTATCAGGAAAAAAAACGAATCAGCATATGAGAGTAAGGTTAGCTCCACTGACTCCAGGTTCTTAGCTACTGTTACAAGCGAGGAAGTGCCCACTTCGGGATATAATCTTATAAAATAATATTCATTTATTTATGATAGTGCAACACAGATTAAGACAGCGTGCACAGAGACTTGCCAATTGGTCCTGTTCCCCATGGACAATCTAAACAACTATCAGTATGTTTTGGAGGTGTGGGAGGAAAGTGGAGGACCCGGAAAAACCCATGCAAACGGACGGAAAAGAGAACATACAAACTCTTTGCGATGTTGACCTGGGTGGGACTTGAACCCAGGACTCTAGCACTGTACGCAGGCAGAAGTGCTAACACTGCGCTTATAAGTAGGAATGATATTTATATTGAGGCTGATCTCATGCGAAGAGAAGAGAACCAGCAGCATGAAGAACAGGTAAACCATCTCTACAGCTGGCTAAAACTATTTTGATTTGGAGTTTTTGCTAGTGGGACTGTCTGTAAAGAGGTAAGTAGCTGTAAAAACAACACTCATTTTCCTAATATACAATTGTGGGTACCATGGTCCAAGATAATCATTATAATAGGCTTAATCTAGGTTTGATACTTATGGTTTAAATAAAAACTTGCATTATTAATGTAACACAATGGGGCAGATTTACTGACCGGTCGGTTCGCGATCCAGGCTAGGTCGTTCTTGCGGTGGATTCAGGTCCGGCCCGGGATGATCACTAAGGTAGTTCCTCCGCCATCCACCAGGTGGCACTCTGCGCGTGTTCACAGGAGGCGCGTGGAATGCCCTGAAATTCACCGGCAATACGTGAATGGTAAGTGTAATTTTCGCGAACATTTGTTGTTTTAAAATGCGGGGGTTTTTGAGAATCCGTCGGTGTTTTGTGTCGGCCACACCACCCACCCCTGATTTCCCGTCAAGTTGGGGATGCCGGCACCGAGGCGCCAAAATCCGATCGGGCGCCAAAGTCCTGGGGCAATTCAGGGAAAAATCGCCTGACAAACGGATATATTCGGGGTAAAAACACGCAAAGGAAAACGCGAATCGGCCCTTAGTAAATGACTCCTAATATAACCTTTTTGGACACATTGGTAGTTTACTGATTTTTTTGTTTTTTCCACAAATATGTATCCGGACGAATAATCATGAACTGGTCACATTATGCCAGATATAACAAAAGCAAGCAGTAATGAAAATTCAATGATGTTAGGCCTTCACGTGATATCCTTATTGAATTGAATTGGACAGTGTTATTCATTAAATGGCGAATTAACTTTTATGACTATTTGCATATGTAAAATTCCAGTATTTGCTGATGTTTCAGAATTCGAGGTTCTCACAGATTTGGCTGTTAAGTTTGAACTATGTAGATTGATATATTTGATTTTCATGAATCTTGGTTTTATTTCAACTCTGGCACAAATGTGGTGATGCTCTCTCTCAAACACAATATTGCTGTGATTGTCTAGACTTTACTGCCCGAGTCAACCCACTTATATACATTGTTGGGTCTTGTACTGGCTTTGGTTTACAGGATCTCTGGAGAACATTTTTTTCTGGAGCTCGTAAAGGTATCGTCTGTCCATTTTTCTATCATGTAAAAATAAGAGAGTGTAATCTATTAATACAATACTAAAGGGGAAAAAACTATACCAAAGAAAAATTACAATTATATAAAAGAATAGACTTAAACGAGTGAGTTACCAGATTTTAGGGGTTGCCCGAGAAAATAAAATTTTCAAATTTTTAAATGTCCCTAGTGTATATTTACACAAAAAAGCAACTTTTTTAACCCCACTTACTTTACAATTTACTCAGTTTTATGTGTTGCATTGTGGACGGGGGCCTTCTAAGGGCCAGACACCATGGGGCCATTTCTAAGGTCCAGCAGGCCGCGAACTCCGTCGGGTTTTTCACCGAATATTTCCGCTTTCGCTGTATTTTCACGGAGGGTGGGCAGCGACGATCGATTTTGGCGCAATCGCGCGACTTTCGCGCGATTAGAAATGGGGGGCGTGGGGCGCCACGGAACAACCCGAAGGTTCGAAGAAAAACTGCAGAATTTTAAAAAACCATTTGTGTCGCAAGATCAAGCACGCAATACACCAGAAAAAAAACAGGTGAACTTCGGCGGACCTGACGGCAGCCCGCGACCTGGTAGCGGGGAGCAGGCACTGGGCATATGGCTGCACGGAGACATTCTAGTGCCCAGAACCGCAGGAAACCGAATCAGCATCGATGGAGACCCGCGCTGGGGATCGCGACTGGACCGGGTAAGTAAAATGTGCCCCCATATGATCCTTAGTCCTGTGAGCTGACAATGTCGGGTACAGGGTACAGGTTATATACACTTTCATTACCTCTAACACTGTGCTTCTAGCATCTGACACAAGAGAGGGTTATGCGACAGAGACAGATGATGGAGATCCATCAGACGGTACTTCTTGCTCACCAGGGCTACCCTCTAATTCGCTTGCATTGTATAAAACTTGGTTAAACCTAGACAAACAATGTAGCGCAAGTATGATCTAAATTCAGGGTCTTTAACTGTGGGTGTATATACAGCCCAAGAAGTAAGCACTAAGGATAATTAATAACCACTCTAGCAATTGTAAACTCAGTCCATGAGCTGAAATTAATCACTTCAAATAAAGGTCATTGTTATATCGGATGAGTTAGAATGAGCTGGCATAGAGTGTGCCCAAAACTGTGACGATAGACACATGCTGGCCCCGGGCACCACCGGCCACACCCTCCTTACACCACTCCCACACCCACTTGGCATGCAAGGGGGGAAGGAATAGGGCAATTCATGCGGGGAAGTTCACCTAGTTTGTATCTAACGACTCTATTGTATGATACGACCAGGTAAAACAAGGCAGTGGAGCCAGTGGAGAGTGGTGTATTAATCTGGCCACAAGGAAACATTCTGTCATAGTTTGCACTAAAAAACTGTCTGCACACAATTCTATAAAGGGGTGGTTAGACATGTTTTTGTCTCTCACTATGACTAGCTCGACAAAAGGGACGGGCCTAAGAAAAGGGGGGCATGGATTGCACCAAAAGCCGTGCGCCATAAATAGTGCTATAACCAAACAGAATTGTGTCTTGTGTTTGGTTTGTAAGTAGCCAATAGGAGGAAGAGTTCTGAATACGACTAGACAGTCTTGTATATACTAGATCAGATTTATCATCCATCATTAGACATCTTTATGAAATCGTGTTAGAATAAGGATGTGTAGTCTACTTCGCATGTTCCACCTTAGGACCTTTTCTTAAATCTGCCCAGGTATAACTTGAGATATTCGCCAAACCACAGAGATGATTTCTAAATGTAGCAAGGGAGGAAGGAAAAAAAGGAACACTTTTTAATTTCTGAGAATTGTTCTTTATGTAATGTTTGGGAAGCGTTGTTTAGCTAATCCAAGCTCCCAGTCAAAAAATATGATTACCTGATTTTTTAAGTATGTAATTTAGTTACATCAAAGATTCTTCTCTTGCAAAGCCATTTCTTTGAGTTATTAATCAGTAAAATCCAGTCTAAAAATCTTAGTTAAAGGAATTAGCATTGGCTGGGTTCATTTTTCATTTCAGTTTTCAAGCGTTACCAACTTTACATAGCCAAAATGTTTTTACATTCAAAAAACCTTAATTTCTAAATTTGGTTATGTGCTGCTGACTTTCTGTAAAGATGATAGGCGCACTGATAAATTATAATTTGGACATTAGGGGAGGAGGACAGAGGAATGTAATAATTTTATTAAAGTGAAATGTTAAGATTATGTAGCAGTGTTATATGTATGAATATAATTTAAGATATAGGGCCACCATTTACTCACTTTTGTGCAATAGTGTAGTCGTTGCGCCTTAAATTCATGGCACACTGTTTTTCCAGAATTATCACAAGTCAAACCATCTGTGATAAGTTAATTTCCTGACTCTTATAATCAATGGTCTTTAACACAGTTTAGGCGGCAATGTTTGGCGCAGAGTTTAAGGTGGCAATGTTAGATTCGGCACTTACAGTGCTAAGACGTCTCCATCACCGGTGTTCACTATCGTTCTTCTTCCTTATTCCCCTGTTTTCGTGTACTTTGTTCTTACATCTCCTTCTCACTTTTTGTGCCAGTACTGAGTCGAAGACTAAGGGCTCATTCAATGGCCGTTGCGAGACGTACATGCGGCCGCAAATTTGCGGCCTCATGTATCTCCATAGACGGCAATAGCGGCACGGCGCAGATACAGTGCCACCCACATATCCGGGCCGCACACACCGCATGTGTGCGGCCATGTGCCTTATTCCTTATGGGGGGGAGGGGTCATGCACCGCACGGCGGGCATGACGCGTGTGAATGTACCCTAACACTCACAGCAGAGCCCAGGTGTGTGACACCCAGCACCCAGTGCTCCTCAGCAGGGGCTTCTCCTAGATGGGGTCCCCACAAGTGCTGATCTCCTGCTGTACCTGTAATTCGGCACAGTATCCCCCCAGACCACACTGTTGCCTGAGGGGGATACTGTGAAGAATTACATGGGGGACACTTGTCTGTACTATCTGCAAATTCTGCAACGTTCTCAGTTCCGCTCTGAGCTCAGATTTTGCAGAATCGTTTTGTAAATAGAAGGTGTAAATAGAGTCTGCAGCCTATATCGCCGTGTCTAGTGTGTCTATTATCTGTTCTAGTGTGCGGCTGAGCTTTGCGTGGAATGAGTTGCTCTGTACAGGGATCAGTGCTTACTTCTCGTTTACGCCACCTTCGGGCTGGAGTGTTGTTGCACCCATTTTTGTGCCTAAATGAAAAGTCGCAGTGATGAATATCATAGGCACAGCAAAATCTGGAGTGGTAGATAGATGAAGGAAAGCGGTTATTTTTGCTGAGCATAGACTAGTTTGGCGTTTAATGCAAAATGGCGCAAAAACAGTGCTCTAGTATGAAAAAAGCGAAAAAAAAAAAATAACGGAAAAAATCGAGTGATAATGTGGCCCATAGTCTTTTTTTAATTTAAACAAACCAAACATTTAAAAAATGCCCATTACGACGCACAAATACTAGACAGGTTAGGATGAGCTGATGCAGGAAGATGGCTTGGATAGGGCTAGAAACCATCTTTCGTTGTAAAAGCAATTCTTATACATGCTAATTAGCTCAGCACTTCTGGTCCTTACACAGAGCACACCGCCAATCCGCTCCCTTCATGATTTCACACGCTTGAGAGCCAGTGACGTCATCAAGTCTCGGCCACACTAGTGGCATATATTTCAAAACTTGGTGTCAGGGGTTCACGTGAAATAAAAGAATTTTTAACGTGGTATCAGTGGGTGTCCCCTTCCTTCGTTGGTGGGAGCGAAGGGTTGAATGGAGAGATGTTCTGATTGTCAAATTGTACAAATGGATGTCTGGATCATACACTTCTTTGTAGGAGCATATCAACAAACAAAAACACATCAAATTCACGGAGACTGTTTAAAAGGAAAGATGATGGAAAACAAAGATTTGATGTCAGTGTTACATCATGGCAGATAACGATCTGCAAAGCTTATGAAAAGTGAGGTATTCTGTAAAATGTGGCCATTATCAGTGCTTCTACATCATTTTCTAGGTTAGAAGCACAGATATATATAACATTCTATGCCATGTGGAGGGGGCGGCCCCTGGCGTGCCTGCACAACTTCTAGAAACTCTCTCAAAAAATTTGGAGATGGCAAAGTACTACCTGGCGGTGCAGTGCCCCAGTGGATAAGAAGGGCCTATGCTCTTGATTTATCCGTGGCGGGTGGTGGGCATGCACAAGAGCCAGCAATAATAATTTCCCCATAATTTTAATCCTAGAACTCTTTTATATTACACCTAGTTCACCCTCAATAGACCGCTCAAAAGTTTGGGCTCCGTATTTTACAGTGTTCTATACTGGATTTATTATGTCTCAACTACATTGAGCTTTGTAGTGTATATTTTGTAGCTTTGTATTAGGTTGTGGCACTTTCCAAATCAATAGAAAAGATCAAGCAGTAGAGATGTTCCGAGCTATTAAGTTTTTTCTCCGTCATTTTAATCTCAACATCTGATAAGCCGCTTATCGTTTTCACCTTTTACAAGATGGTTATCAGACTGATAACCTCTTGTTACGGGATATAGGAGCACTATTGGGTCTGTCCGCATGTTGCTGTACAATTGTAATCATTGATTGATTTATGTATAGAAACCAGCATTTGTTTCAGTATGCTGTCACTATACAGTCTTTCAGGTAGAGCTGTTTGTGTTACAGATCTGCAGAAAGTCCCTTTCTCTTCAAAGAGAACGAGACTACAAAAACAAATGCGAGGAGTACACAGGTGTTATAATAAAAAGACCTTCTAGAACTTTGGTGTTGATGCCTAGAATATGATACATCTCTGTGTGCCTGCAGAATTTCCCATAAGGTTGATTGGAAAATATAAGTATTTTTGTATAAACTTTCATTTTTAGATCAAACGTTCAGACTCTATAGGATCACAGCAGGGAAAGCAACAGAGACAGAGGCAATGAGGGAATGTCACGGAATTAAAGAAAAGTGATATAAAGTCATTCACTCATTCATCAGTATGATCAGTGCTATAATATGTATAGATGCAGCTGTATTATGTTGATAAGCTCTTGAAAACTTTGATATGTTTAATCCAGTATTGAATCCAGGTTGAAGTTCACATTTGATATAAATTGATATTATTGAGGGTTCGGGGTGATAAAAAATATGATAACAATTCCTTGGAAAACTCTTAAGCAGGTCTTGAAAGTTACAACCCTGACTGAGGAATATTATGCTTCTAGACCAGACCTGTTGTAGCTTAGACCAATTCAATGCATGGAACTAAACTGCAATACCAATCACAGCCATTGAACTATGTGCAGTGCTGTGCTGGCGAGTAGTGAGAGACTACAGAGCACTGTCAGAATTTGAACGGTCTTTATACAGTTAAGTGGGGGGTATTGGGGGTGGAATATAAAACAATGGCAACCCTATAACCCCTTCACACAAAATGATGTACTGTATATCCAGATTGGATAAATTCCTGCATTTGACATACAGGTGCATCCAGTATTGTGTGGGGTGTGATCACCACAAACCAAAACCAAATTAGGGAAATAACAATTAAAAAGCCAAACAAAATAATTTGTCATTTTGTCGGGCAATTTCAACCATAGGGACGTAGTTGGAACAACACCCAGGCTCATATAAAAACTGTTGGGCCACCTTTTAATCCAAACTTTGAGGGGATATAAAAAAGAGTTAATGTGATGGAAATACAGTCTATATTAAAAAACTATTTGAGTGTTGAGTATGTATGGATAATTCTTATCCTGTAGACAAAGTGCGTAACTACTACCTTAACCTCCATACATGGGCACTGCAGATAGATACTTAATCTCTTATCCGTTTTATATGTACTATACAATTCTTTGATTCCCATCTTGGAAGACATTATGAGCACAGAAAATACTCCTTCTCCGATTGTGTATATAGATATACCACTCCCATCCAAGTATACGATACGAGATCATAACAAAGTAAATGTATTTGTGGAATAGCCGCCTCAGGAGCTGGCACAGTAAGGGCGCAGAGAGAAAAGTGCCAACTATACTATGGCAGTTGCCCTTGTTAGTGCAGAGGGAGCGATTTGGATTTCGGGGCATGTTCTTTAGCAATCTGCCCCCTCCACCTCCTCTGCTCCAAAAAAATTGCACCAGTTTTTTTGTGTGCACCTTTAACATAGGGCATGCAGCACATTTCATCAGACTTGAAAATGTGGGGCACGGTCCGACTGTGCACCATAACGGCCCCTTTAGTTCAGAAATTTGTGTTGCACATAAAGACTTGCAAAGTCAGGCAGGAAACTGGTGCCTGGCCCTTAGTAGGTGGGTGGGTCATGGTCGTACTGAGAAGAACCACGCATCGATGGCAACAAAAGAAATATTAAAAGTGTAAGTGTGGGGATGAAAAGATGAGATAAAAATATTAGAAAATTGCATTTGTTATAAGACAAAAATTGACTGGTGAAGGTTTCTTCATATACTGAAGCAAAACATAAGACACCACTTTTTGAAGAAATATGGCATGTGAAAGTGTTCTACAGAAGCTTGAAATAGATGAAAGTGATGCTTTGTTGTTCCGGTTTTGAAAGACCTGAAAAATAATCTATGCCTCCATGGAGAATACTACAGGGAGTTGTCGAGTTGTCTTTGAGCACAGCCCATTTGATATTTTATTAGGAATAGGTAAATTTGAGAGTGGAGTTCCATTCTGTAATGTCCAATAGAGAGGTAGTAGACAGATCACATATAAACATGATTCTCTTTTATTATCAAGGTGAGTATACAGCACAGTAACCGTATAATAGAAACTAATAGCAAACCATCCTACACATTTCAGGTCACTCCAGACCCTATGACGAAATGTTTGGAGGACCTGAAATGCGTTGTTTGTCCTAGTTTCTTTTACTGTTGCTGATAGACATTTGATTTAATAAAGAAGAATCATGTTTTGAAAAAAAAAAATATATTAACAGCACTAAGACCCACCACCTGAGAATATTAGGATATAGTAGAGGTGCTGCAAACTATGTTCAGATGTCAGATGGACTTAATTACTATTGTGTTAAACTGGCAGTATCACAATAGCACTATATTAGATATAATTCAATACCAAAATCACACATACAAAAAAACATTAATATATACAGTTCAGGAAAGGTTGGTGTCCACCTTTTTCAAGGGACACCCACCGTAACATTGCATCTCTGGAATAAAGAACACCCTGTTGAAACACTAATTAGAGTTCTGCTGCCTTTCTGAACTATAATTAAAAAATCTGCCCCATGATCTATAGTATTGCACCCAGCTATTTAGGTTGTGCTGCTTTGGATTTCTTATTTGTAATATATTATATATATATACTATATATATATATATAGATACATACAGCGGTCCCCTACTTAAGGACACCCGACTATGTTACAGTTATAGTTGGTTGACATGAAGGGCCCGAGTGTCAACCTCAAAAAAAGAAATGTAACTAATAGAGATGAGCGAACATACTCGTCCGAGCTTGATGCTCGATCGAGCATTAGCGTACTGGTAACTGCTCGTTGCTGGCGGTATTTCGCCCGCTCGAGAATGGCAGCTCCCGCCGTTTTGCTTTTTGGCGGCCAGAAACGCAAGCCAATCACAAGCCAGGAGACTTGCACTCACCCAGCATGACGTGGTACCCTTACAGTCGATAGCAGTGGTTGGCTGGCCAGATCAGGTGACCCTGGGATAGATAGCCGCTGCCCGCGCTGCTCGGATCATTCTTGTCTGGATGCTCGAGGAGAGAGCTGCTGCTGGTCAGGGGAAGCGTTAGGGTGTTCTATTAGCTTACTGTTAGGCAGGAGTGATTCTACAACAACCCAACAGGCTTCTTAGGGCTACAATACGTTATATTTTTTTTATTGCTTGTGGCTGGGCTTGCTGGCACTAGTGTGCAGCTAGTACCAATTTGGGAATTAGCAGGGGACTTGCTACCGTTGTGTTTAGCTCTTAGTGACACACAATCCACCTCAAACACCAAAGTGGGAAAATTTATTAGGGGTTTGATTTCAATTAGGCCAGTCTGCAGTTTCTTTTTATTTTACGTTTATTTTTTAATAACTCAGTGTCATCTCATCTTGCATAGTAGTGTGGCTTAATACTTGGCTAGAAAAAGCATAGGGAATCCAACAGGCTTACTTACGCCTACAGTAGCGTTTTATATATTGATTTTGGTGATCTTGCTGGTGGCTGTAGTTGCTGCAGTGCATCTACTAGCAAATTGTGAGACAATTTGGAGTCAGACTTGCGACCACTGTTTTTGCGCTTAGTGACGCACACATCCATCGCAAAGACCGAAGTGGGGAAAATTAGGGCCCGGGTTGTATTTCAATAGGACACGTCTGCCATTCCTTTTTATTTTACGTTTATTTTTTTAAAACTCAGTGTCATCCATCTGGCATAGCACTGTGCTTTCATACTTGGCTAGAAAATAGCTATAGCAATAGGAAGCATCGTGTTTTAAAAACAAAAAAACACACAAAAAAAAAAAAAACACAAAAAAGAAAAAAAAAATAAAGATAACCATCAAAAGTTTAACCCGAGGGCTAGGGGTAGAGGACGAGGGCGTCCAACTACTGCAGGGGTCAGAGGCCGTGGTCGGGCGGGGTGAGACACCAACCTGCTTATGAGGGAGCAGAGGGAACGCCGCAGAGCTACATCCTAGGTTCATGTCTGAAGTTACTGACGGATCGTGGTAGAGCATGTGATGGCCAGAACAGTGCGAAAAGGTGATGTCGTGGATTTGCCGACAATGCTTCGAGCAATTGTCCACCAGTCAGTCTTCCACGCAGCCACCCATTCACCGAAATCGGCAATCTCCAGCTCTGCACCTCAGCCTCCTCCCCCAGTCTGCCCCTCCCAGCAAAATTTGCATTGAACCGGATACTCTGGAAGGAACTGTTTTCTGGACCCTTCCCACAGTCACAAACACTTGTCCGGTGGCTGATGAGCAATTTTCCGATGCCCAGGTTTTTCCACCAGTCGCAGTCTGTGGGTGATGATGACCTTGTTGACGTACTGGGAAGAAGTGTGTGTAAAGGGGTGTCGACGATGAGAGACACAGGTTGTCAACGGGGGGAAGTTGTTGTCAGGGCAGGAAGTCCGAGGGGGGAGCAGAATGAGGGATCGGAGGATGATGAGGTGACAGACTAAAGGGTGAGAGGGCTTCTGAGACGGAGGAGAGTCTCGACCAGAACAGGTTGGAAGAGGCTGGTGGGGCCAGACGGAGAGGCGGGCCAGAGCTGGTGCATCAGCGCCAAATGTGTCAACTAGTGAAGCTCCCGTGGAGGGCTCCTGCGGCGAGGGCTAGATTTTCAGAAGTCTGGAGTTTTTAAGGAAACAAGCACCGGATGACCGACGGACTGTGGTGTGCCACATTTGCCAAACAACAGGGTAATCATAGGGGTTCCTACCCACTAATAGCCATACTACTCAGTCATGGCATATGAATGCTAAACCCCACATCGTGGCAACAAGCGGCTTCACCTCCGGCCGTGACACCAATGCCCTTCCCCTGTGTCAGCTGTTGTCAGCCCCCTGCCCCGGACCCTGCCAACAAAACCCCATCGTCGCCTCCACGATCCTCACAAGCATCCACCAGCGTTCAGCTCTCATACCCCAGAGCTGGAGCGGAACGCAAATATAGTGCAACCCACCCCGCACGCAAGTCCTAATGTGCACATCTCCCGATTTAAGTGAGATGCTGCCTATAGGCTAGTAGAGACCGAGGCCTTTCGCAGCCTCATGCGGCGGGCCGCCCCTCGGTATCGGTCCCAGCCGCCACTACTTTTCCCGATGTGCGTCCCAGCCCTGCACCAGCACTCGTGTCAGACAAAATATCCGTGCCCTGATCAACGCGTTTCTGACAGGTCACCTGACCACGGACATGTGGACCGGTGCTGCCGGGCCGGGACTATATTGCTGATCGCACATTGGGTTTTACTGTGTTGGTGGAGGCTGGGACCGAGTATGACCCTGCGGCTGGTCATCCAGGTGTTTCAGGCCTCCCACCCCTCCTCCACCTCCTCCTCCGAACGACCATCCGTGGGCATGGCGCCATCAGTCGGTAGCTCTAGGCACAGCAGCAGTGCCGCGCAAGCGACAGCAGGCGGTGCTCAAACCCTGGCCTATAGGCGATAAAAGGCACACGCCCAAGACTATTCAGGGCATCACGGCGCAGACTGATCTGTGGCTGGCACCGCTGAACCTGAAGCCAGGCATGGTTGTGTGTGACAACGCCGATCAACCTGGTGGCGGCTCTGAACTCGGCCAATGGGTTAAATCTGATAGTCAGGTTTCCTCAAGACATACCCAATCTGTCTGATTTGCTCACGAAGGTGCGCCGGTCTGTGCGCATTTCAGGGAAGTCCAGCACAGATGCTGCACTCTCAGGGCAGCGCAGCGCCGCTCCAACTCTGCCCGCTCACCGACTGTTGTGCGACGTGCCCACGAGGTGGAATTCAAACACTGAACCATGTATCCAGAGTTTACCAGCAGCGCCGAGCGATTGTAGACTGCCAGATGTCAACTTCAACCAGAACTGGTAGTCAGGTCAGTCAGTTCCTCAAGTCTACAATGAGGATAGGGAGGGGGTTGTCTGATATATCTGTCAGTGCTGAGTAACTTTGAGGAGTCAACACAGATGTCAGTGGCCATGCCGCCATCCTCAGCTCCACCATCCCGCTGCTGGCCTGTTGAAAATCTCTTGTCAGCATGAAGTCGGAAGCGTTGCGCTCCTCACAAGAGACGGGGAAGAAGATTCCCTTGTTGATAGCCAAAGCCCTAGGTCTGTTTCTCAGCGCATATCGGGGATGGTGGAGGTGGAGGAGGATGGGGGGAAGAGGGGGAATGTTGGCGAGACACAAGAGGGACCATTGTTGCTCCACCTGTTCAGCGTGTATGGGCAGAGAAGAGGAGTTGGAGAGTTGGAGGAGGAGGAAATGGACAGTCAGGCACAGTGAGGGGAGTGAATTCTTATGCGTTGGTACTCTGGCGCAAATGGCAGATTTCATGCTAGGGTGCCTATCCCGCGTGACCCTCGCGTTCAAAGAATTTATTCCAGCACCGATTACTGGGTGTTCACTCTCCTGCGACCACGTGGTACAAGCACAAATCTTTCCACTCTCATTCCTGGAGAGGAAAGGAGTGTGAGAATGCATGAATACCAGCGGGCCTGGTGCACAAGCTGAAACAGTATTCCCTTCTGACAGCGCTAGCGGAAGAGTGCGTGTGTCTGCGGGGACAGTAGCGAGGAGGAGAGTAGGCGAGCAGGCAGTGTCAGCATGCAAGGGTACGCTTTAGGCAAGGCTTTTGCGCAGCTGTTATGTCACCCCAGCAAGCACTGTCACCTGTCCCCAGTCTCGGCAGGATAGGGCTGATCTTACAGAAAGTGAGGTGATGGGAGTACGTAGCGACCATACCATCGTCCTAAATGATCCACCAGCTCCTACAACTACTGGGTTCAAAGCTGGACACTGTGGCAAAAACTGGCGCTGTACGCCTTGGAGGTTCTTGCCTGCCTGCCGCTAGCGTCTGTCGAGCGGGTTTTCAGTGCAAGCTGGTGGCATCATCACGATAAGGTACACGCCTGTGACTTGACAGCGTGACAGGCTGACGCTTATCAAGATGAATAAAGCCTGGATTTCTCCTAATTTCCATCTCCACAGTAAGAGCTTCACCTGAATAATTATCCACTCCTCCTCTGCCTCATTTTCCTTCTCTCTCCTCTCTTGTACAGTAAAGCAGGAACTGGCTATTTTTGACGAAGGGGTCTACTGGCTCTAGCTATCTACTTTATGCATTTATTTTATGGAGGGCCACCGAAACACGGTCCTGTTTTATAACCAACTTTGGTGAGTGCCACATAAGGCACTCATTGATATTCAATTTTCTGGAGGGCCACCTCCTGCTCCTCTGGTTTAAAACCTTTGGACTGCCACTACAGGCACTCAATCTATTCCTTGTTTTCTGGAGGGCCACCTACCTGCTCTCTGGTTTTGAAAAACTTTTTTGGACTGCCACATACAGGCACTCAATCTATTCCATTTCTGGAGGGCCATCCTACTGCGTCCTCTGGTTTGAAAACTTTTTTGGACTGCCACATACAGGCCCTCATCTATTCCATTTCATGAGGGCCACCTTACTGCTCCTCTGGTTTGAAAACTTTTTGGGACTGCCACATACAGGCACTCAATCTATTCCTTTTTCTGGAGGGCCACCTACCTGCTCCTTGGTTTTGAAAACTTTTTTGGACTGCACATACAGGCCACTCAATCTATTCCATTTCTCTGGGGTGCCACCTACTGCTCCTCTGGTTGAAATCTTTGGATTGACCCACATACAGGCACTATCCAGAATTGAATTGTCCATAGCACGCCTCACACGTTGTCTCCATTTGTACTCTCAAAAGTCCGTCCTATTAGCTGCCTCCATACATCGTCCCTTATCAAACGAGGGTTATGCGTCGTAGCCGAAATTTGGGTTGTTTTCAATGGATTCCAATCATCAGTTGTTAACCTTCGGCGCCACCTGCGTGTTTCCACATACACTGGCCAACTTTTTCCATTTACGGATATTTATATTAGCGTTCTTGCGATTGTTACATCCCCTCACCCGCCATATTCCTAAATTATAAGAACGCTTACTACACTTGAGACTATACAAGTTCTTAGAAGGTGCTGTTGGGGATAGCTCGGGCAGGGGCTTGGATTGGCGAAGTGTCGCTGGCAGCGGAGCGCCAGCTCCCTCGAGACCAACTAACATATAGTGTTTTATGCAGCACCTTTAATCTACTACTAGTTCACTGCCTCCATACATGGCGCCTTATCAAACTGTGCTGTGTCAGGCAGAATTTTGGGTTGTTTGGCTGTTCCACAAAAAACTTGTTAATCTTGTCGCCACACCTCTGTGTGATCCTCAATATACTGGCAAACTTTTACCATTTTCGGATATTATTCGCCAGCGTCTTCTGCTCGCATTCTTGTTTTATTCCCTCCCCCCGTCATTCCTAAATGTAAAACGCATCTACCTTGATCTTATAGCATACGGTTCTTAGAAAGTGCTGTTTGGGGGAGTAGCCTAGAACAGGGGCTTTGATGGCGAAAGCTCGCTGGCCGCGGAGCGCCAGCTCCATGCCAAGAACCACATAACTACTAGTTTTAAACTGCAGCACCTTTAATCTACTACTGTTTACCTGCCTCCATACATGGCCCGCCTTATCAAACGTGCTGTGTCAGGCGGAATTTTGTGGTTGTTTAATGGCTCCACAAACAAACTTGTTAACTTTGTCCCACCCTGCTGTGTAATCTCAAAATTTATGGCCAAACTTTTACCATTTACGGATTATTATTTCTAGCCCTGCGCTTTTGCGATCTGTTTACATTCCCTCACCCGCCAATTTCCAAACTTATAAGAACGACTACACTTAATGTATTGGTGCAGGCTGGGACCGAGTCTGACCCTGGGGGGCGCATATAATGCCGACGCAGAGGATTGCGGGGGGATACTCGGGCCAGGTGTTTCAGGCCTACTATGCCTCCCCATCTCCCACCCCTCTCCACCTCCCCTCCTCTCGAATTACCATCCGTGGGCATGGCGCCATCAGGTCGGTAGCTCTAGGCACGCAGCAGTGCCGTCGTAAGGACAGCAGGCGGTGCTCAAACTGCTGGACCTAGGGAAGGCCACCGCCCCAGAGCTATTACAGGGCATTCCACTACAATGTGTAACACTGTCGCCCCACGTGCGGTGTAGACCACCAAATACTCGGGACACACTTTTTCATTTACGGATATTATTTCAGCGCTTCTTGAGCAGATGTTTACATTCCCTCACCCGCTATACCCAATTCTTATAGAACGCTACCTACACTTGCTCTATATCAAAAGGTTCTTAGAGTGCTGCTGTTTTTGGGAGTTAGCTAGAGACAGGGGCTTGGATTGGCGAAAGCTGCCTCGGCCAGTCGCGGCCAAGTCTGCCACATCCTCTGCCAAGAAACCCACTAACATAGTTTAACTGCGCACGATTTAATCTCTACTGTTCAGCCCCCATACATGGCCCGCCTTATCAAACGTGCTGTGTCACGGCGAATTTTGGGTGTGTCATGGCTTCCAACAAACTTGTTTAACTTTGTCGCCACCTGCTGTGTAACCTCAATAATTTACTGGCAAACTTTACCCTTTACGGATATTATTCCCAGCGCTTCTGCGCATGTTTACTTTCCCCTCACCGCCAATGTCTCAAACTCTATAAGAACGCGTTTACTTTACAACTCAACTGGTCTTGCCTGTTGCTGGACCGAGTCTGCCCTTGGTGCTAGTGCCCACGGATGGTAGTTCGGAGGAGGAGGTGGAGGAGGGGTGGGAGGAGGAGGAGGCATAGTAGGCCTGAAACACCTGGACCGAGGTAGGCCCCGCAATCCTCGGCGTCGGCAGTATATGACCAGCCCCAGGGTCATACTCGGTCCCAGCCTCCACCAAGTTAACCCAATGTGCCGTCAGCGATATATAGTGGCCCTGCCCGGCAGCACTCGTCCACGTGTCCGTGGTCAGGTGGACCTTGTCAGAAACGGCGTTGGTCAGGGCACGGATGATGTTGTCTGACACGTGCTGGTGCAGGGCTGGGACGGCACATCGGGAAAAGTAGTGGCGGCTGGGGACCGAATACCGAGGGGCGGCCGCCGCCATGAGGTTGCGAAAGGCCTCGGTCTCTACTAGCCTATAGGGCAGCATCTCCAGGCTAAGCAATCTGGAGATGTGCACATTAAGGGCTTGGGCGTGCGGGTGGGTTGCACTATATTTGCGTTTCCGCTCCAGCGTCTGGGGTATGGAGAGCTGAACGCTGGTGGATGCTGTGGAGGATCGTGGAGGCGACGATGGGGTTTTTGTGCCAGGGTCCTGGGCAGGGGGCTGACTAGCAGCTGACACAGGGGAAGGAGCAGTGGTGTGCACGGCCGGAGGTGAACGGGCTTGTTGCCACTGAGTGGGGTGCTTAGCATTCATATGCCTGCGCATACTGGTGGTAGTTAAGCTAGTAGTGGTGGAACCCCTGCTGAGCCTGGTTTGGCAAATGTTGCACACCACAGTCCGTCGGTCATCCGGTGTTTCCTTAAAGAACCTCCACACTTCTGAAGATCTAGCCCTCGCCGCAAGAGCCCTCACCACGGGAGCTTCACTAGTTGACAGTGGCGCTGATGCACCAGCTCTGGCCCTGCCTCTCCGTCTGGCCCCACCACTGCCTCTTCCAACCTGTTCAGGTCGAGGACTCTCCTCCGTCTCAGAAGCACTGTGTTCACCCGGCCTCTCAACCCAGCTTGGGTCTGTCACCTCATCATCCTCCGATCCCTCAGTCTGCTCCCCCCCCCAACAGCCCTTCTTAGGGCTACAATAACGTTATACTTTTTTTTTTGTTGTTTGCTTGTGGCTGGGCTTGCTGGCACTAGTAGTGCAGCCAGTACCATATTGTGAGGAATTTGCAGTGAGACTTGCTACCGTTGTGTTTAGCTCTTAGTGACACGCATATCCACCTCAAATACCAAAGTGGGAAAATTTATTAGGGGTTTGATTTCAATTAGGCACAGTCTGGCAGTTTCTTTTTATTTTACATTTATTTTTTCATAACTCAGCGTCATCTCATCTGGCATAGCAGTGTGCTTTCATACTTGTGAAGGAAGCTCAACCTGAATAATTTATCCACTCCTCCTCCTCCTCATTTTCCTCCTTCTCCTCCTCTTTGTACAGTAAAGCAGAGGAAACTGGCTATTTTTTGACAGGGCCCACTGGCTCTAGCTATAGTACTTTATGCATTTAATTTTTCTGGAGGGCCACCGACCCGGTCCTCTGTTTTCAACAATTTTTGGGAGTGCCACATACAGGCACTCAATCTATTCCATTTTTCTGGAGGGCCAAAAACGCACATTTTGCATCAGAGATCAATCAGTTTTCAGTCAGAGTTTGTTCAGTGTCTCAGTTTTTCACGCGCGTTTTTGATGCAATTTCAATGCAATTTCAATGCGTTTTTCAGGTGCAGAAAATGCGTGTGAAATGGACTCAGGACTGAGCTCTATCTTTTCTATGGCAATTGATGCGTGAAAAACGCATTGCACTTGCATTGCACTTGCAAGTGTCTCAGAGTGCAATGCATTTTTTATGCGTCTCCATAGACTTGTATGGTGCGTTTTTCAAGCGCGTGACTTACAAAAGTAGAGCATGTCGAGATTTAAACGCGCGTTAAAAAAAACGCGCGTGTGTGCGTGAAACAAAAAAGCAAGTCTGAAAAGACCCATTGATTACAATGGGTCAGAGTGCAATGCAAGTTCTGCGCATCAAAAGCACGCGCAGAAAACGCGCGTGAAAAATGCAAGTGTGAAAGGGGCCTTAACTATGTACTATCTATGACATGTCTACATAACTCCACTGAAAGTGAATTAAGAGAGTGGCAAACAATGTAGGATAACCCTCTATTCATTTTGTACCATAAAGTGGTGACCAAATCGCCAGGTGAGTCAGAGGACATCTTTCTCCATATAAGTGAGAATGCTTTAAGTGGCCCTTCTTCAGTCCATATTTGGCATATGGGGCAGCACAGTGGCTGCCTTGCAGCCCTGGGGTCCTGGGTTTGAATCCCACCCAGGTTAACATCTGCAAAGAGTTTGTATGTTCTATCCGTGTTTGCGTGGGTTTCCTCCAGGTACTCTGGTTTCCTCCCACACTCCAAAACATACTGGCAGGTTGTTTAGATTGTGAGCCCCATGGGGGCAGGAACCAATTTGACATGCTTTGTGCAGCACTGCGTAATCTGTGTGCACTATATAAATAAAGAATTATTATTATTGTGACAACTATGGTGGCACATGCTACCATACATGAAGGGCTAAGATTAAGGGGAAACAAACTGGGCCATTGCCCAGGGCCCCAATTACCAAGAGAGACCCCTGCCACTGGTGTCACTCTGCAGAAGGCAGAATAGGAATCCCCTGTGGACAGGAGGAAGCCGGCTTCTATCTGCAGCACCTAAATAAGCAAACAGAAGTTTAGTAGGTCAGGAGCTGCAGCTGCCCCTCTCCTCCCCCTCCCTGGAGACCCCTGTTGCACAGGAAGTAAGATATACATTTGTAGGTACTATGCTCTGTGTGTACACATGCATACCTCCCAACTTCCAGGATCACATTTTGGCTTCTCCTCCACCCCTCATAATGTGTCCCTTTTCCTCTTCCCCTCACACTTTTTGCCTCCCTGTCCTCCTCCCCTAATGGTGCATAGATTTTTGGGTGAAAGTTTCAGCAGATTTCCCTGTGTGTGGTGGTCATATTTGCAATTAGGTTTGTGCCGACTAAGAATTTTATCCTATTTAGTCTAAAACTGCATATATGGCGCACTGTGCTTCTAGGTAACTCCAATGAGAAATTCAATGTTTTGCTACCCTTATAAATCTTCCACTGTACCATTTATAATCTTTGTGCGAATGTAAATTGTCAGGCATTAAAGAACATTTACAGAATGAGTCAGAAAGGGGGATTGAAGCTTAACTTTTGCACTGGACATATTTTCTGTTTAATTAACATTATTTCGGTTTTGTACAAATTTGCAGGAACAATTATGAACACAGGAATTCAATGTTAAAGTTATAAGAAAAGAGACGTATTACCTTAATTAGTCCATGTTTCACTTCTTCCAGTAGTTATTCTGAATAATGTTCACTTATATACAGAACATTGAATGGAAGTATTTAATCATTAGAAGGGTAAAGGTCAATAGGATAATTAATAAGGTAGGAATGTGTGTTTTCACAATGCAACAATAGTGAAAGGTCCTTACACGTCAATTACCGGTGTGCTAGGCTGGCTGAATGTGTACATTATATTATGGCCTTACAAAGATGGTTCCTTATTATTTCATTGATGTTGATGTCAGTCATGGATACAAATTAATAAGGTTGTTTTTAAAAGAGTGGAATGTTATGAAAAGGACTGTCCAGTGGATATACCTTGCTACTTGAATGCAGCCATGTAAAGTCTTACCTTTCCCACCTGCCTAACCATCAAGTAGGCAGACACACACCTTCGGACTGACCCCAATGGTAACATACCAATCATGCAGAGGTTGTCTCGTAACTGATCTAATGGTGACCGATGGAGCTGCAGTGGCAGTTACCAGAAAACCGATGGATAGGTGAGTTAAAGAACAACTTTTGTCTAACTTGCACTTGGTTTTACCTTTTCCCCATGGTTGCACTCCGTTTTGGATTGGTTGTTATGGGAATCCTGCGTTGGGTGAGTGAATCTAGTGGGGAGGGGTACTAGGAGAGATTCATGCTCCTGATCTTCTGGAGAGGTTTTCTATTTGTATATATGTACAGTGTATTTATGTTGTCATGTGTTTAGTTTTTATTCTTATGTAGGTGTTTTATTGTGCAGATGGACCCGTTTTAATGTATCTTTTTGATACATGATAATTTCTTACTATGATGCCAAGATCCAGTGATCTGTGCGGTCAGCTTTGTGTCTTCCCAGCTTTGCTTTGCAGATCCTTGTCTGATATAATAAAAAGTAGCATACCAATAGCTTCATGACTAATAAAGACATAGGAATGAAAGACCTTCCGTGTATTGGCCTCTTGCCAATTGCGGTGAGCAGGGTTAGGTGAGTACTGAGTTAATTTTCTTTTATGTGCTGGGTGCAGTGTGCTGATGCTGGCGCCCCATTTTCTCCAAAGGGTTGTGCTCCAGTATTTGTTTGACCTGCCCGGTAGAAGAAACGGCCTGTCATTTGTTCACAACAGATCACAGGAATGTGGGTCCACATGTGCTTCACATCAAATGTATTTTCCTGATTCTCCGGATCCAGCACTGAATTCATTTTTATGGTGTCACCTGCACAATATCATAAATTATAGTAAATTTGTTAGGACAAGGTCGGGTTCATCCATTTCACTAAACCCTATCATCAATTACCCTAGTCTAAAAAATGCAAAATATCACAAAATGTCACACACTCCGAAATTTACAGTAACTTAGTAATGGCACAAAGTGTTCAAGGCATTATATATTCCCCAGTGTATTTATTTGTTAAATGCATTTATGTTCTGCATTGTAGAAGCATGGGAAGCAAAATCTTTGTAGTACAACAAGATAGACAGCTTTGTACAATATGTGTGACAATTTTTTTCATATTTCAATAAAGTGAAGTTAGAGATTAGGAAAAGTGTCAATAAACTGAAAATAAACTGAAGAGAGAGAGAGTATAGTTCCCTCCCTCCGAAATCAGATAAACAGTAACTTACTTGGGTGTTGTGTTGCAATTCTGGCCTGTTCTAGTCTAATGGTATTGCTGGCAAATGCACAGTAGGATGAGAAATGGCAAAAATGTGAAATTACTAAAATAAATATGGCAAAATGCTGGCAGAGTTTTTGATTCTATTTTTTAAATTGTCCTCAAATGCTCATGAGCAAAAACATAAAGATGAATTGTTTTTTCCTGAGCAATGGAGTACAGCATACTATATGGAGGTGCGGATGACCTATGAGTGTCTGGGTGCTGTATACAGGCCAGGCTGCCACTCTGCAAGTGATTGGATAAAGCATATATTGTAGCATATACATTATTAGGAATAATGATTAACACAGTGAAACATGTGGTACTTCTTACAATGCAATGGTCACAATGCATATATGTTTGGTGATGAGTTGTTTCAGATGTGATTCAGATGAGATGCAATGGGGGAGATGTATTAATGTGTGGGCTATTAGAGTAAAATTAGACACTTCTATGCTGCATCAGATTAATCATTAAACCACATTTGTTACTAGTGCAGTTTGCCCCACGTGCAGACTGGAGCACGGTCTTCATGAATCTAGAGCTCTCTGTGGGCACCCAAAGTGCATGAACCCAGTTTTTTTCTGTAGCATTCAGTTTAATGGGCTGGTGACACAATTGTGTTGCCCCTTTAGGTGCACAGTATTGTGTCACAGTGCAAACACTTCATAATTACATCTGCAAGCAGTTTATACATGTACTTATGTGAAATCTACGCCAGAATTCTGGCACCGATTGCTTGATACATGTGGGCCATTGTGTCTGATGCTGGATGGTTAATCTAATGCAGTATAAGACTGGCAAATCGTACTTTGCACTTCCTATTAGTTGGTCTAGTTTTCTGCACCACAATAATGAATTTTCTGGCGCATGGACTATTTTCTGTGCGGTCATGCCCCTTAGTTACCCCTTTTTCAGAGAAGTCAGAAAACAGCTTAAAAATTGTCTAAAACCTTCAGTAAAAGTAGAGCTGGGCATTGAGGTGCAAATTACTCCAGCTTTCTGGCATAAATAGATTTATACACCTCCCCTAATACAAACAAATCATGTGAACGGCGCCGGCATTGTGCCTTGCTGTAGGTGTGTATATATCTATACATCGTAAGTGTTTATATTATCAGTATATGAGTATATGTATGTTATGTATTCCACTAATCTGGCAACCTTCTTTGATGTGTACCCTTAATTGATATCCACCCCCTGCTTTGCATATGTATTTGTTAAAGAGGTATTTCCATCTGGGCATTCACATTTAATTTATTTCATTTGCCATATGTAAACATTTCTTCAATTGGATGTTATTAAAAAAAATGTTCCTGTGTGAAGATAATTTCTCATAAATATAGCCATGGTGTCCCTTAGAAACGAGATGGCTTCCTCAGATACGACCATCTTGAACTCTGGCAGCAGTGGCCAGATATGCGCCTTTGAGTCCTGTCTGACCACCTGGGTTCAGGGATCATTACCACAGGATGGCTGTAGGATATGCAATAACTCCCGGACATTATATATACAAAAACTTTTTGCTTCTTTGCGCAATCTCTTCTGCAGAGGTGGCCGTATCCAAGGAGTAAGTCTTGTATCTAAGGGACAATACGACCACATTTATGAGAAATTATCTTCACACAGGTAATTTTTTTTAATAGCATCTAATTGAGAAAATGTTTATATATGACAGATTAGTTAAATTAAATGTGAATGCTGAGATGAGAATACCCCTTTAAGTTTCATACATCTGCCCGACCGCTAGGTATGTGCTTTATGTCCTATGTGGGGTCTGATGAAGGGTAGATAACCAAAAAGTGTTACCATGTAAATTGAAATGCGTATTTACAAATTGTGTATGTTTTTATATACATTTTTATATATTCCTTTATATTGTTTTTATTGTTGATGGATATTTCCTTGATCATTTTTTCTTAATAAATAGAGACTTTTGGTCAGATGGAGTAGAATCAGACATTTCTGGTGTTGACACTACATTCCAGTAGGTTATTAGCTCCTCATTATGGCCTCTATTTTGAATTTTTTCTTGTAAACCTTCAAGGGAACCGGAGTTTGGAGCTTTGGGAGCTGCATTGTTAACCACTGACTTTTGGAGGAATTCTCCAGCTATTCAGGACACCTTACCCCAGACTGGGCTTGCTTTGCATTATAGCAAGTGGTAACCGGGGGAGCAGCTCCATTTACCTGCTTGAATATTACCTTCTTTTCCTTGGTCATAATAGGCAAGGCCCCGTCCTCATGTGTTGTGTTTTTCTATTTGATATATGAAAGCAATTAACCTTTGGGTTGTGAGTTCAACTATCCCTCATTCCAACTTTTTTTACACCCTTTTCATATTCTTCGTATTTTTCTGCATAGAATAGAGTGTCTAATCTTCCCTCCCAGTCTTTTACCCTGGGGGCCTCCTTATCCTTCCAGTGTTTTAGGATTATTAATCTAGCCATCAGTAGACCTTTCAAAACACTCGAAATACAGCCCGCTGTGCCTATAATACCAATTTTCGTGCCCAGAATGCAATACAGCCCGCTGTGCCTATAATACCAATTTTCGTGCCCAGAATACAATTCTGTACACCTAGCGGAATTTCACAATTAAATACACTCTGCAGTTTGTTCACAACATTAGTCCAATACCGATGCAGCTTTGGACACCTCCACAACATATGCACGACGTCCGCGTCCAACAAGTTACATCTAGGGCACCTCTCTTCATTTTTTTTCCAAAAGTAGTTTAACCGCTTTGGTGATAGATGCACTCTATGTACAATAAAGGTCTGGGATACAATATGGGACATATTCTTGATATTCCTGCTAGTCATATACAATGAGTCCACCCACTCCTCCTCCGTCAGATCCGGTATGTCTTTCTGCCATTTTACATAGCATTCTTTTGCCGGGAGATCAGTCTCACTTTTGGTCAATAATTTGTATACTCTAGACATCAAACCCTTTCTATTCAAGGGGGTAAACATATCTCTCAAGGGATGCTCTTCTAGCAGGAAATCCCTGTTTAGCAAACAAACACTGAAGGCGCACCTAAGTTGTTTTTGATTTTTAACCCTATCCCACACCCATTGCATTAGTGCAAACAGCGAGTCTCCTTCCTTGAGATCCAATTTCAGGAACACCGCTGTCTCTAATAAACTCCATATATCAAAACTGCTAAACCATCTGTATTTATTTTCCAGCGTGAATTTAACCAATGCCCTATCGTAATCTATAAGATTGTGCCATTGTGCAGCTATAAAGTAACAGTGAAAATTTGGCAGAGCTAATCCACCCTTATCAATTGAAGCGTGCAATTTATTCAAACTAATACGAGCATTTTTCCCTTTCCACAGAAAATGTCTTAGTAGAGAGTCTAAGGTAGATTCAATCTATTCCACACTGAAATTTTTTGTCTAATCCTAGAGATAAGGGGTTTTATATTAAGATCAACATAGTCACCTGGCCTATTGCTGACTGTAATACCCAGGTATCGAATCTTCTCAGCCACCGGGAGAGGACCGACCGGGGGCGGAGATACCATAGGAGAGTCCAAAGGTA
This sequence comes from Engystomops pustulosus, assembly GCA_019512145.1. Taxonomy (NCBI): domain Eukaryota; kingdom Metazoa; phylum Chordata; class Amphibia; order Anura; family Leptodactylidae; genus Engystomops; species Engystomops pustulosus. The sequence goes on from CM033642.1 coordinate 214,115,025, forward strand.
AACACGCCGACTTGCTCCAGTTTATTCTAATACCAGACAGCTGCCCGAATTTATCTATCAGGTCCACAACTACCTTTACGCCCTGCTCTGCGTTATCTAAAAACAGGAGCATATCGTCCGCATACAACTGGATTCTTCTTTCCATCTGTCCCCACACAAGCCCTCTTAAATTCCCCGCTGTTCTTATACTACATGCCAAGGGTTCTAATATTACTGCGAATAGCAAGGGGGACAGGGGACACCCCTGCCTTGTTCCTCTATATAACTGCCAAGCAGCAGAAGCTTTACCATCAATACTAACCCTAGCCTGGGCCCCGCTGTATAGAAGTTTCACCCAACTTATAAATTGTGTGCCGAACCCCATTCTATTCAGAACCGCCCATATATAATCCCACTCAACGCGAACCCCATTCTATTCAGAACCGCCCATATATAATCCCACTCAACGCGGTCAAACGCTTTCATCGCGTCAAGTGTAACCAGCATGCGCGTCCCTGATGCTTCGCTAGGGCATTGCATGCACCACCACATTCGCAAGATGTTATCCCTGACCGATCTCCCCGGCATGAACCCCGACTGATCCTCATGTACAACTGAACGTATAACCGTCTGCAACCTAGTTGCGAGGGTTTTGGCTAAGATCTTATAGTCGGAGTTCAGCAGGGAGATCGGCCGATAAGCGTCCAGATCTGTGGGGCTCTTCCCTTCCTTAAGAATCAGAACTAAGATTGCCTCCCTCATTGACTGTGGTAGTTGACCCACCAACAGTGAATGGTTTAGTACCCTTAAGAAGCGGGGAAGAATGGCATCAGCATAATGCAGTATTACCTCGGGAGGTATTCCATCAGAGCCAACCGCCTTACCCCTAGGGAGATCTTTTAGGGCCTCACCCAGCTCTTCCAAACTGAGAGGACGCTCTAGGGCCTCCCTCTCTTCCGTTGATAATCTTGGAACCGGTACACTGACCAGGGATTTATTTATTTCCTTTTCTCCCAAGACTAACTCGGAGGAGTACAGACCCTCAAAGAACAGCCTAAACTCCTCCCTAATTCCTTCTTGAGTTGTTACTAGCGATCCATCTCTCCCTTTAATGGCACCTAAAGTATTGCTCTTATTCTGGGTCTTCAATAATGCCGCCAATCTTTTCATTGACAGATACTCCCCCAGTATAGTTTTTTGGCCCTGTCTTCTGTGCTCCCACGCCGCTTTCTCTAGACAAAATCTACCAAGACATTCCTGTGCGTCTACCCATAGTCTTTTATTCTCCTCTGTTGGATTTTGCACAAATTCATTCTCAAGATTTAAAACTTTATCTTTTACCAGTTGAATAGATTCTCTTTTCTTTTTTTTATAGAATAGAACCTGATCCCGAATCAGCCCCCTCAGGTGCGCCTTCAGTGTATCCCATACCACCCTTATATCCTGCCCCTCTATATTATGATCCCACATAAATTCAATTTCTTCTTTTAAATTTTTATGATCTTTTATTAAGTTGAACCAGAAGGGTTTGACTTTGTAAAAAGTGATGCCGGTGCTATTATACCTTTTTATTGTAAACCACACTGGAGAGTGGTCTGAAAGTCCTCTTGCCCCTATTGCTATCCCCGTCACCAAATTACTACCAGGGTCATTAGCCAGGACTAGGTCGATTCGAGAGAGGGAGCTGCATGATTTAGAGTAGCAGGTATAATCCCTCCTTGCGGGGTTCTTCTCTCTCCATACATCCCTGTATCCGAGCTCCGTAATCAGCCTCCCAAAGATGGTATTTGGCTGTTTGGCCGTTATTCCACCATACTGTTTACTTTTAAGCCTGTCCAGACTTGTATTCATAACCTGGTTGAAATCCCCCATCAGATAAATTGGGTCCCCCTCATATATCTCAAGTTGGTTCATTATCTTTACCAATACTTCTAATGGGGCGGCGGGAGGGAGATATATCCCCACCAGAACTAAACTTGCTCCATTGAGCGAGGCATGCAGAATAATATACCTTCCTAAAGGATCCATCCTTACCTCATGCTCTACAAAACTTATCCTCTTACTAATCATCATACTTACTCCACGAGCATACGAAGAAAAGGCAGTATGGTAGTAGTGGCTTATCCATGGTTTATATATCTGTTTACTGTTATCACCTGACAGGTGTGTTTCCTGCAAACAGATTACGTCAGGCTGGTATGAGAGACATAAATCAAATACGGCTTTCCTTTTTAACCTGTCACCTAGACCCCGGACATTCCAAGATAGCACTTTTATCATCCTTTATCTACAAATGGAATATGTAGCCTCTCTTTACCCTGCTCTTCAGTATAACCTAGGTACCAGTCACCAGCCGCCAGAAAATCCCACCCGCCCCCCACTTCCCCCCTTCCCCTTCCCCATTGCCCTGAGTATTTAAACCCTGGACTCATCCTGGAGCAATATTTTTGCTGGAGCGGATGCGGCCGCCTGAGGCCTCAGATTTTTATGACCCTCTCTACCCACTCATTTGCCTCTTTGACATCGTCAAAAAAATGGGCTTTCCCTTCAAATATTATCTTCAACTTAGCGGGATACATTAGGGAATAAACTACCCCTTTCTCTCTCAATCTTTTTTTGAGGCTGGCATAACTGACTCTCTTCTTTTGGATTTCCTGCGGATAGTCAGGGAAAATCATGATTGGGGAGTTATCATATTTCAGCTGGTTCTTAGAACGTGCGGCCTTCAATATGTTATCCCTATCTCTCGGGGAGAGAAGCCTCACCAACATGTTTCTGGGGAGCGCCCCAGCCGGACGAGCACGGGCTGGAACCCGGTGGGCACGATCCACCAGAAAGACCCCGGTGCGGACCCCCTCTGGAAAGGCGGCCATCAGCCAATCAGTAACAAATTTGGTGGCATCCTCGCCCTCTACCCCCTCAGGGAACCCAACAATCCTCAAATTGTTTCTTCTCGACCGATTCTCCAGATCAGTCAATTTCTCCTGCATTACCAACTCTCTTTTTTCTAATTCTTTAATTCGATTTGTGATATCTGACGTTTGGTCCTCAACCTTTCCTAGTCGTTCTTCTACCTCCTTGGTTCTGCCTCTGAGATTATTAAAATCTTCCCTCAGCAGGCCAACATCATTTTTCAGACCGCCTATTTCTTTTAGCACGTTGCCTACAGCAGCAATGCATTGAGTTATTTGCAGTGATATATCTTTTAAGGATACATTCGCCTCAGCCTCCTCATTTCCCAGGTCACTGTTTTTATTCTATTCTTCACTGTTCTTCACATCTGTTAACTTGTCGGGAGATAATATACGCGCGGAACAGTGAAGAATAGATTGCAGATGTTTGCATACATCTGCTAACTTATCAGAAGACATTCTTTTTCAATTAATTAACACATTTTATTCCCGAACCATGGTCCCTTTGAAAAATGCTCGAGTCTCCCATTGACTTCAATGGGGCTCGTTATTCGAGACGAGCACTCGAGCATCTGGAAAAGTTCGTCTCGAATAACGAGCACTCGAGCATTTTAGTGCTCGCTCATCTCTATTAACCACTGACTTTTGGAGGAATTCTCCAGCTATTCAGGACACCTTACCCCAGACTGGGCTTGCTTTGCATTATAGCAAGTGGAAATCAGGTGAGCAGCTCCATTTACCTGCTTGGATATTACCTTCTTTTCCTTGGTCATAATAGACAAGGCCCCGTCCTCATGTGTTGTGTTTTTCTATTTGATATATTAGAGCAATTAACCTTTGGGTTGTGAGTTATGTCAGATAAATGTCTATGTATGCATGTCTTCATTCTGCAAGTGTTACAACCCACATATTGAATACTATATAAGACACAATCTAATCTATTAAATGAATTACGTTGGTAGAATTAGAATTGATATAAGATTTTATGCTGCGTGTTCATTTGTAAAGAAATATGTAAACTTAATCATAACTTGAGCACACTTTACATGTAGAATTTTCATAGCTACAACATCCTTTGTAGTTTAACCCTGTTTGTGCATTTGATTTATCTAAAAATAGACTTGGTGATAATAAAATGCCCAACATAACACTGCGCCAGGTGAAGCCTCTTGATGTATCCGGCTGTGCGGCAGGGGTGGCTGGACTATCATATATACCAGTGCTGACGTTTAATTAAAAAAAAACCTAGATGTATTTAGTTGTGAAATGGGAGTGCCCTTGCTTGGGCCACATGTCCACATGAGTTCCTATATACATATAAATGTATGTGCCATGTCTTCATGCATATTATGCTTGAGGAAGGCTTTAGAAAGCCAAAACATTGTATGGAATAAAGACCACAGATTTTTTTCTCTTTAAACTGTGTCTAGAGTGCTGCTATTTTTCTCAGTATATTTTGGAAGGAGTTGTCGCCCTAGCCTATGGAAGCGTGCACCCCTTTTTCTATTTTTTTCTTTTGTGCTGTTTGATTCTTCTTTTGGTAGTATGTGGCAGTCCAAAAAAATTTTCAAACCAGAGGAGCAGGTAGGTGTCCCTCCAGAAAAATTGAATAGATTGAGTGCCTGTATGTGGCACTCCCAAAAAATTGTTAAACAGAGGACCGGGGTGGTGGCCTACCAGAGAAAAATAAAGCTGAAAGTCTATAGCTAAGCCCAGGTGGGCGCCTGTCAAAAATAGCCAGGTTCCTCGCTTTACTGACAAAGAGGAGGAGAAGGAGGAGAAAATGAGGAGGAGGAGGATGGAGTGGATAAATTATCAGTTGAGCTTCCTTCCCTGGTGGAGATTGGAAATTATGCGAAATCCAGGCTTATTCATTTAGATAAGCGTACCTGTCAGCGCAGTCAGTGACAGCGCGTGTACGCTTAATCGTTGTGATGCACCAGCTGCACTGAAAACCCGCTCGGACAAGACGCTAGCGGCGAGCAGGGCAACAAGAACCCACCAAGGCGTTTAACCGCTGCGTTCGTGCCACGTTCACAGGCTTTGAAACCCAGTAGTTGTAGGGAGCTGTGTTGATCATTATAGGCGATGGGGTAGGGTCAGATCGTAATCTTCACCATCTTTATGTAAATATCTAGCCCTATCATGCCGAGACTGGGGAAGGTGACAGTGTTGCTGGGGTGACATAAAAGATGGCAAAAGCCTTGTAGAAGCGTACCCTTGCCAGTGCTGAGACACGCATGCTGCTCGGCCTCTACTCTCCTCGCTACTGGTCCCGCAGAAACCTCGCCCACTCGCCGCTAGGGCTTGTCAGAAGGGAATATGTTTCGCTTGTGGCACCAGGGCCTGGACTGGTATTCAAGCATTCTCACACTCATTCCTCTGCAGGAGTGAGAGTGGAAAAGATTTTGCTTAACGGAGGTGGAAGGAGGTGAACAAACCCAGTCAATTCGGTGCATGGTTGGACTAAATTTCTTGAACGCGGAGGGTCATGGGATGGCAGCTAGCATGAAATCTGCCATATGCGCCAGCGAATCATAGTACCAACGGTAAGAATTTCACTCCCCTCACTGTGGCTCGGGACTGTCCATTTCCTCCTCCTCCAACCATCCTCCAACACTCCTCTTCTTCTGCCCATAACAGCTGGACAGTGAGAGAGTACTCCCAAAAGGTCCCCTCTTGTGTCTCGCCAAACATTCTCCTCTCCATCCTCATCCTCCGCCTAGCTCCCTCTCCGATATGCGCTGAGCAACAGACCTGGGTGCTTGGTATCAAACAGGGAATCTTCTTCCCCCGTCTTTTTGACGAAGCGCAAAGCTTCCGCTTCATGCTGACAGAGAGTTTTGCTCAACAGTGCACAGCAGCGGGTGGTATGTGAGGCTGATGATGGGCGGGCATCGCACACGACCATCTGTGTTGACTCCTCAAAGTTACTCAGCACCTGCCAGAATCAGACATTCCACGTCACTCCGCATTGTAGACTTGGGAAGCTGACTGACCTGACTAACAGTCTGTGGTGGGAGTGTGACATCTGGAGTTCACCATCGCCTGCGCTGCTGGAAACTCGGATAACATGGTCAGTGTTTGAATTCACCTCGGTGGGCACGCAGCACAACAAGTCGGTGAGCGGGACAGTGGGAGTGGCGGCGGCTGCGTGCACCTGAGAGTGGCAGCTCTGGTGGACTTCCTGAAGATGCGCACAGAGATGGGCGCACCTCTGAGCAAATCAGACAGAGTGAGGTTAGGTACTGTGAGGAGAAAGCGTGCAACTATTCAGCTTTAACCATGGGCAGGGGCAGGCGCAGTGTCAGTGTGGCGAGGTTGACAGAGCCGCCACAAGGTTACGGCGTTTGTCACACACAACATTCGACTGGCTTGAGGTTCAGCGGTGCAGCCAAGATCAGTCTGCGCAAGTGATGCCCTGTACATAGGCTTGGGCGGTGTGCCTTTGTCGCCTAGGCTCAGCAAGAGTTTGCACGCTGCTGGCGCTAGATCGCCTCTGCTGTGCGTACCGACTACCGACTGATGGCGCAGTGCCCACGGAATGGGTCCTCGTGGGGGACGTGGAGGGAGGGTGCAGGAGCGGAGGTATAGGTGTAGGAGTGAGGACATGGAGGCACCCTTAGGTAGGCCCGAAAACTCATGGTACGAGGCCCTTTGCTTGCATATCATAATGGGACCTACGGCGTATGACAGTCCGCAAGCAACCGGTCCCTCTGCCGTCCACCAAAGTTAACCAAATGTAGCTCGTACAGCGGATATCAGTCCGGCCCACCGCACGGGTTCCACCTGGCAATGCCCGGGTCCGTTGTCAGGGGGACCTGTCCAGAAAACGGCGTTGGCCAGGGCAACGGATTGCATGTTGGGCGTGACACGGGCATGGTGCAGGGCTGGGACGGCCAATCGGGAAAAGTAGTAGTGGCGGCGTGGGATGATTTTCTCACGATAATACCCCGAGTGGCGGCAGCGCAAGGGTTGCGAAAGGCATCGGGTTCTAACTCGCACTACAGGCAGCATCTAAGGCAAAGCACATCTGGAGATATGACAGTTAGGGCTGGGCGTGCGTGGTGGGTATGCATATATGTTGGTTTCCGCTTCCAGAAGTCTGGGGTTATGAGAGTGACCGCCTGTGGATGCTGTGGAGGATCGTGGTAGAGGCGAGCGGGAGAGAGTGTTGTTGGCCTAGGGCCTGGGCGGGGGGCTGACTAGCAGTCTGAGACAGGGGAAGGGAGCATGTGGTCGGTGCTGCGAGCGGAATGCGGGTGTTGCAGATGAGTGGGTGTTAGATTTCATATACCTGCGGCAGCAATGGTGGTAGTATAAGCTAGTAGTGGGGGAACCCCTGCTGATCCTGTTTGGCAAATGTTGCACACCACAGTCCTTCGGTATCCGGTGTTCCTAAAAGAACTCCAGACTTCTGAAAATCTAGCCACGCCGCAGGAGCCCTCGACACGGGAGCTTTCAACGAGTTGAACACATTTGGCGCTGATGACAAACAGTCTGGCCCGGCATCTCCGTCTGGCCCAACACTGAGCCCTCTTCCAAACCTGTTCTGGTCGAGACTCTCCTCCGTCTCAGAAGGACTGTGATTCACCCGGGCCTATCAACCCAGCTTGGGGTCTGTCCCTCAATCCTCCGATCACTCAGTCTGCTCCCCCCGCGGACTTCCTTGCAATGACAACAAACTTCCCCACTTGTCTGACAACAGTGTCTCTCATGTCGGACACCTCTTTAACACTTCTTTCCATACTGTCAAGAAGGTCATCCTCACCAAGACTGCGACTGGTGGAAAACCTGGGCATCGAAAATTGCTCAGCAGCAACGGACACGTGGTTTGTGACTGGTGGGAAGGGGCCAGAACACAGTTCCTAGAGTATGCCGGTTCAAATGCCAAATTTTCCTGGGAGGGGGACAGACTGGGGGGGAGGAGGCTAGAGTGTGCAGGAGCTGGAGGACAGGAGTGCCGATTTCGGCGGTGACATGGGTGGACTTGCGTGGAAGACGCCTGTGGACAAATCTCGAAGCAATTGTCGGCAATCCACGGACATACCTGTTCGCACTGTTCTGGGCCTCAAAGTGCTCTACCAGAGTCCCAGTAACTTCAGACATGAACCGTAGGGAGTGTAGCTCTGACGGCGTTCCCCTGCTCCCCTCATAAGGCAGGTGGTGTCTCACCCCGCCCAGGAACCACGGCCTTTGACCCTGCAGTTTAGTTGGACGCCAAAGTCCCCCGACATCGTCCTCTACCCTAGCCCTAGGGTTAAAACATTTTGAAAAATGAGAGTATAAATAATTTTTTTCACTTTTTTTTGTGTTTTTTTTTTGTTTTTTTGTGTTTTTTAAGGTTTTTTAAAACCAAACTATGCATCCTATTGATTGGCTATTTTCTAGCCAAGTATGAAGCACACTGCTATGCCGATGAGATGACGCTCTGGTTATTTAAAAAAATAAGTAAAATAAAAAAGGAAATGGCCAGATGTCCCTTAATTGAAATCCCACCCCCTAATAAATTTCCCAATTCGGTATTTGCGATGGAATGCTGCGTCACAAGTGCAAAAACACAGTGGTCGCAAGGCTCACTACAAGTTGCCTCACAATTTGTAGTAGAGGCACTGCAGCAAGTACAGCCACCAGCAGATCAACAGAAATCAAAATATATATAACGCTACTGTAGGCGTAAGTAAGCCCCGTTTGGAATTCCTCCTATGATAGTTTTCTAGCCAAGTATGAAAGCACACTGCTATGCCAGATGAGGATGACGATGAGTTATTAAAAAAATAAACGTTAAAATAAAAAAGGAAATGGCAGATGTTGCCTAATTGAAATCCAACACCTAATAAAATTTTCCCCACTTCGGTTCTTGCGATGATATGTGCGTCACAAGCGCAAAAAACACAGCTGTCGCAAGTCTCACTACAAATGCTCACAATTTGTAGTAGATGCCACTGACAGCAAGGACAGCCACAGCAGAATCAAACAGAAACAAATAGACTAACGCTACTGTAGGCGTAAGTAAGCGTTTGGATTCTCCTATGGCTATTTTCTGGCAAAGTATGAAAGCACACGGCTAGCCCGATGAGAGGACACTGCGTTATTAAAAAATAAAGTTAAATAAAAAGTAAATGCGAAGACTGTGCCTAATTGAAATTCAAACCCCTAAGAAATTTCCCAATTTGGTGTTTTGAGGGGATATGTGTTCACTAAGAGCTAAACACAACGGGTCGCAAGTCCCCCTGCCAAATTCCTCACCATATGGTACAGCTGACACTACTAGTGCAGCAAGCCAGCCACAAGCAAACAAACAAAAAAAGTAGTATAACGTTATTGTAGGCCCTAGAAGGGCTGTTGGGTTCTTGTTGAATCACTCCTGCCGCACCACTATTTATAAAGAACACCCTAACGCTTTCCCTGACCAGCAGCAGCTTCTCCCTAGCGGAATCCAGACACAGAATGATCCGAGCAGCGGGGCAGCGGCTAGTCTATCCCAGGGTCCCATGATCTGGCCAGCCAACCCATGTATCGACGTTTTTAAGGGTACCACGTCATGCGGTGGAGTGCAGAGTCTCGTGGCTTGTGATTGGCTCGGTTTCTGGCGCCAAAAAGCAAAAACGGCGGGAGCTGCCATTTCTCGAGGCGGGCGAAGATCGTCCGAGCAACGAGCAGTTCGGAGTACGCTAATGCCGAACGAGCATCAAGCTCGGGAAGAGTATGTCGCTATCTCGAGTTAAACACCCGTGATCAGTGCCAGCATCGATCACCAAGTGTTGTCTGTGGTGGTAGCCACAATAATTCAGCAGACAACCGATATTAACTCCATACTGGACATGTGGACATTACAGTTAACTTGTCATTTATGGGTTAATAAAGCACAAATGGTAAAGCCCTCGCGGATTTGTAGATGTCATAGTTTACTCACAACATATTTCCACCACATCTCATTGCAAGGATAATTTCAGTATTCACATGTGTGTATTTTGATTATTTAAACGATAACGGTCCCTTCACCAAAGTATTTCATCCTTGGAGCGCTGAAAAGTCCAACACTTTGCAATCAAGAAGATCACATTTCGGCTGCAAATGGCTTACCGAAACTCATCCCATGTTTCAAAAAGGGCAGCTTAAATTAATTATCCAATGCAGTATCTTGTGGCAGTGAGTTTCTAAATCTCACTTGCTCTTGCAGTAAAACAATCTTTCTGACGGTGTGTATGATATTATTCCCATGATCGCTGGGTAGGTGGTGAATAACAACAAAATTGGTATGGCTCAAGCGGGAACGTTCCCAAGAGTAGAAAATGAGCGAACCCTTTAAAGTTTGGTATGAAAATCTGAACGCAGACCACATACCCAGTCGTAAAACCAGCTAATGGTGCTGGCTATAGTCTAGTATAGTCGGTCAAGAAAAACCAATAATAATCTTTTATATAGCACCATCAAATTCTGCTTTAGAGATCATGGGGTACGTATATACACACAGAATAAGATATGTACAGGAGCAATAACATCATCACGTAAATACAAGGAAGGCATAGGACTCCAGAGCTTACAATTCTAGTCATAGGTACTTTAATAAGCTATCTATATTGTCCATTTCCTAGAGTTCGAGAGAACTTCAAAAAGATGTAAGAACAGTACACAACACTGAAGTTTTTCTGAGTTAATTAGACACAAAGCTATAGCAACCTACTTTCAGATGTCCTTGGTGGCAATGTTGCATTAGGCCTTACTGTAGAATATCCTGAACGTTTGACAAATACTTGATAAAACCAATGCCATAACCCTTAAAACATTACGATCCATGTGATTCGTGCTCACGTAATAGCCTCTAGGTTTTAACTTGTATGTTAATTAAAAATTCTGTAAGTACAAGTTCATTTTATGCTAATTTCACAAACCTAGGCTTTTTCGTAGGAATGATGGTAAATCCAGTTGACATGCATTGGTCTGCAAACTAATAACACAATCATGCAAGGCTTTCTTGTTCTAATGACAATTCATTATGCAATGCAATTACCGTTCTCAGCTTTTTCCCTGTTAAATTCATACAGTAAATAGAGAGAATGTTTTTAATTGAAAATCTGCAAGCGCACACTTTGGAAACTCATCGAGCAAATAACCTATGAGTGGCATTATAAAGTTAATCTCAAGGCTGGAACGTTTGAGATTTCCAACATCAAATGACTGGTGCCTGAGAAAATTGCACGATTAAATATATAAAAAACTTTTATTATATTTTAAATATGTTATGTTCATTGCACCAATGTATTTTATCATTGTTAGTATATCCCCCCATTCAAAAGAAATTGATCTTTATTTATGTAAAGTGTTAATCTCTATTTTAGTGCAGTGAAATTGTTAATTGGTTGGCTCTCCGACACTTTGTTTTCCCCTTATTATGTTTTGATCATAAACATTTAGTGCTAATTTCAATATTAAAAGTTAACGGCAATGGGGAAAAGGGGATTTAAGAGACGATAAAAAGTTACACCCAAACAAAATAAGAAAGTCTGTATCTTACTTTGCCCAATCAATACAGAGAGCAAAAAAAGAAATGTCATGTGCACTAAATAAGAATGGGTCTTTATTCTTATACTAAAATTATGAAACAATATTTTGTGTTTTTAAAATAAGTGCCCACAACCAAAAGATAAAGATTCATCATAGATGCCATAGCAGAGCTAGTTGTAAAGGATATGGTACACCATAAATTATATTAAGATAATGATCCCAGAGACAAGCTTGACTACAGAGATACAAGTAGCAGTACTAAGCGTACTACATAGAACAGTGCCAGGACCAAGCTGACTGCATAATAGTTACCAGAATCAAACTACCACTTAGCTACAGTACCAGAACTAAGCTCAATAAAGATATGGTAGCAGAGACAGGCTTACTGGATGAATACAGTATCAGATTTACTCCAGGATACAAAACCTTGAGGGAAGCTTACCATTTAGGACATAGTAATAAACAAAGCTTATTTATAGATATAGTATGAGAAGGAGAACTAATAAACAGTTATAAATGTTATATAATATGATCCTTTTAACCAATTGGCCTCATCCAAAAATAAAAATGTAACAAACAATAGCATTAGACGGAATATAAAGTATAACATCAGGAAATGATTGCTAGTCACACCCTTTACCTCTACCAAGTGATCAGAAAATGTACCATTGTATTAATGTCCTACTTACACAGTCTGATAGCAACACTACCTATTCGTTTCAAATAGAGAAGCAACCACTTTCCATCATTAAAAAAGCTGGATCCATGTTAAATTTGTTCTAAATAGAGTGAACCTTTATCTATACAGGTGCAAAGGGAGCTTTAGTGCCCCCATGAATTTATGGCTCGGCGCGCAGAAAGAGTAGTGCTGGCGCACAGCACTACTTAGAAGGTTGGTGTTGGCCCATGCTCATCGCAGTAGTGTAAATGCCCACTCCTGACTTTGCCAACTGCATTTACAGTTAACATCTGCTCGTTGGTGCAGCTGCTACTGTTGGGGTTCGGGTCGTTGGACCTGGACCTGAAACAGGAATTAAAAATTTGGGTTCGACCAAACTCTGTGAACCCAAAATCTAAAGGGCACTCATCCTCTCCAGACAAATTCACAAAAAGAGTTGGGGCATTGAGTAAATATAAATACAGTGATAATATTATACGTGTAAACTATTACTGTGATATTTTAACGGGAATATTACATCTTACCAGAATTTAGAGTAACTGTAGTAACTGTAATACTGTAATTAAAGAAGATATGTTAGTAATGTATATTTTATCTCCCAGTAATGAAAACGTCCCGAATTGAGATCACTGATCTACACAGGTGGGTACCGGTATAACTTTCTCGATACTATTGAGAAAATATTATGCGTGCAGTTGAAGGGATGATGCAATTTCTTTTTGTCAGGTTCCTTTAAAGTGTCTGCGACTACAAAAAAATGATTATTTCGAAATAATTAGAAGAAAATCTGAAAAAAACATCAGAGCAGGAATTTATGTTGTTTTGTGATGCACAGGGGACTCGGGTCAGAGAAATGTTTAGGGGAGAAGCTTGGATATGAGTGTCAGACTCTCCAGGGGACCCTCCGAAGTACATCTTTGAGATTTGACTCATAAATCAAAATTAAGCTGATCAGAAAACATTCGGCACACTTACAGTGGGACAGGTTAAAGCAAGTTAAAATATATGCTGTAATGATACTACATGTTAAAGTCAGAACATTACGTGCTCATTTGGTTAAGATTGATGCTGGCTTGCATACAGGCTAATAGGAGGAATGGGAATGATTGGATTTTCAGTGTTAATTGAGTGTAACAAGGAATTTAGGGAAGGGTAATTAAATATTGCGAATAGGTCTAATAGTATTAAAGAGAGCACATGAGCTTGTTGGTTGTGCTGGACAACGTGAGTATGTTTAAGAAGGCTGTTTCATGGGCACAGATCCATTTAAATCAAGGGGGTTTTGCTAACTGTATGGGGTATGGATTCTATCAGTATAGATTGCAAAAAAACTTTGTGATCTCTTAGCATCAACATATGCGCGCACATGTGGCTACGATGTTTTCAGAAAGCGAAAGTGACCGCCAGATCATTTGCTAGGCTAATCCATATCCTTATATTTTATTAGCCAAAACATATGTTGTAAAGAAAGAATAGAAGGTCACTCCTTTCCATTACTTTGGATTGCCAGTGAGATAAACTGCAGACACAGACATTAATCTATGCTGTATAGAGAGCTATCTATGGAAAAACTCAAGCTGTCACATACAAAGGCACTGAATAAGCTGTTAAAGTAAAGTAGAGATCATATTATACTGTTAGCTCTTTAAGATTTACCTTATCCAATTAGCACTTTTCCATTGTCCGCAGCCGCCAGCTACAACACTTATGACAGGGGGACTTCAGAACTTGCAGGCGATCCCTAGGATTGCAATATTGACTCTATGGAAATGTCAAGGATCAGTCTAGCACTGAACAAAAATGAAGTACAAATACCATGCAAACAACAAGTTCATCAGTGGCATCAAGACTCGATCCTAATGTATATTAAGGGTAGGACATCAATCGCGGAATTGTATTGTTACACCAGCCTTAAAGAGAAACTTTATTTAGTTTTCACCATCTAAAACATAAAACAGTGTTAGGTAGAATCCACCAAAAATTGGAGTCAAAAGTACCAAAAATCTAAAACAATATCTCTTTATTACAATGATTACTCAAATACAAAGCATCCCAAGAGTCAATACAAAACAAGCCATCAGGTAGGGCGTCCAAATTTGGTCAAACATAAGATATTAATAACGAATGCCCAAAGTTGCAGCCGAATGTGTACAAACGCACCTGAAGGGCGTTTTTGCAGTTTGCTTCCTAAGGGGTTTTAACTGTATCATACAAAGCCTTTTAAAGGGAATCTTTATTAGTTTCACCATATACCACATCAGAAGTGTTAGGTTAAAGGCAACAGAGAGCTGATTACCATACCTTTATATTCCAGGACTAAAGCTGGTTCTTGGAAGACTCTGGGAAGACGGATGAATGAAATATCCCTGAAACACAAGAGTAGCACCCCTAGTATAGTATCTACTTGTTAGGAATTGTGTAGTGCTGTAAGATCATAAACAAAGTTCTAGCTACAATACCTGGAACATAAATGCATTTTTTCACAGTCCTGCTGCTACTAACAACACACACGAGGTATGGTTATCAAGTATCTAGTGCCAAATCCAAATATCCAATAATCAGGGGGTGACTTGAGGGGGTTGCAGAGGGGTGCAGTCACAACCAGGGCCCAAGAGGCTTTGGGGCCCATTAAGGTCTCACTTTCCATTATGAGAAGATTAGTACTTTAAATCATACATACAGTCGGGTTCCATGGCACAGGACCTTGCCATGGGGCCATTAGACTCAAGTTTATGCCACGGCTAAAGAAGAAATTGTAGTAGGGAAGTCACAGTAACGGTGCATGTTGGGAAAAGCGATCAGAAAGGATGGTTAGTGCTGGCAATGCTCGATTATGCAGAAGTAATCACTCAGTTAAATGTGGGGCGCCAGATTGTGGCAGTTATGGACAAGTAACTGCAAAAAATAAAAATAAATGTTTTGAAATAAAATAAGAGGCATTGTTTTCAACACAGAGAAAACAAATATTAAGGGGTAAATTCACTTTTAGAAATAAAATAGGTTTTACTTTGTTGTACTAAGTGTTATATAATAAGGAAGTTTGACAGCGCCACTCGAAAACAAAGGTCCATGATCCCACTGTTATCTTCTTTCTTTCCCATCATGTAATGGGGACTTGTGGCACAAACAAGATGATCTAAACTGATGGAAATTTAAAAGAAGTGATTGTGTCATGCCTCGCAAGCAGCGGCAGATACTGGTGTTCCAAAATGGGGTAGGAAAAAATAGATTTATATACAGTGTTTTTATACTTGTGGAGGGTTAATTTTTATGTTCCATCGGAAAAAATAACCTACAGAAGTGGTATAAACATTACAAAAAGATCTAGGGAGTAATTTTCTGCTCCCTGCACACCAAAAGTAGGGAAGTTAGAACACTATAATAACGCTAGGAACATTAAAGTACAAATCGGTAATGGGGATTTTCTAGTAGTGATGTATGTGGATGTGTAGAGACATATAAATGCCATATGGCTATTGACTTGATACTTGGTTATCCCGATAGCATACTGAACCTGTATAACAAAAGTTCTTGTTCCTGTCTATTCACGTAGATAGGCTTGAGAATAAATTTTGCAAGTGAGCATCAGCATTTGGTTGCGAAGTACTCTCAATACATTTGAAATAAAATATGGGTTATTCATGTATTCATGTGATTCCTTGGCTTTCTAAGTCTCATTCAATATACAGTATCGTCTTCAAGAAAGGTCAAAATGATGAAAGTTTTGAAGTTCAAGATCAGATGATACTAAGTTAATAATATTTTTACATAGCATGGTCATAGTATGTGACCATAAGCCATAAAGAGTGTTTTGGTGCCACCACAGTATGGTTAATCATTCCATACCTAGTAATTCTTAAGACCATATACTAGTATTGTGGTGGTAGAAGTGGGGAAAGGAGGGCTGCGTAGCAGTTCAACTGTGAATTACTTGTATGACATTGAAGCGACGTAAATGGGGGGGAGATAGTGGGAGAGAGCTCTGAGGGATAAGGGGATTAATGAGTAATGGGGGTGGAGGAATTGAGGAAACAGGGAAACGGGTTGCCATTGGTCTGCCCCCATGCCAGGGACTCACTACCACTGCTGGCGGGAGCCAATTTAGTGAACCCCTTTGTGTCTTTTTTTTTGATTTTTTTTTTGGGGGGGGCCCCTAAAATTGTTTTTTTAGACCTTTTGATTTTGAGAATTTGCCTGTGTCATGATAGGAGGTTATAACTTTATGGTGCTTTAACTTAACCAGGGGATTTTGAGATTGTTTTTACCGTCACACATTGTACTTCAAGTTAATAGCAAACAAATTTGATGATATCTTTTGTTAGTTATGAAAAAAAATTGGACATTGGCAAAAATTTCTTAAAATGATTCATATTAAAGTTCAAAAAATTTTCTGCTTTTCAGGGCAGATAGTCATAGCACAAAAAGTAACTTTATAACTAACATTTCCCGAATGTCTTCATTATATCAGCATGGGTGTTAGGCATCCTCTCTCTTTTCTAGGTTGTAGGAGGTTCGAATTTCTGGTGCAATTTTTCTCATTTATGAAAATCGACAACAACAAAACCCTTATTTAGAGGCACAGGCTCAGCTTTAACTTGACTTTTAGAGACCTAAACAGCAGTAAAAACCCCATATTTTTATCACGGACATTTAGAAAAACTACACCCATTAATGTGTAATAAAAAAAAATCTACTTAAGAAGTGGGTTAACCCTTTAGATGCTTCACATGGGGTTAAAAAACATGGAGGTGAATTTACAAGCTGTAATTTTTTTAGACAATATATTAATTTTGGCCAAAAATAAACTTACAAATATTTCATGACAAAAAAACTCCACAAAGTTGATACCCATTTCTCCCAAGATGAGGCTTGCCCATATGTGGTGGTGGATGCTGTATGGGCGCACGGCCGGGCATCATAGGAAGGGAAGCTGCGACATTCAGAGGATGAGAGAGTGAGAGATTATTTTTTGTGGGATGAGATCCACTTTTTCAGGTAACATCATTATGGGGTTCAATACGCTAATAATCAGATTTTATTAATTTTCTTGGTTGGTGTTAAAAAATCATTAATTCTGTATGGTTTTTAGCATTTTTTTCGCCGGTTGTTCACCATACCATAAAAATTTTTGTATTATTCTAGGGGTCATAACGATTACGGTTGATACCCCATTTATAGGATTTTTTGATGGTAACTTGTTTGCAGAATAAAGAACTTATTGTGTGAGAAATTGCTTGTTTTGTATGCAAAATGGCAGAACATTATATTGTTGTTTACGAGCTGCGTTATAGCTTATTTTTTGGGGACAAGATGTAATTATTCTTTGTCTTCATTATTGGGGTAAATGTTACTTTTGATTACTTTTTATGAGGTCAGATGTGAAAATTTCTTCATAATTTTTTCAAGTTTTGGGTGTTTTTTTGTTTTTTTTACGCGTTCCCCGAACAGGTTCGAGGGATGATTTTATTTATGGTACGGGTTGAAGGAGTGGTGATGCCCAAATGTTGTGTTTTTGGTTGATTTTCACTTTTTTAGGTTTTATTGGTTATTGCCATTGGGATGGGACTTCAGGGGACTTTTATTCTTTTTGTAATAATTTTTTTTAATTGAACTTTTTTTTAACTTTTTTACTGTTTTATTTTGTCCAGGGTTGGGACATGAAAAGTGTCATTTGAATCCTTGTTCATTGTAATATACTGCAATACTAATGGATGGCTGCATCAGCACTGTTAGAGCGATTGCTGTTAAGGCATGGATTCCTAAAGGCTTCTAGTGAAGGCAACACTGGGGGTCCTTATATGGCTGTAAGGGTGCCATGGCAATGATCGGCACCTCCGTGCTACCAAGGTGATCGCGGGTGATCGCCATGACGTGAACTACGGGGAAACGACCGCATCCTATGACGTAGTATCACGGCAGGTGCAGAAAGGGGTTAAAAGTAAAACAGCTTTGAAAATATTCGATGTAAGGCCCGCAGAACATTTTCATAAATCAAAATTCATAGGCTATTTGGAACCTCTCTCTTTATAAAAATTACCTCCTGTGACAGGGTCCCTTCAAAGACTGGTAAGGGAACGGAATTCAACCGTCCACAAAAAACCTAAAAAATAAAAATGACAGTTTGAGGTTTCAGTTCACATCCACCGTTTACCTTGCAGGTAGAGGGTACACATAGGCACAGATTTACTGTGCTCCATCTTTATGAGGTATCACTGGAACCTATTTAGTTCCCACCAAGTTTTGGAAGGTTCTAGCAATGGGTATAACTTGTTGTCCATTCCTCAGGCCATAACCTCTTCAATGGATAGATACCAGAGGGAAATATTGAAACCCTTTCAGAATCCCGGAATCTTTTGATGAATATGATACATAGGATGGACATGAACGACGTAAGAAAAAACAACACAGCAAAGCATTAGGATGAAAAACAATTTTTCTCTTTTGGTCTTAAAGTAAAACCTCCCATTCAAATTAACCAACCCAAAAAAACTGCTTATAAAAAAAACTATGATTAAAAGCATTTGTCCTTATCCCCAAATGGTATCTCTCTATGCTTGCAATGTTGAAAAAAAATCCGGTTTTAACTTTTTGTGCAATGACCGGAGATCCAGTCACGTAAGCGAGTCCTGTATTTGATGTTCCCTTCCTCTCTGTTCTGATGACAGGTCTCCTTTCCTGATGACAGCTTTTAGAACCACATGACGGTATGGAATTCATAAAGGGACTGTCTACCCAATATTTAAACTAAAAACATTAAAAAGCTTCCTTGTAACTTTCCTCTTCTTACCTCAGTGAGGCTGAAAGAGAATTTCTAAGGAATGGGTGAGTGAGGAGAAGGTGAGAGAGACGGGGATTGTATGTACATCTTTAAACCCTTTCACTCAGGAAGTTGGGGTTTGAGAGAGGACACGGCCTGTAGGATGAAAAAATCACCCATGATCATAACCCTCTTTCGGAATTCTCGGCAGCTGAGTTGCAGTGTCGGTGGTTGAGGAGGCAGCTCCCTGCCTCCATGACTGAAAACAGAGAACCTCAATAAAAGTCTTACCACAGAGTCCTCAATGATGGTACCACTTGGAGGATTACCCTGACCCCCGTAGGGTCAGAATGCAGAGGAGTTACATCGCCCCACCCCCCTGCCATCCACAACCTGTGGCTTAAGGTCCTACATTGGCTAGGGAGTGGGGAGTTCTTCTCTAAGTAGGGCAGTATGGGGAAGTAAAGGTAGCTAAGTGCCGCAGCATGTAAATCTTACCCCCGGGGATCTGGCCTTTGTCACGAGTGCGGCAGCCTTCCTGGCTTTCCTCTGCGGGACCTCCCGCTTAGCTCTGTAAACAGCAGATGCAGAGCTAATACTGGTCTAGAATCAGGTCCACGTCGGACCCATGTATTGTGGGTGTGTGTGGGTGAGGTATGGATTTTTTATAGGGTTAGCCCTGTAATATTGATCAGGTTCTCAATTGCTGGTTTGTTATTACCAGGGTTGTATGGAGTATTACTGTATGCATAAGAAGGTCAGGATATTTTCTTCTGTAGTGACATGCATTTTGAAATTTTGCCTAAATGTAGGATTTCTAAGAAATTGGTAAGTGTTGTAGTCCCTCGATAGGGATATATCCCCGCCTTAAGTCCTGTGAGTAGTTTCGGTGGTATCTGGGGTGGTCGGGAGGGGAGTGTCCTCTTCACCATAATTCTAGCCGGATCATAAAGAGAAGGAGAAAAAAACGAAAAGAGAACAGAATATGAAAACCCTAAAGAAGGAGAGAAGTAGAAAACATAGTCTTGTAGATGTAAATGGGGTTATTATAAGCCTCCAGCCGAATAAAAAAACCGGTGGCAATGAATGTATGACAGATTGATGCCGAGAAGTCAACTCCTTCTTAATGGAGTGATATGCGAAGGTCCTTTTAAGCGTGACATTCAAAATTCAGTTCACGTTGTTATTGACCTTATTAAGTCCGCAGGTATCTCCTTGTTAAATGACCAAGGAACTAGAGTAGTGGCTATAGGACTCGAATGAAAGGTCTGCCGTTTCGGGATCCCATACGGATCCGTTTTGAAGTAGAACCCCCCACTTCTTCTCAGATCCTTATGGCGTCCAGATATCTGTTTTTGCCTCAGACGATTGGAACCTCTCCTTTCAGGCTCAAGATACGCTAAAGACGGGAGGATATTAGACAACTGAAGGATACATAAGGGGCAAGCAGCATACGTCTGCTGATAACGGACGGGAATCAAGAAGAAACAGGGGTTTCTCGACACTGTTTTTTGGTCCAGAATTGGAGATGGAAATCCAAGAGACGTCCATCATACCAACTTAAGTTAAGATCTGCCAGGGCCTCATAGCTGACATCTGCGACTGCGTACGATTAGTGCTAAATAGCACTATACTTCCACAGGCACGCTCTGGTTGCGATCGGGGTGTGCTTCCTTCCCACGTCACGGTTATGTGGTGTTCCCGACCAGGGTGGTAATCTGTTTTGGCGGAACGGATGACTGTAGCCAGTGCTTGTGACAAGAACAAGGTTTCCGAGTTAACCTTGTGCTCATAGTACTAAAACAGCATGGAGAGAGAGCTATCCCGACAGAGGAAGGGACACAGGAAGGTTTTAGCCATCTAAAGGAGGAAGAGGGGGAAAGGGGGTCTCGTTTCGCACGAAGAACCATAGAAATATAGATAATGAGCCAGGGGGGGGAAGACGAATCACCAACTTTTTCTATTTTTTTCTTTTGTGCTGTTTGATTCTTCTTTTGGTAGCTAAACAAAAGATAGATAGATAGATAGATAGATAGATAGATAGATAGATAGATAGATAGATATTGTAGTGGTTGTCTTAGGGCAAGAACTATGCTCTATTGCTATCACTGTTCTGGGATGGGCTATGTACTATGTGTAGCCACCCAGTGGTTGCGTTGTGGATTGTAGCCTGACAAGGGTTGTATCTCTATATTTTGCTGAATAGGTTTCATGTAAATTTGAAGTCTTCAATTAAAATTTAAAAAAAAACATAAAACTATGTTTGTGATAAATAAAATAGCAATAACTCTATTGTTATTGTTTTTAAAACAAAGAATATTTGTTTGGGAGCTGAGCCGTTCATGTATCAGTGGTGCACATTAGTATAATATATACTTTTGTTTACATTGCTGTTCCTCACTCATTGAGAAATGTTGATTCTGTGGAGACTTTTGAGTGTAATGGACTTTGGCATGTCAGTCTGTGAATACAGCGGTAGGAGATGAAAATGACCTTTTTATGTCACCCCTGAACAGGCAAGAGAAAATTGAACTTTACCTGTTGATATGTCACCCCTGAACAGGCAAGAGAAAATTGAACTTTACCTGTTGATGGAGAAATCATACATGACCAAGTATTTACATGATAGAAAAAAACATTAGTGTTTTTAAAAAAAAAGTGCGATGTGATTAGAAAGACCAACTATCTCGGGGTGGTACGATCATGGGGATACCAACTTTATATTGGTATTATTATGTTTTAATAGAGTTTAAAAAATTAAAACCTTTTGCACGAGAAAAATAATCTTCATTTTACTGTGTTTTGACGCCAATAACTTTTTCCTACTGCAGTGTACAGACCTGTATGTGGTCTTATTTTTTGCAGGATGAGATTGCGGGATGAAATTTCTGTAACTGCCATTTCGGCGTAACAAAATTGATCACTTTTTGTTCAACTTTACAGTGGTTGGTCTATTATCTGGTTTAAGGACAATAAGAGGGGTTGTGATTTTAAGGGAGAGGGAGCAGTGTTTAAGTTGGTTGTCATAATTTTGTCAACATTTTTCTACTATAAAATATGCCAACGGATAGGAGGACTAAACACTTTTAAAAACATTTGTAAATCTGACCCAGTTTGATATATAGCAAATGTTGTTTGTTTGTTTGTTTGTTTTTTCCAATAAGAAAGAAAAAGGAAAAGTTATTTTAATTGTTTTCATCTTTTATATGCAATTTCTTTTTTCAGAAAACATGCCCAAAATCTTTTTTTTTAATTTGGCAACAACATTTGGAAGGTAATTGCTGTGAATTTATGGCAGTTTTTACTTTCTGCATTGCATTGTATCTTTCAATGGCCCACAATATCATTACAGTACCTCAGGTGCTTCTCCATGACAGGGGTAAAAAAAAAAATGAAATTGTTTACTGTGATACAATTCTGTGCAAATTGGTTCTTAATAAGAGACTATTTTTCCTGCTAATAATGAATGGATCCAAATGATACTACCATTTTTGAGAATGCTAAGCAACAAATCATTTTTAATTATACAGCCATTCTGCGTGAGCCTAATGCCAGGAAAATCTCATACTGCACGCCAACACAAATTCATTTTCATTTATAGTAAGTACTTTACGCTTATACGTCTGATATTCATTCTAGGAGCGTCTTTAATGGATGATGAGCATTTTAATAAATGATGAGTTCGGTACAACACACCAGAAGGATATGGTTGAATTCAGAAATGATTAACAAATTGGAAGCAATTTTTTCAGTTTTCAAAGCGGGCTCATGTCACGTGTAATTTCGGGCCAAAGCAGTAGGAATTTATGGTTTGATCATTAGACTAGTATGGCTGTTATTTCCCTAAAAAGATATAAACTGTTGACAAGTTGGTTTTATGGTTGATGATTATAGCAATTGATAATGGGGATGTTATGCATTTCAAGGCTGCCAAAGTAATTCCACGTTGCTGAGGGCATTACATCATTCTTATTTAACACGATTAAAAAGTGAAAAATATTAAAACGCTGATCGGCTTTGATGTGACAAGAAAACTATTTGAGATGGCTGCCTCTGAAATTTATAATAGTATTAAACTTAATGTTATATTTACTGTAACTGCAACAAACCACTATATTAGGACTGACAGAAAATTCACATCTCCCTTTAGAGCCGAACGAACAGGGCTGGGAAGCAGCAGGTGCTACCAAACAGGGACCAATATCTAAGTCCCCGTGTTTGTAATCTAAACTGATCTAAACTGTTTGTAATCTAATCTGAAGGGGATAATAATGGATGAAGAAAAATGTCATAGATAGAGCTTCATGGCAAGATTCCTAGTCCAGAGAAGAGTCAATTGGCTAAGTGAGTGACATCTGGACAGTCTTACCTCAGTAGAGTATTGTGCTCTCCTTGTCACACGCATTTTCTTAGCCTTCCCATCTTGCGTGTCTATATTTATTTAGGGTTGGCCATTGTACCTAAGATTTTAGGAGTTATTTACATGAAGAAAGCTTCAGTCCTGCTTAGTAATTGGCTCTGATGGGGGTTGCTTTGGACTGTGCAGAGTCTGTTTTGTGGTTGTCGAAGCTTTTAGGTCATTGCTCTGACTAGTTATTTGCAGATCATAAAATCAAAGAAAATCCTCTCTTTACACTATGCCAATAAGACTGCATGAAGAGGCAGAGACAATGGCCCACTTTTATCAAAACTAGTGCAGTCTGTACTGTGTGCAGTTTGCCTGTGAAAAGTGGAGGTTGCCCCAGATTTATCAAAACTTCAAAACAAAAACTTTATTAATCTGGTGCCCCTGCACTGCTCGGGAAGGGGGCACCAGTGTTTTTGGTGCACTTTGTTTATGCTGCAGAATTGTGGTGCAGACAGAATCATGGTGCGCGTCAGTTACCACATTTGTATAACACACAGTTAGTGACAGTTTCTCATAGAGCCCTATTAAATAAATGCCACCCTTCTTTTAGCTAAACATTGTTTCACATTGCTTGCACATGTATTTAAGAAGTGTCTATGCCACATATGTGACACACGTGACCCTTTTGCATTGTGGCTGCACTATTCAAATTTTATCATTAAAATGGACCGTGCGCCACATGCAAAGTCCAACAGAAATGTGTTGCATGTCCCATGTTAAAGGTGCATCCAAAAAGTTGGTCAACTCTATGGGGGCAGTGCAGGGGGCACCAGATTCATGATTAAAGAGCCCTGCAACTCATGTATCTGGCGCCTTCTGCACACTACAGAGGAAAACTGCACATAGTGCAGTTCCAAGTAACAGCTCTCCCACTCATGCTCTGCTCCCAGTAATGATCTAACAGACTTTCTTTCTTTGTTACCATAGGAATGATGTTTAACTGCCCTCACTGCATATTACACCACTGAGATGGTGTCTGACCACAACACTGTCCATAATGTCTGCTTTCCAACCAACTGACTATAGCCAAACATAGAGGTGATCACATGACCTGCCCAGGCAGGTGCAGAACATGTGATGTGTACATGTGACCAGCGGCTATCTTCTGTCTTGTGTCTCCTCTACAAAATCAGTGGACTAATTAAAGGGCCATATGTAAATAACAACTAACTACATATTACCTTATATTTTAAAGACCCATTTGAATATGAATTTTGCTTATTCCTGGAATACCCCATTAATGGTAAGTGGTAAGTAAGTAAGTAAGTTATTCTGCTTACTTAGTGGTGGTATTTTCATTTATAGTATATCCACTGGGAGAGTACAGCATCTCTTCCCTCTTTTCCACTGACTCGTCCAGACTGTCAGAAGTGGTTGGGTTTTATGGTTTTAGTAAAGTAAAACAATGAGCTAGGCTTATTCCATGTAAACTGTTTAGTTTGGTGTATATTATTGAATTTACTCCAGTTCTATAGGACATATGGAATGGAGTAACTAGCTCCTATGCTGTTTCCGTAAAACTTGATCACTGCTCACGATCCTGATTTAACTGTAAACATGTACAGGGAGCCGTGAGTAATGATCTTGGGGGTTTATTTTAAAGACAGGTACAGATACAACTATTGGAATTTGTACCTATCAGATTTGTATGGCATGTACTACTCTGGATATGCCTTAAATGTCTTTAATTGAAAAAGTCCTTTAGGATAAGGACTCAATAGGTCGCCATTTACATAGAAATATTATGGTTTACAGCCAGGATTGGGGCAGCTGAGGTCGCAAATGTAAGACTGCACATAATTAGCACCTCGTTACCAGACATAAGTATAAAGAGCAAAATTACATTTTAATATATGCATGTACAATAAGTGCTTTTATGCCTGACTTACTACACATTTCTGACATATTGTCAGTTGCTGTGTGTTATTGTACATCCCAGCTATTTATGGACTTGTCATCTTTAGGGTTCCTGGAAATTTCAGTATAGTCTTTTATTCAAGCCACTTATAAACATCAGTTAAAAGTCCGATTTCACACAGAAGTGTATGGTAATTTGCAATCTCTATGCTAATGGTCTGCCTATTAGCTTTCTTCCTGCAGCCTCTATCCCCCTCCATTAATTTTTCCTCCACACTTTGCTTTGATATCCTAAATAATGCAAAATTCTCAACATCTCACACAAATAACCTGGCAAAGATACCTCACATTATAATCACAACCAAAGTTTAATGAACTTCACATTTAACAAGGAGAGGAAGATCATCTATATGCATGTTCTGTAAAACCATGTTCGTCCATGAGAAAGCAGCATTTGTTGAGCACATTACTATCTTTGGGGACTAATGACTCAATGCGCATATTATAGCTCTGTACAAACTTCAATTTGCTATAAGTTAATCATGGAAATAGACCACAGAAATAAAACACAAGACAACCGTTTTTTAAAGAGGCAAATAATACTTAAAACATATCTAAATCTTTCCTCAGGTATTTGTGAGTAAGACTGCAACAATGAGAATACTATCAGGACTGCCATATAGGGTATGTGTGCTTAAAGGAAATAAACCACTTTGAAAACATAAAAAACCTATTCATTTTCATCTCCGCTCTTCTTCACCTTGATCCCGGCGCTGTCTGTAGCTAATTTTGGCACGCCGGGATCACCGAAAAAACTGTTATAATTGGCAGTACAGAGTGCAGGGACAAGATGTCCGGTACTCTGGGCTGCTATTTATGCACCCCCTCACCACCTCCCTCTCCCATGTTGTGCATTGATGGCAGTTACACCAAGACTAGCGGTCATATTATGCAGGTGGTGAGGGTGTGCATTATTAGCAGGCCGGTGCGCCGGACATTTTGTCCCCACACTCCATGCTGCTAATTATAACTTTGTTTTCTAGGTAATCCTGGCGTGTCAAGATTAGCAACAGAAATCGCCAAGGTGAAGAGGAGCGGAGGTGAGTATTAATAAGTTTTTTTATGTTTTCAAAGTCTTTGATTTCCTCTTAGGGGTATTCCCAGAATATGAACATCTGATACAAAAACCCATGATGATATAAATAAATGAATATAACAAAACTCAACGTCATTAGTCACAAAATGGAGCTTAAAGGGGTATTCCAGGAATCAGCATAATTCATATACAAGTGGGTACTCAAAATATAAGCTAATGTGTAATTAGTTGTTATTTAAAATTTTGCTCCCCTTAGCAGAAAATGCTGGTGACAGATAGTAATGAAGGAATTTAAAATGCTACTGGACCTTTAAATCAGTCCGTACATTTTCCTCGCGCGGGTTCCCGGCAGGGACAGGAAGATGGCCTGTGGTCACATGCCACATCACAAGTCCTGTACTGCCTGGGCAGGTCATGTGATCACCACTATGTTTGGCTTTGGCAGACGGTAGGGTGCGTTGTATCCCGTGTGGCCGGGCTGTTTGGTTGCCTGGCAGTTACCCTCATTATCCCCGGCTAACAGAGCAGGAAGTTGTTATATCATCACGGGAGCAGAGATAAGACCCCCCCCGGTAGGGGGACCGTAATGAGAACTAAAGGATATGGAACTTGTAGTTTCCAGTGGCGGCCACCGTAGTGATAACTCACCTAACGTAGAGACGGCCAATAAAGTTTGTAAATTCATAAAATCAAAGATTTAGCTCCGTTTGGTAATGCTATTTGAGTATGTTGTAATCATGTATTTATATCATCATGGGTTTTTGTGTCAGACGTTCATATTCCCGGAATACCCCTTTAAATAGTTTGATTTTAAGATTCACAGAATGTTATGGGCTTTCTAAAGTAGGGGGAGTTATCATCAAGAAGGCAGCAACTGGAAACTACAAGTCCCATGATCCTTTAGATCTCAGTAACCCCTCATCCCACTTATGCTATGCTCACATCCAAGGTGCCTGTCAGTGTGGATACTGCAAAGCCTCTACTCATGCTGTATGGATTCCTATCATGTCCCCATACACTGTTGACATGGGCGTGAGGTGATTTGAGGCAATTTAGTCGTTATCACCCTACCTTTATAGTATGCTAACCCTGCAGTGCCAATGAACAGGGCCGGCGGCTAGCACTGGGCATGTCAGGGCAAGAGCTGAGCCAGAGCTGTTGGGGGCCCACATAAGGCTATACATAGGAATCCATGCGGTGTGGGGTGCTGTATTTAATGAATCCATAGGGGGTGAAGGCTTTATATAAATAATCGTGAGCGTGCTGTGTGGGATGATAACTAGGAAATCTTTTAGGGAACAGAGCCTATTTTAGATTCTGAATTAACTGAATTCACTGTAAAAAGGCGCCATTGAGGCTCTGTCGCCGATGGGCCTGCTGAATCCTGGAGTCCTCCCTGCCAATGAATTAATGTATTAAAAACCTAACTACATCTGATGATTGTTCCCCACCATTACAAGGGTCCTAAATAAGCTGGTGACACTTGGACACCATTATTTACACCATTAATCATAATGGGGGACTGTATTATGGTATCTGCGGCCCAAAAAATGCTGGCGATTTTAAGTTTTTTGGGGAGCAGAATTGTTGCGGATATCATTTGCGCCAGAAAGAACAGATGTTGCCGACTATCCGACACCTTCAGGGTTTTTTGGTGCAAGTGGTCGTGGCCTAACGTTCCACATTCTCCACACATTATGTGTATCTGACAGAATTTTTGTCGCAAATTTTAGGCGCACAATAACCAGGAAAAATTGGTCTGAGAGCAAATTAAGGCGCAGTGCATGTAACATTTGGGCGCACCACTGCATTTTCTGAGGCACGACTGAGAGTTTCCGTTTACCCGTAATCATTAACAGCCGTGCACCACTTTAATAGATCGGTGTTGTTGCTTTGCGGAGACTGATCTCCGATGGCGGCAGTTCTTCTTGTGCACAATTAGTAAATCCCCCCCAATATGTATATAACATATATGTGATGTATCTGTGATGGTATATACTGTATGTCTACACGTATGTTGGTATGTATACTGAATTATGCTCTATATATGTACTGTGTATACGTGGAACTGAACTCACATTGGTGAGCTCTATAAACATGTACATTTTTAAAGGGTAAGAGGGGGCCCCATTCAGAAGTCTGCTATGGGCCCTGCCTACTAGTTACGCCACGCGGGCAGCATAGTAAGCTCTTCATGCCTGAGTCACTCTCAGCTACAGTACTTATATTTCATATATGACTATGATAATCAGTAGCAATCTAAAACATAATAAGTATAGTGCTTATCCAGGGTATCTGGTGGTCCAGTTTCCTGATTATAGACTGGGGCAGGCCCGGCGCCAGCCACCCGCTAACCGGGCAAGTGCGGGGGCCCGGGGTACCTGGAGGGGCCCACGGATCTCCCCTCGGGTCAGCCAGGACAACAACAACTGACCCGCTGCCCGGAGAATTCACTTCCTCTCTCATTGCGATCTGTGTCCTCCGGACCACAGATCGCGATGAGAGCATTTGCACTCACTGCTGAAGGCTGAAGGACCTTTGATGATGTCATGGTCACATAATGCCGGGGAAAGCGTCAAGCAACACAGAGAGAGCTCATGCGAGAGTGAGGGGCCGGAGGTATGGGATCAGGGGGTGGTTGACAGGGGAGGGGGCGTCGGTGATACGAGTGGGTAGGATAGGTTATTTCAGGGGTGGGCATGTAGGTTAACAGGAGGGGGGGGGTATAGGGCAGTTGATAGGGGGTGGAAGTGATACAGGGGAGTGGTATCAGGAGGGGGGGCAGTGTGTATAAGGGGGCAGTGTGCAGTGTCGTTTACAGAGAGGAGATTGCTACTACAGGAGGGGGCGGCTTAGTGTGGTAAGGAGGGGGCGGGTGGCAGTGTGGTATACAAGGATGAGGGTTTGGGCAGATGTGTATAAGGAGGGGGGGCGTATGTATACAGGAGGGGATGGCATCGTGATTACAGGAGGAGAGTGGGTATCAGGAGGTGGTGTAGGTATCAGGAGGGGGGGGCAGTGGTGTCTCCATTGTATCAGACGGGGGGGGCGCAGTGTTGTATACAGGAGGGGGTCAGTGTGGTATACGAGGGGATGGTATACAGTAGGGGTATCAGGGAGGTTCCCAGGCAGTAGTGTGTAGAAAGGAGGGATAGTGGGTTCAGGTGGTCTAGGATGCTGTGTATACAGGAGGGGAGGCAGTGTGTAATACGGAGGGGCATGCCCAGTGTGTATACAGGAGGGGCATCAGTGGTTATCAGATTGTAGGCCAAGGTCTTGGGGGCAGTGTGTCAAGGTACAGTGTGTTGTAGGAGGGGGGAGTTTGTGTATAAGGAGGGGTTCGTGTGTCTCAGGAGGGGGGGGCAGTGGCCCTGTGATACAGGAGGGGAGCGGCAAGTTGAGACATGTGTGATCATGAACAGCTGTCGAGGGTGGGTCAAGTGTGTATTAGCAGGATGGGACGGCAGGGTATAGCAGGAGGGGGATCAGTGTATACAGGAGGGGGGGTGATTTGGCTACAGGAGGGTGTGATACAGATGGAGGGGGGGGGGCTGGGTGACGACGAGGAGTGTGGGGGCCAGTGTGTATACAGAGGGGAGATGGCGGAGTGAGTTGATACAGAGGGGGCAGTGTGTTACTACAGGAGGGGGTCAGTGTGCTAATACAGAGGAGGAGGGTGTATCGAGATCGGATGGTTACAGGAGGGGGGGCAGTGTGTAACAAGAGGGGGTCGTGATAGTAGGGGCAGTCAGTTTGTAACGAGGGTCAGTGATTGTATACAGGAGGTAGGGCAGTGTGTATACAGGAGGGGGCCGCATGTGTTATACAGGAGTGGGGTCAGTGTGTAGACGGGAGGGGGGCATGTGTAAGCCAGCTAGGTGGCAAGTGTGTATACAGGAGGGGGTCAGTGTGTATACAGGAGGGGGTCAGTGTATATACAGGAGGGGGGCAGTGTGTATACAGGAGGGGGCAGTGTGTATACAGGGGGAGGGGAGTAATGTGTACACGGGGATGGGGGGGGGGCAGTGTGACTACTGGAGGGCGGCCCATAAAGGGGCCCACTAGGGCTCTGTCGCCCAGGGGCCCACTAAAACCTGGAGCCAGCCCTGGACTGGGGCTATAGTCAAAGAAGTCAAAGGACTTGTATTAACTGCTGGATGAGGCTGTGTCATTGCATCTAATTACTCTTTACTAATTCCAAAGTAAATTACAATGTGCTTCCCAATGTACCCATCATTAAGCTTTACAGTAGTTTCCGCCATTACAGAACACGTGTGCTACACACAATTAAGTCCGTCCGCCTCAATCTCCAACATAGAATTGATTGTCACTATTTGAATGGACTTTGCCTACTCCATAAAGAAAGGAAAATAACTCCAACTGAAGAAGCTATCGCCATATCCAGACATTCTCATTACAAATCAGGTATGTACACAACATCGACGCTCTACTATGTGTATAAGACATTCACTTTTGAAATAGTCGCAAGTATTCTCTTCTCTATCCCACAGTCATTAGCAGCAAGCAGTTTTGACATGCTCAGCCATTTTGTCTCCCTCAGGGAAAACAATTCTGCAATTGGTATAATAAGTAAGAAGGCAGAACGCTCATGTTATGCTTCTGCTAAAAAAGTTCTAAATTCAAGAAAAACAGATCATATCGCTGAGCTTGTTATTAAGTTTTGCATAGGATATCTTGGTAAGTGTTGCATAACAAATTTTTCCTTGCCTTGGTCTAAATAGATCTTTATAACTTCATATTGTGGATGGTGGATAGATATAAAGGGGGACATTTATCAGGGCTTGTGGTCCATTTTCTGGTATACAACCCCTAAAGTAGTCATCTTTCTTAGTGAATCGCAAGGAATTGTGATTATTTTCCCCTTTACGCCTTCTCCATATCAAGTAGGTCTGGAGGAATGTGAAGAGAGACACGTTCGGCGGCTGAGTGGGCTGGTGTGGGGCATTCCTGCCTTACGCCTCCAAACTTGATATATCCCGCATGGTGGAGAGATGGGGATAATATTATACGCTGGTGCACTATGCAGTAGTGTATGACACATTTACTTCATAGTACAGGCGCTGCTCAGGAATTACAACATAAGGTTAGTTGGTGTTGTGTAGTACCTATGGCCTATAACCAGGGATGTTGCTAGATCAAAAGTTCCGGTGCACAGGCCACAAATCCTTTCACCTAAGCAGTCACTGCCCCCAACTATCCTGGAGACTTCTGTCTCAAACTAGTATTAAGGGAAGCCTGTGGAGACGGTTCTGTCATCACCACAGGTCACGTAGCTTTTTCCTCTAGCTTCTTAGACTGCCATCTGCACTTCTACTGCAGCCGTTCCCCAGCTGCCCCGAATACAGACTGTGCATGCTCCAGCGACGATACGGAAGGGAAGGAAGGATGCTTCAGTGGTCAGATGTTTTTGAACATTTACAGGTGAATAAAGCAAGTTAACTCACAACACCGTTAATTTCTTTTCATGGGCTCACATTAGTGGCTGGTGTGTACCCTGTTTCGCCATGCCATGAAGATACTGACGGCCCACAACGCAAACATAGAGCAGGTCCTATTCCTCCCCATCTCTGCTGCCTGGGATATCTTTCTCTAACAAACAAACTACAAACAACAGCACACAGGCCATTGATTACAGCCCGCAAACTACAGACAAATGTACGTGTACAGATATACTGTACATACAGATATGCACTGCTCTAAAAAAGGGAACACTTAAACAACACAATATAACTCAAGTAAATCAAACTTTTGTGAAATGAAACTGTCCACTTAGGAAGCACTACTGGTTGACAATCAATTTCGCAGACAATTAGCAAGACATACTCAATAAAGGAGAGGTGCTGCAGGTGGGGACTACAGACCACTTCTCAGGACCAGTGCTTTCTGGCTGATGGTTTGATAAATTTTGAATGTTAGTGGTGCTTTCAACCTCATGGTAGCGTAAGACAGACTCTACAACCCACAGAAGTGGCTCAATATGTGCAGCTCATCCAGGATGGCACACCTTTGTGCAAGGAGGAACAGTAGGACCACTGCCAGAGCCCTGCAAAATGACCTCCAGCAGCCACACATGTGCATGTGTCTGCACAAACGGACGGATGGTAGGAGGGCCCGATGTCCACAGATGGGGGTTGTGCAGTTGAAAGCAGGTTTACACTGAGCACATGTGGCAGACTTGACAGAGTCTGTAGATGCCGTGGAGAACAATCTGCTGCCTGAAACATCCTTCAGCATGACAGGTTTGGGTCACAAATGGTGTGGGGTGGCATTTCTCTTGAGGGCCACACAGCCCTCCATGTTTTTGCCAGAGGTAGCCTGGCTACCATTAGGTACCGAGATGAGATATGCAGACTCCTTGTGAGACTTTTGAGACTATATTCTGGAGCAGTTGGCCCTGAGTTCCACCTAATGCAGGACGATGCTAGACCTAGATATGGTTGGAGTGTATCAGCAGTTCCTGTAAGATTCAGGAGCATGCCAAGGCATTGTAGAGTGGTCATAGATGCACGTGGAGTCCACACACAATACTGAGACTCATTTTGACTTGCTTTGAGGGCATAAGATACAAGTTGGATCAGCCTCTAGTCTGTTTATTCACTTTAATTTTGTGGGTGACACCAAATCCAGGCCTCCATTGGTTAATAAATTGTATTTCCTTTAATGTTTTTTTTGGGATTTTGTTGTCAGCATATTCAACTTTGTACAGAAAAAAGTATTTAATGAGAATATTTCAGTCATTCAGATCTAGGTTGTGTTATTTGTTTAACATTGGAAACAGTGGGGTGGGATGGGGATCTATGTTTCTAATATTTAATGCCCCCTGCTGCCAGTTACAGGAGAAAAAAAATTAATTGTACAAACTATTTTTCTAAACACCCCATCACAAAGGATTGTAAAAATAACATGCTACACTTAACCTGCATGCTAGCCTGCTTTCACACAGATGCTACACCTATGCCAGGATCCAGGGGAAGCATATGTTTGGCTGGAGAGGCAGAAGGGGGGCGCTAGTCACACCTCCATAGTGGGACACTCTGCTGGCCCAAGCATATGGCAATTGATAGAGCATTCATAGAGCATGGTATAGCATATGGCCAGGTGAAAGGGGCCTAACACTTGTCTATACAACATCTTTCTCCAATATCAACGCTATCTGTTTCTTCCAGATGCAAAGAGTTGAGTCCCTGACCACAATATTGCCTTCACCCATGGAATGACCTGGTGGTTGCAGAAAGACCAACATGCTTTGTTGCGGGTTCTGGTGAAAACCGGGTGCCACTTAGAGTCCGGTCCCAGGTGTCGGCTTGTGTCATTGTCCGCAGTGGTCCAGGGGGTCCACTACCCCAGAAGCCCGACAATGTCCCATTTTGTTCTGCCGTCTGCTCCACGCCAGTTCTTCCATCACATCTTCTGGCTCCATGGACTTCTCCACCACATTGTTTCTGATCAATTTGTCTCCAAATTCTGGTGATCCCTCTGTAACCAACTTCAAGTGAAATTGGACTTTTCCTCTGCCTATCACCCACGGTATAATGGTCAGGTGGAAAGAGTAAACCAGAATCTGGGCTGCTATCTCCGTCATTTTGTTTCTGCCCGTCAGGACGACTGGTCCACTCAGTTGTCATAGGCAGAGTTTTTTATATAAATCCCTGGATTCAGCATCTGCAGGCTCTGCTCCATTTTTCATCAATTATGGACTGCAATCACGCCTTCCTGGTGCTGGCAGCCATGCCCACTGCAGCCTGTGTGTGTATGACTTAACCATTCACAATTTTGCCTCTGTCCTCTGACATCCCTGCTGTTGAGGATTTGGTACGGGATCTGAAGTCCATCTGGGAGCAGACTTGCCTTCGCTTGTTAAGGGCTTCTGCCCGAACCAAGCTACAGGCTGACAAGAGACGTAGGCTTCCTCCGATCTTCTCTCCATGTGACAAAGTCTCGATGTCCTCCATGTATGTCCTGCAAAAGATTACTGGCTATAAACTTGGTCCATGATTCCTGTGTCCTTTTGAGGTGCTCAGCCACAGCAATCCTGTGGCCTACAAGTTGTGCCTTGGTCCCACCATGCAATCCTTCCACATATCTCTACTCAAGCCAATCATCTTTAACCACTTCTCCCATGAAGTTCCTCCTCCTGCTCCGGAGGCTGACTCTACCAATGTCTTTGTAAAGGAGACATGAAGATACACATGAAGATGGTGAGAGGTAAGCGGTTCTTCTTGGAACACTGAAAGAGGTTCAGGCCTGAGGAGAGATCTTGGGATCCTGAGGACAATATCCTGGACCATGGTCTCCTGCAGAGATTTCTCCGGCCCAAGAAGAGGGGGAGGCAGAAGGGGGGGGGTACTGTCACAGGTGCTCCTGCGTCCAAACCGCGGGTCGCAGCCTCACCTATGCTCCTCGTGCCCCGCCAGGGCCCGCGCCACTTACCTGTCCTCATTCCTGTCCCGGCTCGCTAAAATTTAAAGGGCCAGTGCACCGCTGATTGGTGCTAGCCATTTCCAGGAAATTGTTAAAAGCCGGCCTCTCCCAGCATTCCCTGTCGGATCTTCGTGCTTGCGCTGTTGAGAAAGCTTCTGTCCCTGTCTTTTGCTTGTGTTTGCATTTCCCATTGTGATTCTATATTAGACTTTGATCCTGTTCCGCCTCCCCTGACCTGTTGCTTTGTCCCTGACTCAGGTGCTGAGCTACTCGTGTTGACTTCCTGCCTGCCCCCGACTACGATCCTGCTTTACGTCTGTGTACCTCACTTTGGCTACCACCGCGGACAAAGTCGCACCTGTGGAACGACCTGGTGGTACCACGCCGCAACAAGTCCAACCCACTTTGCGGCGGGCTCTGGTGAAAACTGGGTGCCGCTTACATTCCGGTCCCTGGTACCGGCTTACCCCATCGTCCACGGTGGTCCAGTGGGTCCACTGCCCATGGAGCTTTACATATGCTAAATAACAATTCATTTATGATGATTCCTCAAATAATTATATGACAATTAAAGAATCACAACATTTTCAGCAAAAAATTAATATATTAAAAAAATACATATGCTATTTTTAATAGTTTTTGATGGTAGCAATAAATAATTAATGGGGCAAACTGCTTAAATTTCCTAATCTGTGATCATGTGGACTTGGGTTGATAAAATCAATATCTCCACCTATCTTTTTTTCATTAAGGCCCATAGTACATTAATCTAAAAGTTGAATGTGTGAACAGCAAATGTTTTACTCTGTCAACAATATTGACATTCAGTGAGTTGCATATGACATTTAGAACTGCAAATATTGTGGCTGGTACACAGACAAGAGGATTATTAGGTTAAACCATCCTGTATCACCTGTACATGCATAGTGTTTGTCATGTCATGTATAACCTAAGTAAATACATTCTTTTATTTAAGGCTTGGTAGAGAAAATCATTAAATTATATATATTTTATTACCCACAGAAAGGAAGAAAATAAAATGCTGGAAATTATTTGCAGTTTATTCTAGTTACTAAATAATATGTTCCACATTTAGTTTAGAAGTCAAAATAAAAAAAATATTATGTACAAGAATACAACTACTATAATACTACCCATACGTACACGACTAGAACTACTATAATACTACCCCTATGCACAAGAATACAACTACTATAATACTAATCCTATGTACAAGAATATAACTACTACAATACTGCCCCCTATGTACAAGAATATACCAAATCTTTGACTAAACCATTTGGGGGGATTGTGAGAGGTGCAGATCATCTATGTGCAACTGCCTTAAAGAGAACCCGTCAGGCAAATTAACCCTCGAAAATAAATATATTTTCATAAACTGCCATTAGAAAGCATTGTCCCTATCCGGTCATTGTCCCTCTATATGCCTGTAAACTTAAGCAATCAGGTAATAAAGCTGTATGAAAATGTCCTGAGAGATGTCCAATGATTCATTATCATATTCAAGGTGTACAGCTTATTCATGAGTAGGAGGCACAGCCACAGCCCAGCGCTTGGCTGAAAGCCTGTACAATGATCTGAGGTATAATGGTGTAATGGTTCCTCCATGTGCTTCCTGGTGCGGCGGGCTCACCCCCTGCAGCCTGTGTGTATGAGTTACTCCTATACACATGACTGACAGCCTGTATAATTATGTGAGGCATAATGGTGTAGTGGCTCCTCCATGTGCTTCCTGGTGCTGGCGCCCCCTGCAGCCTGTGTGTGTATGAGATACTCCATATACACATGACTGACAGCCTGTATAATAATGTGAGGTATAATGGTGTAATGGCTCCTCCATGTGCTTCCTGGTGCTGGCGGCCAAGCCCCCTGCAGCCTGTCTGTATGAGATACTCCTATACACATGACTAACAGCCTGTATAATGATGTGAGGTATAATGGTGTAATGGCTCCTCAATGTGCTTCCTGGTGCTGGCGGCCATGCCCCCCGCCACCTGTCTGTATGAGATACTCCTATACACATGACTGACAGCCTGTATAATGATGTGAGGTATAATTGGGTAATGTCTCCTCTATGTGTTTCCTGGTGCTGGTGCCCCCTGCAGCCTGTTTGTATATGGGTGAGATACAACAACTCCAGTCAGCCATGATACAGCAGAACATGTCAGATTCGTGTGTAGCTAATGTCTGTGTCTCACACATGTGTAAAGGATGACAACATGTCAGCAGCTAAAGCATAGACACTAGCAATGCTTTACTATACATTACACACAGACATGAGCAGTGAGAGGAGATGGGAGGGGTAACAGTGGTGACATCACTTTCCCTCTCCATGTGCCCAGCCTCATTTACATAATGTATGAATTGACTAGATAAAGGCTGGAATGGGATCCTTGTGAGCTGCTCCAAAAGGTACTGGTACAAATTTAGTGACAGAGACCTGATGACAGGTATCCTTTAAAGATATCTACACCTGATCCAACCTGTCATGTAACCGCATGTAAATCTACAAAAAATCTTCACTTTTTTATGCACAAATTTCGGATTTGTGTGCAAATTTTCATAATGCAGTTTTTACCCTCTTATAATATAATTCTATATTTATATAGCGCACACAGATTACGCAGCGCTGCACAAAGCATGCCAAATCGGTCCCTGTCCCCATGGGGCTCACAATCTGAACAACCTAACAGTACGTTTTGAAGGAAACAGAAGTACCCGGAGGAAACCCACACAAACACGGAGAGAACATACAAACTATTTGCAGATGTTGACCTGGGTGGGATTTGAACCCAGGACCCCAGCGCTGCAAGGCAGAAGTGCTACTCACTTAGCCACCATGCCGCCCTACTCAGCCACCTTGCCGCCCTATTTTGTTTATCTGTGATCTTTCGTCATTTGCATTAATAAAAAACCTTGGTTTTGGGTCTCTTTTCTTACTTGCCTCATTGTCACTAAACAATTATTCAATAAACAGAACAAACTAAAATAGTGTTTCCGTATTTCATGCAGACTTTTAGTTGACTTTCACAATGAAAAAACATCCACAAAGCAAAGGCAGAAAATTAGTGTGTTAGTTTTTTTTGTCACACAATTGCTACGCTGAAATGTGTTTTGTCTACTTTATTTCTATTTTTCACTTTCGCTTTAATGCGCCAAATTACACTTTTTGGTATGGAATCATATTTGTTTTTTCCTAACATCTGTATCTGGATTGTAGTGCGATGTATAGTCACACATAGTTTTGGTCTGATGGATGATATAAAGTCAGGTTTCTAGTGAAGCTTCTCTAGATAAAAAATGTGTGTATTCAGCCAAAACCTGTAAGTTCTCACTGTTCCCAGAAAAGACTAATGACAGATTCAGCTCTGCTGCATGTGTATGAGCGCTGCTGCGAGAAGATAAACCTATATACTGGGGCTTTAGCTGTGATCCTTTATGTATTGTCAAGGATTTTTGTTGGTTTCTTTTTAAGCCCACAATTTATTTTCCTTGCGCTTTTTATCCCGACTTCTTTAATTAAGTCGCTTTTGCTACAATATTCCCCAGCAGCGAAATGATTAAATTAACTGGGGATTTCCTAGACTCTGCGATCATTTATATTCCCCAGAATAGAGAGAAAGAAGCAAGTGGCTGGTGATTTATAAGGCTGCGAGCAGAATTACAAATTTCCTTCTGATCCCATGGTTAGATTGTGGTTGTCCTTGAGGTGTGTCTCAGGCTGCCCATTCATTTCCTCCATACATCTCGCTCTCCGCTGAAACATGGCGCTGTCACCCAGCACGCTGCAGCCTGTCACCCACATCATCTTCGACATGGACGGCCTTCTGCTCGGTGTGTACAATGCATTCTTATTTATCACTGCCCAGCAGCTGCTGCTCCTTCAGTCTGGCAATGGCAGTGTTAATCTTGCAGTGCAGGGCCCTGTTAACCCCTTCCCTCCTGCACTGCAGCACTGGCTGCCATTTCTACAGGTGGGATCCTCTGCAGTGGGCGGTGTATAACAGTGTGACATGTGATATTTGGTTGCCCCTGCTTTTCTTTGTGGTGAACCCCTTATATGTGGTGTGCATAGAGGCTCAGCCCAAAGCAGTAGTTGCTTTTCACAGTGACACTCTATTTCTCCATTACCGTAATACTTGTAGTAATCAGGAATGCAAATTACCATATTATCTCTACTTATCAGGCACTTCCAGCTTGCTATGTAAGCCCAGGGCAGAATTGTGATTAACGCTCCAAAGTTCTGTTATGTTATTGTGGTAGATTGCATAGCATATCGCATGTTATTAATTAACCCTTGAGTTCTCATGCAGTGTGTTTGGCAAGTTTCATGCAGATTCAAAGTCTTTACATAAAAAAAGACCAACAACTCCTCTGACATGTCTTAGGTCCATGAATCATGATTACAGTTTTGTTTAGTGGGGAAGAAGGGATTCCTTGTATCATATATCACTATAATGCATGGCATCCCTTCCTGGCAATGTGGTTGGTTCGTAAAATCTGGTCCATGATTCACAGACTGACCATGGCTGTCTGTTTTAGCTCATAAAATATCAATTTAGCATAATTGTACTTAAAGTTCAGTGTTTGGCCTCTATTATTCTTCCTGGAAAAATATGAGCACGTTGACAACTGGATGTCTACAGTACATAAGGCCTCATGCACCCAAATATTGTTTTTGAATGTTTACTAGCTGTTGTTTTATTGGCTACTATGTGCCCATGTGGTATCCCCATGTACGAGCCAACTGCCCAAACTGCAGGTCCTGTGGCTGCCGAGGACCTCACCCACTGATGACACCCACTGCCTTACAGTGCCCTTTTAGTGTTGACAATGGAAGCCGGTGTACCTTTTAAAAAAAGGTAAAATAGAAATGCCCAGTTGTCAATTCAAAAATATCCAGGAGGAATAAAAGAGGAACATGGTCCAAAGAAATAATATGTTTATTAGTGGGATGGATGTAGAAAATATAAGATAAGTTACAGATAAAATCATGATAGCAGCTCTCTGTTTTGGTCAAAAATTAATAATAGGAGTAGTAATATGTGCCGCATAATAGTCTATATTTTGGTGTACAAACAGTTTCTAACATACTATGTAGTGGTAAGATTTTGGGATCCTTTATAGACGATCTAGTCATAGTAATTACATCATGCTTCTCTCTAGTGGCAATTACATTGGTATAATGCAGTCAGTTGTAGTTCCAGGTGGTCAACTGGTTACGTACAAGATAGATTCCGTAGGTTTGATCTTAAGTTGAATTTGTATGTAAGTCGGAACTATATATTGGATTTATTGGATTTTAAAAATAAGGGATTGTTATAAGAACCAGGATTAACAATAAAGCTTAATTACAGACACCTTTAATAACTATTATAGCTGTTTATTGTAGCCTAAGACCAAAGTACAGTAAATTACCAACATCCAGTTTGTAACTAGTAGTTGTCTGTAAGTCAGGGGTTCTTAAGTAGGGGACAGCCTGTATTTATATAACATAAATGTTGGCTTTGAGGTCTATTGTGCACAGTAATGGTGTGGTGAGCATACTGCATTGTATACCAGTGCAGCCGCTCCGCAGAATACATCAGGAGGCCAGAGTCTCCTAATATATCCGGCAGCATGTGGTGTTCATCATACGCCAGTGCATGTTATAACCCAAAAGTAGTGCAAACTGCACTATGTACAGTTTGCCTGTAGAGTGCGCCAGATTCATTAACCCCTTAAGGACCAGGCCCTTTTTCGTTTTTGCGTTTTTATTTTTCACTCCCCACCTTCAAAAATCTATAACTTTTTTATTTTTCCGTGTACAGAGCTATGTGATGGCTTATTTTCTGTGTAACAAATTGCACTTCGTAGTGATGGTATTAAATATTCCATGCTGTGTACTGGGAAGCGGGAAAAAAATTCTAAATGCAGTGAAAATGATGAAAAAACACATTTGCGCCATTTCTTGTGGGCTTGGTTTTTACAGCTTTCACTGTGCGCCCCAAATGACAGGTCTATTTCATTCATTGGGTCAATACGATCACAAGGATACCAAATTTGGATAGGTTTTATAATGTTTACAAAAATTAAAACCTCCTGTACAGAAAAAAAATTCTTCATTTTGCCGTGTTCTTGCGCTAATAACTTTTTCATACTTTGGTGTATGGAGCTGTGAGTGGTGTCATTTTTTGCGACTTCTGATGACGTTTTCAATGCTTCTATTTTTAGGACTGTGCGACCTTTTGATCACTTTTTATAGAATTTTTTCTATTTTTCAAAATGGCAAAAAAATGCCATTTGCGACTTCGTGCGGCGTAGTTTTCCCTACGGGGTTAAACGCGTGAAAAACGGTTTATTATTTTGATAGATCGGGCTTTTCGGACGCGGCGATACCTAATGTGTTTTATGATTTTTACGGTTTATTTATATTTATATCAGTTCTAGGAAAGGGGTGATTTGAATTTTTATGTTTTTTTTAATATATTTTTTTTTTTTTAACTTTTTTTATTTATTTTTTTACTATTTTCAGACTCCCTAGGGTACTTTAACCCTAGGTTGTCTGATTGATCCTACCATATACTGCCATACTAAGTATGGCGTATATGGGGATTTGCATACCATCTATTACATGTGCAGATCGCACATTGTAATAGATGCCTCGATCATGACAGCCCTGGATCTTTGTGTGATCCCAGCTGTCATGCAACGGATCGCCGCTCCCGTGACGTCACGGGAGTGACGATCGAGCCAAGATGCGGCGCCCACGCGCCCGTCAGCGCCGGCAGCTTTGCCGGCGGCGATCAAAGTGTTAACACCCGGGATCGGTGCAAGCACCGATCGCGGTTGTTTGCGACGGCGTTTGCTTCATTATGAAAGGCAAATGCCCGGTGAGTATGAAGAGGGCTCAGCCCGTGAGCCCTCTTCATACTCCCCCATGCACAGTAAGACGTAAGGGTACGTCTTATTGCGCTATGGGGTTAAAGGTTGCACGCGGGAAGTGTGCACCAACTTTTTGTTGGTCTACCTTTAAAGTAGAGTGAACAACACAATTCCTCAGTATTACAGTAATAAATGTGGCTCATGGTCCTACTCTGCGCCAGGAAAACCATAGGCTCAGATACATTGGTGGAATTTTTTAATGTGTTGGTCAATATTAGAAATGAAGATTCACCATCACATTGGCTCCGACATCGACAACACTAGTCTTGTTCTGCACCAGATTTATTATTCTGATGATGAAATCTGAAGCAGTTGGTTTTTATTTTAGACCTGCTATTAGTGGGTCTAAACTGTGGCACACTGACTAGTTTTTTTTTTGCGCACAGACTATTTTACACCAGGTCAAACCCCCTTTTCTGGATACAACACTCCTTTTGTCAGAAACAACAAAAAAAGGTCTAAAAGTTTTTATGAATGTGTTGCAAGGCATTTTTGTAGCACAATGGCTTATTGTAGCACACTATAGCCTTCATTGCTTAGCTAGTAAAGGTACAGAAGAGAACATGGGTGTCTCCATGCCTCTTGTTATGGGTTCAAACAAGTGAACGATGTTACCTCCCAAGAGGTAACACGCCTGTAAATAACAAATGAAGAATCCGCGGAAGCAGCACTCCAGTAAAATATGGTCAGAACATTGACAGAGATATAACATTTCAGACCCTCAATGGAACCATTTTCAAGTGACCCGGTTTATATTGAGGGATGAACCCTACAAAGATATGTTTTTATCACAGTGCTGGAAACCTCTAACTCGGCTTATACTCGAGTCTTTTAAAAAAATAACACTGTGCTTACCTTTCCGACATCCCCCGTAGGTCCTCTTCTGCGTCCGATGCTCCAGTGCTGCCTCAAGTTCTTTGGATCCTCTTTGGGCTCTTCCCCTCCTCTTCGGCCCCCCCTCGTGATGCCGGTGGCTCACAAACAATGGCGTCGGCAAGCGGCTGACGTCATTTTGTGTGCTGGCTGAGTGCGAAGACCAGAAGAGGAGCGGAACGTCCCAAAGAGGAGCCGAAAAGGAGCGGAAGAACTGAATAGGACCGAAGGACCCAAGGCATTGGAAGCAGAAGAGGACCTACGGGGGACATCGGAAAGGTGAGTACAGTGTTAATTTTTTTTTACTACAAGGACTGGAAGGCTGTATACTACAGGGGCTGGGAGGCTATATACTACAGGAGCTGGGAGTCTATATACTAAAGGGGCTGGCAGGCTATATACTAGGAGCTGATGAGGGCTGTATGCCACAGGGGGCTGGCAGGCTGTATACTACAGGGGGCTGGCAGGCTGTATACAACAGGGGGCTGGCAGGCTGTATACTACAGGGGGCTGGCAGGCTGTATACTACAGGGGGCTGGCAGGCTGTATACTATAGGGGCTAGCTGGCTATACACTATGGGCTGACAAGCTATATACTACAGGGGTTGGTAGGCTATATATTACAAGGGGCTGGCAGGCTGTATACTACAGGGGCTGGCTGGCTATATACTAGGCGTTGGCAGGCTATATACTACAGGAGCTGGGAGTCTATATACTACAGGGGCTGGCAGGCTATATACTAGGAGCTGATGAGGGCTGTATACTACAGGGGGCTGGCAGGCTGTATACTACAGGGGGCTGGCAGGCTGTATACTACAGGGGGCTGGCAGGCTATACACTATGGGCTGACAAGCTATATACTACAGGGGTTGGTAGGCTATATATTACAAGGGGCTGGCAGGCTGTATACTACAGGGGCTGGCTGGCTATATACTAGGAGTTGGCAGGCTATAAACTACAGGGGCTGGCAGGCTGTATTCTACAGGGGCTGGCAGGCTATATACTACAGGGGGCTGTGACCAATGCATTTCCCACCCTCGGCTTATACTCAAGTCAATAGGTTTTCCCATTTTTTTGTGTTAAAATTGGGTACCTCGGCTTGTACTCGGGTCGGCTTATACCCGAGTATATATGGTACTTTTAGAATATAAATGCATGGACTTTTCATAGATAAACACAAAAGTATGTGCAGGATTAGAAGGCTATAAAATCAATACAATGTAAATTAAATAGATTTTAGATGTAAAAAAATTCATATGCTGCAGTACAAAAAAAATTCTTGCTCGCAAGGTAGGGAGTCTGAATTTGAATCCTACCGCTGGTTAAAAAAAAGCTTATATACTAGAGATCAAAATTACAGAGCAATATATGATCACTTAATTTTATTCAGAAATAATAAAAAAAGGTAAAATAGAAATGCCCAGTTGTCATTCAAAATTCACCGGAATAAAAGAGGAACATGGTCCGAAATAATAGTTTATTTTGGGAGGGATGTAAAAATATAAGATAAATTACAGATAATTCATGATGCAGCTCTCTGTTTTGGTCAAAATTAATATAGGAGTAGTATATGTGCCGCATAATAGTCTTTTTTGGTGTACAAACAGTTCTAACATACTTGTAGTGGTAAGATTTTGGGATCCTTATAGACCATCTAGTCATGAATATACATCATGCTTCTCTCTATTGGCAATTCTTGTATATACTCGTTGTCAGGTCAGCATGCAGTCAGTTGTAGTTCCAGGGGTCAACGGTTACGTACAAGATAGATTCCGTAGGTTTGATCTTAAGTTGAATTTGTATGTAGTCGTAACTGTATATTGGATTTATTGGATTTTAAAATAAGGGATTGTTATAAGAACCAGGATTAACAATAAAGCTTATTACAGACACCTTTAAATACTATTATAGCTGTTTATTGTATCCTAAGACTAAAGTACAGTAACTTACCAACATCCAGTTTGTAACAGTAGTTGTCTGTAAGTCAGGGGTTCTTAAGTGAGGGACAGCCTGTATTAATATATACATAATGTTGGCTTTGAGGTCTATTGTGCCATAATGGTGGGTGAGCATCTGCATTGTATACCAGTGCGCCGCTCCGCAGAATACATCAGAGGCCAGAGTCTCCTAAATATCCGGCACATGTGTGTTCATCATACGCCAGTGCATTGTTTATACCCCCAAAGTGTTGCAACTGCACTATGTACAGTTTGCCTGTAAGTGCGCCAGATTCTTAACCCTTAAGGAACCAGCCCTTTTTTCGTTTTTTGCGTTTTCATTTTTCACTCCCCCCTTCAAAAATCATACTTTTTTATTTTTCCGTGTACAGAGCATGTGGATGGCTTATTTTCTGTGTACACAATTGCACTCGTAGTGATGGTATTAATATTCCATTCGTGTTACTGGAAGCGGGAAAAAATTCAA
Source organism: Engystomops pustulosus (assembly GCA_019512145.1). Classification (NCBI taxonomy): domain Eukaryota; kingdom Metazoa; phylum Chordata; class Amphibia; order Anura; family Leptodactylidae; genus Engystomops; species Engystomops pustulosus. The sequence goes on from CM033642.1 coordinate 214,159,905, forward strand.
TGCAGTGAAAAGATGAAAAAACACATTTGCCGCCATTTCTTGGGCTTGGTTTTACAGTTTCACTGTGCGCCCCAAATGACAGTCTATTTCATTCATTGGGTCAATGACGATCACAAGGATCCCAAATTTGGAAGTTTATATGTTATCATACATTTACAAAAATTAAAACCTCCTGTACAAAAAAATTCTTCATTTTGCCGTTTCTTGCGCTAATAACTTTTTCATACTTTGGTGTAGGGACTGTGAGTGGTGTCATTTTTTGCGACTTCTGATGACGTTTTCAATGCTTCTATTTTTGACTGTGAGACCTTTGAATCACTTTTATAGAATTTTTTCTATTTTTCAAATGGCAAAAAAATGCCATTTGCGACTTCGGGCGCTATTTTCCGCTACGGGGTTAAACGCGTTGAAAAACGGTTTTATTATTTTGATAGATCGGGCATTTTCGGACGCGGCGATACCTAATGTGTTTATGATTTTTCGGTTTATTATATTTATATCAGTTCTAGGAAAGGGTGGGTGATTTGAATTTTTATGTTTTTTTAATATAATTTTTTTTTTTAACTTTTTTATTTATTTTTTTACTATTTTCAGACTCCCTAGGGTACTTTAACCCTAGTTGTCTGATTGATCCTACCATATACTGCCATACTACAGTAGGCAGTATATGGGGATTTGCATACCATCATTACATGTGCAGATCGCACATTGTAATAGTAGCCTCGATCATGACAGCCTTGGATCTTTGTGTGATCCCAGCTGTCATGGAACGGATCGCCGCTCCCCGGTACGTCACGGGGAGTGACGATCGGACCAAGATGGCGCGCCCACGCGCGCCGCCGGCACTTTGCCGGCGGCGATCAAAGGGTTAACACCCCGGGATCGGTGCAAGCACCGATCGCGGGTGTTACGACGGGCGTTTGCTTCATTATGAAGCAAATGCCCGGTGAGTATGAAGAGGGCTCAGCCCGTGATCCCTCTTCATACTCCCCCCATGCACAGTAAGACGTAAGGGTACGTCTTATTGCGCTATGGGTTAAAGGTTGCACGCGGGAAGTCTGCACCAACTTTTTGTTGTCTACCTTTAGTAGAGTGAACAACACAATTCCTCAGTATACAGTATAATGTGGCTCATGGTCCGTACTCTGCGCCAGGAAAACCATAGGCTCAGAAGGTACAATGAGAAACATGGGTGCTCCATGGCTCTTTTATGGGTTCAAACAAGTGAACGACGTTACCTCCAAGGGTAACACGCCTGTAATACAATGAATGAATCCGGGAAGCAGCACTCAGTAAAAATGGTTTTTTTTTCCACACATTGACAGAGATATAACATTCAGACCCTCAATGGAACCATTTTCAATGACCGCGCGGTTTATATTGAGGGATGAACCCTACAAAGATATGTTTTTATCACAGTGCTTGAAACCTCTAACTCGGCTTATACTCGAGTCTTTTAAAAAAATAACACTGTGCTTACCTTTCCGACATCCCCCTGGTCCTCTTCTGCGTCCGATGCTCCAGTGCTGCCTCAAGTTTCTTTGGATCCTCTTTGGGCTCTTCCCTCCTCTTCGCCCCCCTCGTGATGCCGGTGGGCTCACATCAATGCGTCGGCAAGCGGCTGACGTCATTTTGTGTGCTGGCTGAGAGCGAAGACCAGAAGGGAGCGGAACGTCCCAAAGAGGAGCCGAAAAGGAGCGGAAGAACTGAATAGGACCGAAGGACCCAAGGCATTGGAAGCAGAAGAGGACCTACGGGGACATCGAAAGGTGAGTACAGTGTTAATTTTTTTTTACTACAAGGCCTGGAAGGCTGTATACTACAGGGGCTGGGGGCTTATACTACAGAGCTGGGAGTCTATATACTAAAGGGGCTGGCAGGCTATATACTAGGAGCTGATGAGGGCTGTATGCCACAGGGGGGGCAGGCTGTATACTACAGGGGCTGGCGGCTTATACAACAGGGGGCTGGCAGGCTGTATACAACAGGGCTGAGGCGATATGGGGCTGGCAGCTGATATACAGGGGGCTGGCAGGCTATATCTACAGGGGCTGCAGGCTATATACTACAGGGGCTGGCAGGCTATATACTACAGGGGGCTGGCAGGCTGGATTAGGGGCTGGCAGGTGATATAAGGGCTAGCTGGCTATACACTAGGGGCTGACAAGCTATATACTACAGGGATGGTAGGCTATATATTACAGGGGTCTGGCGCTGTATACTACAGGGGCTGGCTGGCTATATACTAGGAGGGGTATGGCTGGTATTACAGGGCTGGCGGCTATATACTACAGGGGCTGGCAGGCTGTATTCTACAGGGGCTGCCAGGCTATATACTACAGGGGGCTGTGACCAATGCATTTCCCACCCTCGGCTTATACTCAAGTCATTTTTTTGTGTTAAAATTGGGTACCATCGGCTTATACCTGAGTATATATGGTACTTTTAGAATATAAATGCATGGACTTTTCATAGATAAACACAACAGTATGTGCAGGATTAGAAGGCTATAAAATCAATACAATGTAAATTAAAGAGATTTTAGATGTAAAAAAATTCATGTGCTGCAGTACAAAAAAAATTCTTGCTCGCAAGGTAGGGAGTCTGAATTTGAATCCTACCGCTGGTTAAAAAAAAGCTTATATACTAGAGATCAAAATTACAGAGCAATATATGATCACTTAATTTTATTCAGAAATAATGTCAGCTACATTGATCAACATTTGTTGGATTTATTTTTCCATCAAATGAATCTGAATGTTCTTCATGAAACTGGCTCACTCTTCACTGCTCCGGCAGAGTGCAACAACTTTTTTTTATGGTGCACCTTTAACATAGAGCATGCAACACAATTCTGTAGAGTCGCAGTAATAAATGTGGTGCACTGTCCGAGTGTGCACGAGAATGGCCCTTTATGTGCAGAAATTTGTGTTGCGTTGGGTACAGTGCAGCCTCAGCACAATGTCACACCGGTAAGGCTGCCGGTTACATAGGGTTTGTCAGATAATTAAGGAAATTATCACCAGGTGCCAGATTAAAGCCGGTATCTGAAAGAGTTCAGATTTTTGATCAGTGTTCTTTGCAATTATCTCATTTACATTTTTATTATGTGCTTTAGAATATATACAATTTATGAAATAAGCTTAAACTATTGCTATTATACTCCTGTTAGGATATATTCACATAGGACTACCCGATGACCTTGATATTTAGGAAATTGTGTGTTGTTCGCCAATTTTATCTCCAGAGTACAATAGTACTCATGCATATTTCAGTAATACTACTTTATAGCGTTATAGTTAGAAGTGATGACTGATACATAGACGGAAAAGCTGTGTGTGTACTGGGTTATATACCACTCTGAACCAACATCAGAATGTTTTATGGCATTTGTCTTTAACCTGGAGCACCAATACATTACAAACTGCATTTCCTTCTCTTTGAAGAATAATTCCTCCTAGCAGAAGAACACACAATTCCCTGGTTAATGTAGCCAAGCGCACGGTAAATGATTGTGGACTTCTTTCAGTACATTGGCCAGTTAAATGCTAATTTATTAATGCTTTATCAGGTTCTTACCAAATGAAACACTTAAAGGGAAAAGCTTTGAGATAATAGGACTTATTAGACACATAGTTTTAGGGCAAACATAAGAATTAGCTGCAAACTGCCCTTTATGGATCAGAGTCCTACTGCCACATAGGAGAACATGGAGGTGACAGCTGTGTCCTCACTTCATGTTTATTTCCCAAAATATCCCATATACAGGCCTACCACCGTACTAATGTTAGCTAGGTAGATTATCTCCTTCTAGTGTAAGTCTAAGGCTTCCAGGGCTCCCGCAGATGTCACTGGAGAGATGACCACATGCTCCACGTCTACAGAAATGATGGGTCTCAACAGTTTTCCATCTGCCAGAAAATCAAACAAGGTTGTTCACATCCGAATGGAAGTTCTAAACAACACACACTATGGGGGAAATGTATCTGTGCTCCTATGCCAGTTTTCTGGTCTGCATTTATTATATGACTATGCCACCTCCCTGCCACGTGGCGCAAGTGAATTCCCCTTGCTTACTCCAGCACAGCTCAGTTTTAAGTTAATCAGTGACCTTAGATGATCTAGAGGAGACATGGGAGAAGGTCATGTGGTCTCATGAGAGCAAAATAACTGGATAGTGTCAACTCCATTTGCCATGTTTAGAGGAAAAGGAGGTTTGAGTACACCCCCAAAACACCACCCCTAAATGAATCAGGGGGGGGGGGGGTGGAAACATCTTGGGATGGTTTCTGCAAAGTGGACAGGACGATTGCACTGTACTTAAAGGAAACCTACCATTTTATGTGATACATTATGAAGCTAACATACCTTGAGAATGCTGTAGCTACACTGATGCAGGATCATATCTTGGTTAATCCCTGTGTTGAGTGGTTTTGCTGAAAAACAAATATACCATTCAGGACCTTGGGAAAGCTGGGACAAACTGGCTGGGACAGACAGGAGCTTGTAGTTAAAATGGCTGCTAAATAAAGCATGACTAGTCAAGCACTAATCAACCTGCGCTGAATGACTCATACACAGCAGCTGGGGGGTGGTGGTGCAATTGATTATTCTGTCTGGCAGGAAGAGAAGTGCAGAAGATGATGATGGAATCAGTGAGAAACTCTCTGTTATGAGAAGCGGGAAAGCAAGCGCCAGAGCAGATATAGTAGGGGAAAAGCTTCATTATCATAATGTTATATCTATTTTATCAGCAAAACCACTCAGCACAGGGATTAACCAAGATATGATCCTCCATCAGTGTAGCTACAGGTACAGGTATGTTTATTTCATAATGCATCAAATCAAATGGTAGGTTTCCTTTAAGGGAGGATAAGGCCATGCATGAAGAGATTTTAGCCAACAACCTCCTTCCCTCAGTAAGAGCATTGAAGATATGTTGTGGCTGGGTCTTCCAGCATGAAAATGACCAGAAACACAGTGATGGCCACTTAGGAGAGGGAGAGCTGAAACTCAATGTTGCCCAGTGATGGCCCTGAAACCTGAACTATCTGGAGAAGATCTATATGAAGAAGTGGGCCAAAATCCCTGCTGCAGTGTGTGCAGGAAACGTCTGAAATTGCACAGAAAGCTTTATTAACCAAAAAATATGTTCTATTTTTCTATCGTATCAAATACTTATTCAATACAATGGTAGCAAATTAATTATTTCTAAATCAATGTAATTTTTGCTTTCATTTAGATTCTGTCTCTTAGATTTGAAGTGTCCCTACAATAAAAAATATTGAACCTTTCATTCTCTAAATGTAGAAAAACTTACAAAGTTTGTAGTGTATCAAATACATATTTCCCCCACTAGGTAAAAAAAAAATAATAAGGGTGATATGTTGTTTATGCAATAAGTTAAATGTTGAAAAATATTAAATGAAAAATAAAATGCCAGAATTATTATTTTTACATTTAGTTTTTTTCATCCTCCCAGAAGGAATTACTGTAATGAACTTAATTCAAGCTATAGGTACATCAAATGGACATCACTGAAAAAAAACTATTTGTCTCACATAAAAAAAACCTTAATCAGAGAAACAAAAAAATTAAAAAATGACAGGTTTAAGAACTCAACTGGAAAAAAAGTGCCCATGTCCCATAGTCCAAAACTAGATTTATCCTGAATGGTGCAATGATTCATGGGTTCATGCAGTAGCTTGATGATCAAAACTGCACATTAATAGATTTTATATATTCTAAATTAAATGTATGGTATTATTCCTGCTTTCTATCTGGATTGTAATTCAAATCACCAATAATGAAATCTACCTTACTGTAGGCAGCAGTTTATGATGCCCATCATGCAACTCAAGCAAATGCCTTCAAAACCTAATCAGATTTCATAACTCTATATTTGGATCAAAGTGTAGTATGATCTGCCTGAATTCCATCAAGGTTGCTCTGAGAATGTTTGCTGGCAGCATTCCCCATGTAGGGCATTCAAAATAACGGAATAACTGTTCCTTCCAAATCAAGTTGTTGGAATGCACTGATCCACACAAGAAAAGCCCCGGGCTTTCTTCCATTCTACCCTTAGCTAAACTTATCTGCTGTTTTCTGCCAGATTCTAACACATTTATCACAACTGACAATATCTTCGATATTCTTTTCATTTCAGAAATCCACAGGAAATAAATAGGAAGTTCAGGGAAGAATAACTTTGCCATGTTTACTTCATATTTTATGATAATACGTCTGGAAAGAGACATGAACAACTTATAGCATGTTTTCATGCTATCGTATTTTATCCTTCTATAATACATTGAGCGTTAGACAAATCACATGATCAAAAACTTCTTTGCAACTTGCCTGGGATTTGTGTGTCAGTCTGTAGTAACACCGTTATGTGTGCCGGGAACTTTCAGCCAACAATTCCTGGGGTTGTTTAGTTTGTGACAACTAGCGGTAAGGGGAAACTAGTTGACCTTCCCTTTCTCCACTAAAATGCAAAACAGGGAAATGAAGAAAAGTCTCCAGAGCTGGGTCAAAACCAAGAGGACGTATACAAAATCACAAGGCAGAGGGATACAGAGTACAGAAATAATAGAATACCAGGAGCTTAATAAGAACCAAGTCTATAGAAGGCTATAAACTAAGGGCAAGCAGACCTCTTATGTGATGTCAGAGTCCCTGTTCCAGGGAGTGGTGCTCATAATTCTGAACATTCAGCCCTGTATAGCTTAATGTGCACAATCACACCCTCAAACACCAACCATTCCATCCCCTACTGGGGTATCTTCTGTCCTTCTTTCTGACCATCCATCCAATCAGCTTCTGGTATGATAATACGGGTTGATGAACCACTTTCATAGCAGTGTTCATTGTTCTCCTTTTGGATGGCGCCCTTGTACTTCTGAATACCTCTGTGCCACATTGGCCTAATGCAGTACAGCAACCCTGTAAACAACCATAGTTGGCCCTCCAGATGTTCTCCTCACTTAACAATGATAAGAGGGCACCGCATAGCACAACTTGTTTTTAAATTACACAAGGGTACAGATTTATGTCCCATAATAATGGGAGAGGCTCCAGGAGTTTGATGCTATCAGTTGGTTTACAATAGGGTGAACCTGCTTTATCAGGTTATCATCCTACCTGGAATGCTTTCAACTGTTCATATGTGTCCCTATCAGGGTGTTCTCTCATCTGTGAGAGAACAGATGTTCTTTATTTTATTTGATATGAAATTTAATCATGTTGATCTCAACAACCGACATAAACTCTAACCAGTCTTTGCTGGAGTATTTCAGTGATGAAACCATGTAGCCAATTTTTTTTTATAAAATAAAAAATCCTTAATTAATCACACAGATATTGTACATTTATAGGAAATGGGAATAGATCTAGTTGGAAGATACACTGTATTTAGGAGCTCTAAGTCTGGACTGGTCTGTCGATAAATGTGGCCTAACAGGCTTTACCAACCACTTTCTTAGCTGAAGTGAGTAAAAAAAATGATGTAAGTGCCCTGTTTTGCAACTTTTTGAAGCCATATTTCTGAATTACTGGAATAATAAATCTATTTGATTGACTTCTATGAATTTTTACCTTTTTAAAGGCACAGGCCATGAGAATATGATGCAGTGCTGTATGGAGAGTACTCAAAGGCTGAGCCTTGTACGAGTAGAGAAATATGCAGCTTCAAAGGTTGCATTATTCTCCAAATACTTTGTAAATATCTTTATGGAAATGACAGCTGAGCTAGACAGGGAACTTTAGGAGAGGAGATGCCATCTGATATAACTTGATTGTATTCATTCCTGACTGTCTTCATTGAATATGGCTAATTGGTATGAGGAATCATTGTATGGGGGTCTTACAAAGATCTGCAGTGCTCTAGCCACGACGTTTTTGAATTAATTCCATTAAAGGTATGTTCTAGGGAGTGCACAGGCTAATGGCTAAGTAGAGATATCTGATATACGGTAATTATTACGATCTCTGATTATAAACTGCAAGAGGGAATTTGTTACAACACAAGGACAACATTTCAGTTTTCATCTGTTGGGCATCTTTCACTTGCATTTACTGAACAGCTTTGGATCAGTGCAGAGATATATACAGTATGTGTTCTCTTTTTTATTAGCACTATAAAGTTTTATGTTGCTGGTTCCCTGTTTAAAATGCACCTAAACCTTCTGTCATGAACTGAACTGTGTCTCCCACATAGCCGAATACTCTGATACTGTGAGCAAAAAAGAACCATTGCTGAGATCTGCTGTTCCAAGGAAAAGAAGATTGTTTTAGCAGTACTATAGTTACTGTAAGTAAGTAAAATGGGACAATAATACAAACAGTTGACTACAGTAATCTGCATTTAGCAATAACAAGTATATTAAGGAGGTTTTTAAGGTTTTAAACTATCAATTTTTCTAGACCCTGCTGTTGAATGAATTTTGGATTCTACGTGAAAATGGAACTGTACGTTTGCAATCGGTGCAGCTGATCCTACAGACAAAGCGTGCCAATTGTATTGGGTCGTTTCACGATTAGATCATATCTCAGTGGCTACACTCTGTCCTATGTACAATACACATTTTATAAAAAATTATAAATAAGATGGTTTAAATGACTACCTGAAGGTCATGAAATTCAGGCCTCATTCACACAGACATATGCTCGCCTGGCTGCAGCCCGGGATAAGCGCTGTACCCCTCCCCTCTCTATAGCAAGGCATGGTGCCCATCCGTACGTATGTGAAAAGATAGGCCACATGTGTTCTCACTGTACTGCAGCTGGACGATATACATCCCCACAATGTCCATGTGAAAACAGGCTTAGCCAGGTAGAAAAAATTTAGTTATGAAAACAGCGGCAACATCATAGTTTTGTTATGATCAGGTTGGTAACTGGGATGACACAACAGAACTGTTGTCTTACAGAGAAATGGGGTGTTCTGCATACTTCATGAGTTGAGCCTTTGGCCTCTGGGTGGCAGAGTGCAATAAATTAGTGGGGGTGGCATGAGCTTAGTCTTGAAGGTCCTTCTTTACATTTTAGCTTCTGCTGCCTAAAATGTCTGTGCCTCCTTAATAGTCCCTAGCAGAGCCCTGCTCTAAAAAGGACATTATCCTGGAATGTGCACAAAGAAAGATTAGCACTACTTAGGACCTGCATGCAGCTCAGTCAGGCCACAAACCCAAAGAATAAAGCAGCACTACAAAAATGGACCAGGTTTCATGGTCTATCCCATCCCTCTATACATTATCTCTGTTGTAGTGTATATTTTTGTATTGTAATTGAAAATGATTAATACAGATGTTGCAAACATTAGTATTGCACTAAAGCTGAAATAAGTGGGATGTAACATGTAAAATGTCAGCTATATATATATATCCCAACATCGTATCAAATATATATATATATGTATGTATGTATCTATGTATGTGTGTGTATGTATATATATATATATATATATATATATATCTACACTCACCGGCCACTTTATTAGGTACAGCATGCTAGTAACGGGTTGGACCCCCTTTTGCCTTCAGAACTGCCTCAATTCTTCGTGGCATAGATTCAACAAGGTGCTGGAAGCTCCTCAGAGATTTTGGTCCATATTGACATGATGGCATCACACAGTTGCCGCAGATTTGTCGGCTGCACATCCATGATGCGAATCTCCCGTTCCACCACATCCCAAAGATGCTCTATTGGATTGAGATCTGGTGACTGTGATGCTCAATTGGTACCAAGGGGCCCAAAGAGTGCCAAGAAAATATTCTCCACACCATGACACCACCACCACCAGCCTGAACCGTTGATACAAGGCAGGATGGATCCATGCTTTCATGTTGTTGATGCCAAATTCTGACCTTACCATCCGAATGTCGCAGCAGAAATCGAGACTCATCAGATGCTGCTTCTCATAGAGCACTGCACCAACACATGGCATGGCAGACTGTACCGAGGAATCAATGTGTAGGATTACATTTTTAGGGATGAATAAATGGCAAAAAAATGGCGATTCGATCACTAGGGTGCCGTGGTCAGCTTTGACTGTGAGACTTAACTGGCAGGTGTCAGCTGACACCCACTGTGTATGGAGAGAGCTCAACCTCTCCCCATACATCCCCCACAGCACAAGCATGTGTAAGTATGTTGTGCTGCGCAAAGGGGTTAATAGGTTATGGGTGTCCGAATATGACAATACAGAGAAATTTTTTTTTTTTTTCATTCTGAAGTATATTTTTAAAAGCATTAACCCCTTGCCCCACCATGATGTTTCCAAACATTGTAAGAAGTGATTCTGCTGCATGGTACTGACGGATCATGGTTGGTGATGGGAGCAGAGGACTCTATAAGAGTTGCTACATTGGGACTTATGAAGTGACTCTTGGTTGGCACATACTGACTGTGTAATCCTGATCTACATGTACGGGAAAATCCCTTAAAAATGTTAGAAACACTTTTTTTTTATAGATTACACATGCTCATTAGCCTTCCTTTAGTTAGATTTGTATACAGCACATACAATGTTGCAGTTATCGTGGCAATGCAGGTTTTTGTGCATGAAAAGCAAATTCATTGAACTTCTTCTAGCTGAAAGCATTATTACTTTGCCCCTAGTTTCATTTCATATTGTTTTTGTTCCTATTCCCTCTTGTTTATCTCCGACACCTACGTGACCTTGTTTGTCGTCATTCTATTTTCTATTTCCGTATGATACTCATTTGCCCTATTCTTGCTGTTCTGCTAAGTGACTGTTGATAGCAAAAATATTCCCCCAAGGAAACAAGAATATGTTTCTTTCTTCTTTCTATTTGTAAATCCCTCCTGAATGTGATCAATCCACGATCCTATGTCTTGGATGTTCCTACATAACCTACAGAACCAGCAATGTATAATAGCATACATCAAAGGCCGGTCTAGTCGTTTTTACAGATCTTTTATTTTCTTTTTGTTTAGAGGAACAGATCTTCTAAGTTAAATCCTACTAACTCTTTGGTGCTGAAGGTTTCACTGTCTATATAGTTTTTTCTTAGAACATGTCTATATTGAAGTTACAAAATATAGTGACAAAAATCACTTGAGTATTAAGATATATTTACAACAGCATGGAAAAATTCTATTCTCTTGACATTACCCTTAAAATTCTTAACTGAGAAAATTTAAAAAAAGTCCTTTAGGACAAAGTGTGAAGTGGCTTTTCAGACATCCAAGTTTTGTCCAGTCTACTGTCCCATACTCATCGGGGCAGATTTATAAAAAGTGTCCCAAGGTTAGACAGTCTAGAGTTATCCTATGCAGTCTTATTCTGCACCAAATTCATATAAGTGTCCAGTTCTGGATGATAAATCTGGTGTAGTATTAAACTAGGCGTGTGGAGTCTTATAGCCACGGATGCTCCACTAGGGGGTTTCAGTGAAAATATGCTAATTTTGGATAAGGATGGGATAAGGACAACCATACCTCTTTTGGCTACCTTGTAAGGCAGCTCCCTTGACATCAAGCATGGCCTACAGGAAGCCTTATGGCATGATGTGGAATTAAACCCAAATCAGTATATCTATTCCAGAAGGAACAGACTCCCAACTGGGGAAAATATGCAAAGTTTTCCAGGATTGGATAAGGAAAACCACACCTCTTTTAGCTACTGATGAAGGGAGTAAATGCATATGTTGCATGGATTATTTTTCAGGAACCACACAGGGTCATGTAAGTGCTAAGGAGTTAAACTGGTTGAATAAATCTCCTCTTTTCTTTCTCCTCTGTACAAAATGTTATTTATGACTGCTTTCATGACTCAATGTTGGTGTTAAACTTTCAATGAAAATATTTCACATAGAGAGCGCAAATGTGACTTATTTAGTACATGATCCACTGACGTACACAGTCAATAATTATGTGTTTGACCTTTTAAGATTTCATAGCTGCAGAAGTGAAGTCTATGCAAAATAGGGTGCACAGGGCTTACATATAAATGAGTGTTCCAGCGTTTCACTGTTTACAGAAAATCTACCATAAAAATCAAGCCTGATAAACCAGGGACATTTACTACTAGATGCAGGCAACGTGCCTGTGGTAATCTTCTTATATTTGTTATCATAGTCTTCTTCCTTCAACCTGACGTCTATGTACATGTTATTAGAGGATGTTCCATTATGAAAGAGCACTTACCCCCTCCCACTGTGTCAGAGATTATAGGAAGTGTATGGGGAGGGAGAAACATACTTCTGCACTGTGTAACTACAACTTGTAAAGCCAGAGCACAGAGGGCTTCTGTAATGCTGGGAAGACCAAGGAGATGGTGGTGGACTTCCATAAGCACCGTCCTCCTTTTCAACTAGTAGTCATCCAGGGGGTGGACAGTGAGTTTGTGAAGTCTTATAAGTACAGGCAGTCACCGGGTTACGTACAGAATAGGTTCTGAAGGTTTGTTCTTAAACTGAATTTGTATGTAAGTCAGAACTGTATACTTTATAACTGTACCCCCAGCTAAAAAATTTTTTGGTCTCTGTGACAATTGGATTTAAAAAATGTTGGTTTGTCATAAGAACCAGGATTACCAATAAAGCTTCATTGCAGACACCTGTGATAACTGTTACAGCTGATCATTGTAGCCTAGGGCTAAAAGTACAATTAATTGCTAACTTCCAGAGGTCCGTTTGTAACTAGGGGTCCTATGTAAGTCGGTTGTTGCTAAGTAGGGGACCGCCTGTACTTGGGTGTTCTCCTCAACAATGAACTGGATTGGGCAGAGAACATAAACACACATCACAGGAACCTGCTGAGGAGGCTGAGGGCATTTGTAGCGCAGGGGGAACTTTTTAAGACTTTCTTTAACTCTGCTAAGGAAAGCATCTCTGTGCTGGGGGGTCCTTTTGACACAGTGAAAGTGGTAGCTGAAATGAAGATACTGTGTAAGTTGAAATCTATTCTAGTGAATAACTCCCATCCCATGCATGAGACTGTGGTGGCATTGGGTACCACCATCAAAGCACCAGCAAAGTCAAAGGAGTTATAGTGCACAGTTACCCCGGTGTTGAGATTTATATGGGCACTTCAATATGCAGTACTACTGCAATGAACTCTGACCTGTTTAGGTTCCAGAGAAAGGGATATATTAAGAATAGTTCCGATATTCAATATCTGCTGCTATGCTGTACATTGATGCTTCCAATGGACCTGTTTACACCTTCGGGAGCTATTCCTCCTCTATTAGGGCAGAGGCCCATTGGAGGCATCAATGTACAATTTTAAATAAAGGTTACGTTATATTTATATATTTTTTTATATATATTTTTATACAAACATATCCATGTGTGAAAGGGAGCATTATCAGAAGTCGTCACCTTTTGCCATTTTTTTTCATGGAATTACGTTTTTTAATGCTTTCCTAAATAAAATTTTTGACTTTTAAACGTTTTCGCTGCTGATGGATCCCCTTCATTTCTGCACTTTACTATCAGAAGTCATTCCCTTTCACTGGGATCGGGTTGTTCAACCAACAAGGCCCAAACGGAAGTAACCGGTGGTCACCACCGAACCAGTCCCTGCAGCTCCTATCCAAGATTGAATATCAAACTGCCAATCAGTCTTTCTTTTTTGTCTTTTTTTTCATTCTTTTCTTTATGTTCATTATTCTCTAATATTATTGTTCTGTCACTGTTCGAACTTTACTCTCTCTGGTGCTGTAACACTGTGAATTTCCCAACTGTGGGACTAAAAAATGATTATCTTATCTAATCTTAATAAGAACAGAGCCCTTCAGGCTCATTAGCATAGTTTTAAAGTTTATTTTATAAGGGGGGAGGCCATGGATAACACATATAAGAAGATTACCACAGTCAAGTCACATTGCCTGGATCTATGAGTAATTGCCCCTGGTTTATCCATGCTTGATTTTGATAGTAGATAAAATAAATTCACAAAATAAGATATTTTAGAAAGTATGACTAAGGCTAATAGAACATTGCATTGCAGTAATTGTCATGTAAGTTGCTGCAATTCTGACAAGGTTAAAATGTGGGCCAGCTGCTGAGGAATTGTGGCTGAAAATCAAATGTTTTAGACAGGCTGCGGAAGGATGTGTGCGGACTGGTATGTTGGTCCAATCCGATGGACTGCACAAATTGTGTAAGAACTGTAATCATGCCGCTGCTGTTCATTGTGCAGACAGGTTCCTTCATCATATTTCTGTATGATGCAAGGACTCCCATTCTGTGCAGTCTATGGGATGGGACCAACCTACAGGTCCTTTTCCAAGCGCTGCACATGTTCATCTGCAGACAGCATGAAGCTCTTGTAATCCACAGCCAGGTTCCTTCCCATATGTCCCTTGCTTTAAATATGTGTATATTATTTAAAAGGGAATGTAACTATTTCAAAAGCTTTGCAGTAGTTTGTGTCTGAGGTGTAACACTTTTGTGGTCATTATGTGAGCTATCATTTTTATTATCTATTTTTATTATCTATGCAGTGTCTGTGATTGAGTCTGCTGATGTCTCATATCTGCTGGGAGGAGAATAACTGCTTAACTCTTTGTAATCTGACATATCAGTCGCCTTCTGCCCATCTTGCTAGCAGGACAGAATTCAGGGGAAAGTTTCAAATGTAAAGCAGGTTTGGAGGGGAGGAGGGAGGATGATAACATTATAGGTATAAAGTTACCAAGGTTTGTTCTAGCTCTGCATACTATTACTTTAATATTTTCTGGCTCTAAACACAAAAAAAATCATTGGTGTGAGCATAGAGTCCATGATTTACATCACTATTGGAAATAAGACAAATATTTGAATCAAGTAAAGTATAGACAAGCTATGGAATTGCTTGTAGAAATTGATATATATACTCAAGTATAAGCCTAGTTTTTCAGCACAAAATTTGTTCTAATAAATATGCTCTACAGCTAAGATTAGCCAGTTTTCACGTTGTCAAGTGCCATGTCCCATAAATGGCAACATTTGACAAAATATATATTTGTAGATTTTGACAAGTATTCAGATAATGGAATACCATACAATGAAAGGGCATCAACTATATACACGTTATGGGACCCAAAACCATATGCATTTATTCCCAGATCTCCTGCTATACAGCATGTAGTGGGCCCTCGAGGATGTCCCAAGCCTGTTCCACTTCCTACTTCTGCTAGGATACCTGGTACCTTCTACAAATACCTCTAAAAGTTTTACACTTAATATTAATTTTCCTGTTCCAGATTACGATATTTGGCCCAGAGAAACAAATTGTACAGTATCTGCATTTAATGACAGAAACTGGTCCTGAGAAGAAAAATGAAACCTCTTATGTTATGAAGTCTGGGGGACAATTGTGAAATGCACGGTGGCTCAGTGGTTAGCACTACAGCTTTGCAGTGCTGGGGTCCTCGTTTCAATCCCACCCAGTTCATCAACTGCAAAGAGTTTGTATGTTTTCTCTCCTGTTTGTGTGGGTTTCCTCCTGGGTTCTCTGATTTCCCTCCACACTCCAAAACATACTGTAGGTTATTGTGAGCCCCTCGGGGACAGGACTGATGTGGCAAGCTCTGTGCAGCCTGCGTAATCTGTGGTGGTGCTATATAAATAGGGAATTATTATACTGTATTAATATCAACATCGGTGTTAAAGGACATCTACCACAAGATTACCAAGTGTATTTGTCCTCTTATGCATGCTGGTTACTCCCTCTAGGGGATGATGTTGCCATTTGCACTAATTCCAGGGCATCCAGGTTCCGAGAAACACTGTATAAAAATATGTAAATGAGCCAGAGACACACGGGTGATGTCAGCATGTGTCCCTGAGGCTCATTTACATATTTTTTACAGTAGTTTTCTCGGTTTTCTCATGGCTCCCACATTCCCTAATTATGCACACCCGCCTGCTCAATGTTCACTCCACTGCTCCGCTATGGCTGACAGCCATTGACGTGAGCCGGCGTCTAAATCTGCGCAGGCATAAGATTTCTATACAGCCTTCTGTGAGAAGTGTAACGAAAATATGGCTCTGCTAGATGGGAAAGTCTTGCACAAATGGTAGACAGGCCAACCTTGAGACATGGTTCACTCTAAAACTTGCATAACTAAATGAACAATAAGAGTGTGAAGTTGGATTAGGGAATCTCCCAACCTGCCAGATTTATCGTCCATATCTTTTTAAAATATGGTACATTCTAAGTTCATTCACACTAACTTTTTTCTTTAGTTAGTTTAGAAAAATGCACATGAAACATTAATTCTATAGGCTCATCCACAAGGCTATGGTTTCCAGAGATCTATGGGCACATTTACTTACCCGGTCCATTCGCTTTCCAGCCGTGGCTTCTCGGACGAGGTTCGGTCTTCCGGCGATTCATGAAGGTCCTGCGCCGATGTCCACCAGGTGTCGCTGCCGAGGTCCGCCGAGTTGCATCCGAGTTCACTGATCTCTTCCTGGTGTGCGAGTATGGCCCGTCGTGCAACCAATTTTTTGTTTTAATGTTCGGTTTTTCTTAATCCGTGGTTTTTGTTCGTTGTCTACATGCCTAAATGTACTGAGTTGCCGCCATGTGATTGGCTGATTAGAAATTAAGTGTTAACGAGCAGTTGGACAGGTGTACCTAATAAAGTGGCCGGTGAGTGTATATATAATGTACTTTATATTCTGCATCTAGAAATCTCTATCATCTTTCATATTTATCTTCTATCATAATAATTATAATGAATAATTCCTTTATTTATATAGCGCACACAGATTATGCAGCGCTGCACAGAGCTTGCCAAATCAGTCCCTGTCCCCAATGGGGCTCACAATCTAATCAACCTACCAGTAAGTTTTTGGAGTGTGGGAGGAAAACGGAGGAAACCCATGCAAACTCTGATAGAACATACACCGAGAGAACTCTTTGCAGATGTTGACCAGCTCTGCAAGGCTGTAGTGCCTTGCAGCGCCGAGCTACTGAGCTACTTTGCTGCCTATCTATCTCCCTATCATCCATCTATCTCCTATAAAATTCTCCCGTATTGCAGTTTGTTTTACCATATTAAAGGAAGCCTCTTACTGACTTTGACTGGTATTAAAATTGTTTTATTTTGCTGTCCCACTTTTAGTTTTGCCCAGGGCCCCACTTTGTCTAGGACTGGCCCTGGTCTTCAGAAATCACCAGTTTGCACTAGCCACACTGGACAGGATGCTCGAGAAGCATATTTGGCCGTGGCCTGATCGAATGGTGCTCTCAGACATATGAAGAAAATAGCTAAATTCTATTTAGTAAAAGTCTTAACACGTTTTTGGGAAAAAAAAGTGTAAAAAGACTGAAAAATAAAATAATTTATACCAACATCACTATAGATCACTATGTAGTAAAAGGGGAGTTCCGGTAGGGGCGTTCCGATGTCGGTTTAGACCGTGCGCCACTTTTATCACTGCAACTCAATGAAGATTAATGAAGAATGCGCTCCTGTATTTCATAATCTGGGGCACTCTCCACATTAGTGAGGCAAACTGCACAAAGTGCGCATGCCTACAAAGGTGGCCTTTAAGAGCAAATTCTTCTTAAAAAGTTTAGCTTCTTCCCTGACCTTGATTTAAACAGATGCAGGGAAGACAGTAATAGCTCCAGCAAGAATGAAGGACATAAATCCTAATGTAAGAAAAGGAGGAAAATCCAGGGTGTAGGAAGAGGCTTTCTGGGGAGGCTCTACACATTAGCATCTTTGTACTGTCTTTCATATGTGGATTATCAGCTGTAATAGAGGAGACTCTCCTATCTAAAAGCCAAGATTGAAAGAAACTGATCAGATGCTGGCACTGTCTAGTGATATATATTGTGAGAATGTGAGGAGTATTGTTTGGGAGGACAGGTTAATGCCTCACAGGTGTGTGTATGTGTGGCTGGGCAGGCTATATACTACAGGGGCTGGGCAGGCTGTATACTACGGGGGGCTGGCAGGCTATACACTACAGCGTCTGGCAGGCTATATACTAGGAGGCTGTGATCAATGCATTTCCCACCCTCGGCTTTTACTCGAGTCAATAGGTTTTCCCAGTTTTTTGTGTTGAAATTAGGGGTCTCGGCTTATACGCGGGTTTTCTTATACTTGAGTATATACAGTATATATTTATTGTAGATATATACAATAAATATGCTCCACAGCTAAGATTAGCCAGTTTTACGTTGTCAAGTGCCATGTCCCATAAAATGGCAACATTTGACAATATATATATTTGTAGATTTTGACAAGTATTCAGCAAAATCAACATCTCATGAAACTGTGTATGGAATACATACAATGAAAGGGCATCAACTATTTACACGTTATGGCCCCAAAACCATATGCATTTATTCCCAGATCTCTTGCTATACAGCATGTAAGAGGGCCCTCGAGGATGTCCCAAGCCTTTTGCCACTATCCTGCTTCTGCTAGGATACCTGGTACCTTCTACAAATACCTCTAAAAGTTTTACACTTAATATTAAATTTTTCTGTTCCAGATTACGATATTTGGCCCATGAGAAACAAATTGTACAGCATCTGCACTTAATGGACTGAAAACTGGTCCTGAGAAGGAAAATGAAACCTCAGTTATGTATGATGCAAGGAGTCTGTGGGACAATTGTGAAATGCACGGTGGCTCAGTGGTTAGCACTACAGCTTTGCAGTGCTGGGGTCCTGGATTCAAATCCCACCCAGTTCATCAACTGCAAAGAGTTTGTATGTTCTCTCCGTGTTTGCGTGGGTTTCCTCCGGGTCCTCCGGTTTCCTCCCACACAAAAAAACATACTGGTAGGTTGATTGTGAGCCCCTTGGGGACAGGGACTGATGTGGCAAGCTCTGTGCAGCCCTGCGTAATCTGTGTGTGCTATATAAATAAGGGAATTATTATTATACTGTATTAATATCAACATCAGTGTTAAAGGACATCCACCACGAGATTACCAATGGTAGATTGTCCTCTTATACATGCTTGTTACCTCTAGGGGATGATGTTGCCATTTGCAGCTAATTCCAGGGCTTCCAGGTTCCAGAGAAAACAACTGTATAAAAATATGTAAAAGAGCCAGAGACACACAGGTGATGTCAGCATGAGCTCCTGAGGCTCATTTACATATTTTTTACAGTAGTTTTCTCTGGTTTTCTCATGGCTCCACCATTCCCTAATTATGCACACCCCGCCTGCTCAATGTTCACTCCACTGCTCCGCTATGTTGAGACAGCTGTTGACGTGAGCCGACTGTCTGGAAATCTTGCGCAGGCATGAGATTTCTAGACAGCCTTCTGTGAGAAGTGTAACGAAAATATGGCTCTGCTAGAAGGGACAAGTCTTCACAAATGGTAGACATGGCCAACTTTGAGACATGGTCCATTCTAAAACTTGCATAACTAAATAGAACAATAAGAGGTGTGAAGTTAGATTAGGGAAACTCCCAACCTGCCAGATTTATCGTCCAATATCTTTTTAAAATATGGTACATTCTAAGGTTCCATTCACACTAACTTTTTTCTTTAGTTAGTTTGAGAAATAGCACAAGGAAACATTAATTCTATAGGCTCATCCACAAAGCTATGGTTTCCAGAGATCTATGGGGCACATTTACTTACCCGGTCCATTCGCGTTCCAGCGGCGGCTTCTCGGGCGAGCGTTCGGGTCTTCCGGCGACACATGAAGGTCCTGCGCCCGATGTCCACCAGGTGTGCCGAGTTGCGTCGGAGTTCACTGATCTCTTCCTGGTGCATGTGAGTATGGCCCGTGCGACCAATTTTTTGTTTTAAATGTGGTGCTTTTTCCGAATCCGTCGGGTTTTCGTTCGGCCACACCCCCGATTTCCGTCGCGTGCATGCCAGCGCCGATGCGCCACAATCCGAACGCGTGTGCCAAAAACTCGGGGCAATTCAGGGAAAATCGGCGCAAATTGGAAATATTCGGGTAACACATCGGGAAAACGCGAATCGGGCCCTTAGTAAAAGACCCCCTATGTCTTTTATGCTGTCATTGCTGCCAATGACACACAAACCCGAAAACTGCAGACCACAGCCCCTTTGTTTGCTGCCTAGAGTAGCACATGTATGTGACTGTATACCGTAACTGTGCGCTAGTCTATTATATTTATGATTGAAGCCTTCATTACTGGCAAATATGGGCGTGGAGATCAAATAGAGTATCGTCATCCTAGAAGATTTTCTATATTTAGTTAGTTATGATGAAATATTCTCCAAAAGATGTGACAACCGCTAGAAATCTTATATACAAACAGTGAAAAGGGAAGTAGAATATGTATTTCTGCCCATAGACAAATAATAGTAATTTCCATGAATCTCTAAACAGATGCAAAGGTTTTTCGATAAACTTATTGACAGGCCTAGACTGGATCCTTCTGGACTGTGTCTATTATGAAGTAATACTAGAAATTTAAATAGCAAACTTAAAAAGTATGTATTTTCTGATGCTTTTACTTATTCACATCTCAAATTTGCTGAATGTCTGTATTGCATAATTAATAATACTGCAAGATTCAGAATTTTTGCTTTGGCCTAGATACATACCTGCTGATACATAATGAATTACTTTATACTTATTACTTATTTTTTAGCCTCTGTGTACTTTTTTACCCTCCTGGGATGCCTGACATATATTCAACACGCATAAATGTATGTATGTATATACATGTGTGTGTGTGTGTGTGTGTGTGTATATATATATATATATATATATATATATATATTTAAATGTTTTACATTATTTGCAGAGTAGGGAACACTTGCAGAACTCATCACTTGGCAATCATCCGCACTCCTATACTCTGTCTTTCGGAGTACCATACATAGCTGAGGGCTGTATTTGCCAACTTCGGAGACTCCCGTAGGATTTAATGGTGTGGCAGGATACAGGTTTGAGGTGCCATTAACCTTTTATCGAGAACTTGAGCCTGTTCTCGAAGGGAGGCATGAGTCAAGTTCACATGAATATCTGGGGGTCCCTGCCCAGCAATAAGACCCCCACCAATCTCACTGTTATCCCCCTATCCTTTGGACAGAATATAAAAAAAAAGTACAGAATCCAGCATCTTCTTCAGTAGATCATGGAGATCTTATTTCATTAGCAGTTTGCATATAAAACCCTGAAGTGAACAGCATCCTCTGGGGTCATCATGATAATAAAAATAAGGTTTCTTAGACTGTCGTTCACAGAACTTCAGATAAAGAGCCTTTATGACAGTGATGGCAAACCTTTTAGACACCGAGTGCCCAAACTACAACCAAAAAAACACATATTTTTCGCAAAGTGCCAATGCGACAATTTAAGCAGTAACTTATTACTCCCTGCTCTTTCACAGGATTAAATTGTATAGGCCCCTGAGGACACTTATACAGTAGAAAGAAGGAGAAGAAGTTTGGATTATCATTGTAGCTTCCTTCTAGGGTCCTGGGCTGCCTGGAACTGCAAGAGGCCTTGAGTCCTGTCTGGCGAAGTCTGCGATGGGGTGATGGCTCGGGTGCCCATAGAGAGGGCTCTGAGTGCCACCTCTGGCACCCGTGCCATAGGTTCGCCATCACTGCTTTATGACAATGTTAATTGAGTGTACGTAACTCGCCAGTTGTGGAGAGGCTGGGCTGACATTTCCACATTTCTTTGAAGATGGACCTCAAAATAAAACAAGTTTAAATATTTACAGAATAATCCGGCACACCCTAGAATACCTTTTTATTTTACATTTCTTGTGATTTAAAACCTACATTTCAGTGTTAAAAGGTCCACAGATGGCTTAATATATGTGCTTGAAACACAATAATAAGAGCTTTGCCATAAGTCGTGATTCCTTGTATTGCATAAGCAACAATATGCACTCTGCTACTTTACACATAGCACTTTTTTATCTTTTGCCCTATAAGTAAAGAGGGAAAGGCTTGTCAGTCAAGCTGGGCAGGGTGGGGAGAAGATAATGTCTTCAGAAAGATTATTTCTCTGATCCCAGTGAAAGTGAGAGACCACCTGTCAATCATAGCCAAGTGCCTGCAGCTATACAGTACTGTGATCTCCAGGGTTAACTGCTTGTACAGGACGACAGGAATAAGGCCGTGTACAAAGCTTCGGTCATGACCTTGTAGATACAGTGGCAGAACCCACAAGCTCATTATAATGGTTGTTTCCATCACCAGTTGTAACCAAGTCGAAACAAAAAAGTCTCTGTTCATGATCAAATCTGGATATATGTTACAAGCATGAACAGTAGAAATGCTGTATTAGATGTTAAAAAATAATGTATGACCTTAATGTGTTTTATTCCTAATATTTTTTATAATGCATTTGTTTGGTGTTTGTCAAACAATGAGCTCAATTAATGCAAAAATATGTTTGCCAATAGGTATTTGGCCAAGGAAAAACAATGCACATATGTTCAGGCAATCCTATTTAGCGAGAGATAATGGTGTTTTGTGAGAGTGTAAGCAGTCAGCTATGTAATGAATTCTGTAGCATTTGCTTAATAATTTTGAGCCAGTGCATCATGGTAATTACAGTCTGTGCATGGCTGCCATAATCTGCACCATAGCTAAAACCTTCAGGTGTCTTCACGTCAAAGGCAGAACTTTACCTACATTATCTACAGGCTGTATGTGTACAATGTATGCCATACTGTATATAATATGGCATATGGTACATATTCATTAGATCACATTACATTTTCCATATGAGTACGATAACCATAATGGAACCCAATGTCACCTTACAGGCCAGTGTTTATCAAGCAATATATTGTGGGAAAAGACTGTATTTGTTTTATTCCATGTAAGATTTTGAGATTCTTTTTGGGCAAATTTTCAAAAATCTCCAGTGCAATGTGAAACTAGTGTGAATGGAATACATGACCTCATCAGGGGCCCAGGCTGGATTCCCCATAATGTGTTGCAGGCAAGTTGGCACCAATCCAGATTGGCATCCAGATTGGCTTTGATGCCAGTGATGACCCAGGGAGTCCAACCATTTAATGTGAAGGTTACAGAGGGTAATGTCAGGCTGCCTAGCTCACTAATGAAGAACCTAAATTTGACTGCTAAAGAGAGTTATTGGAACTGTAAAGTTACTCGATGGAAAGGGAAGTGTATTAGAGGTAGCGCAGCATTGTCACTTCAAATCACTGTAAAACACTTTGTGCTATGTTAACATAACAATTTGAACCTATAAGGAATGAAAAATAAACGCAATTTTTTGAGGGTTTCCCCCCTTTCACACCACTTTTCTGAAAACTCTTGTGAATTGCCGTGGAGTAGGGTGGCCTGGGACTGGATGCCCTTGCACAAACAGGAGGCTATAGCTGGCCGGTGCCTTTGGCAAATTTAGCATGCCATTCACTGTCCTGCACTTTTCCAGGCACCACATTCACCCGCTCTGCTTTCAGTAGAAAAAACAAAAGATTTATCATTAGGCATGTTTCTAGCTGCACTGGCAGACTAGAATTTAGTTTCGACAATATGACTTTCTTAAATGTTCAACTTCATAATTTTATCAAATATACACTGCTCAGAAAAATAAATGGAACACTTAAACAACACAATATAACTCTAAATAAAACTTCTGTGAAATGAAACTGTCCTCTTAGGAATCAGCACTGATTGACAAATATGGTGTTGTGCAAATGGTATAGACAACAGGTGGGAATTATTTGCAGTTAGCAATACACACTCAATGAAGGAGTGGTTCTGCAGGTGGGGACCACAAACCACTTCTTGGTACCAGTGCTTTCTGGCTGATGTTTTGGCCAATTTTGAATGTTGGTGGTGCTTTCACACTTATGCTAGCATGAGACAAACTCTACAACCCACACAAGTGTCCCGCGTAGTGCAGCTCATCCAGGATGGCACATCAATGTGAGCTGTGGCAAGAAGGTTTGCTTTGTCTGTCAGTGTAGTGTCCAGAGGCTTAAGGCATTACCAGGAGACAAGCCAGTACACCAGGAGATTTGAAGGGGGCCATAAACCTTTACTTTTGTGCAAGGAGGAACAGGATAAGCACTGCTAGAGCCCTGCATAATGACCCCCAGCAAGCCACAAATGTGCATGTGTCTGCACAAATGGTTAGAAAGCAACTCCATGAGTACGGTATGAGGGCCAGACTTTTACAGGTGGGGGTTGTGCTCACAGCCCAACACCATGCAAGACGCTTGGCATTTGCCAGAGAACACCAGGTTTGGCAAATGAAAGATGAAAGCAGGTTCACACTGAGTCTGGAGACAGAATGGAGAGCAATCTGCTGCCTGCCACATCCTTCAGAATAACTGGTTTGACAGTGGATCAGTAATGGTTTTGGGTGGAATTTCTTTGAATGGCTGCACAACCCTCAACGTGCTCACCAGAGGTACCCTGGATGCCATTAGGTACTGTACCAAGATAAGATCGTCAGACCCCTTGTGAGATCATATGCTGGTGCGGTTGGCCCTGGGTTCCTCCTAATGAAGGACAATGCTAGACCTCATGTGTGTCAGCTGGTCCTGCAAGATGAAGCCATTGAAGTTGTGGACTGGCTCGCTCATTCTCAAGACCTGAATCCGATTGAGCACATCTCGGACATTATTTACCAACCTCTCATTGCACCACAGACTGTCCAGGAGTTGGCGGATGCTGTTGTACAGGGAGGAGATCCATCAGCAGACCACCTGCAACCTTTTGAGGAGAATGCCGAGGCATTGTATGATGGTCATACAGGCACACATAATACTGAGCCTCATTAGAACATTTTAAGGACCTTAGATAAAAGTGTGTTTTTCCACTTTAATTTTGTAGGTAACTCCAAAACCAGGCCTCCATTGGTTAATAAATTTGATTTCCATTTATAATTTTTTTGTGATTTTGTTATCAGAACATTCAACTTTGTACAGAACAAAGTATTCAATTAGGTATAAATATTTCTTTCATTCAGATCTATATCAGATGTGTTATTTGAGTGTTTATTTTTTTTTGAGCAGTATATATTCACAATATAGAATTGGAATAAGTTCGCATACAGGCTATGCAGTATTCACACTGTCATAGTCCCTGCTAGTGGTTCTTCGAATTTTGCATGTAAGACTTTTTTTTTAAAAATGCTAAATGAATGCCCATTGGGTTCAGCTGGTGAGCAGGGTTACAGTTACATGAGGCTAATACACTTTCAGTCTAAAGTTTAACAAAGCCAACATTTCTTTAATAAAATCCATCTTTTTTCACAATATAAAAACCTCTTGTGATATACTAGGTTTCAGATGCATACATGCTTTGAAAGATGAAGTTCCTGTTCATTGATCTAACATTATATTTATGAGTATTCCAAACATAAAAGCTTGTGATACCTTGTCCTCATAACTCAAGATGTGCACTTGTGTTGTGTGTAAAATGGATTTTTACTAAAGGAAGTGTTTGACTGGAATTATTCCTACTATTGCTCCTGATGTAGGGTTGAAGATATAGATATCAAAGGGGATGTTTGGGGATTATTTTTTCCATATAGCTCCCAGGATGTACAAAAAAGACAAACTAACTATGCTCTGCTTTCTCCGCTGCAGCGCAGCACCTCCCATGACTGCCAGAGGCTGTAGAAGGCTCATGCTGTTGACACTGCATCACTTCTGAACCTGTGTATACAAAGACCAATGGTGTCAGCAGACAGCAGCTGAAATTAATCACATCCTGTGTCGATCTTAAAAATTAGGAGAATGGAGAGTAGAGGTATTAAAAACAATGATTTACCTAGACCCAAAGAAAAGCCAAAGCATAGAATATGCAATTATCTTGGTCAAAGGGTAGGACAGAAGTCCAAAGAATCCTCGTTAGCTTCCACAAACTTCTCCGGCGGGATAG
The DNA here is from genome assembly GCA_019512145.1 of Engystomops pustulosus. Taxonomy (NCBI): domain Eukaryota; kingdom Metazoa; phylum Chordata; class Amphibia; order Anura; family Leptodactylidae; genus Engystomops; species Engystomops pustulosus. Next base: position 214,185,708 of record CM033642.1, read on the forward strand.
TTTGACATCACTGATTGGCAGAAAGTCTGAAGGGACAGAAAGGATTCTTTCCATATCTACACAATATTTCCCTTGAGATTACTACTTATAGACAGTTGCTGGTCTAAAGTCACTAAAGGAAACCCACCATGAGGAATCTACCATCAGAAGTAGATCTAATGGTAGGTTAGGTTCCAGGATTATTAAATTACAGATTAGTGCAGAGGCAGGCATGAGGCATATACCATCAGAAGTAGATCTGATGGTAGATTACTTCTGCCTGCCTCTGCCCTAATCTGTTATTCAATAATTCTGTAACCTAACCTAACTTGCTAAAAACTGCATTTTAGTAATATTTGCCTTGATCTTAAAATTGTGTCTGAGTATTGTGGTTAATAAGTGAGCCAGCAGGATGTTTTTATATTTACAAGCTTATTCAACAAGCTTTTTGCACAAGTTCCTACCCACATATTTAAACTTCGCAAATCCGCCCCCCCAAATTAAACCTTAAAGGACATCTGTCATCAGGTCTCACTATTTCTGTCACCACTACCTGTTGGAGCAGCTCACAAGGATTCCATCCCAGTCTTTATCTAATCAATTCATACATTAATCATTATACAATCATATTTTCTTTATTATGCAAATGAGGCTGGTCACATGGCCAGAGGCAGTGATGTCACCGCTGTTATCCCTCCCCTCTCCTCCCCATGCTCATGTCTGTGTGTAATGTATAGTAAAGCATTGCTAATGTCTGTGCTTTATCTGCTGACATGCTCTCCCACCTAATACATATGTGAGAGACATAGACATCAGCTACACATGAATCATGTTCTGCTATAACATGGCTGCCGGAGCTGTTGTATCTTTCATACACACACAGGTTGCAGGGGGCACCAGCACCAGGAAGCATATGGAGGAGACATTACACCATTATACCCCACATCATTATACAGGTTGTCAGTCAAGCACTGGGGGTGTGGCTGTGCCTCCCACTCATGAATAAGCTGGACAGCTTGAATATGATAATGGCTCATTGGACTTCTCACAGGTTATTTGCATACAGCTTTAGGACCTCATTGCTTAAGTTTACAGGCATGTAGAGGGACAATGAAGGGATAGAGGCAATGCTTTCTAATGGCAGTTTATGAAAATATATTTCGTTTAGGGGGTTAATATGCCTGACTGGGGGTACTTGGCTGACAGTTAGGAAATGACTAAAAGTTTAAATGGTTCTGTTCTGCTTCGTCCAGGCCAGTTCATTGGCCAGATGTAAAGCCTCTTCTACTCTGGGATTTCCTGCCAGTTATTGGTTAACCTTCTTTTGTGTGTAATCTCTCTTATCTTTATTCTGTTTTCCTGACTTTTCTTTTACTTCACCTGACATTGTTATATTGCACTATGCTTCTATGTTGTTGTGATATCAGTGTGTTTCTTGATTAATATCAGCTTTGTGATTTTGCTCTGACACTTTCGGTTTTTCATTTAGTTTGCTGACTATGGTTTCGTTTTCACACTTCCCTACCGTATAAGTGTGAACAATGTTGTCCAGTTTGGAGCTGTTATTTAGGATATTCTACGGTATGTAGGGACAGTGAGGGATTAGTATCACCCCACATTTGATCTGACAACCCTTTATAAGAAAAGAGTCAGGTTAAAATTCAGCATGAACAATGTTTTCTTTTCCCCAGCATCTACCAGAGGGTGATCCCCATACCTATTATCCAATCATTCCTTCTAAAATAAATAGGACTTTCCAACTTTCATCTGCTGCGTTTGGTTAGCAAGATACTTGTTAAGTGATATATCTCATTCTCTTTAGATATATTTAACGCTAATGAAAACCCCGGTGAGAAAAAAAAATAACTCATTGAGTTCTTCAAAGAAATAATTTTGTAGACTTTCATTGATTTTTGGCCATTATCTAATGACTGACTGATACATTTCACAAATTAACACATGAATAGATGGTAGAAATTGTCTGATGATCATTTTACAACATAAAAAGAAAAGCAATCAGCCACATATTACGAAGATATTTTGACATATAGGTAGAACAGTCTACATTTTTTTTTATTGACAGAACAATGTCCTCAAAAAATCTTATGAACCGGTGGTCTTTTTTTTTCTTTAATGCCTTGCAACTGACTTCGTAAAGTAGGAAAAAAGCAAATGATTTTCCACAGCAGAAATTTAGATAATGCATTAGCAATTATCCAAATGATGCAAAGCAAAAACATTCATTTACAAAAACAACAAGGTAGTGAATAGTTAAGGAGAGCCTAAGCAGAATGCTTTACTTATGTCCCATTTCCTTTAAGCCATCTGGCATGATAATATCCACATTCTCATTAGGAAAATATTGTAAATTGAATCAGTCCTTTCCCCATTGCTAATGGAAAAATATCCATCAGTCTCTGAATGGTTCAATAGTAACTAAAACACATCTCAGACAGTGCCCGACATCTGTTCACACTGTTTTATGACCCTAATATACATATTTATAAGTACCTTTAATCTTACACATTTTCTCGAAAAAAAAATCATTGGCCTCTTTGACTTGAGATCTACAGAAAGGTTAAAGCCTAATGGCCCATTATGTATGAAGAGCCTGACAAAGACCAATAAAATGTAACTAATAAGTCTTGCAATTTTCTATTTTTTATTCACGTTTGTGTAATTTCTTGTAAAATAATCATCATAGGGTTGATATTGTCATAATTTATCCAGCGAATACATATTACGGAATCCCAGAGGGGACGAGAAAAAGCGAAAATAAGCTGATGTGGAGAAAAAGGCGCTGAAAGGCTGTTGTGAGCTGATTTAAATATGTGGAATATTCTATACATTATGAATATTTTATGTGAACATCTTTAACATTCATCATTCTATCTGATAAAACAGACTCAGCAGCGGGCCTGTGACTTGCTCATCACAGAAAGGTTTGCCTTCCTCCTTGATAAGTTTTCTCAGGTGGCGAAAATGGTGGTTCTAATTGTATTCCTTTAATCGTAACTCCATGTTGTGCCTTTGCACACCACTGTGAGCCAATATGCTTATGTTGCAAATGATTTATGTAAGTACAGCATATTGATTTCACGATGACAGCAATATCTAATAGCTTGTTCACCCTACCCTCAGGGAAGCAAGCACTGGCTTTACAACATGTCAGGGGTTCTTTTAAGATGCATCTTTGTTAAGTGGATGTATCGAGAATTAAGGAAGATTTATGTCTAATGGCAGGTTATAGGTGTATGAAAGATAGCAGTAGAATTATTTAAAATATATATATATATATGTATAGCCATAAATATTTGTGAAGGCTGAATATTCTGTGATCTGATGACTGCATAGCCCATTGGTGCAGTTTGGGCTTGTTGCCTTGCACATTGTATCAGCTAGAAAGAATATCTTACCGCACATAGCCAGGAGGTGAAGATTAGACCCCAAAAGTAAACAATTATTCCGATTTACCCATTGCACAACCAATTAAATTTTAAATAATAACAGTGACTTACTAAGTTGTCCACAGCCTGCCCCCTACATATATCTTGGACCTATTCAACAAATGCCCTTGCACATTCCGTTCCTCACTAGACCTTCTGCTCTGCCCTCCTATAATTCCCTCTACTCGCAACAATGTCCAAACTTTTGATGTGCATACCCATACTCTGGAACTCGGTGCCAGACTGTCCCCCAAATTTCAAACCTTTAAGTGTAGCCTGAGACAATAAAACGTGCAATAAATGCATTTCTATGCTCCAACACCTCATGTATCCATTTACCCTCTAATATATATGTGAGTCCTCATTGGCAGGGTCCAACTTTCTCTTTTTCCAGTTATATAGATATTTTTAATTTTTTGTACTTCTATTAGTTCTCATCTTATGAACCCCCTAAGATTGTAGGGCACCGTGTAATCATGTTTTTTCTATCAATTTTTATAGTAATAGTAATAATTATAATGTACCAAAGTTTCACTTTACTACTTGTTGGTCAAAAAAGTAAATTTTTTCATTGATTTCAAGGCATTTGTTTGTGTAAAATGTAGAGTATAATAATAATGATATAATATTAATGTTATTATTGCAATGTTGGCTTTGGCATGTGTACCATGACAGCATTCTACTACACACATCATGGTAATATACCAACAGCCTGAACTGTTTGAAATTAGGGATTTATCTTTGTAATTTTAAAATAATCACATGAGTGACTTTAAAGGAGTTTTTAGGTTCAGTAAATTTTTGCCCTATTGGCCCCAGTTGCTCTAAAAATAATGGCCAAAATATATGAAAATTGGTGCAAACTGCACTTGTGCATTTTGCCTCAGTCATGTGCACGTTGCACATTATTTAATAGTTTCGCACTCTCTAAATAAATCTGGTCTGTTTTCAGGAAGTGACACGGTTGCTCCTTTTTTTCTAGTGCACTTTGCTTCGTGCTGTTGCGACACAATTTGGTTGAGGTCCAGTAATAAATGTTAGCCACCAAATACTGTACACGCAGTAGTTAAGAAATCCCTGCCTTACATGGTCCATTGTTGTTTCTTAGGAAGTAATAAATGTGGCACAAACTACAAACACACACCAACACGCCCCTTTAGGTGCACAGTTTTCTAAAGTGTCAGATAAAGTACAGCCACAACACAAGCAAGCAACAGGTGCGTAACTACAGCGAAAGCAGTCATAGCAACTGCTATGGGGCTCACAGTGTCAGGGGGCCCTGGCATCTGACCTGACACAATAATGGAGGATTTTCACCATTATATAGCTATTATTCACTAAGGTAGTGTACCCGATGTCCAAAAGGTGTCGCTGCTGCGCTGAAGTCCGTCAGCGTTCACTGGAGTTCACGATCCATTGCTGGGTGCAGGTAAGTGCGTGTCAAGTGACACCTCTTTTAGAAAAATACGGCAGTTTTTCCGAATCCATCAGGTTTTCTGACGCCCACGCCCCCGATTTCCGTTGCGTGCATGCCGGCGCCAATTGCCGGGGCAATTCCGGGAAAATCGGTGCAAAACGATAATATTCGGGTAACCCACAGGAAGAACGCGTTTCGGGCCCTTAGTAAATGACCCCCAATATGTATATAACAGTGCAAACCCTCCACACCCGAACAACTTTAAAGTGGATCCCACAATAAGGTTGTGAGACAGTTAGAATGAAAACTGACAACCCCTTTTGTATTGGCTTGAATTTGGTCTCCATTTTGTGGCACAACTAATTTAAAACAATTTAGGACTTGCTTGTTAAACTCTTGGCATGCTGCAGTTCATAACACATACAAAGGCCACACATCATTATGTGATACAATATCACAAAATCATATTCTCCCAAAAAGCTAATCATCTTGTGACTCCCATCTCTGCATGTTTTGTATTTCCTATTGGGAAGTGAAAGAAGGACACATCTTTGTATACCTTTATAAGGACGTTCTTTTAATTTGACAAAATTATATATTTCTCCTGCAAGCAACCGCTATAGGGGAAGCTTAGTGTTTTCTGTAATGGCAGCTGAAGGTGAATGCTGTGGCAGAATCACAGTAGGATGGGAAAGCAGTTCACTTATGTGTCCAGCTTCTCAACTTAAACTAGATATTGGCATCTTTATCTTGGATTTAATATCTCACTATACTCAAATATCACACAACAAAAGTCGTTTAATCTGTTAATGAGCAGAATGTGCACATTCGTCCTAAGTATGGTACAGTTTGCTCCTACTGCATATGCCCTGAATGGAGAAGCAACATTTATTATTCTGTGCAATGTACTGTACTGAGAAACTGTAAATAAATTCAAGGTGAAATTTCCAAAAATAACTGTATTTGTTAAAGCTTTCATTATGCTTTCCAAATAACCAATCCACCTTTACAGTAACTGATATACACAATTTATATAGAGATAGCTTCACTGATGCAGAAACATATCTTGTTTAATCCTTGAACTGAGTGGTTTTTCTGAAAAAACAATTAACGAGGCTCTGTCACTCCTGTGGCTGCCCGGGCACTGACCCTAATTATGCGCCGCACCAGCCTGGTCCTGCCCAGCTTAAGCAGAATACATAAACACTGTGTTGTCCCTGACAGGCAGAAGTAATCAATTGCTGCACCATACCCCAGCTGCTGTATATGAGACATCCAGCTCAGATTGATTAATCCTGTCTGGACAGTTAAGGCTCCTTTATGTACGGCAGCCAGTCTGCACTCAGCTTTTCCAAGGTCCTGATTGTTATAATTGTTTTTTGAGCAAATTCACTGGGTTCAGTGACTAAACAAGATATGTTTCTGCATCAGTCTCAAGGTATGTTTGGATCACAATGCATAAAAACAAATGGTAGATTTCCTTATAGGGAATAATTTTTTTCAGGACAAGTTGATCATTTTCATCATTTTTTTTATAATACAGCAGACCACCACCACATATGAAGAGGGCTAATCTTCTGAACCTACTTCACTTACCATTAATGGCACTGTGTTCTGGCAGTATGAACTTTGTATTTGAGGGGATAAAGTCATGGCAGAGTAAGTCATAATAGAGTTCTTCAAAGTTGCACTATTGTAAACTGGTGATGGGTTCCACTACTGGCCAGATCTCCTGTACAGTTACCATGTACAGCAGTGTCCCTGCAAACCCCTGCCGTTTTCTCATATGGTTTTATGGCTTCTTCTTCTCACATAACGTGTGGGCGCTGACTCTCTTGGCATAAGTGTCGCTAGCCTGGATCACCTGGGTCATGGATTACCTGGATCATGGATCACCTGGGACTATATTGTCCAGAATCTCCTATTCCCTAGTGCCTAAGCAGAGGTTCCTAGCTTGTCCTAGCAAAGACCAGATGCCTTTATAGAGATAAAAGGTGAAAACCAAAAAAAAACTTGGGAAACGCCATTAGCAGTGGCCCAAAGGTAAGTGATAAGGATAGCTCAGAAGGCTCCCAACCACTGTTTATTACCGTTATGCAAAACTATACTTAGGGCTCACATGCACCCACTTGGCAATCTATGTGGGCACCCTGGAAACGTGTGCTGTAAGTTGAAGCAAATTTTCTTTTTGTTTGCCAAATATAAATAATTTAAACCTACTAAATTAGCCATCCATTCATTTTTCAGAAATCAAGTTTATTAGTAAGTTTAATTCATTTACATTTTATGCCTCCAGAAACCCTTTTAACCTTCTAGTAGTTAAAATATGATCCAACTGTTTTATCATTTTAAAACATTGAATACATTACGTTCCCTTTCCTGTTTCTATGATTAGGTAATACACTGTCATCATATTGCAAAGAAACCTATATGCAAGTGGAAGAAATGTAAATTCAGAGTCATAAATAATAATTAATTTCGATAAGGGAGTAAATTGCTGCTCTGCAGTAAAAGCCATGTTAGTTGTTTTTCCATCAGTATTTGTTATGGAGAGGCAGATAGAGGCTAGGAACAATTTCCTGCTATGATTTGTACTTCAGTTTGTATACCTGCATTAAACATTTCTCTGCAGGCAGCTTAAGGGAAAGATGAAGAGTCTAAAACATCCCACATTTGTGAAAATATTTTCAAGGACACAGTAAGAGGTTTTGTTGAAGATGATTTTCTAAAAAGTAACCAGTAGTTACCATTCAGTGCAGATTTTTTTTCCTAAAGACATGAAATTGTATTTTTCACCTGCTCACAGAGATCTTAACAGATGGTATAGAAGGTATGAGTAAAGGGATGCCGGACCGAAAAAAAATATAAGAAGAATGTTAAGAATTGTGTAAAAATGCATACTCGGTTATTGAATACCCCCTCTGCTCCAGTTTTGTCCTCCAGTGGTCTCTCATTCTTGGTTTATTATGGCACACAGACTCAAAATACTATACTATATGCATACTATATACATCAGATACATTGGGTCTAATTTATTAAGAGCTATGCCAGCATTCAGACTCCAATTTTGTTTCTCTGGGCTTAATGTGTAATAACTTGTGCACTTTTTTGCATACATGGCATGAAAAAGTCACAATTCCTTGCAGACGCCATGGAAATTGCAGCTTTTTGTCTCGGACCTAGGTGCAATTTTATTCACACTACTTACCATTTAGAAAGTAGCAACAAAGCAATTTGGCTATCTAACACTTTACGATGTTTCCAACACAGATATGAAGACTCTCATCCATTGACCCATTAACAAAAGAAGAGGCCTCTTGACCTCTTTCTTCTTCTCACACCACTACTTGCATGAGTGACACCTGGTCCAGTCTCTCTTTACTTGATTTGTAGGCTGAATAACCCTTACTAAGTCTGGTGCATTGTTTTCAAGTTCAGGTATAGTAAATATGGTGGGCCAGAATGCTCCCCACCCGTTTATACCAACCAGTCATGCACCAGGAATTGCAACTTTTTGTGCCTTGTGCCTCATAAAACTGCGTAAAAGGCATGATAAATGGCTTAATTTTGACTCATTCGCTCCCAAAGTAACATGTCTTGTTCAACAGTTTTTTGCAAACGCAGAATGAAAAAATCGTGGCACACTTCATGGAAACTTTTTGTTCCACACATATCGCATATTTCAATTCTGACACACTACTTACCATAATCAATGTACCAAAACTCTACAGTCATCAGGCTACCAAATACTTTGATGTGGAGACTTGCATCAATTGACCCATTAACAGAAGTAGAGGTCTCCTGCTAAGCTCTTTCTTCTTCTCACCCCACTATTTGTGTGAGTCACAACTGGTCCAGTGCTTCTTAACTTGCTTTTGTAGCTTTTAAAACAATCATATAGAGAACAAAAAAAACGTTTCTTTAGAAAAAAATAACGTAACAAGCCCATGCCCCTTTTTAGAAAAATAAATGAAAGCAACAGTAAAGTGCAATGAGGTTACATCCCTTAGTACATCCTTCTTTAGCTTCATATGTCTTTTTTTTTAATTATGCAAATGGTCCGAAGGGGCTCCAGACTCCTTTAACACCTGTGTATTTGCATAATTTTAAAAGCCTTTTTTGTAAAAACCAGGACATAAGAAGCTAAAAGAAGAGCAGATCCTGGCAGAGGGGGCACACACCAGCATGTTGTGTGTTCCTGCTTTACAGTCCTTGATCCTGGTGGTAGATAACATTTATATAAGGTATACCTTTAAAGGACAACATTTATATATTATGGTTTAATAAAACGCAGAGATAGAAATAAGCTTGTGTGCTTTTATTCTAAGTTAAAAATCAGTGAGAAATACTAGAAGATTCATTCCCAGGTATTCCATGCTCCAATCATTATCCGGTTTTCAGGTTTCCTTTCAGTAAGGTTTAATAGCCTCACCCTGGACATGAAATGCCTGTTTAGCATAGTGTAGTAATAGGAATTAAACAGGTATGTTTCTTTTATGTGCTGACTCCTGTTTCAGGAGGTTTAATCGTGTACAATGAATTCAACACGATGATCGTTATTCAGGTGGAAATACTTTCCACAACGAGACAGCTTGTTAATGTAATGTTATGATAAATCTCCAATTTGCTGTCTGAATTTCCTATTCATTTGAAAGCTACGGATTGGAGATCTAATTAGCAGAAATGTGCGGCCCTGGGGACAACAAGCCTTTACTCCAAGCCCTACAAAGTGTCCACAGGATGTGTTTGGAACAAAATACTGCTCACCAGTTTTATTTAGATTGATTGACTTTCATATAGCATTTCCTTAAACCACAATAAATAGGAACACAGCATAGAATATGTTAAGAAGAAACAAAGCAAATACTGTGCGTGTGGCAATTGAGGTTAATAAAGCAAGCTGTCTGACTGCATGTATTTAATTAAAATAGACTGGTTAAATTAAGAAAAAAAACTGAAATGTTAACATACCACAAGTAAATACATATTTCACTATGGCCATGGTTGTTGTTTTTTTGTTTTTTTGCAGCCCCCTGGCCAATCACAGCCCTAGCTACTAGGGCAGGCCCGGCGCCAGGGGAGGGGCCCATTTGCTTTGAGACACTGGTACAAATGATCACCATCCAGCTTGTGTACTTTTCTGCCCCTATGCTGCGCTCATCGGGAGAATGAAAAATCCGAAACTGACCTTTTCTCGTTGGACAGTGTAGCTATGCGAGGTTGGACAGTGTGGCTATGCGGGGTTTGACAGTGAGGCTACACGGGGCAGGACAGTGTGGCAAGGCAGGGCAGGACAGTGTGGCTATGCGGGGCAGGACATTGTGGCTATGCAGGGGGGATACAGTTTGGCTAGGCGGGGTAGGACAGTGTGGCTACATGGGGTGGGACAGTGTGTCTATGTAGGGCAGAGACCGTGTTGCTACTGGAGGGAGCCCCACTAAGGGGCCTACTAAGGCTGTGTTGCCCAGGGGCCTACTAAAACCTGGATCCAGCTCTGTACTAGGGTGTCACAGTGTGCCCCAGCGCCCTGCAGTGTCCACTCACCTGTCTTAATTCTTGCTTCCCGTCCGGTCTCTGTGCGCACGCATCCCTATCCCCTAGGGCATGCAGAGGCTTCAGAAGATTTAAAGGACCAATGCACCGCTGATTGGTGCTGGCCATTCCAGGATATGGTTAAAGGTCGGCCTCTCCCAGCATTCCTTGCCAGATCTTTGTGTTCTATGCTATTGAATAAGCTTGTATCCTTGCCTAGTGCCCATTTGTTTATTTCCCGTTGTGACCCTGATTCTGTGTTTGACTGTGATCCTGTTCTGCCGGTCTTGTCCTGTTGCTATGTCCCAGACTTTGATCCTGTGCTGCTCGTCCTGACCTCCTGCCTCTCCCTGACTACAATTCTGCCTAAAGTCTGTCCGTGGTGGCATCCAAAGCGAGGTACACAAAGTCGCACATGTGTAACAACCTGGTGGTACCATGCAAGTCCAACCCGCTTTGCTGCGGACTCTGATGAAAACCAGATGCCACTTAGATTCCTGTCCCAGGTGTCGGTTTACATCATTGTCTGCGGTGGTCTAGTGCGTCCACTACCCCTGGACCCTGAGATAGGGGAGTCAGTTTTCCATATTTGCTGCATGGCCACCAATCGGGCAATATGCCTGGATTGCATGGGACGCACCCGAACTTATAAAGCAATCCCGCTCATCCCTAGACAGCAACATTGGCAGTTTTACATTGGAGAGACCCAGCACTATAATCCATGATCATCACATTTGAATCTTTACTTTCAATAAAAGTGGTGATTTCATTAACAGAAATGTATCGCCCTTGGTGCTTTCCCCTTTGTAGAGATGGGGGAGCCTAATAAAAGCTTTTAGACTTTCTGACTGTTTACACATGTAGAAGCATACTTGTAGAAAGCTTTGATGAATATAGGGTCAGGTTTAACCTGTACTAGGTTTATTAAAGTATTAGATGCTGGATGACAAAGCCCATGCCCTTCTTACAAAAGACACACCCTCCCAATGCATCTGACGCAAAAGTGTCTAGAACTTATCTGAAAATCTTGATAAAAGTGGTGCTCCTTGGCTTAAATTCCAATACTGTTGTAAACAGATGGACTAATAAGTGAACAAAAATCCATGTACCGTAAAACCTTGGATTATGAATAACTCAGTTTATTACTGTATGTGTTTTGCAAGACAAGCTTGCATTTCAACAAAATTGTGACTTAGTTAACAAGCAAAATTACTGCACTGTACCTCCCTCTCAGTAAAATTTCTATAACACAATATTGAAAAAAGGAAGAAATAAAGGGCCTTAATGCTACTATATTTGACTTTCCTGTGTTTCTGGAATGAATCATCTGCTTTTCAATTATTTCTTATGGTTAATAGATAATAAATACACTACCCAACTAGCTTTTACTCTTAATTATTGCTACCCAGCTCAACTTCACCTGTATTGCACAAACTGTATTACAACATAGATTACAAGTGGCACTAGATACAGTATATTACTATAACATAATCTTTAGGTAGCTCACAGAAAACAAGCCCTCATATGGCGCTATGATATCTATTGCAACAAATAATAAAAATGTATGGTTTTTTAAAGATGTAGAGAAAAAAAAACATAAATGCAAAAACTGAAAAGGGAAACGCCATTTGAATATTCACTATACTTTACTCTAAACCTAATAGGTCCATTATGTAAATGATCGTATTTTACATAAAATTACAATCATGCGGAATGTTTTCTTATTCCTCTGTTTGTCTTTTAACTGGATACTACAATTTTCCTTCTCAAATATAATAATATTGTCAGCATTTTTAGTTTGTTGTGAGAGACACAACCACAGCTAGTAAAACCATGCCCATTTCTGGTTCAAACTTATACTATTTTGGGGAGTAAAAGTGTCACTGAATAGAAAAGCCGATCCTCTTTAACCCTTTTACAATTGGTCCACTTAGATATGTCTTTCTTTATTGTTGAGGATGTATGAAGAGGGCTCTTTATACAGGGCAGGTGTCAGTGGCAGGTATCTTTGGTGAAATGCAGCAAACTGCTGCAATTGGTGCTGATGGCAGGAGCCCGACCACAGGACTTATATACAGGTGCATGGGTCCTCCATCCTAGCATTACACCTCGCCACCCCTCTGCTTACGTCAGCTCATCACCGCACGCATTCCTTGTGCAATGAGAAGTAAGGACAGAGCAACGTGTCTTCAATTCTTATTGTCCATTATCGCGTACTTCGTTAGGTACTAGTATGCATACCGCTCATTGCCTACCATCCGGCCGGAGCATGTAACGTATGTGCAATAAGAAGTGAAGGCGCATCTCTGCGTGCTTTTTTATATGTAGCTAGGACTCTGATATAGCGGGGAAAAAGTACATGTTACACTTTATGGTGGTGTCTATTTTACCATCTTGACAGTATTATATAACTTTTTCAGGACACACATTTTTTGACATTTACCGTGTCTCTTAAACATTACCTATTTCTGTGGGCCAGTACTATTACAATGATGTCTAATTTATTTTTTTATTTGTCACATATTAAAGGGGCATGATGAATATGCAAAACGTACAATGCTTTTCATTGAAAGCAGTGTCTGTCACTTATCATTATGTGCATTTTGCCTGTGGAGTGTGCAGATTGCGGCTGATTCATGAATTGTAGTGCACGATCTTCATTAATATGGTGCCCCTGCATTGCTCGGGAAGTGTGCACCATCATTTTTCAGGTGCACTTTGTACATGCTGCAGAACTGGGGCGCACGTCCGACTAAGCACTAACACGACCCTTTAGGTGCACATTTTTTCTGACACAACACAAAACTGGTGCAGACACTTTATAAATACAAGTGCAAGCGCTTTGCTGAGTGGATAGCACTTCTGCCTTGCAGCGCTGGGGTCCTGGGTTCGAATCCCACCCAGGTCAACATCTGCAAATACTTTGTATGTTATCTCCTTGTATGCGATTTGAGTCGCATGAAAGCCGGTGCCGATGCGCCACAATCCGATCGCTTGCGGCAAAAACCCCTGTGCAATTCAGGACAAACTGGAAATATTCGGGAAACCCTACGGAAGTGCGCCCACCGGACCCTTAGTAAATGTGCCCTAATGTTTCTGGGAAAAAAAATACATTTTTATTAATCCTAGAAAGCCCCCTTTTCTGTGAGCTTTATTTTTTAATATTTCTTTTGAGTTAAAAAAACAAGTTGAACTTCATTAAAAAGCAAAAATAAAAGCTAGTAATCTGTACCACAGATCATTCCCTTCCCATTTTTCAGTGTTTTGAGACAGTGCCAAGAAAATATTTAGTTCACAAGAAAAACCTTTCAAAATAAATTGTCTTCAGTTCTTTTGTAAACAGCCATTTTTGTTTAGGAATCCCCTTTGTGAGCAGTGCAGGTCACAATATTATTTCTGAAGTGTTTAATGCTAACAGTAAGATATGGTTTTTACTGCATCATGAAGCTCAACATTCTGTGCTCTGTTTATTGAAGAATAAAATTAATGAAATTGCCTGTTTACAAAAATGATACTTTTAGTAAAAGATATGAATGCCAAGCTGTTAACATGCCATTTTGCAACAAGGCTTTGTACTTTTTCAGTGCCAGTAATAGAAAATGCCACTTAGTATCTATTACATCTGTATCTCTGTTTCAAGTTTGTGCGTTGATTTATTATGAAATCTGAAAATTGGTTTTGCACAGAGCTGAATTTTTTTTTTTTTTATGTGATCATTTCACAGTGGATGGCAGACTGAGTACAGCTGTTTTACAGCCAGAATTACAGGAATCATGTTATTACATCGGACTAGTCAGCACAGTGATACCATACTGACCCCAAAAGACTGTAGAATTATGAGTAGCAGTCCCATGTCTCTTGCGGTGCTGTACGCTGTGAAAATATTTATAATGAGTCCAGACTGTGCATCAAATGTGAGGATTTTTTTCAGGTTTCAAACTCAAGAAAAAGATTAGATGGTATTTTTTATACTATATGGCATGTATGGATACATTGGGGCACATTTACTTACCCCTCCATTGCGGGATCCCCGCTGTGCGTTGTCTGATGATAATGGACTCCAGCGCGATTCACTAATATCGTGCTTCGATTTCCTGCCTTTTTCACTCAAGTCCACCGGAGTTCACCATCTTCTTCCCGGTGCTTGTAAGTTTTGCGACACAAAACTAAATGTTAAATTCTCCACTCAATCCAAATCCATCGGATCGTCCGGCCGCCTGCCCCCCAATTAGAGCCACATGAAAGCCGGTGCCAAAATCCGATTGCGTGCGCCACAATTCCCTTTTAAATGTGGCGCAAAACGGTAATCGTTGGAATATTCAACGTTTCTGCGGTCTGCAGACCCTTAGTAAATGAGCTGTATTGTCTAAGACATACAAGTTCTGACTCTTAAAAAAACATCCTTTTTTTGTGATCTATGAAATTTTGGTGCAATGGCTAAAATGAAACACAGAATTAGTGGAGGAATGTGTGTTCTCTCTAGGGGAGTAACATGAGGGGGTGCAGTAGGTGTGGTCACAATCAGGGCCAAGAGGCTTAGGGGGCCCACAAGGTATCACTTTCTCATATGAGAAGACTAGAACTATAAACCATACATTATATCTGGACCTGGCACCAAGTTTGCACTGGGACCCTTCCGCTTCAAGTTACAACACCGGTGCTCTCTATATTTATAAAGATACATCACATAAATAGTTATTCAGCTTATCCCCTTAAGGACCCATGGTGATTGCAACTTAATGACCTTGCAAACTTTTGAAAATCTGGAGTATGTGGACACTTTATGGAGAAACTCTGCAATAGTTTAACATATCCAAGTAATTCTGGTGGCGTTTTTTTTTTAACACGTTGATTTATCTTTTTGTGATAATTAAATTCATATTATTTATTCTCACTTTTGAAAACTGGCAAAAATTGGTAATTTTTGGTTAAAAATGCAATTTTTTCCTATATTTGGTGGGGCACAGAAAGAAAAACGGCGAACCGACCCGGACAGGGTGGAGTAAGAAAAAATGGAGAGAATAACATGGTAGGAGACTGGATCGGTATAGGCTTAGTGCTTACTATTAAACCATGATTATGAGGTTCTTATCAAAGAAGTGGTGGTGATAGTAGCCACTGTGGTGCCTGTTATATATATATTAATTGCACTACCCTGTGTATAGGTTATGTAACCTGCAGCTATTAAAGGGAAAGGTATCAGCTCTTACCAGATAGTGATGGTGTTGAATTTTGCCACTGTCCGGGAGGCCCCAGACCCCCAGTTGAAGGCTCACCCCGAGCCGAAACGTACGTCGGGGACGCGGCCCCTTTTCTGCCACAATTCAGGCTGCAATGAATTACTGGTCCTATCTTCTTGGGAGAGGAATCGAGCAGGTGAATTATAGAACCCCTTCAGAAGTCGCATCAGTGTGGAAACCTTTTATTCCCAACCTTGTTACTTTTGTGAGTTTTGAGTAAGGGAAACTGAGTAAACGGAACCCAATTTTGTCTGCATAATATTCATCTAGAGGTATAATAGGAATTTTAATTTTGAAGTGGCCAATAAATGTGAAGTGGGGGCACGGCAAAATTATCTGGAAATTTCGGAATGAGCATAAAAAGTGACTAAATAAAAAAAATTATAATATTCTAGTGAGGTATGGTATTTGCGGAAACATTCATGAATGCATAGCCCTGGTTGGTCATGGCATGTCATGCACTGATAACCAGTGTCCTTCCTAATCCCATTTTTATAGCAGACACGGCATGCAATTGGTGGCACTTTGGATGGGAACTGCTGTCCTGCAACTATCCTGCTGGCATCACTTGATGCTGTAGCCCTTACTTTGCCATCCTGGTCTCCAAAAATTAAATGACAGTATTTAGTACCAGACCCTAGACTTCCTAACTGCGCTGTAGGGCTGCAGCATGTGATCCGCAAAGTCTACCCCTCCCATGTTCTTAATTAGAGATGAGCGAGTATACTCGTCCGAGCTTGATGCTCGTTCGAGTATTAGGTTTTGAAGTAGTGACATTTCTCCCACGGACAGGAACATGGCTGTTCTCATTAGCAAGCACTTTTTATCTCAGTATTTTACTAGCAATAAATGATCATTGCAAAGAGCTTTCCCCGGCATTCCCTGGCTTTTAGTTTGAAGTTGATCAGTGCCTTTGGAAGGCCTTTTTGCGTCCTACTGATGGTGCCACAAGCCACAGTTTTTTGGGGTTTTTTTTGGATAAGGGCTCTAAACAGGGGCACAATTGTATAAAAATTATCAACAAACAAATGATACCCCTTGTCCAACAGTGGGTGAATTATGTCCCAAACTATTCGGCCGCTAATATTAAGGTTGGGGGAAAATTCAGGAGGGTTAATTTTTGAATCTTTTCCCTGATATAGCCAAAAATTGGTCTGCTTTTTCAGACCAAATTGGGCTCTCTTGCTTGGGAGATATTGTCTGAATTTTAATCTCCCCTTGAACAACACCAGGGATTTGTCAATTGCCACATTTTTTTTCAGGCATGTACACCTCTGCAAATTTTAAATTAAAATGCTTGACGAGAGGCCTAATTTTAAATAGTCGATCATGGCTGGGGTCACTTGCTGGGGGGACAAAATGAGTTGTCACTGTAATGAATGAAGCGCATTATAGCCTCGAAGTGCTTGCGCGGCATCACATCCCGGTATATAGGGGTGTCGTACAATACATTGTTTGACCAGTATGATCTGATTGTTGGCTTTTTTAAAGGCCCATATTCAAAAGAAGGCCCCAAAATGTCGGGCATATAATTCTGAGGACAGCCAGTCTGGGTCATTACTGCTAGTACTTGGCTGACTATCGCTCAGCCTGGAGCACCTTGCTACAGCTTCATCGCTGTCACTAGATGGCGAATGAACGAAAAAATTCATCTTCTGTGTCTGAACAGATCATCGCATAGGCTTCCTCTGCAGTAAACAGTTGGTCTCCGACAGTTTATGGACGCTCTCGACTTGGACGTGCATTTTAAAGGGTTAAAGGACACTTTTTATTATTGCAAATCTGTTCTATGTTGTGTCATTTTTAGACAAAAATGTGCACAATTTGAGTCAATTGAGATTTTATTAAGCTTTGTTAGGCATTAAGTCTTCAATAACCGGGCACACTGCATGTGCCAATCACACTTAAACTGAATGCACCAGGTTTCTTTTTGGGTGCACTGAGATTAATACAAAGAAACAGTTCTGTCAGCTCACCTGGGACGCAGTGGATTAGTGGAGAAGTGAACTCAAGCTCGGATATCGCCCGCTTCACAGGAGGCACTTAATCAAGGAAAGGGAGGAGGAACTCCGGCTCAAAAGTAAACTTCTATCCAGGTAGGTAAAATCGAAGAGACTTTTATTGAAGATATACAAACAACATGATTGGCATGGGTAGCGGGAAGGGTCCCTGGAATGCCACTGAGATTAATAGACTTTCAACATAAGTGTGGTGCCCTGTGCAAATCGACACCAGAACTCCCCCTTAGGTGGAGGGTTTTGTGTCACAGCGGACATAGTGCAGCAAAACACAAAACTGGTGCAAACATTTCATCAATACATGTGCAAAAAGCAGCTTGCACATGTATTTTTGTGCAAACTACACCAGAAAACTGTCACAGCACAGCCAGTTTGATAAAAGTGCCCCATAATGTTTGTCTGCAGAATTTTCCTATTTCACTCTAAAGAGGCCCTATCACCAGTAATTTAATTTCCCAATAAATTAGCAATCCCCTTTTTCTTTTCTCAAACTCTATATTCTGTAGTAACTTTGTTATTCCTTTAAGGGGTCTTACCTGCATAGTCTCATAGTGGGATATTTATCATTGCAAATTTGTTCTTGGCTGTTAATTTTTGTGCAAAAATGTGCACAATTTGTGTCAATTGTATTTTTATGTGCCTTATTTAATTGCAAAGATTTTTCACATCATTCTTGCAAATGTCCCCAGGGGAATAAATGTTTCATTGTTTGAGGGTGTGCATCGACATGCAATGGTGGATTGACTATTGCAATTTTTTTTGTGCAAAAAAAATCGCTCAGTCACTCCACTTTAGAGCAGGTGTCTGATTTAAAGCATGCTTAAATTATCTCACCGTTTATCTGTTTTTGTTAAATTTAGCAATATTGACAGTCTCTATAAATCATTATAGGTGAACCCTTTAATTTCAAGGATGATCTATTTAGATCTAATTTTCACATTTACTATATTTGTAATTTGTTGCCCTGCCTTTACAAACAAATCTTTTACATAAAAAATTAACATTTTTTTATAACCTTTTGCATATTTTTAATTAAGAGTGATTTTAATTATGTAAGGTAAAATTATTATTCTTTTTTCGGTTTGTTAAAAATCGCAACATGCAGTTAATAAGAGAAACCACACGTATTAATGATTAAAGGCAAACTAGAACACATTTTAAAAAATGCAAACAAAAGAACATGGAGACATTTATCACAACATAAAAAGACTATGTTAAATTAGGCACATACATAAAACAAGGTCTATTTCAATACACTATTTCAAAAGCAAAAAAATTATAAATGCCCCCCATTGTGTCCATTTACACTTGCCAACAGGTGAATCCTAAAAATGAAGGGAGGTAGTGCCATTCTAGTAGTGTAGATTTTTTTGCCTTTTATACTCCTTTATGTCCCTTGAAAGAAGTATGTGTATGTACGCTAGAGATCAAAATTAGAGAACAAGACACAATATTCAAAATGTCCAGGTCATTGTGTAGTCCTATGTAAAATAACAGTACAGTATTTTAGGCTTATTTCATAAATTGTATATTGTCTAAACCACCAAATAAAATGTAAATAAGATAAATCTGACAAACCCTATTTAACAGCTGAACTTTCCAATTTTCACTGACTTTACAAAAATGGTGTGCTGTTCCAAAATGACTGAAACACTCTGGCTGCAGGCTGTGTAGATGAAGTCTAAATTGGTGACCCTATCATCCATAGCATAAGAAGTTGGTTGTTCCAAGTCTGTGATTTCTAGAATTTTGTATCTTTACAACATCACAAGCCCATTAAAGGGAACCTGTCACCAGGAGACCCATTTTTAGCACTCCCCCAGTCCCCACAGAGCATAGTACATACACTGCCAAAGTGTTTTTTTAAATAGAAAATAGGTTTTACAGAAAAAAATATATGTTATATTGTACCTTTCATTAGCATCTGGTGTGTGACTAGGCAGTTGCCTATTGGGAGGGGCTGGAAAGGAGCAGTTTCCCCCCCCACCCTTGGGAAACATCTGACCTTTTCAAATATATGAATAACTCCCCACACTGAGGATTGGCTGTAGAGGAGCAGGGGGCGTTGCTAAGCCCAGTGATTGGTGTTTTCATATATTTGAAAAGGTCACATGGAGGAGTTGTTCCCCAAAGGTGGGGGAGAACTGCTCCTTTCCAGACCCTCCCATTTGGCAACTGCCTAAGTCATGTGCAGATGTACTGAAGTCATTAAAGCAAAGGCCTGTGCACTTCCTACTGATTGATGACTGTTGTAACCTTTAGAAAATTTAAAGCACATATACCATCTACTGTAGACGACTATTACGTAACTACCCTTTCCGTCCCCTTGTGTCCCAGGCTTCATTTCTTATATATTTGTATGCCCATATTTCTGTAAAAAAATAAGTTTATAAGATATGCAAATTAGCCATCGGTGCTCTGCAGAGCTCAGGCTCTAATATAATGTCAGAAGCATTTCTGAGAGTCGGTGAGCCAGACCCTGGGGCATGCATAAATTATATTACGGTGGAACCTGATGGTGCTTTGCAGAGCACCACTGACTAATTAGCATATCTAGAAAACTTATTTTTCACAGAAATGTGGCCATTCATAGAAATAAGAAATTAAGCTTGGGACACACAGGGATGGGTTGGGGCATAATAGTCATCTACCATTAGGTAATCTACTGGTAGATGTCCTTTAATTTCAATCTTCCAATTTCTGCTACAGTCATTGCTCTTCTCTAATTCTGATCTTCACATCTTTTGCAAAATAATGGTTTTATGTTCATATAATTTGGTAATTTTGTAAAGCGTTTTTTTAGTGGCATGGTGTACTCTCTACAAAAAAATCCATCAAATGTTGATCAATTAAGATGACAATATTTATGAAAAAAGTGATAATACATTGTTCTCTAATTCTGGTCTCCAATGTATGTGTGTTTGATTATTTAGAAGGAAAGATTATCTTCCTTTTCCAGTAGTACACCTCTCAGAACAGTAACAATGATGTTTACTTTCATTTTATTTTGGATGACATTTCTCACATGTTCTGCCTCAACAGCCTTTGAAATAGAGAAAGTGAATTTATCATCTCAGTAGTTCAAGTGACAATATGGCAGTACTATCTGCTGTAGAACCTCTTTTGGATCTCTAGGAAATCTAGGAATCTTTCGACTGCATATAATGTAGTAACCTGTACCGGTTGAACAAATATGGATGATTTGATGCTGCAATTACTTGGAATTGAATACTAATAGAAAAAAACTAGGCTAACGCTGCTTGCACACAGATGTATGCTCTCCCAGGTCATAGCCTAGGCAAGCATACAGTCCTATGCAGGGGAATGGAGATTTGAGCGCTGCTTACCCTGACCTTTGTCAGGTTCCCCTTTCTTACACAACCTCAGGTATTCTAATAGTTTATATGAGTAAACTGAGTGAGTTCAAAGAATTCACACCAAAACTGGAGTATGGTTCAAAGATCTTCCATAGTGGAAGTGGTACGGACCAAAAGAGGAAGTAGTTCTGTGCTTTATTACTGACACATAACATTACAGTATATACAAAATACTTTGGGGAGGGGGATTTCACAATTAGTAAGGAAGGACAACATAGATGATTAGTTGTCTCATTATCGCATGGTTACACAAAGGCACATAGCACTGTAGAATCATTTCCTCATAGTCCATATATGGCTGTGATGGTTCCGATCATGCTCAGTGGATCTGTGGTGTTAGTACCAGAACTTCTTTCTAATTTCCAGGAACTGCTCTGTTCAAGACATCCATCAATTCCAGGAAGTAGTGCCAGTGTAAAGCACATACTGGGGGACGATCCACAAACAGGCACCATCTTAGTTCCAGCATTTAACAAGTATGCAAAATAAAAGCATTTTTGTTAATCATCATGTTACCTGTACCAAAACAGTGCGGTATGGTGAGCTTACAATCGAAAATATCAGTTTGGGTGAAAGCAGCCTAATACAGTATTCAGAGCAGAGGAAAATACATAAATAATATTTCTCACAAATAATCAGCTGTGATTGTGTTATGTGATAATACCCTATCATAAAGCTAATAGTATAATAAGACTACCAGAATTGGATTACCGAATCATCGTTATGCACTCTGGAGGATTTGTCCAGGATTAGAAAACGATAGCTGCTTTTGTCCCAAAACTTTACCATGCTGTGTACACAGGAACTTATTCATATGATAGCTAGAAATTGCCTTGTCTTTGGCAATAGAATAATATAACTAATAATATAAAGGGGTTGTCCACTTTCAGTAAATAATTGATATTGTTTGTGTTAAGATAAGTGATAATGGCTCATGCACCTGTGAGTCCATCACATGACCATGGGCAGTTCTCTATACGGTTAAGAGCTTACTATAGAATGACAGCAAGCGGAGATCAAAAAAAGAGTAAACATGTATTGTAAAATTGTATAATTTTTTCTTACACATACCATATCAATTATTTGCTGAAAGTGCACAACCCCTTTAAAGCAAACATTTTAACAGATTTTACCCCACTAAATTAATAGCTCCCCATACTGTGCAGACACATAAAAAATCAAACAAACAGTAAAACACAAGGGGTAGTAAACAGTCCGGGTCTCAACAGATAGACCATACAAGACAAAATTGCAAATACACAGTGAAGGTCAGTAAACAAGGCCAGAAGCCAAATACCAAAGATGGCAAGATCGAACAACAGATGAATAGTAATAGCTATAAATAAAAATGACCAGCAAGGGGTACACTGCATGTAGGATACTTATTATGAGGAGGAGCAGGCACTCACAGTCAAATGGTGTTAGCTCCTGATGATCCAGAGTCTGGCTGCAGAAAGATGGGTGTGGGAAATACATTTCATAGTGAGTCAATAGACCATAGTTCACACTGCCAGACGTGTGAATGACATGAACAATCAGTTTTTCCTTAGACTATTAGTGTGAAACGAATCCGGAAGGGGCTTGTCTGTTCAGATGCCCCTATCTTCTGAGACCCCTATCAAAAGATACAAAATGTTTGATTGTTGAAAGGTCATCACAGCATCATATGGCCATTTAGAGACAAACCCATCTCTGCAAGTTTGGATTCTGTTAGGTAGGCTGATTCACAGGAACATGCCTAATAATTATAGATAACTGTTTACATGCCCTCCCTCCCCTGTAGCAAGACTATGCGGTATAGTCCATGATGCAGAAGGTTTTGTATGTTATTAGTGACATAAAGTATAGAAAGCATGGAGGATATTTTAGGGCTTCTACGCCAGAAAACTGATTTGCTAGCACTTGTGAAGGCATGGAGGAGGGAGTGGCCGGTTGCTGAGCGGGTGGTGTGAAGCAGGAAGGGCCAGCGCACAAGCTGTAGAGTTAAAACTTTCAGTAGTAAAAGTTCAAGGAATATCTGAATGCCAGGTAGCACCTGGAGTAGTAATAATCACTCCACAGCCGGCAACCCGATACATCAAGAAACTGGAGCCTTTTGATGTATTGGACTGTGCAGAAAGCACTGCGACATCATCATATGCCGGTGTACCATAATTAACCCTCCGTGTCTCCAAAGTCAGATTAAAACTAACCAACCATCCCAATGTAGAATAAAGGAAATTAAGTGCATATTTTGCTACAGGTTTTTGGGGGCATTGCTGTAGGACCCAACCCATGGTGATGTGTCATGTAGGAGGACTGGAGTATTATTGCATAAAGTGGCAATGGAGAAGTGTAATGTCATGATAGTTGTGCAATAATTTCACATCACTTTTAGCATATGTGGTGCAGGCACTTCTTAAATACCTGTGGAAGCAGTTTGCACTAAAAAGAGATTGCAAAGTCTGCCAGAATACTGGTTTAAGTGCCTTTGTAAATGTGCCCCAATAAGTCCATAATATGGGGGTATTTAGAACCCCCCATCCTTTAGAACACAGAATGTGCATGGCTATGTGTGGCTTGTGAAATCCTGTGCATGAGCCCAAATTGTTAATATTACAGTAACAATCAGGTTTCTGTATTTATAGCTGGAGTCATTGGTGTCTCCTCTCTCTGTAATCTGTAGTAAAGCTTTATAATGTCACCATCATTGTACGGTTTAAGTTTATAGGAAATAGTACCAAATAACCTTGTGACATTTACTATTCATGATTTGCTATTCTATATGTAAACATTGCATTTTACATCTTTGTTGGTTTGTTCATACAAAGTGTGAGCGTGAATGTATGGTAAGCTTAGAGTCAAATCTACAGCTAGCCAGCCATCTCTAATGATGGCAATACAATAGCTATGCTCAGTGTGTGAAAAACCTAGAGTGGCAATTTCTACAGATAATTCTAGATTAGTTATCTGTCAAACAGCATGCTACACATCACAGCTCGCCAAAATAAACCTCCAAAATACCATAAAAGCTTGAAAAAAGGGAATGACACGCTAAAAGGCATTGACAATGATGTGGTCCATTCGAAAAAAAAAAAGATAATTCTGTAAAAATCGAAAAAAAGAAAAAGAAAATCACTTACATTGAGTTTCAGAATGCATTCAACAAAGCGTTATCGTCTGATCATGTGTGATGGTTTAAGTAACACTGGAAATGTCATCCCGAGCCATTGTGAAACAGTAAAAGACATGAAGTGTAAAGGATTTAATGAAGCTACTAGGACAACATCAACGCCATACAGTGTGACACTATGAAATAAAAAATTGTGACCATTATGCCACCTACAAAATAAAGCAAGACAGAGGTTCCTGTGTTCTCCGACGCTTCTGTTACAATTCCGCAGCGGGGCTAGTGTAAGTTTTCATACTGATCTTTCTGACATTTATACTAGACAAAAGGTCAGAATTTTAATGTACAATAATAAATTCTCCATGAAGCATTATACATATTTTATATATCCACTATTTTGATGTTCAAAAGAAGGATCTCTCGAAAAAGAAATTACATTGTACAAAGAAACAGAGTGAAGGCTTAGGAGCGAGAAGAAAGACTGCACAGATTAATTTGGAAACGGGATGTCAAAGCTTGGAACGGGTGCTAAGTAAATTGTAAGATCTTTTTTTTTTCTAGTAATAAATCTAAGCCATATAATGAGATTGGTTACTTTGAATGGAAGTCAAGAGAACTCCTTCCCATTTTAGAGCATCGTTTCTCAAATCTTGACCTCTAATTATAGGATTTTTCATTGTATACTTCCTATAAGATTTAACATATTTTGCGGAGAACAATGGCAAACCCTGTAATTTCACTGTCGTCTACTTAACCTACCGCATATTGTTCTCTTCTGTAGAGAGACATCTTAATTATCTTTTCTCATTTTTTAAACTTTTTTTTTGGATGTCTCTTAATGAAAGCAGTGCTCGCCATAGGATGGGGACTGAGCAGATCACAGATTTCTATTAAATATTGCGTTTATTGCCACTTCTTCAGTTCTGTTTGTCAGCTGCTTTTAGATTGTACATAGCATATTCTATTTGTTATCTGAAGTCTGAGAAAAATATTCAGCGAATGTGTTAATTTAAAATTGTAGATGTCAGATAAGGTGATTTAGTATTCTGCTGTATGTAGCAATTGTGGTGGCTGTTAGAAAATCAGCCATTATGCCTAATTGCATGTCACGCCATTAAAAATCAATAGGACATAGAATGTTTTCTAAAAGGAATGTGGATTATCTCTGAGAAAATTAGATTTTTTTTTCATCTTATATATCATTACGTTTTTGAGCGCACATCATAGATGATCCATGGGTGAAAAAGTAACTTTGAATGTTTGCTTATTACAGTGTTTTTAAAGTAAAATGATTTATTTAATGCTTCTTCTAGATATAGGACATTATTTGGAAGCTTTGCAGCTATGATAACTCCCATTTCTGTCAGTGCTTCCCAGAAAAGACAACTAAATTGAATCTCGATGCTGTTCACCAGCAGGATTATGAGGGGACGTCCCCCCTCTGACATCACAGGACCGATCTGATTGGTCCTGAGATGTTGATTGCTGCCATTGGCCCGTCTGTACAGACTGGCCAATGTCAGTAATCAGTGACTGTGGGGGACAGATCCAAGTATCCCCACACTCTCTCCAATGTTGCCATTCTGCTTTTAGTGGTGTTGGAGAGTGGAATACTGTGTGATCACCTATCATCTCTTTCCAACTGAGTGTTCACACTAGTGAACTATATCCCCCCCCCCCCCGCAAACCGCACTTTAAAGTGTGCTGTGGGAGTACTTGCTTACATTGGACACGCTTTTCAGTGCACTGTGTAAGTAGTAAACTGTGTTTGGAGAAGGGAGTAGTGCACACAGTATTTGGAGTAGTCAGTAGTGCACATAGTGGTTGTTGGAGGTAGTAGTGCATGCCGTATTTAAAGGAGGGAGTAGTTCACACAGTGGTTGTTGGTGGTAGTAGTGCATGCCATATTTTGAGGAGGCAGTAGTGCACACAGTGGTTGTTGAAGGGCATAGTGCACACGCACAGTAGTGGTGGTTGTTGGAAGTAACTATTAATTATGCATTATCCATGGGGTCCACCATCTTAGATTTCTGTGTGAGGCTGTGCTGTTGAGATTTCAGTCTTTCTCTGCTCTGTGCCTGTAGCCCCACCCCCCTGCAGTCCAGGATTGAGCTCAGACACTTATCACTTCCAGCCAGCAAACACATTGGGGCACATTTACTTACCCGTTCCTGTCGCGATCCCACGGCGCGTTGTCCGACAAAGATTCGGGTCCGCCGGGATTCACTAAGGTCATGTGCCCGATATCCAGCAGATGTCGCTGCTGCGCCGAGGTCCGCCGGAGTTCACCTTCTTTTTCCTGGTGCATGTAAGTGCTTGATCTAGCGAAATTCGCGTTTTTTCTGAATCCGTTGGGTTGTCCGACGGCCATGCCCTCCCAATTTCTGTCACGTGAAAGCTGGCACCGATGCGCCAAAATCTGATTGCGTGCGCTAAAATCTCGGGGCAATTCGGGGCAAAACGGAAATATTCCCCATTGTGATCAGAGATAAGCTGCAAACTTCAAACTACAAGCAGATAAGTTATTTGGGGGAAGAGGGGGCAGGCACATATCTGTGAGAACAGATATACAGCAGAATATGTAGTGTAAAAGTCTGTCAGCCTCTGTCTGTCATGCCTCTGTGTAATAAGCATATCATGCATCTCTCATCTGTCTCACCTCTCTTTCTATGTGTCAAGGTGTACAATGTCAGATGCCAGATGGAAGTGTATATACACCTGTACCCTAATAATCTACCACACTGTCAGCTCACAGAACTAGATGGATCATAATGTGCCTGCTTAGAGATTACATCCCCCCACCCACACCCTGGGATTTTGCACTGACCATTACTGAGTATTAGGAGCTAAAACAGCAATAAAACTGAGTAAAATTGGAAAGTAAAGTATCAGAGATCGTAAAGTATCAGAGATCATGCATCATAGATGCATGATGAGGGGCCATAACGCCCCAGAATAATTGGCAAGCGTAAAAGTACACTTGCTAATTATCCCCTGAAGTGTGTGGGCACTGCTTAGTACACACTACATCGTCTAGAATGGAGCTCCCCCGGGTAGTAGTGATGTCATGGGAGGGGGTGGAGCCTCCAGGAAAGGGGTGTGGATTTTTAAAGTATCCTGACAGTGCAGGAAGTAGAGCTGTAATGTCTGACTGCAAGAAGAATTCGTAGGGGGGCTGTGTGTATACATGTGTATGGAGGTGAGGGGGCTTGACAAGAGTGGATATGATTGTTTTAAGGTCAGGGAAGACATGTATGTTACATGGAACTGTATTTCTTGCAGGTGCTGAGGTGGTATGAGGTGTATGTTACATGGGACTGCATATCTGGCGGATGAATGTCTGGCAGGCGCTAAGGTGGCATGAGGTATATGTTACATGGGACTGCATGTATGGCGGGTACGGAGGTGGCATGAGGTGAATGTTACATTGGACTGCATGTCCGGCAGGTGCTGTGGTGGCATGAGGTGTATGTTACATGGGACTGCATGTCTGGCAGGTGTTGAGGTGGCATGAGGTGTATGTTACATGGAACTGCATGTCTGGTGGGAGCTGAGGTGACACAAGGTATATGTTGCATGGGACTGCATGCCTGGCGGGTGCTGAGGTGCCATGAGTTGTATGTTACATGGGACTGCATGTCTTTTGGGTGTTGAGGTGGCATGAGGTGCATGTTACATGGAACTGCATGTCTAGTGGGCGCTGAAGTGGCATGGGTTGTATGTTACATGGGGCTGTGATCACCATAAGATCACTGTTGTATGTGATCTGCACAAATAGTATCTAAAAACATGTAAACAATAACAGAGATGCAAATTCCATTAATTAAAAAAAAACAAATACTAATATTTCTATACATTTTTTTTCAAACTTCATTTCTTCCAATATATCTAAACCCAACTGTACTATGCTGAACTTTACAGCATGTTAATGGGAAAGACCATTAATTTGTGATCGTGTGAGGAAACTGCCCACTGTGATGCCCACCAATATTAAGAGCTGTGGTCTATAATGATCTAATTTGATTAGCAGAAAAGTGCCTACTCCATGTTGTATTTACAAACTGTCCTAAGACAGAAAAAGCCTTATCGGACAGGTCTAAAACTTAACCTTTAATATATTCAACAAATAAAAGAGTTTTAGATTGAAATTGACTCCAAAAACACTGTTAAAAATTGCTGCTGTAAACAAGTTATTTTTGGGAGAATAATTCCCCTTAAGCAGTATAAACTCATAGTGTATCTCTGCAGCGATTGACACTAATAAGCATCCTCTAACAATACTCTTTAAAACACATGCACGAGCCCTCCTGACATGTTTCACTGGAGCACCGGCGTCATCAGGGGATCGGGGATACTAATTTGTGGGAGGAGCTAATAGGGTTATAAATAGTTTCTGGGTGGGATCAATGTCTCTAAGTTATACCTTTAACCAATCATCAACAAAGTTTATTTTTGTTGCTACCCAATGTGTAACTAACAAGTATATCCTCCAATAATTACTTATGGATCATGGGCAAAATACTTCCGGGTCATCAAGAAGTGACACAGTATGTATCAAACTCTTTTTAATTGGTCAGTTATCGGGTGATAACCTACAACCTTACCCTATTTGCTGTCCGCATCCGACACTCGGCAAACCCAGAGCCGCCGTGTCACTAAATGATACACTTTTGATGCGACAGAGAGTTTTGCATTGTTCATGCGACTAAGGGGCCATTGGTCCATCAGTTATCGCAATGATCCATCAGTCATTGCGGTAATGCGAATCTGAAAGAGATGATGAAGGATATGATGATCACTTTTCTCCCTGCCAGAAAGAATAATCAATTTCTGCACCATTCCCCTGCTGCTGTGTATGAGTGATCCAGCTCAGGTTGATTATTGCTTGACTAACCGCCATTTGTAATTCCAAGATCCCGTGTGTAATGTGTTTATCTTGGCAGCCATGCTGTCCCAGCTTACCAAGGTCCTGAATGTTATAATTGTTTTTTGAGCTAAACCATTTAGCTCAGGGATTAATGAAGGCTATAGCATTCTCAAAGTATGTTTGCTTCATAATGCATCAAATCAAATTTTAAGTTTCCTTTAATTAGGTGCTTTCAAGTTTCATAATGTTTCATTAGTTTTGACAACTTTTTATTGTTCATGCTTAAAATTCTTTTATATTTTTTTAACAATATGTTTACAATTTAGCTATTATTTTTTTGCAAATGCTATTTTCTCTACACAATAGTAGTTTTGCCTCATAGAACCAAAACAAAACACTCTTTCATGAGTAAAAGAATAATTTACAGCATTTGCAGGGCTCCAATGGTTGGTGCCCGAAGGATTTACTTCTAGCTTTCCAATAATTGTTCTCTTCTAGAAGGAAAGTAAATCCACTGAGATTAACTTAAAACATATGTTTTTATTTATCTTGGTGTAACAAAAAATATGTAGATCAAAATATCAAGATCAGAATCCACAGCACATATCTTGGGACTGTAGATTAGCATTTAAAGCAAACAATGTGTTTCATAAGTTTGGTTTTATGTTTACTTGATTATGGTGCAGTAAGGAATTCACAGAACCCCAGTCCTATCTATATTTACAATATTAGGATTTTATTAAAGAATCTTTTGTTTTTTAGTCAAATACAAATTTAGCCAAGTTTAATTTGACATCTAATATTTTAAATAAACAGTAGTACTTCACATTAGCATTTCCTTTCTTACTATAGCTATTGTTGTATTATATCATGGTGCAGTTTGTTGGATTTAACTTTAGCACTCAAGTCAAAGCAAAAATTTCCCATATGTTGTAATTGGCCATTCCATGTGGCGGTATCACACCTTTCCCTTGATATTTTTATTTTATTTATATCACTTTGGGATATACACCCTATTGTAGTAACTGTGTGAAGCTGTCGCAGGTGATATACTTTCTAGACATGGGTATACATGATTGCCACTCATTACTGGCTTCAACAATTTGTGTATTTTAAAAAATTGAATTGACTCTACCACACAGGCTTGCCATAGGAGGACAACAACATCTATCACCGTTTTCCTGCCACATTGTTATGTTTCATGCACATGACCATTATGGGGGCCTTGATCAGGCCACAAAATTTGTGATGGCAACCGGATTATGCCCAGCTTTCTATGGAGAGGGGAGCACTCGACTCTCCTCCTGACCATGTGCTCACTAGGGGGTTTCTATTGATATACATGTAATGCTAAAAATGCCATCAATCTGCTTAAGTGCCCTTGCGGGAAAGTTTATGTGGGCACACGGCACGTCCTGTGAAAATATGGCTGAAGAACATAGTTCGGCCATTATAAATTATGCAGCTAAGAAAAATAATTGTCAGTTGACGCACGGGAAAAAATGGAAAAGAAGGCTTTTGGGGAAACAACAGTAGCAAAACATTTTCATGAGTGTAGACTTCAGGTGTACAAGTTAAGGTGATGTGTACTACAGAAGATTGAAGCTAACAATGCAGAACAGGTTAAATGTTTGCTTTTACAAAAAGAGGTGTACTGGAAACACACTTTGAAAATTGAGCCGTAATTTTTCAGTATTTTTATAGCATTGTACCATGTCACCTCATTGCCATAACTTGCACTAATTGTGCACAACAAACACCTTTTTTATTTGTGTTGCCATTGTTGAGTAAACAAATTGTTAGTGTGGCATTATGTCACTTGTAAGGTGTGTATTTAGGGTTATGTGCTTGCTTGACAAAGGGTGGAGGGTCCCCCAAAACATAGCAGGCATAGGTGCACGTGGCGCTCTTCCACTAAGTCGATATTTTCTGATAACATATATGGTGTGGATCAAGATGTTGAAGTTGCATTGAAGTGAATGAAGATTTCTGTCAATGTATCTTTTTAAAATTGATAAAGGAAAAAGAATTAATTGAAATTAATTTTGAAGTGTCTGGATTGTGGTCATGGTGTTGTTTATGAACCACTTGTCACCTGTAACTTAGAGTATGCTTGACAATTAGGTATGGACAGCTGGGAACGGGGTTTGCCTTATGGCTCACTGTCTTTGACTGTCCTTCCAGTCCATCGAAGATGTTCCCTTACTTCATTACATTTTTGCTTTACTTATTTTTGTTACCGGTAGATTAATCTTGAATAATTTTTTGGTAGAAAGCTTCATAATCTGCTCACATTTTATTACATATATGCTGTATTTTTTTATTCATTTTTAGAATAGGCAATATTGTGTAATAAATGAAACTTCTCTTTTCAAATAGTATTTGGCAGCACTAGCAAGTATCACACCCAGGATTTGCAGAAATTTGCTACCATTCATCATGTACTAGCTTTCAGTTGGTTGCATCACCAGATCCTTATCCAACGCGAGGAACTTGAGCTTGACAAATTGCAGCCTAGGAATGGTACCCATGTATATTAACATAAATCGTCTGAGTAATAGGTCTTATCAGATGCTGGTAACCCGTGTAAACGGTTTGGCTTTCCATTTGATGCTCTGTGGTTTTGTTTGCCTGTTTATACGGTGGTAGTAGAGGTAGTTTATTATTCTGGCTTGATCTTAAAAATGTACGAGTACCACATTGCCCTCAGATCGTTGTCTATTCCTTTTATTTGTCTCTTAGTTCCCACTGCATCAGTAATAAATTAGGCTGTAGGACAGCAACAGCTTAAGCCATATGCCTTCAATTTATCTTTAACTTTCACTTGCTGAGAACGCCACCTGGTACTGCCAAGTGTACACTTTTTTTTTCTTTTTAGTTAGGCTATCAATCTTGAAACTATCAGAGCTAGTCTGTTAAATTTGTGCTGATTTGAAACAGTATTGTGATATATGTCCTGTGGGCTTTTGGGGCTGCGCTACTCCATTTTTTTTCCTATTAAGGCATGCTAAAGGATTTGTCTGCACTAGACTATTGTTGATGGTAGTCATATGTATTTTATGACTTTGACTCAAAATGAATATGCCCAGGGAAGGTACAAAAGGTGCGTCAGAATTTAATCACATATCAAAATTCTCGCAGCAAATTTCGAGGAAATTAAAGTGTAGCATTACGGACGCATTCTAATGTACTGTTTATTTCCAGTCAGTGGGACTACAATATATGCTGTATTTTTAACGCTTAGCAATTTAAAAAAATTAATAGAGAAGGAAGGTACAGAATTTTGGAGTGTGAGCAATTAATTCATTCTTTAACATGTGGATCTTTTTATGTATGTGTTTTTTCTTTTGTGCATTCAAAAACATAATGTAATGTACAGGATGTTTATTTCTTTATATGTTGCCCCCAATGTTTGTAATTTATTCTATTTCATTATTTTATATTTTAAAAGGATTAAGGTTATAGAATAGGAACTTCCACTCAGACTCTCACCTCCGAATACAGACACATAGATTGCAGAGTATTGAACAGAGGCTATCACAAGCCCCTACTACATAGAGCTAAATCTATAGTCTCTTGAAGATCACGCAAGGAACATCTATTTGGTAAAACTGACTCTCCTACTACATCTCACAATTTGCCTACAGCTGGAGACACGTCTCATAAGTCTATTGTATTTAGTACTACTTACAGCAATTGCTAGCCCATTTTGAAACAGGACACTATCACGCACAGATTTTGCTTAAAGGAAACCTACCATTGAAAAGTGGCAGGTTTCAAGATGGAAATACCGAGCACTAGCTTTTGTTAGTGTTTTAAACCGCTGGATTGCGTTTAAAACACTTTTAAACTTTATAGCTGGCGCAGGGAGGTACCGCTCGGCGCTTACCATGCGCGCGGCTCTCTCACTTCCTATGTAGCCCGCGCACGTCGCGCGCATGGTAAGCGCCGAGCGCGTACCTCCCTGCGCCGGCTATAAAGTTTAAAAAGTGTTTTAAACTGCAATACGCGGTTTAAACACACTAACCAAAATACTCTCGCCCCTGTTCACACTTGGTTGCTAGTCAAAGGTAATTTTCACTGTGGGGAAACCAGGTGTGGCATGTGTAGATACATACACAAAGGTATTGCTTTTCATTCCTGTCCCAAAGTATCTCAACACTCTGCAATACCACTCGTGATATATTTGATCACTTAGTGGCAGCACGATGGCTGAGTGGGTAGCATTTCTGCCTTGCAGCACTGGAGTCCTGGGTTCGGGTCCCACCCAGGTCAACATTTGCAAAGAGTTTGTATGTTCTCTCTGTGTTTGCGTGGGTTTCCTCCGGGTACTCCGGTTTCCTCCCACACTCCAAAACATACTGGTAGGTTGTTTAGATTGTAACCCCCTTGGAGACACGGACCAATTTAGCAAGCTCTGGGCAGCGTTGCATAATCTGTAGGCTCTATATAAATAAAGAATTATTATTATTATCATAATCGTGAAATATTTGTAACATTCAGTATGTGAGTTGCCCCATACAAAAATTGCAAAAGCGGATAATAGAACATATCAAAGGTACATACACAAATCCTAACTCTCTAGCAACCACAAAATGTCTAGTGTATCCAAACATTTTCATGAAAAGCATTCTGCCTCTCTTAATTCTATAATTGTACAAGGCATAGAAAGGGTTAATTGCCCGCCTAGGGGTAGAGCTTGAAGAAAACTCCTCTTATCCCGTGAGGGTTTTTGGATTATGACACTCAAGACTAGTTCGCCTCATGGTTTAAACTACAAAACAGATTTACTCTATTTATATTAAAGCATTTAAGTTTCATATAATCATTATTATTTTTCATATATTGTATGTTGTTTTCATTTGAGTTTTTTTCCTTTTTCAATAAGCGTTCTTACCCGATATCAGATTAACTAATCTGTAAGCTTTGGGGAGCCACTATTCTGCCCCTAGCTTGTCCCCAAACTGACCCTAGAATAACGTGCCCACCATCACCTCCATTACGCATTTTGTCCCAAAAAAGGCTTGTCAGAGGGGCACTTAAGATATAAAAAACAAAGCAGAGAGAACACACTATAAGGGTCATACTCATTGGGCACATTAAAACACAGTAAACCGTATGCCACTCATAACCTACCTCTTATAAGAATTAACTCAGATCAGGCAGGACCATAGCACTCACTCAGAGTGGTGACCGTGTATGACATGAAGTGTCAAACCTGGAAGCCATGTTGCACGTCCAGCTCTACAACACTTCCTGGTATAAAAGAAGTCCTTTACTGCCCACCTCCCTCCTGCTTCTTCGATCCTACCCTTCGCTCACATCGGCAGCGTGTTCCAACAGCGGACAATTGTGTGTGACTGCTCAGAAAAGTTAGAGGGTAATTGGTGATTAATGACCCATGCCCTGATCCAGCTTACAGATTGGCTCGTCTGATATCGGGTAAGAATGCTTTTTGTTTTCCATGAAGTAGCACTTTAACACATGTGAATTTGGGATGTGTTAATAATTGACAGACACATCAACTTTTGTGGTGACTTTATTGGTCTGTAAACTGTTCTGTTTGTGGATATACTGTATATATAAAAGAGAAAAGTCCTGAGCAGCACAACAAACAATGGGTGCACAGCCATAGATCCCTTAGAATGGGCCAAACTAATAGTTGCAATGAAGAAACAGCACTACTGAATGTGCTGGAAAAAAACATGTGTATCTTTTATTAAATAGTGACGTTTCGGTGAAAAACAATGCTTGGAATAATGCTTGAAAAAGTTGTTTTTTTTCCCCACAACATCACCATTGCATAAAAGATGCACCCATTTTTTCTTATTACATTTCAGAGTGCTACGTCTTCACTGCCAATGTATAATCTGTTGTTCTCTGTGTTCCCAAGTGTGTTGACCCCTTAAGGAAGCAGCCATTTTGTAGTTTATTGCTCGGTCTGTACCGGAGTCTATAAAAAAATTAACATTGTACTCACAATTCTTACACCCTGCAGGTCCTCGTTTTGCTACTGGTCCTCTAGCCCCGTCTTCGGGTCCCTGCACGATGCCGGCATCCACATTATCAAGCATCAGTGCCGGCGCACAAACAATGACGTTGGCAACCGGCTCACGTCAAAGTATGCGTGTGCTGGCTATGTGCAGGGACTGGCAGGATCTGGCTATATACTGGGGGGGGGGGGGGGGGGGGGGGGGACGAGTAGCAAAGGGGCGCAGGGAGTTGGCTGGCTATATACTGGGTGGGTACGGGCACTGGTTAAATATATATGGAGGCTTAGACCAATACACTTCCCATCTTAGGCTTATACTCGATTCAATAGGTTTTTCCAGTTTTTTGTGTTAAAATTAGTTACCTCAGCTTATACTCCGGTCACTTTATTCACAAGTATATACGGTAATCAATGAATAAAATCAATTGTTGTTAAATTATGAATATGGTACCACTCTTTATGAGGTTTTCTTTAGGTGCTTTTTTTTTACCATCCATTGATTTCTTATACAGTATATAATACTATGTTGACTTTTTTCTTTTCTTTTCGATTTTATGTTTAGGTACTGTACCAAAAATCCTGCTGTATTCCTCTGTATAGATACAACTAATCCATTTTAATGCTTTTACATGCCTTCGATTACAGATACAGAACGTCTCTACACAGTGGTTTTTGCAGAAATCTGTGACCGATTTGGAAAAAAATATACTTGGGATGTAAAGTCCTTAGTCATGGGGGAAAAGGCATTGCCGGCAGCCCAAATCATCTGTGATGTCCTCAACCTTCCTATAACTGCTGAAGAATTATTGAATGAAAGTCGAATTAAGCAAGAAAAGATTTTTCCAACAGCATCCTTAATGCCAGGTATTGTACTGTCATTACCCATCATAGGTATTCATGTGTAATGTATTGTATTGGTATATGAATCCCAATAAATACCATTTATATGGTTTGTTTTTTGTAAAAATACACCCCATATTGCTACCATTGTCTTTTACTAGTACTATATTCTTTACCTAACTGTGTGCTACACTCACCTCTGTGAGTGTGTGCTTGAGACACCCTCAATGAGCCAAAATAAATACTTACTGTGTACTGCATCGTCTGAATGGCTACCATCAAATTCATTTCCTTGCAGCTGCTGAGCGTGTTTATTCCCCCTCGTCAGCCAAATCTACTCAATCTACCTTGTAAACATCTGGTCAAAATCCTATGAGAGCATGATTAAGCAGTGTCCGTGAATCTATTCTACTCCTTACATGGTGCTAGTACCATGCTAGCAGTATGCCAGGAGCCGTGTAGAAAAGGAAATCTACCATCAAAATCAAGTATGATAAAGCACTTACTCATAGATCCAGGCATTGTGACTGTGTTAATCTTCTTATATTTGTTATCTTTGACCTCCTTCCTGAAGGACTTCTGGGGTGTTACCAGAGCTGCTAATGTGCTGCAGCTTCACAGGCTGTTACACTGTTTTACACTCCCCTGCTCCCTCAGCACTTCCCCCACTCCCTCTGCCTGATATAATTTCACTGCAGCAGAGGAAATTTCAGCACACAGTGTAACAGCCTGTTACCAGGTTCTGGTAAAGCCTCCAGGAGCCCTTAAGATGCATTAGCATAATTTTAAAAGATGATTTTCAGAATGGAGGAGTCACAGATTTCCTGTATCTCTTTGGATTTACATTTTGTTAGCTTGTATGATTTAAAACCTTCCCCTCTGCCCCAAGTAACTTCTCATCACACCAGCCAGCTATGGCTTTTAGAAGATATCATGTGAACTTGGGCAGCACTAGTAATCCGGTTGGTTTTAGATTCTTAAACAATGGAGTCCTCCTGTACTTTCCTATATACGGACTAAACTTTCATGCACACAAACATAATTTCCTCTTATGTGCTAGTTCACGTACCTGTGTATTTCTCTCTGGGCTAATACACATGGTCAGTGTTTTAATAGCTCTGTATATGAGTCTAGTACCCCTGAGAAAAAAACTGTGCATGTCCTTTTCTTCCCCATGTTTGCGGCTCTACCTTCTCAAAGAAGTCTATTGCAATGTGAAACATACAGATGTCAGCTGGTGTCACCTGTGTGCCCACTATGCTTACAGATAAATTGCTAGGTAACATAATCATGGGACACTCCAAGGTGCAGGGACAATATACCGACAGCCTTCTGATTTTTCTTTAGCTGATCTGCAAAAACGGTTGACATATGATTGTGGACATACAAATGTGACATACGATTGTGGACATTTTTTGTGGAAATTCAATAAATACTCATGACACACTGACCTCAAAAATGGAGAAGACAGTGGTAGTTTACAGCCATAGGAAAAGAGTGTTCAAGTGCTACTTTTGGCAGTCAAGGTGGGGCAGGCTTGGCAACCTGTGTATTATAAATCGCAGTGCAGAAAGCAGGGGAATAAATTCTATGTAGACTGTGAGTTTTCAAAGGAAACCAATGAGTTAGTAGAAAGAGTCGTCCTGTGTGATCCCACTGCCCCCTACTTATGGGCCACCTGTAACCCTGCTTCATGTTCCTGCTTGAGTTAAACAAGGATAATGTTTGAATAAATATTCTAAGATTTTGAATGGAAATAGAATTCACACAAGGATGTAATTGTCAGCATAAAGACAATGTTATGACTCTAGAATTCGTGCTGTAGAACATAGTATGGTTCTGTGTTGTGTCCCTATATTGCCTTGAGTTGAGCTGAGTTAAAGCTGTTGTCACATAGGAATAAAATGTTTATGACTCAAGAAACCATAAAAAAGTACATTACATTACAGCTCATGTGATGCATAAATGGGCAAGTTCCCATTGCGAATCCTTGGTCAAACAATAGCTGCTTAGCTAACAGTCAGAGTTTAGTAGCTTATTCATTATGTTGGAAATTATATTTTGTTTGTGTTTTTTTTTCCTTTAAATTGAGCTGCAACTAACGTATCATAGGGTGAGGAGTGATAAGGTTTCACTGTACAATAAAGCTAAGCTAAATTTATTTAAATATGTTACTTTCTAAAGTTCAACAATAATAAATGCCTCTTTACAGAAAGGTAGATAGTAGAAAGAGTAGAAAATGCCAACTTATAGGTCAATTTTCTATGTATTGTTGGAAATTCTATGGGGCAGATTTATCAAGCAGTCTGAAAGTCAGAATATTTCCAGTTGCCCATGGCAACCAATCACAGCTCAGCTTTCATTTCACCAGTGCTCATGAATATTTTAAAGGGGAGCTGTGATTGGTTGCCATGGGCAATTGGAAATATTCTGACTTTCAGACTGCTTGATAAATCTGCCCCTATGTCTTTAAACTGCTTTTAAGTTTGACCCTACAATGACAAAAAGCTTATTGACATGTTTTCGACACTTGGAGACCCAAGCAAGCAGCTGATTTGCTACACAAAGTCCTGAGCAGCCACATATGTTACATACATTAAAGAGAAAATGTAAAGGGATTCCCTTACCATGGCTCCTTGTAACCTATTCAGATTATAATTGAAAAGTAATTTCTGATGGGACTTTCCTCAGGGTCCCTCTCATATTATGACCATAATGCTACCGTATCCCCCAAATGGAATATGTCACTAGCTTTTACACTAAGAGAGGCACTTTCAGGTAGAGTATGAAAGTAGGTAGGGTATAAAATATCCTTTTAAGTATTGCCAATTGCCCTTCACAAAGTCATATGCGTGTGAGCTGAGAATATTCACTGTTTGCCAGAGATAAGTCCCTGTTAGAGGTTGTAAATATGGTGTCATCTCAGATGCCCCTTTCTTGGGTTCTATATAACCTAGAGCCATGAGGAATACTACCACTCTATTTCCACCTATAGATAGCTATCCTATATTAACCTCTTAATGACCAGCCCGTTTTCTACCTTTTACAGCCTACTACTTTTTTGGAAGTATAGTTCTCCTTACGGAGACCACCAATTAAGACTGTCTTGTAGGTGTGTGTGGACACTTATAGCCATGGATGCTCCACAAGGGGATTCTGGGAAAATATGCAAATATTTTTTTCAGGATGGGATGAGGATAACCACGCCTCTTTTAGCTACCTTGTAAGAGGCTACAAGAGGGTTATGACATGATGTGGGATTAAAACCACACCAGTATATCTATTCTAGCATGAACAGATTCCCAAAAGTAGACAGCAGTGTTTTGACCTGGTTGCATCTCTTCATTACAGTGTAGGGAACTGGTTTGGCTGATTGAGAGGCTTGTGACAAAAAGCGGGAAGTAAGAGTTCTCCTTACAGAGACTGCCAATTAAGGCCACTGTGTAGGCGTTTGGAGACTTATAGCCTTGTTTGATCAAATAAATGTACCTATATAACAGTAAACACCGAGTGTGGTACCCATTTGTTAAAGGAATAAGCATAATTCATATATAAATGGGTCTCTAGCCCCTTCCCGCACCCTGACCTAACTCTACGTCATAGGATGCGGGTAGATAGGATGCCCTTGTGATCACCACAGGAAGCCGGCAGTGCACGATAGCTGGGATCCCGCAGTAATAGCCAGGATAGCAACTATCGCGATCCCGCATGTTTAACCCTATAGACTTTGCGGTCATAGTGACCACAGTGTCTATAGTGCATTTCTGCAATGATTGGGACCCTCCATGGCCATTTGTTGCCATGACAACCCTGAGGTGCGCTAAGGACCCAATGCTGCCTTCAGTAGCAGCCTGTTAGGATCTTGCTGAATGCACAATCTAACAGTGCTAAAGTCAGCCTATGTAGAATGCATAGGTGAAAATTACCAAAAAACTCAACATATTGCTTATCACCACATCTGTAACAATAAAATAAAATTATCACTGAACCCATACGGTGAACACCGTAACAATAGCAAAAAAGCTCACAAAAATTATGAAATTTTCAAATCTGCCCTTTTAAAAACAAGTGATCAAAAAGTAACATTTACCCCGACATGATACCAAGGAAAAGTACCGGAAAAAAAAAATGCTAAAAACCATAAACACGAATTAATGATTTTTTAACCACCACCAAGAAAGAGCTAATAAAATCTGATTATTAGCTATTGAACCGCCCATAAATGATGTACCTAAAAAGTGGATCTCATCCACAAAAAATAATCACTCATATGTCCAAATAAAAAAAAAACAAACATTTTATAGCATGTAAAATGTAACAATGCAGATCTGCTCTGAATGGCGCTCCTTCCATTCTATACCCGGCCTTGTGCCCATACAGCAGTTTACCAACACATATGGGGCATAAATGATCATTTAATACTTTGTGACGGTTTAATTTTTGGCCAAAATTAATGTATTGTCTAAAAAAATTACAGCTTGTAAATTACACCTCCATTTAGTTTTAATCCCTGTGAAACATCTAAAGGGTTAACATACCTCTTAAAGTTGAATTTTGTAGTTTCCAAAATAGCATAATTTATGGGGTTTTCCGGCTATTTAGGCCTCTGAAAGTCACTTAAACCTGAGCAGGTGCCTCTATATAAGGGTTTCAGTGATTTTCATAAAAATGAGAAAAATTGCATCCAAAATTTTGAACATTCTAGCAACCTAGAAAAGAGAATGCATAAAAACTCTTGCCGATATAAAGCAGACATGTGGGAAATGTTAGTTATAGCACCAAAGTAACTTTATAACAATCTGCCTGAAAAGCAAATAATTAAGAACTTTGAAAATTAATAATTTTTTGACATTTTTGCCAAATTCCAGTTTAGATCATGTGTCTGATTTAAACATCTAAATTTCTCAACTCACACCGTTTATTCTGTTTTTGTTAAATTTACAAATATTGACAGTCTCCTATAAATCATTAGGTGAACCCTTTAATTTTCAAGTATGATCTCTTTAGATCAATTTTCACATTTGACTATAGTTGTAATTTGTTGCCCTGCCTTTACAAACAAATCTTTTACATAAAAAATTAACATTTTTTTATAAACCTTTGCATATTTTTAATTAGAGATATTTTATTATTTACGGTTAAATTTAAATTCTTCTTTTTTCGGTTTGTTAAAAATCGGCAACATGCAGTTATACAGAGAACCACCGTTTAAATTATGTAAGTCAACCTCGAACCATTTAACAAAATGCAAACACAAGAACATGGATACATTTATCAACACAATAAAAAGACTTGTTAAATTATGCAACATACATAAACAATGTCATATTTTTATACAACTATTTCAAAAGCAAAAAATTAAACTCCCCCCATTGTGTCCATTTACACTTGCCCAACAGGTGAATCCTAAAAATAGGGAGGTAGTGCCATTCTAGTAGTGTAGAAGTTTTTTTGCCTTTTATCCCCTTTATTCCCTTGAAAAAGATGTGTATGTAACGCTAGAGACACCCATTAGAGAACAAGTCCACAATATTCAAAATGTCCAGTTCATTGTGTAGTCCTATGTAAATAACAGTACAGTATTGTTCGGCTTATTTTCATAATTGGTGTAATTGTCTAAACCACCAATAAAATGGTAAATAAGATAAAGTCTGACAAACCCTAATTTAACCCACCTGACTTCCAATTTCACTGACTTTACAAAATGGTTTGCTGTTTTCCAAAATGACTGAACAACACTCTGGCTGCGGCTGTTAGATGAAGTCTACTAAATTCGGTGTACCCGATATCCTAGCAAAGAGTTTGGTTGTTCAATGGTCTGTGATTTCTAGAATTTTAGTTCTTTAACCACATCACAAGTCCCATTCAGGAACCTGTCACCAGGAGACCCTTTTTATGAGCACTCAAATCCCCCCAGTCCCCACAGAGCATATTACATACACTGCCAAGTGTTTTTTAAATAGACAAATAGGTTTTGAATCGAAAAAATAGTATGTTATATTGTACTTCATTAGCATCTGGGTTTGTGACTACTAGGCATTGCCTATTGGGAGGGGCTGAAGGAGCCTGTTTTCCCCCCCCCCCCTTGGGAACATCTGACCTTTTCAAATATATGAATAACTCCCACACTTATAGAATTACGGCTCACTCAGTACAGACGCTCGGACTCACAGGGGCTGCGTTTGCTAAGCCAGGATAATGAGGTGTTTTCATATATTTGAAAAGGTCACAATGGAAGGTTGTTCCCCAAAGGTTGGGGGAGAACTGCTCTTTCCAGACCCTCCCAGTTGGCAAGCTGCCTAAGTCATATGTGCATATGTACTAATTCATTAAAGCCAGGCCTGTGCACTCCCTACTGCTTTATGACTGGTTGGTAACTTTGTAGAAAATTTAAAGCACATATAACCACTACTGTAGACGACTATTACGTAACTACCCGTTTCCGTCCCCTTGTGTCCCAGGCTTCATTCTTATATTTTGTATGCCCCATAGTTCTTGTTAAAAAAATAGTTTATAAGATATGGCAAATTAGCCTTCGCTGCTCTGCAGAGCTCAGGCTCTATATAATGTCAGAAGCAATGCGTGAGAGCCGGTGAGGCCATACCCTGGGGCTGCATAATTATATTCGGTGGAACTGAGGGTGCTTTGCAGAGCATCCACTGACTAATTAAGCATATCAGAGCAACTTATTTTTTCACAGAAATGTGGCCATTCATATAACTACGAAATTAAGCTTGGGACACACAGTGATTGGGCTGGGCATAATAGTTCCCCCATCACCATTATGTCATCTACTGGTAGATGTCCTTTACTTTCAATCTTTTTATGTGGCTACAGTCATTGCTCTTCTCATTCTGATCTTCACAGGATCTTTTGCAATAAAAAAATAGGGTTTTTAGTTCCTGATAATTGGTAATTGGTAAAGCGTTTTTTTAGTGGCATGGGTTTGTACTCTCTACAAAAGAATCCATCAATGTTGATCAAATTAAGATTACAATATTTATGAAACAAGTGATAATCATTGTTTCTCTAATTCGTCTCCAATGTAGTGGTTTGAATTTATTTAGAAGTGACGATTATCTTCCTTTTCCATAGTACAAACCTCTCAAACAGTAACAATGAATGTTTACTTTCAATTTTATTTTTGGATGACAGGTCCTCACATGTTTATGTTCTGCCTCAACACCTTATGAAATAGAGAACGTGATTTAATCATCTCAGTAGTTCAAGTGACAATATGGCAGTACTATCGCTTGAGAACCTCTTTTGGATCTCTAGGAAATCTAGAATCTTTCGACGGCATATAATTAGTAAACCTGTACCGGGTTGAGGGGAACAAATATGGATGATTTGATGCTCAATTCTTGGAATGGACTTACAATAGAAAAAACTAGGCTAACGCTGCTTGCACACAGATGTATGCTCTCCCCTCCCATGTTCATAGCGGCTAGTCAAGCATACGCCCTGTGCAGGGCATGGAGATTTGAGCGCTGCTTACCCTGACCTTTGTCAGGTTCCCCTTTCTTATAAAACAACCTCATTATTCTAATAGTTTTATATGAGTAAACTGAGTGAGTTCAACAGAAATTCACACCAAACTGCAGTATAGTTATAAGATCTTCCTATATGGAAAGTGGTTATCGACCACAACGAGGAAGAGTTCTGTGCTTTATTACGTGACACATAACATTACAGTATATACAACTACTTTGGGAAGGGATTTCACATTAGTAAGGAGGACAACATAAGATATTAGTTTGTCTCATTATCGCATGGTTACCAAAGTCCCATAGCACTGTAGATCATTCCTCATAGTACATATGATGGCGTGATGGTCCGATCATGCTCATGGATCTTTGGTGTTAGCCAGAACTTCGTTCTATATTCCAGGAACTGCTCGTCAAGACATCCTCAATTCCAGGAATGTAGTGCCCAGTGTAAAGCACATACTGGGGGACGATCCACAAACAGTGCACCATCTTAGTTTCCAGCATTAACAAGTATTGCAAAAACTAAAGCATTTTTTGTTAATCATCTGTTCACCTGACCAAAACAGTGGGTAGGGGGGGTATGCTTACAATCGAAAATCAGTTTGGGTGAAAGCAGCCTAATACATATTCCAAGCAGAGACCACATAAATAATATTCTCGCACAAGATAATCAGCTGTGATTGCGTTTATTGATAATACCCTATCATAAGCTATAGTATATATAATATACTACCAGAATTGGATTTACCGAATCACGTAGGCACTCTGGAGATTTGTCCATGGATTAGAAAACGATAGCTCGCTTTTGTCCCAAAACTTTACCCATGCTGTGTACACAGGAACTTATTCATTATGGATGACTAGAAATTGCTGTCTTTTGGCAATTAGAATATTAACTAATA
Organism: Engystomops pustulosus; assembly: GCA_019512145.1. Taxonomy (NCBI): domain Eukaryota; kingdom Metazoa; phylum Chordata; class Amphibia; order Anura; family Leptodactylidae; genus Engystomops; species Engystomops pustulosus. The sequence goes on from CM033642.1 coordinate 214,229,917, forward strand.
CTATAAAGGGGTTTCCACTTTTCAGTAAATAATTGGATACTTGTTGTTGTTTAGGATAAGTGATAATCGCTCATGCACCTGTGAGTCCATCACATACGCTGGGCAGTTCTCTATACGGTTTAGAAGCTCTACGTAGAATGACACGCAAGCGGAGATCAAAAAGGTAACATGTATTGTAAATTGTATACCTTTTTCTTAACAACCTCATACAATTATTTGCTGAAAGTGCACACCCCTTTAAGCGAACATTTTACAGATTTTCACCCCCACATATTAAACTCTCCCCAACTGTGGCCGACACAAAAAAAGCAAACAAACAGTAGAACACAAGGGTAGTAAACAGTCCGGGTCTCAACAGATAGACCCCTACAAGCCAAAATTGCAACATCACGTGTAAGTCATGTAACAGCCAAGCCAATATCCAAAGATAGCAGTTGACAACACGATGAATAGTAATAGCTATAATAACAAATGCCACAAGGGTACACCTGCATGTAGGATACTAATTCTGAGGAGGAGCAGGCCACTCACATCAAATGGTGTACCTTCCTGATGATCCAAGTCTGGGGCTGCAGAAATGATGGTTGGGAAATACATTTCAATAGCGAGGTCATAGACCATACACACTGCCAGACGTGTGAATGACATGAACAATCGTTTTGCCTTAGACTATTAGTGTGAAACGAGAATGACGTAATACGATTTAACGCCGGAAGGATTGTCTGGTTCAGATGGCCCCCATCTTCGAGACCCCTACAAAAGACAAAATGTTTGATTGTTGAAAAGGTCTCACACAGCAATCATATGGCCATTTAGAGCAAACCCATCTCGCAATTTGGATTCTGTTAGGGTAGGCTAATTCACAGACATGCCTAATATTATATAAAACTGTTTTACAATGCCCTCCCTCCCGTGTACAAACTGGGCGTATCGTCCATGATGCAGCAGGTTTTTGTGTAGTTATTAGTTGACAGAAAGGTATAAAGCATGGGAGGATATTTTGTAGGTTTCTTCGTTATCTAACGCCAGAACAACTGATTTGCTAGCACTTGTGGGCATGGAGGAGGGCGCGACAGTTTGCTGAGCTGAGGTGGGTGTGAGCGAACGGCCGCGCAACAAGCGTGTATCGAGTAAAAACTTTCAGTATAAAGTTCACAGGAATATCTGAATGACCAGGTAGCACCTGAGAGTAATAGATCACTCCAGCAGCCGGCAACCCGATACCTCAGAAACTGGAGGCTTTTGAATGTAATGACTGTGCAAACGCACTGCAATCATCAATAGCCGGTGTACCATATACACCCTGCCGTGTCTCCAAGTCATTAACTTAACCAACCCATCCCAAGTAGAATAAAGGAACTTAAGTGCATATTTTGCTACAGGTTTTTGGGGGGCATTGGCTGTAAGACCCCAACCGTGGTGATGTGTCATGTAGGAGGCTGGAGTATTATTGCATAAAGTGGCAATGAGAAGTTTACCGTATTTTCTTGCCCTATAGTAGGCGCACCGGTAGTAAGGCGGCATTAGTCGGGGCCTTTATATATGTAATAATGACATATATAAGGCGGCATCGGCCTATAAGGCGCGGGTCCGCGGCGGCCGGGGCTGCGGGGTCCGGGGCGGCGGAGGACCCGTACCCGACTTGACGCGCTGACGAGACGCTGACGCCGAGACGCACGGGAACGTGGCGAAGGTGAGCGTGGAATGGTGAGCGTGAAGGTGAGGGGAGGTGAGGGGGCAGCGACCAATACTTACATAGTCCCCAGCTACCGAACAGCAGATCTCCCGCTGAGATCTCCGGTATCCGGGGACCTGGTGTAAGATGGTCCGCTGCCCCTTGTGCCCACGCCATACATAGGGCGCACGACCGGACTATAGGCGGCATTTGGATGTTCCAGTCACGGAAAATCCAATGCTTTAGTGCGCCTTATAGTCCAAATACGTACTTCATGATAGTTGTTGCAATGAATTTCACATCACTTCAGCATATGTGGGCGCAAGCACTTCTATATACCTGGAAGCAGTTTGCACTAAAAAGATTGCAATGCAAGTCTGCCAGAATACTGGTTTAAGTGCCTTTGTAAATGTGCTCCAATAAGTCCTAATATGGGGCTATTATACCCCCCATCACAGAATGGGCATGGCTATGTTGAAATCCTGTCATGATCCCAAATAGTTAATATTACAGTAACAATCAGGTTTCTGTTTTATAGCCTGGAGTAATTGGTGTCTCCTCTCTCTGTAATCTGTAGTAAGCTTTGATAATGTCACTATCATTGACGTTAAGTTTATAGGAAATAGTACCGAAATAACCTTGTGCATTTACTATCTGATTGCTATCTATATGTAAACTTGCTTTTACATCTTGTTGGGTTGGTTATACAAAGTGTGAGCGTGAAGATGGTAAGCTTAGAGTCAAATCTACAGCTAGCCGGCCATCTCTAATGAGGGCAATTACATAGCTATGCTCATGTGTGAAAAAACCTAGAGTGGTACTTTCTAAGATAATCTAGATAGTTATCTTTCAACAGCATGCTACACATCACAGCTCGCCAAAATAAACCTCCAACAACCAAAAGCTTGAAAAAGGGAAGGACACGCTAAAGGCATTGACAATGATTGTGGTCCATTCGAAAAAAAAAAAAAAAAGATATTCTGTTAAAATCGAAAAAAAGAAAAAGAAAATCACTTACATTGCGTTCATAATGCTTCACAAAGCGTTATCGTCTGATCATGTGTGATGGTTTAAGTACACTGGAAATGTACCCGAGCCATTGTGAAACAATAAAGACATGAAGGTAAGGATTTAATGAGCTACAGTACACATCAACGCCATACGTGTGACACTATGAAATAAAAAATTGTGACCATAAGGCCACCTACAAATAAGCAGACAAGGTTCCTGTATCTCCGACGCTTCTGTTACAATTCCGCGCGGGGCTATTGTAAGTTTTCATCTGTCTTTCTGACATTTATACTAGACAAAGGTCCAGAATTTTATGTACAATAATAAATTACCCATGAAGCATTATATATATTATCCACTATTTTGATTCAAAGAAGGATCTCTCGAAAAAGAATTACATTGTACAAGAACACAGGTGAAGGCTTATGACGAGAAGAAAGACTGCACCGATTAATTGGAACGGGATTTCACGCTTGGGAGACGGGTGCTAATAATTGTAAGATCTTTTTTTTTCAGTAATAAATCTAAGCCATATAATGAGATTGGTTACTTTGAATGCAATTCAGAGAACTCCTTCCCATTTTAGAGCATCGTTCTCAAATCTTGACCTCTAATTATCGGATTTTTCATTGTATAACTTCCTATAAGATTTAACATATTTGCGGAGAACATGGCAAACCCTGTAATTCACTGTCGTCTACTTAACCTACCGCATATTGTTCTCTTCTGGGAGAGCACTCAAATTATCTTTCGTCTTTTTTAAATTTTTTTTGGATGTCTCTTAATGAAGCAGGTGCTCGCCATAGGATGGGGACTGACAGATCACAGATTTCTATAAATATTGCGTAATTGCCACTTTCTTCAGTTCTGTTGTCAGCTGCTTTATTGGTACATAGCATATTCTATTTGTTATCTGAAGTCTGAGAAAATATTCAGCGAATGTGTTAATTTAAATTGTAGATGTCAGATAGTGGTGATTTGTATTCTTGCTTGTATTAGCATTGTGGGGCTGTTAGAAAATCACCATTATGCTAAGTTGCTTCCGCCATTAAAATCAATAGACATAGAAGTTTCAAAAGGAATGTGGATGTATCTCTGAGAAAATTAGATTTTTTTTCATCTTAATATACATTACGTTTTTGAGGCGCACTCATAGATGATCCATGGTGAAAAAGGTAACTTTGATGTTTGCTTATTACAGTGTTTTTAAGTAAAATGATTTATTTAAGTGCTTCTTCTAATATAGGACATTTATTGGAAGCTTGGCAGTCTTGATAACTCCATTGCGTCATTGCTTCCAGAAAAGACAACTAATTGAATCTCGATGCTGTTCACCAGCAGGATTTGATGAGGGACGTCCCCCCTCGACATCACAGGACCGATCGATTGGTCCTGAGTAGAGATGAGCGAGTATACTCTCCGAGCTTGAGCGCTCGTTCAGTATTAAGGTACTCGAAACGGCTCGTGCTCGGACATATGTTCCCTGCTCGAGATCGAGCTTTAATTAAACCCACAGTAATAAACAATGAAGAAATAAATAAAAACACGTGAACACAGTGAAACACAGATCATTTAAGTAAAAAGACAGTGAGAACCCCAGTGAAGAATAGATTACAGAGTTCGGACACATCTGCTTACTTGTCGGAAGCATATGCGCGAACGGCAGCGGAGACATCAGGCAGCAGGAGACCATCGGGCAGCGGGAGTACATCAAGCAGCAGGAACAGACATCGCGACACGGTGAGACAGACATCGGGCAGCACGGGGGAACAGACTCGGGCAGCACGGGGAGAGCAGACATCGGCAGCACGCGGGAGACCGACATCGGCAGCCGAGGGAGACAGACATCGGGCACACGGGGAGTAAAACCAAAACCACTTCCATGCTGTTTTTTTCACTAGTTACACTCTTAGAACAAAATGAGTTTCATAATGGGGTGTCACTTGACTCTTTTTATGGTTATGTTACAATATTTGTCTCAGTACATGTGACTCATACCTTCTACTTCAGATATAAGACACCCACATAGTAACACCTCTGTCCTTCTATCACAGTCAACAACGAGGAATAACTATTCCGACTTGTAAGCTATTCTTATGTGTTTTAGACCTGTTTTATATGACTGTAATTATGCTAAGTTTTTGCAAATTGTAAGATCACACGTACAAACATGGCATTGTAGACATGACCTGCTATGTACCTTGATACAGACATCGGCACACGGGGGAGACAGACATCGGGCAGCACGGGGGAGACGACATCGGGCAGCACGGGGGAGACAGACATCGTGGCAGCACGGGGGAGACAGACATCGGCAGCACGGGGACACAGACATCGGGGCACGGGGATACAGCATCGGGCAACCACGGGGGAGACAGAGCTCGGGCAGCACGGTAGACAGACATCGGGCAGCACGGGGGAGACACAATCGGGCAGCACGGGAGACTTCCAGTGGAAGAAGAGGACGGATCCCGGACAGCGTATCACCCCGACAATAAGGCAATGTGCAGAACATCTGTAATCTATTCTTCACTGTGTTTTTCACTTCGTTTTTCACTTAAATCATCCTGTTTTCACTGTTTTTATTTCTATTCTTCACTGTTCTTCACATCTGTTAACTGTCGGTAGATAATAACGCACGGAACAGTGACGAATGATGCAGATGTTTGCATACATCTGCTAACTTATCAGAAGACATTCTTGTTCAATTAAATAACACATTTTATTTCCTCGAACCATGGTCCCTTTGAAAATGCTCGGGTCTCCCCATTGACTTCAATGGGGCTCGTTATTCGAGACAACACTCGAGCAGCTGGAAAAGTTCATATCGAATACGACACCCCGAGCATTTTTAGTTGCTCGCTCATCGTCTCAGTCCGAATGATTTGATTGCTGCCATTGGCCCTGCTGTACAGACTGGCCAATGTCATTTAATCAGTGACTGTGGGGGACAGATCCAAGTATCCCCCCACACTCCTCACATGTTGCCATTCTGCTTTAGTGTGTTGGAGAGTGGAATACTTTGTGTCTCACCTATCATCTCTTTCCAACTGAGTGTTCACACTAGTGAACTATATCCCCCCCCCCCCCGCAAACCCACTTTAAAGTGCGCTGTGAAAGTACTTGCTTACATTTGGACACGCTTTTCAGTGCACTGTGTAAGTAGTAAATGTGGTTTGGAGAAGGGAGTGGTGCACACAGTATTTGGGAGTAGTCGTAAGTGCACACAGTGGTTGTTGGAGGTAGTAGTGCCTGCCGTATTAGAGAGGGATTATTTCACACAGTGGTTGTTGGTGGTAGTAGTGCATGCCTATTTTGAGGAGGCAGTAGTGCACACATTGGTTGTTGAAGGCATGTGCAACACGCACAGTAAGTGGTGGTTGTGGAAGTAACTATTAATTAGCATTATCCATGGGGTCCACCATCTTAGATTCTGTGTGAGGCTGTGCTGTTGAGATTTCAGTCTTTCTCTGCTCTTGCCTGTAGCCCCCCACCCCCCTGCAATCCAGGATTGAGCTCATCACTTACCACTTCCATCCGGCAAACACATTGGGGGCCACTTAATTACCCTTCCTGTCGCGATCCCACGGGCGCTTTGTCCGACGAAGATTTGACTACAATTCACTAAGTCATGTGCCGATATCCAGCAGATGTCGCTGCTGGGCCGAGGTCCTGTCCGGAGTTCACACCTTCTGTTTCCTGGTGCATTAAGTGCTGATAGCGAATTCGCGTTTTTTCTGAATCCGTTGGGTTGTCGCGACGCCATGCCCTCCCAAATTGCTGTCACGTGAACTGGCACCGATGCGCCACAATCGATTGCGTGCGCTAAAATCTCGTTGCAATTCGGGCAAAACGGAAATATTCCCCATTGTGATCAGAATAAGCTGCAAACTTCAAACTACAAGCGATAAGTTATTTGGGGAAGAGGGGGCAGCACATATCTGTGAGAACAATATACAGCATAATATGTAGTGTAACAGTCTATCAGCCTCTGTCTGTCATGCCCTGTGTAAAAGCATATCATGCATCTCGCTCTTTCCACCTCTCTTTCTTATGTGTCAAGGTGTACAATGTCAGATGCCAGAAGGAAGTGTATATACACCTGTACCCTATAATCTAACACACCGTCAGCTCACGGAACTAGATGGATTATAATGTGCCTGCTTAGAGTTACACTCCCCCACCACACCCTGGGATTTTGCACTGACCATTACCTGAGTATTAGGAGCTAAAACAGCATAAACTAGTAAATTGGAAGTAAAGTATCAGAGATCGTAACGTAATCATAGATCATGCATCATAGATGCATGATGAGGGCCATAACGCCCCAGAATAATGGGCAAGCGTAAAAGTACACTGCTAATATCCCCTGAAGTGTGTGGCACTGCTTAGTACACACACATCGTCTAGAATGGAGCTCCCCCGGGTAGTAGTGATGTTCATGGGAGGGGTGGAGCCTCAGGAAGGGGTGGTGGATTTTTAAGTATCCTGACAGTGCAGGAAGTAGAGCTGTAATGTCTGACTGCAAGAAGAATTCGTAGGGGGCTGTGTGTAGACATGTGTATGGAGGTGAGGGGGCTTGACAATATGATATGATTTTTACAGGTCAGGGAAACAGTGTATGTTACATGGAACTGTATTTCTTGCAGGTGCTGAGGTGTATGAGGTGTATGTTACTGGACTGCATTCTGGCGGATGAATGTCTGGCAGGCGCTAAGGTGGCATGAGTGTATATATTACTGGACTGCATGTATGGCGGTACGGAGGTGGCATGAGGTGAATGTTACATTGGACTGCATGTCCGCAGGTGCTGTGGTGGCATGAGTGTAGTTTACATGGGACTGCATGTCTGGCAGGTGTTGAGGGGGCATGAGTGGTATGTTACATGGAACTGCATGTCTGGTGGACTGAGGTGACACAAGGTATATGTTGCATGGACGGCATCCTGGGCGGGTGCTGAGGTGCCATGAGTTGTAGTTAACGGACTGCATGTCTTTTGGGTGTTGAGGTGGCATGAGGTGCATGTTACATGGAACTGCATGTAGTGGGCGCTGAAGTGGCATGGGTTGTATGTTACATGGGGCTTGATCACCATAAGATACTGTGTTGTATGTGATCTGCACAATAGTATCTAAAAACATGTAAACAATACAGGATGCAATCCCATTAATTAAAAAAAAACAAATACTAATATGTCTATACTTTTTTTCAAACTTCATTTCTTCCAATATCTCTAACCCAACTGTACTATCTGACATTTACAGCATGTTAATGGAAAGACCATTAATTTGTGATCGTGTGAGGAAACTGCCCACTGTATGCCCACCAATATGAAGAGCTGTGGTCCTATAATGATCTAATTTGATAGCGAAAAGTGCCTACTCCATGTTGTATTACAAACTGTCCTAAGACAGAAAAAGCCTTATCGGACAGGTCTAAAACTTAACCTTTAATATATTCACAAAATAAAGAGTTTTAGATTGAAATTGACTCCAAAAACTCTGTTAAAATTTGCTGCTGTAAACAAGTTCTTTTGGGAGAATAATTCCCCTGAAGTCAGTATAAACTCATAGGTATCTCTGCAGCGATTGACACGAATAAGCATTCTCTAACAATCCTCTTTAAAAAAACTGCAACAGCCCTCCGACATGTTCACTGGAGCACCGCGTCATCGGGGATCGGGAATACTAATTTGTGGGAGGAGCTAATAGGGGTATAAAATAGTTTCTGGGGATTCAATGTCTCTAAGTTATACCTTTATCCAATTATCAACAAAGTTTTTTTTGTTGTACCCAATGTGTAACTAACAAGTATATCCTCCAATATGACTATGGATCATGGGCAAAATACTTCGGGTCATCAAGAAGTACGACAGTATGTATCATACTCTTTAATGGTCTTATCGGTTGATAACCTGCACCTTACCCTATTTGGCTGTCCGCATCCGACACTTCGGCAAACCCAGGCCGCCGTTCACTAAAATATACACTTTGATGCGACAGAGAGTTTTGCATTGTTCATGCGACTAAGGGGGCCCATTGGTCCATCAGTTATCGCAATGATCCATCAGTCATTGCGTAATGCGAATCTGAAAGAGATGATGAAGGATATGATGATCCACTTTTCTCCCTGCCAAAGAATAATCAATTTCTCGCACCATTCCCCGCTGCTGCTGTGTAGATTGATCCAGCTAAGTTGATTATTGCTTGACTAACCGCCATTTGTAATTCCAAGATCCGTGTGTAAGTGTTTTTATCTTGGCAGCCATGCTGTCCAGCTTACCCAAGGTCTGAATGTTATAATTTTTTTTGAGCTAAACCATTTAGCTCAGGGATTAATCATGATATAATCCTGCAGTCAGTGAGGCTATACATTCTCAAGGTATGTTTGCTCATAATGCATCAAATCAATTTTAAGTTTCCTTTAATTAGGTTGCTTTCAGTTCATAATGTTTCATTAGTTTGACAACTTTTTTATTGTTCATTTCTTAAATTCTTTAATTTTTTTTAACAATCTGTTTACAATTTATCATTATTTTTGCAAATGCTATTTTTCTCTACCACAATGTAGTTTTGCCTCATAGAACCAAAACAAAACACTCTTTCATGAGTAAAAGAATAATTTACAGCATTTGCAGGGCTCCAAGGTTGGTGCCCGAAGGATTTTACTTCTAGCTTTCCAATAATTGTTCTCTTCTAGAAGAAAGTAAATCCACTGAGATAACTTAAAAACAAGTTTTTATTTTCTGTTGTACAAAAAATATGTAGATCAAAATATCAAATCAAATCCACAGCACATATCTTGGACTGTAGTTAGCATTAAAGCAAACATGTTGTTTCATAAGTTGGTTTTATGTTTACTTGATTATGGGCAGTAAGGAATTCCAAGAACCCCAGTCCTATCTGTATTTACAATATTAGATTTATTAAAGAATCTTTAGTTTTTGTCAAATACCAATGTACCCAAGTTTTAATTTGACATCTAATATATTAAAAAACAGTAGTACTTCACATTAGCATTTCCTTGCTTACTATAGCTATGTGTGTATTATTCATGGTGCCATTGTTGGATTTAACTTTAGCACTCTAACAAAGCAAAAATTTCTCATATGCTGTAATTGGCCATTCCATGTGGCGGTATCACACCTTTCCCTAGATTTTTTTTTTTTTATATCACACTTGTGGGATATACACCTATTGTAGTAACTGTGTGAAGGCTGTCGCAGGTGATATACTTCTAGACATGGGTATACATGATTGCCACTCATTACTGCTTCAACAATTGTGTATTTTAAAAAATTGAATTGACTCTACACACAGGCTTTCCATAGGAGGACACAACATCTATCACACCGTTTTCCTGCCACATTGTTATGTTTCATGCACATGACGGTTATGGGGCCTGATCAGGCCACAAATTTTAGATGGCAACCGATTAGGTTCCTAGCATTTCTATGGAGAGGGGAGCACTCTACTCTCTCCTGACGCATGTGCTCACTAGGGGGTTTCTATTGATATACATGGGTTTTTCACATGTAATGCTAAAAATGCCATCAATTTGCTTAAGTGCCCTTGCGGCAAAGTTTATGTGGGCATGTCCTGTGAAAATATGGCTGCAGAACATAGTCCGCCATTATAATTATGCAGCTAAGAAAAATACTTGTCAGTGACGCACGGAAAAAATGGAAAAGAGGCTTTTGGGAAACAACAGTAGCAAGACTTTTCAGAGTGTAGACTTCAGGGTACGAGTTAGGTCGTGTGTACTACAGAAGATTGAAGCTAACAATGCAGAACAGTTAATGTTGCTTTTACAAAAAGAGGTGTACGGGAAACACACTTTGAAAATTGAGCCGTAATTTTTCAGTATTTTATAGCATTGTACCATTCCCATCATTGCCATAACTTGCACTAATTGTGCACAACAACACCTTTTTTATTTGTGTTGCCATTGTTGGTAAACAAATTGTTAGTGTGGCATTATGTCACTTGTAAGGTTGGTATTTAGGGTTATGTGCTGCTTGACAAAGGGTGAGGGTCCCCCAAAACATAGCAGCATAGGTGCACGTGGCGCTCTTCCACTAAGTCGATATTTTCTGATAACATATTGGTGTGGATCAAGATGTTTGAAGTTGCATTGAAGTGAATGAAGATTTCTGTCAATGTATCTTTTAATTGATAAGAAAAAGAATAATTGAAAATTAATTTTGAAGTGTCTGGATTGTGGTCATGGTGTTGTTATGAACCACTTGTCACCTGTAACTTAGAGTATGCTTGACAATTAGGTATGACATTGGGACGGGTTTGCCTTATGGCTCACTGTCCTTGACTGTCCTTCCAGTCCATCGAAGATGTTCCCTTACTCATTACATTTTTGCTTACTACTTATTTTCGTTATCGGGAGATTAATCTTGAATAATTTTTTGGTAGAAAGCTTCATAATCTGCCACATTTTATTACATATAGCGGTATTTTTTAATATCATTTTTAAATAGGCAATATTGTGTAATAAATGAAACTTCTCTTTTCAATAGATTTTGGCAGCACTAGCAAGTATCACACCCAGGATTTGCAGAAATTTGCTACCATTCATCATGTACTAGCTTTCAGTGGTTGCATCACCAGATCCTTATCCAACGCGAGGAACTTGAGCTTGACAAATTGCAGCCTAGGAATGGTACCCATGTATATTACATAAATCGTCTGAGTAAGGTCTTATCAGATGCTGGTAACCCGTGTAACCGTTTTGGCTTTCCATTTGATGCTCTGTGTGTTTGTTTGCCTGTTTATAACGGTGGTAGTAGAGAGTAGTTTATTATTCTGGCTTGAGCTTAAAAATGTCGAGTACCACATTGCCTCAGATCGTTGTCTTAATTCCTTTTATTTGTCTCTTAGTTCCCACTGCATCAGTAATAAATTAGGCCTGTAGGCAGCACACACTTAAGCCATATGCCTTCAATTTTCTTTAACTTTCCCATTGCTGAGAACGCCACGCTGTACTGCCAAGTGTACACTTTTTTTTTCTTTTTAGTTAGGCTATCATCTTGAACTATCAGAGCTAGTCTGTTAAAATTTGTGCTGATTTGAAACAGTATTGTGATATGTCCTGTGGGCTTTTGGGGCTGCGCGCTTACTCCATTTTTTTTCCTATTAAGGCATGCTAAAGGATTTGTCTGTGCACTAGACGTATTGTTGTGGTAGTCATAATGTATTTGACTTTCACTCATAAAATGAATATGCCCCGGGAGGTAACAAAAGGTGCGTCAGAATTAATCACATATCAAAATCTCACAGCAAATTCGAGGGAAATTAAAGTGTAGCATTCCGGACGCATTCTGTACACAGTACATATTGTACTGTTATTTCCAGTCAGTGGACAATATTCTGTTTTTAACGCTTAGCAATTTAAAAAATTAATAGAGAAGGAAGGTACAGAATTTGGAGTGTAGCAATTTCTTCATTCTTTACATGGGATCTTTTATGTATGGTTTTTTTTTCTTTGTGGCATTCAAAAACTAATGTAATGTACAGAGTTTATTTCTTTATATGTTGCCCCCAATGTTTGTAATTATTCTATTCATTATTTTATATTTTAAAAGGATTAAGGTTTAGAATAGGAACTTCCACTCAGACCTCTCACCTCCGATACGACACATAGATTGCAGAATTGAACAGAGGCTATCACAAGCCCCTCTACATAGAGCTAAATGTATAGTCTCTTGAAGATCACGCAAGGAAATCTCTTTGTGTAAATGACTCTTCCTACTACATCTCACAATTTGCCTACAGCTGAACACGTCTCATAAGTCTATGTGTATTTAGTACTACTTACCGCAATTGCTACGCCATTTTTGAAACAGGACACCTATCACGCACAGATTTTGCTTAAAGGAAACCTACCACTTGAAGTGGCAGGTTTCAGATGGAAATACCGAGCACTAGCTTTTGTTAGTGTTTTTAAACCGCTGGATTGCGTTTAAAACACTTTTAAACTTTATAGCTGGCGCAGGGAGGTACCGCTCGGCGCTTACCATGCGCGCGGCTCTCGTCACTTCCTATGTAGCCCGCGCACGTCGCGCGCATGGTAAGCGCCGAGCGCGTACCTCCCTGCGCCGGCTATAAAGTTTAAAAAGTGTTTTAAACTGCAATACACGGTTTTAAAACACTAACAAAATAACTCTGCCCCTGTTCACACTTGGTTGCTTCTCAAGGTAATTCACACTGTGGTGAAACCAGGTGTGGCTTTAGATACATCCCAGGTATTGCTTTCATTCCTGTCCCAAAGTATCTCAACATTCTGCAATACCACTCGTGATATATTTGATCACTTAGTGACAGCACGATGGCTGAGTGGGTAGCATTTCTGCCTTGCAGCACTGAGTCCTGGGTTCGGGTCCCACCCGGTCAACATTTGCAAGAGTTTGTATGTTCTCTCTGTGTTTGCGTGGGTTTCTCCGGTGTACTCCGGATTCCTCCCACACTTCCAAAACATACTGGTAGGGTTTAGATTGTAACACCCCTTGGAGACAGGGACCAATTTGGCAAGCTCTGGGCAGCTTGCATAATCTGTAGGCTTTATATAATAAAGAATTATATTATTATCATAATCGTGAAATATTTGTAAATTCAGTATGTGAGTGCACCATACACAAATTGCAAAAGCGATAATAGAACATATCAAAGGTACTACACAAATCCAACTCTCTCTAGCAAACCCAAAATGTCTAGTGTATCCAACATTTTCATAAAAAACATTCGCCTCTCTGAATTATATAATTGTACAAGGCATAGAAAGGTTAATTGCCCGCCTAGGGGTAGAGTTTGAAGAAAACTCCTTTATCCCGTGAGGGTTTTTGGATTATGACACTCGAGACTAGTTCGCCTCATGGTTTTTAAACATACAAAACAGATTTACTCTATTTATATTAAGCATTAAGTTTCATATAATCATTATTATTTTTCATATATTGATGTTGTTTCATTTGAGTTTTTTTCCTTTTCAATAACGTTCTTACCCGATATCAGATTAACTAATCTGTAAGCTTTGGGGAGCCACTATTCTGCCCCTAGCTTGTCCCCAAACTGACCCTTGAATAACGTGCCCACCATCACCTCCATTACACATTTTGTCCCAAAAAGACTTGTCAGAGGGGCACTTAAGAATAAAAAACAAAGCAGAAAGAACACATTATAAGGGTCATACTCATTGGGCACATTAAAACACAGTAAACCATTGCCACTCATAACCTACCTCTTATAAGAATTAGCTCAGATCAGGCGGACCATAGCACTCACTCAGAGTGGTGACCGTTGTATGACATGAAGTGTCAAACCTGGAACCATGTTGCACGTCCACTCTACTACACTTTCTGGTATAAGAAGTCCTTTACTGGCCCACCTCCCTCCTGCTTCGTCGGATCCTACCCTGCTCTCATGTCGGCAGCGTGTTCCTACAGCGGACAATTGTGTGCCACTGCTCAGAAAGTTAGAGGGTAATTGGTGATAATGACCCGCCCTGATCCAGCTTACAGATTGGCTCATCTATATCGGGTAAGAATGCTTTTTGTTTTCCTTGAAGTAGCACTTTAACACATGTGAATTTGGGATGTTGTAATAATTGACAGACACATCAACTTTTGTGGTGACTTATTGGTCTGTAAACTGTTCTGTTTGTGGATATACTGTAATATAAAAGAGAAAGTCCTGAGCAGCACAACAAAACAATGGGTGCCAGCCATAATCCCTTAGAATGGGCCAAACTAATAGTTGCAATGAAGAAACAGCACTACTGAATGTGCTGAAAAAAAAAAACATGTGTATCTTTTATTACATAGTGATGTTTCGGTGAAAAACAATGCTGGAATAATGCTTGAAAAAGTAGGTTTTTTTTCCCCACAACATCACCATTCATAAAAGATGCACCCATTTTTTCTTATTTACATTTCAGATTGCTACGTCTTCACTGCCAATGTATAATCTGTTTGTCTCTGTGTTCCCAAGGGTGTTGACCCTTAAGGACAGCCTATTTTGTAGTTTATTGCTCGGTCTGTACCGGAGTCTATAAAAAAATTAACATTGTACTCACAATTCTTACACCCGCAGTCCTCGTTTTGCTACTGGTCCTCTAGCCCCGTCTTCGGGTCCCTGCAACGATGCCGGCATCCACATTATCAAGCATCAGTGCCGGCGCACAAACAATGACGTTGGCAACCGGCTGACGTCAAAGTGTGTGTGTGCGGGCTATGTGCAGGGACTGGCAGGATCTGGCTATATACGGGGGGGGGGGGGGCAGGAGCTGGCTGGCTATGTACTGGGCGCAGATTGGCTGCTATATACTGGGGGGGGGGGCACTGGTTTAATAATATGAAGCTTAGACCAATACACTTCCCATCTTAGCTTATTCTCGTTCAATAGGTTTTCCCGTTTTTTGTGTTAAAAGAGTTACCTCGGCTTATACCCGGTCACTTTATTCACAAGTATATACGGTAATCAATGATAAAATCAATTGTTGTTAAATTATGAATTGACCACTCTTTATGAGGTTTTCTTTAGGTGCTTTTTTTTAACCATCCATTGATTTCTATACAGTATATAACACTATGTTGACTTTTTTCCTTTCTTTCGATTTAGTTTAGGTACTGTACCAAAAATCCTGCTGTATTTCCTCTGTATAGATACAACTAATCCATTTTAATGCTTTTAACATGCCTTCGATTACGATACAGAACTCTCTACACAGTGGTTTTGCAGAAATCTGTGACCGATTGGAAAAAATATACTTGGGATGTAACGTCCTTAGTCATGGGGGAAAAGGCATTGCCGGCAAGCCCAAATCATCTGTGATGTCCTCACCTTCCAATACTGGCTGAAGAATATTGAATGAAAGTCGAATTAAGCAAGAAAAGATTTTTCCACAGCATCCTTAATGCCAGGTATTGTACTGTCATTACCCATCATAGGTATTCATGTGTATGTATTGTATTGTTATATGAATCCCATAAATACCATTTATTGGTTTGTTTTTTGTAAAAATACACCCCATATTGCTACCATTGTCTTTACTAGTATATTCTTTACCTAACTGTGTGCTCCCTCACCTCTGTGAGTGTTGCTTGAGACACCTCATGAGCCAAAATAAATACTTACTGTGTACTGCATCGTCTGAATGGCTACCATCAAATAATTTCCTTGCAGCTGCTGAGCGTGTTTATTCCCCCTCGTCAGCCAAATCTACTCAATCTACCTTGTAAACTCTGGTCAAAATCCTATGGTAGCAGTGATAAAGCAGTGTCCGTGAATATTCTACTCCTTACATGGTGCTAGTACCATGCTAGCAGTTGCCAGGAGCCGTGTTAGAAAAGGAAATCTACCATCAAAATCAAGTATGATAAACACTTACTCTATATCCAGGCATTGTGACTGTGTTAATCTTCTTATATTTGTTATCTTGACCTCCTTCCTGAAGGACTCTTGGGGTGTTACCAGAGCTGCTAATGTGCTGCTCTCACAGGCTGTTCACTGTTTTACACACTTCCTGCTCCCTCAGCACTTCCCCCACTCCCCTGCCTGATATAATCTCACTCAGCAGAGGAAATTTCAGCACATAATGTAACAGCCTGTTACCAGGTTCGGGTAAAGCCTCCAGGAGCCCTTACGATGCACTAGCATAATTTTAAAAGATGATTTTTCAGAATGGGGAGTCACAGATTTCCTGTATCTCTTTGGATTCACATTTTGTTAGCTTGTTTGATTTAAACACCTCCCCCTCTTCCCCAAGTAACTTCTCATCACACCAGCCAGCTATGGCTTTTAGAAATATCATGTGAACTTGGGCAGCACTAGTAATCCGGTGGTTTTAGATTCTAAACAATGGAGTCCTCCTATACTTTCCTATATCGGACTAAACTTTCATGCACACAAACATAATTTTCCGCTATGTGCTATTTCACGTACCTGTGTATTTCTCTGGGCTAATACACATGGTCATGTTTTAATAGCTCTGTATATGAGTCTATGGCCCCTGAGAAAAAAACTCTGTGCATGTCCTTTTCTTCCCACTGTTTGCGGCTCTACCTTCTCAAAGAAGTCTATTGCAATGTGAAACATACATATGTCAGCTGGTGTCACCCGTACCCCACTGTGCTTACAGATAAATTGCTAGGTAACATAATCATGGACACTCCAAGTGCAGGGACATATACCGACAGCCTTCTGATTTCTTTAGCTGATCGGCAAAAACGGTTGACATAGGATTGTGGACATACAAATGTGAATACGATTGTGGACAGTTTTTGTGGAAATTCAATAAATACTCAGTGACACCTGAGACCCTCAAAATGGAGAAGACAGTGGTAGTTTACAAGCCATAGGAAAAGAGCTTCAGTGCTAACTTTTGGCAGTCAAGGTGGGCAGGCTTGGCAACCTTGTATTATAAATCGCAGTGCAGAAAGCAGGGGAATACATTCTATGTAGACTGTGATTTTCAAAGGAAACCAATAGTTAGTAGAAAGAGTCGTCCTGTGTGATCCCACTGCCCCCTACTTATGGGCCACCTGTAACCTGCTTGAGTTTCCGCTTGAGTTAAACCAAGGATAATGTTTGAATAATATTCTAAGATTTTGATTGAATGGAAAAGAATTCACCAAGTATGTAATTGTCACGCATAAAGACAATGTATGACTCTACAATTCGTGCTGTAGAACACAGTATGGTTCTGTGTTGTGTCCCTATATGCCTTGAGTTGAGCTGAGTTAAAGCTGTTGTCACATAGGAATAAAATGTTTATGACTCAGAAACCATAAAAAAGTACATTCCATTACAGCTCATGTGATGCATAATGGGCAATTTCCCATTGCGAATCCTTGGTCAAACACAGAGCTGCTTAGCTAACAGTCAGAGTTTAGTACTTATTCATTATTGTTGGAAATTTTATTTTGTTTTGTGTTTTTTTTTTTCCTTTAATTGAGCTGCAACTAACGTATCATAGGGTGAGGAGTGATAAGGTTTCACTGTACATAAAGCTAAGCTAAATTTATTTAAATAGTTACTTTCTAAAGTTCACAATAATAAATGCCTCTTTACAGAAGGTAGATAGTAAAAGAGTAGAAAATGCCACTTATAGGTCAATTTTCTATGTATTGTTGGAAATTCTATATCTTTAAACTGCTTTTAAGTTTGACCCTACAATGACAAAAAGCTTATGACATGTTTTCGACACTTGGAGACCCAATCAAGCAGCTGATTTGCTACACAAAGTCCTGAGCAGCCACATATGTTACATATATTAAAGAGAAAATGTAAAGGGTTCCCTTACCATGGCTCCTTGTAACCTATTCAGATTATAATTGAAAAGTATTCTGATGGGACTTCCTCAGGGTCCCTCTCATATTATGACCATAATGCTAAGCTACCGTATCCCCCAAATGGAATATGTCACTAGCTTTTCACTAAGAGAGGCACCTTCAGGTAGAGTAAGAAAGTAGGTAGGGTATAAATATCCTTTTAAGTATTGCCAATTGCCCTTCACAAAGTCATATGCGTGTGAGCTGAGAATATTCACTGTTTGCCAATAAGTCCCTGTTAGAGGTTGTAAATATGGTGTCATCTCAGATCCCCTTTCTTGGGTTCTATTATAACCTAGAGCCATGAGGAATACTACCACTCTATTTCCCCTATAGATAGCTATCCTATATTAACCTCTTAATGACCAGCCCGTTTTCTATTCTTTTACAGCCTCACTTTTTTGAAGTATGTTCTCTTACGGAGACCACCAATTAAGGCTGTCTTGTAGGTGTGTGGACACTTATAGCCATGGATGCTCCACAAGGGGATTCTGGGAAAATATGCAAATAATTTTCAGGATGAGATGAGGAAAACCATGCCTCTTTTAGCTACCTTGAAAGAGGCTCAAGAGGTCTATGACATGATGTGGGATTAAACCAAACCAGTATATCTATTCCAGCATGAACGATTCCCAAAAGTATACGCACTGTTTTGACCTGGTTGCATCTCTTCATTACAGTGTAGGGAACTGGTTTGGCTGATTGAGAGGCTTCTGACAAAAAGCGGGAAGTAAGAGTTCTCCTTACAGAGACTGCCAATTAGGGCCACTGTGTAGGCGTTTGAGACTTATAGCCTTGTTTGATCAAATAATGTCCCTATATAACAGTAAACCCAGATGTGGGTCCCATTTGTTAAAGGGGTATTCCAAATAAGCATAATTCATATACATATGGCTCTCTAGCCCTTTCCTGCACCCTGACCTAACTCTATTTCATAGGATCGGGGGTAGATAGGACGCCTTGCACTCACACCACAGGAAGCCGGCAGTGCACAATAGCTGGGATCCCAGTAATGCCAGATGCAACATCGTGTATCCCGCATGTTTACCCCTATAACTTGCGGTCATAGTGGACCGCAGTGTCTATAGTGCATTTCTGCGACGATTGGGACCCTCCATGGCCATTTGTTGCCATGACAACCATGAGGTCCCTAAGGACCCATGCTGCCTTCAGTAGCAGCCTGTTTAGGATCTTGCTGAATGCACAATCTAACAGTGCTAAAGTCCAGCCTATGTAGAATGCATAGGTGAAAATTACCAAAAAAACTCAACATTTTGCTTATCACCACGTCCGTAACAAAATAAAATTGTCACTGAACCCATACGGCGAAGAATATAACGATAGCAAAAAAACTCACAAAAATTAACAAGTGATCAAAAAGTAAAATTTACCCCACATGATACCAAGGAAAGTACCGGAAAACAAAAATGCTAAAAACCATAAACAAAATTAATGATTTTTAACCACCACAAGAAAGAGCTAATAAAATCTGATTATTAGCTATTGAACCGCCCAAAATGATGTACCTAAAAGTGGACTCATCCACAAAAAATAATCACTCATATGTCCAAATTAAAAAAAAAAAACTTTTATAGCATGTAAAATGTAACAATGCAGATCTGCTCGGATGGCGCTCCTTCATTCTATACCCGGCCTTTGTGCCCAACAGCAGTTTACCAAAACATAAGGGTCATAAATGATCATTTAATACTTTGTGACTGTTTAATTTTTGGCCAAAATTAATGTATTGTCTAAAAAAATTACAGCTTGTAAATTACACCTCCATCAGTTTTAAATCCATGTAAACATCTAAGGGTTAGCATACCTCTTAAAGTTGAATTTTGTTAGTTTCCAAAATAGTATAATTTATGGGGTTTTTCCGGCTATTTAGGCCTCTGAAAGTCACTAAACCTGAGCAGTGCCTCTATATAAGGGTTTCAGTGATTTTCATAAAAATGAGAAAAATTGCACCCAAAATTCTGAACATTCTAGCAACCTAGAAAGAGAATGTCAGTCAAGAGAATGCATAAAAACTCTTGCCGATATAAAGCAGACATTTGGGAAATGTTAGTTATATCACCAAAGTAACTTTATAACTTTATGTACAAATCTGTATAGCTCACTGGTATAACTTTATAACAATCTGCCTGAAAAGCAAACAATTAAGAACTTTGAAAATTAATAATTTTTTGACATTTTTGCCAAATTCCAGTTTAGATCATGTGTCTGATTTAAACATCTAAATTTCTCAACTCACACCGTTTATTCTGTTTTTGTTAAATTTACAAATATTGACAGTCTCCTATAAATCATTAGGTGAACCCTTTAATTTTCAAGTATGATCTCTTTAGATCAATTTTCACATTTGACTATAGTTGTAATTTGTTGCCCTGCCTTTACAAACAAATCTTTTACATAAAAAATTAACATTTTTTTATAAACCTTTGCATATTTTTAATTAGAGATATTTTATTATTTACGGTTAAATTTAAATTCTTCTTTTTTCGGTTTGTTAAAAATCGGCAACATGCAGTTATACAGAGAACCACCGTTTAAATTATGTAAGTCAACCTCGAACCATTTAACAAAATGCAAACACAAGAACATGGATACATTTATCAACACAATAAAAAGACTTGTTAAATTATGCAACATACATAAACAATGTCATATTTTTATACAACTATTTCAAAAGCAAAAAATTAAACTCCCCCCATTGTGTCCATTTACACTTGCCCAACAGGTGAATCCTAAAAATAGGGAGGTAGTGCCATTCTAGTAGTGTAGAAGTTTTTTTGCCTTTTATCCCCTTTATTCCCTTGAAAAAGATGTGTATGTAACGCTAGAGACACCCATTAGAGAACAAGTCCACAATATTCAAAATGTCCAGTTCATTGTGTAGTCCTATGTAAATAACAGTACAGTATTGTTCGGCTTATTTTCATAATTGGTGTAATTGTCTAAACCACCAATAAAATGGTAAATAAGATAAAGTCTGACAAACCCTAATTTAACCCACCTGACTTCCAATTTCACTGACTTTACAAAATGGTTTGCTGTTTTCCAAAATGACTGAACAACACTCTGGCTGCGGCTGTTAGATGAAGTCTACTAAATTCGGTGTACCCGATATCCTAGCAAAGAGTTTGGTTGTTCAATGGTCTGTGATTTCTAGAATTTTAGTTCTTTAACCACATCACAAGTCCCATTCAGGAACCTGTCACCAGGAGACCCTTTTTATGAGCACTCAAATCCCCCCAGTCCCCACAGAGCATATTACATACACTGCCAAGTGTTTTTTAAATAGACAAATAGGTTTTGAATCGAAAAAATAGTATGTTATATTGTACTTCATTAGCATCTGGGTTTGTGACTACTAGGCATTGCCTATTGGGAGGGGCTGAAGGAGCCTGTTTTCCCCCCCCCCCCTTGGGAACATCTGACCTTTTCAAATATATGAATAACTCCCACACTTATAGAATTACGGCTCACTCAGTACAGACGCTCGGACTCACAGGGGCTGCGTTTGCTAAGCCAGGATAATGAGGTGTTTTCATATATTTGAAAAGGTCACAATGGAAGGTTGTTCCCCAAAGGTTGGGGGAGAACTGCTCTTTCCAGACCCTCCCAGTTGGCAAGCTGCCTAAGTCATATGTGCATATGTACTAATTCATTAAAGCCAGGCCTGTGCACTCCCTACTGCTTTATGACTGGTTGGTAACTTTGTAGAAAATTTAAAGCACATATAACCACTACTGTAGACGACTATTACGTAACTACCCGTTTCCGTCCCCTTGTGTCCCAGGCTTCATTCTTATATTTTGTATGCCCCATAGTTCTTGTTAAAAAAATAGTTTATAAGATATGGCAAATTAGCCTTCGCTGCTCTGCAGAGCTCAGGCTCTATATAATGTCAGAAGCAATGCGTGAGAGCCGGTGAGGCCATACCCTGGGGCTGCATAATTATATTCGGTGGAACTGAGGGTGCTTTGCAGAGCATCCACTGACTAATTAAGCATATCAGAGCAACTTATTTTTTCACAGAAATGTGGCCATTCATATAACTACGAAATTAAGCTTGGGACACACAGTGATTGGGCTGGGCATAATAGTTCCCCCATCACCATTATGTCATCTACTGGTAGATGTCCTTTACTTTCAATCTTTTTATGTGGCTACAGTCATTGCTCTTCTCATTCTGATCTTCACAGGATCTTTTGCAATAAAAAAATAGGGTTTTTAGTTCCTGATAATTGGTAATTGGTAAAGCGTTTTTTTAGTGGCATGGGTTTGTACTCTCTACAAAAGAATCCATCAATGTTGATCAAATTAAGATTACAATATTTATGAAACAAGTGATAATCATTGTTTCTCTAATTCGTCTCCAATGTAGTGGTTTGAATTTATTTAGAAGTGACGATTATCTTCCTTTTCCATAGTACAAACCTCTCAAACAGTAACAATGAATGTTTACTTTCAATTTTATTTTTGGATGACAGGTCCTCACATGTTTATGTTCTGCCTCAACACCTTATGAAATAGAGAACGTGATTTAATCATCTCAGTAGTTCAAGTGACAATATGGCAGTACTATCGCTTGAGAACCTCTTTTGGATCTCTAGGAAATCTAGAATCTTTCGACGGCATATAATTAGTAAACCTGTACCGGGTTGAGGGGAACAAATATGGATGATTTGATGCTCAATTCTTGGAATGGACTTACAATAGAAAAAACTAGGCTAACGCTGCTTGCACACAGATGTATGCTCTCCCCTCCCATGTTCATAGCGGCTAGTCAAGCATACGCCCTGTGCAGGGCATGGAGATTTGAGCGCTGCTTACCCTGACCTTTGTCAGGTTCCCCTTTCTTATAAAACAACCTCATTATTCTAATAGTTTTATATGAGTAAACTGAGTGAGTTCAACAGAAATCACACCAAAACGCAGTATGTTATAAAATCTTCCTAGTTGGAGAGTGGTACGACCAAAGAGGAAGAGTTCTGTCTTTATTACGTGACACTAACATTACGTATATACAACACTTTGGGAAGGGGATTATCACATTAGTAAGGAAGGACAACATAAGATTTATTTCTCATTATCGCATGGTTACCAAAGGCAATAGCACTGTAATCATTCCTCATATCCATATATGGCTGTGATGGTCGCCGATCATGCTCAGTGATCTGTGGTGTTAGTCCAGAACTTCTGTTCTATAAGTTCCAGGAACTGCTCTGTTCAAGACATCCCTCATTTCCAGGAAGTATGTGCCCAGTGTAAACACATACTGGGGGACGATCCACACATGCACCATCGTAGTTTCCAGCATTTAAACAAGTATGCCAAAAATAAAGCATTTTTTGTTAATCATGTGTTCACCTGACCAAAACAGTGTGGTGGGAGGGGGGGCGTAAATGTCTTAAATCGAAAATATCAGTTTGGGTGAAGCGCCTAATACATATTCAAGCAGAGAACCTAACCATAATAATTATTCTCACAAGATAATCAGCTGTGATTGGTGTTATGTGATAATACCCTATCATAAGCTAATATATAAAACTACCAGAATGGATTTACCGAATCAGCGTATGCACTCTGGAGATTTGTTCCATGGATTAGAAAACGATAGCTCTGCTTTTGGTCCCAAAACTTTACCATGCTGTGTAACACAGGAACTTATTCATTATGATGCTAGAAATTGCCTTGTCTTTGGCAATTAGAATATATAACTATACTATAAAGGGTGTTTCCACTTTTCAGTAAGATAATTGATATTGTTTGTTGTAGGATAAAGTGATAATGCGCTCATGCACCTGTGAAGTCCATCCATACCTGGGCATTCTCTATACGGTCGAATAGCTTACGTATGAATGACAAGCAAGCGGAGATCAAAAAAAGAGTAAACATGTATTGTAAAATTGTATACCTTTTCTTAACCCAACCTCATACAATTATTGCTGAAAGTGCACACCCCTTTAAGCGAACACTTTTACAGATTTTACCCCACGAATATTAATCCCTCCCCAACTGTGCGACACATAAAAAATCAAACAATACAGTAGAACACAAGGGGTAGTAAACAGTCCGGGTCTCACAGATAGAGCCCATACAAGACAAAATTGCCAACACGAGTGTAAGTCATAACAATAGCAAGCCATATCCAAAGATAGTCAGTTGAACAACCATAATAGTAATAGTCATAAAACAAATGCCAGCAGGGGTACCTGCATGTAGGATACTAATTCATGAGGAGGAGCAGGGCACTCACATTCAATGGTGTACACTCCTGTATGATCCAAGTCCTGGCTGCAGAAATATGGTTGGGAAATACATTTCATAGCGAGGCATAGACCGATACACACTGCCAGTACGTTGAATGAACATGAACAATCTTTTGGCCTTGAACTATTATGTGAAACGAAGAAGACGTAGATACACGATTTAACGACCGGAAGGGATTGTCGGTTCAGATGGCCCCCATCTTCCGAGACCCCTATCAAAGACAAATGTTTGATTGTTGAAGGTCATCACACAGCAATCATTGGGCCATTTAGAGACCAAACCCATCTCTGCAATGTTGGAATTTCTGTTAGGTAGGCTGGAATTCACAGGACATGCCTATATTATTAAAACTGTTTACAATGCCCTCCCTCACCGTCGCAAGTACTGTGCGGTATCAGTCCATGATGCAGAGGTTTTTTGTGTAGTTATTAGTGACAGAAAGGTATAAAAGCAGGAGGATATTTTAGGTTTCTTACAGCCAGAAAACTGATTGCTAGCCTTGTGACGTGCATGGAGGAGGGCAGCTGCAGTTTGCTGGCTGAGGGTGGTGTGAAGCGAACGGCCGCGCACAAGCGTTAGGGAAAAAACTTTCAGTATTAAAGTTCAAGGAATATCTGAATGCCAGGTAGCACCTGGAGTAATAATCACTCCAGCATGCCGCAACCCGATACTCAGAAACTGGAGGCTTTTTGATGTAATGGACTGTCAGAAAGCACTGCACATCATCATAGCCGGTGTACCATATTACCCCTGCCGTGTCTCCAAAGTCATTAAACTTAACCAACCCATCCCAATCGAAAAAGGAATTAAGTGCATATTTTGCTACAGGTTTTTGGGGGCATTGGCTGTAGACCCCAACCTGTGGTGATGTGTCATGTAGGAGGCTGAGTATTATTGCATAAAGTGGCAATGTAGACGTTTACCGTATTTTTCTTTCTGCCCTACTAGTGGCGCAGCCGACGTAAGGCGGCATTAGTCGCGTGGCCTTATATATGTAATAATTGACATATATAAGGCGGCATCGCCTATAAGCGCGGGTCCCGCGGCCGGGGCTTGCGGGGTCCGGGGGCTGTGCGGAGGACCCGTACCCGACTGTGAACGCGCTACGAGACGCTGACGCCGAGACGCACGGGGAACGTGGTCGAAGGTGAGCGGGGAATGGTGACGTTGGAAGGTGAGGGGAGGTGGGAGCGGGCAAGCGACCATACTACATAGGTCCCCAGCTACCGAGACAGCAGATCTCCCGCTGGAGATCTCCGGTTCAGGGGACCTGAGTTAAGTATGGTCCGCTGCCCTTGTGCCCAGCGCCATACATAGGCGCACCGGACTATAGCGCGCTTTGGATGTTCCACACGAAAATCCAATGCGTTTAAGTGCGCCTTATAGTCCGAAATACGGTATGTCATGATAGTGTTGCAATGATTTCCACATCACTTCTAGCATATGTTGGCGCAGGCACCTTCTATATACCTGGGAAGCAGTTTGCACTAAAAAGATTGCAATGCAAGTCTGCCAGAATACTGGTTTAAGTGCCTTTGTAAATGTGCTCCAATAAGTCCTAATATGGGGCTATTATACCCCCCATCACAGAATGGGCATGGCTATGTTGAAATCCTGTCATGATCCCAAATAGTTAATATTACAGTAACAATCAGGTTTCTGTTTTATAGCCTGGAGTAATTGGTGTCTCCTCTCTCTGTATCTGTAGTAAGCTTTGATAATGTCACTATCATTGACGTTAAGTTTATAGGAAATAGTACCGAAATAACCTTGTGCATTTACTATCTGATTGCTATCTATATGTAAACTTGCTTTTACATCTTGTTGGGTTGGTTATACAAAGTGTGAGCGTGAAGATGGTAAGCTTAGAGTCAAATCTACAGCTAGCCGGCCATCTCTAATGAGGGCAATTACATAGCTATGCTCATGTGTGAAAAAACCTAGAGTGGTACTTTCTAAGATAATCTAGATAGTTATCTTTCAACAGCATGCTACACATCACAGCTCGCCAAAATAAACCTCCAACAACCAAAAGCTTGAAAAAGGGAAGGACACGCTAAAGGCATTGACAATGATTGTGGTCCATTCGAAAAAAAAAAAAAAAAGATATTCTGTTAAAATCGAAAAAAAGAAAAAGAAAATCACTTACATTGCGTTCATAATGCTTCACAAAGCGTTATCGTCTGATCATGTGTGATGGTTTAAGTACACTGGAAATGTACCCGAGCCATTGTGAAACAGTAAAGACATGAAGGTAAGGATTTAATGAGCTACAGTACACATCAACGCCATACGTGTGACACTATGAAATAAAAAATTGTGACCATAAGGCCACCTACAAATAAGCAGACAAGGTTCCTGTATCTCCGACGCTTCTGTTACAATTCCGCGCGGGGCTATTGTAAGTTTTCATCTGTCTTTCTGACATTTATACTAGACAAAGGTCCAGAATTTTATGTACAATAATAAATTACCCATGAAGCATTATATATATTATCCACTGATTTTGATTCAAAGAAGGATCTCTCGAAAAAGAATTACATTGTACAAGAAGACAGGTGAAGGCTTGTGACGAGAAGAAAGACTGCACCGATTAATTGGAACGGGATTGTCACGCTTGGGAGACGGGTGCTAATAATTGTAAGATCTTTTTTTTTCAGTAATAAATCTAAGCCATATAATGAGATTGGTTACTTTGAATGCAATTCAGAGAACTCCTTCCCATTTTAGAGCATCGTTCTCAAATCTTGACCTCTAATTATCGGATTTTTCATTGTATAACTTCCTATAAGATTTAACATATTTGCGGAGAACATGGCAAACCCTGTAATTCACTGTCGTCTACTTAACCTACCGCATATTGTTCTCTTCTGGGAGAGACTCAAATTATCTTTCGTCTTTTTTAAATTTTTTTTGGATGTCTCTTAATGAAGCAGGTGCTCGCCATAGGATGGGGACTGACAGATCACAGATTTCTATAAATATTGCGTAATTGCCACTTTCTTCAGTTCTGTTGTCAGCTGCTTTATTGGTACATAGCATATTCTATTTGTTATCTGAAGTCTGAGAAAATATTCAGCGAATGTGTTAATTTAAATTGTAGATGTCAGATAGGGTGATTTGTATTCTTGCTTGTATTAGCATTGTGGGGCTGTTAGAAAATCACCATTATGCTAAGTTGCTTCCGCCATTAAAATCAATAGACATAGAACGTTTCAAAAGGAATGTGGATGTATCTCTGAGAAAATTAGATTTTTTTTCATCTTAATATACATTACGTTTTTGAGGCGCACTCATAGATGATCCATGGTGAAAAAGGTAACTTTGATGTTTGCTTATTACAGTGTTTTTAAGTAAAATGATTTATTTAAGTGCTTCTTCTAATATAGGACATTATATTGGAAGCTTGGCAGTCTTGATAACTCCATTGCGTCATTGCTTCCAGAAAAGACAACTAATTGAATCTCGATGCTGTTCACCAGCAGGATTTGATGAGGGACGTCCCCCCTCGACATCACAGGACCGATCGATTGGTCCTGAGTAGAGATGAGCGAGTATACTCTCCGAGCTTGAGTGCTCGTTCAGTATTAAGGTACTCGAAACGGCTCGTGCTCGGACATATGTTCCCTGCTCGAGATCGAGCTTTAATTAAACCCACAGTAATAAACAATGAAGAAATAAATAAAAACGCGTGAACACAGTGAAACACAGATCATTTAAGTAAAAAGACAGTGAGAACCCCAGTGAAGAATAGATTACAGAGTTCGGACACATCTGCTTACTTGTCGGAAGTATATGCGCGAACGGCAGCGGAGACATCAGGCAGCAGGAGACCATCGGGCAGCGGGAGTACATCAAGCCGCAGGAACAGACATCGCGACACGGTGAGACAGACATCGGGCAGCACGGGGGAACAGACTCGGGCAGCACGGGGAGAGCAGACATCGGCAGCACGCGGGAGACCGACATCGGCAGCCGAGGGAGACAGACATCGGGCACACGGGGAGTAAAACCAAAACCACTTCCATGCTGTTTTTTTCACTAGTTACACTCTTAGAACAAAATGAGTTTCATAATGGGGTGTCACTTGACTCTTTTTATGGTTATGTTACAATATTTGTCTCAGTACATGTGACTCATACCTTCTACTTCAGATATAAGACACCCACATAGTAACACCTCTGTCCTTCTATCACAGTCAACAACGAGGAATAACTATTCCGACTTGTAAGCTATTCTTATGTGTTTTAGACCTGTTTTATATGACTGTAATTATGCTAAGTTTTTGCAAATTGTAAGATCACACGTACAAACCTGGCATTGTAGACATGACCTGCTATGTACCTTGATACAGACATCGGCACACGGGGGAGACAGACATCGGGCAGCACGGGGGAGACGACATCGGGCAGCACGGGGGAGACAGACATCGTGGCAGCACGGGGGAGACAGACATCGGCAGCACGGGGACACAGACATCGGGGCACGGGGATACAGCATCGGGCAACCACGGGGGAGACAGAGCTCGGGCAGCACGGTAGACAGACATCGGGCAGCACGGGGGAGACACAATCGGGCAGCACGGGAGACTTCCAGTGGAAGAAGAGGACGGATCCCGGACAGCGTATCACCCCGACAATAAGGCAATGTGCAGAACATCTGTAATCTATTCTTCACTGTGTTTTTCACTATCGTTTTTCACTTAAATCATCCTGTTTTCACTGTTTTTATTTCTATTCTTCACTGTTCTTCACATCTGTTAACTGTCGGTAGATAATAACGCACGGAACAGTGACGAATGATGCAGATGTTTGCATACATCTGCTAACTTATCAGAAGACATTCTTGTTCAATTAAATAACACATTTTATTTCCTCGAACCATGGTCCCTTTGAAAATGCTCGGGTCTCCCCATTGACTTCAATGGGGCTCGTTATTCGAGACAACACTCGAGCAGCTGGAAAAGTTCATATCGAATACGACACCCCGAGCATTTTTAGTTGCTCGCTCATCGTCTCAGTCCGAATGATTTGATTGCTGCCATTGGCCCTGCTGTACAGACTGGCCAATGTCATTTAATCAGTGACTGTGGGGGACAGATCCAAGTATCCCCCCACACTCCTCACATGTTGCCATTCTGCTTTAGTGTGTTGGAGAGTGGAATACTTGTGGTCTCACCTATCATCTCTTTCCAACTGAGTGTTCACACTAGTGAACTATATCCCCCCCCCCCCCGCAAACCCACTTTAAAGTGCGCTGTGAAAGTACTTGCTTACATTTGGACACGCTTTTCAGTGCACTGTGTAAGTAGTAAATGTGGTTTGGAGAAGGGAGTGGTGCACACAGTATTTGGGAGTAGTCGTAAGTGCACACAGTGGTTGTTGGAGGTAGTAGTGCCTCCGTATTAGAGAGGGATTATTTCACACAGTGGTTGTTGGTGGTAGTAGTGCATGCCTATTTTGAGGAGGCAGTAGTGCACACATTGGTTGTTGAAGGCATGTGCAACACGCACAGTAAGTGGTGGTTGTGGAAGTAACTATTAATTAGCATTATCCATGGGGTCCACCATCTTAGATTCTGTGTGAGGCTGTGCTGTTGAGATTTCAGTCTTTCTCTGCTCTTGCCTGTAGCCCCCCACCCCCCTGCATCCAGGATTGAGCTCATCACTTACCACTTCCATCCGGCAAACACATTGGGGGCCACTTAATTACCCTTCCTGTCGCGATCCCACGGGCGCTTTGTCCGACGAAGATTTGGCTACAATTCACTAAGTCATGTGCCGATATCCAGCAGATGTCGCTGCTGGGCCGAGGTCCTGACCGGAGTTCACACCTTCTGTTTCCTGGTGCATTAAGTGCTGATAGCGAATTCGCGTTTTTTCTGAATCCGTTGGGTTGTCGCGACGCCATGCCCTCCCAAATTGCTGTCACGTGAACTGGCACCGATGCGCCACAATCGATTGCGTGCGCTAAAATCTCGTTGCAATTCGGGCAAAACGGAAATATTCCCCATTGTGATCAGAATAAGCTGCAAACTTCAAACTACAAGCGATAAGTTATTTGGGGAAGAGGGGGCAGGCACATATCTGTGAGAACAATATACAGCATAATATGTAGTGTAACAGTCTATCAGCCTCTGTCTGTCATGCCCTGTGTAAAAGCATATCATGCATCTCGCTCTTGTCCACCTCTCTTTCTGATGTGTCAAGGTGTACAATGTCAGATGCCAGAAGGAAGTGTATATACACCTGTACCCTATAATCTAACACACCGTCAGCTCACGGAACTAGATGGATTATAATGTGCCTGCTTAGAGTTACACTCCCCCACCACACCCTGGATTTTGCACTGACCATTACCTGAGTATTAGGAGCTAAAACAGCATAAACTAGTAAATTGGAAGTAAAGTATCAGAGATCGTAAACGTAATCATAGATCATGCATCATAGATGCATGATGAGGGCCATAACGCCCCAGAATAATGGGCAAGCGTAAAAGTACACTGCTAATATCCCCTGAAGTGTGTGGCACTGCTTAGTACACACACATCGTCTAGAATGAGCTCCCCCGGTAGTAGTGATGTCATGGGAGGGGGTGGAGCCTCAGGAAGGGTGTGGATTTTTAAGTATCCTGACAGTGCAGGAAGTAGAGCTGTAATGTCTGACTGCAAGAAGAATTGTAGGGGGCTGTGTGTAGACATGTGTATGGAGGTGAGGGGGCTTGACAAGTATGTATATGATTTTTAAGGTCAGGGAAGACATGTATGTTACATGGAACTGTATTTCTTGCAGGTGCTGAGGTGTATGAGGTGTATGTTACATGGACTGCATTCTGGCGGATGAATGTCTGGCAGGCGCTAAGGTGGCATGGTGTATATGTTACTGGACTGCATTATGGCGGTACGGAGGTGGCATGAGGTGAATGTTACATTGGACTGCATGTCCGCAGGTGCTTGTGGTGGCATGAGTGTAGTTACATGGGACTGCATGTCTGGCAGGTGTTGAGGTGGGCATGAGTGGTATGTTACATGGAACTGCATGTCTGGTGGACTGAGGTGACACAAGGTATATGTTTGCATGGACTGGCATCCGGCGGGTGCTGAGGTGCCATGAGTTGTAGTTAACTGGACTGCATGTCTTTTGGGTGTTGAGGTGGCATGAGGTGCATGTTACATGAACTGCATGTCTAGTGGGCGCGAAGTGGCATGGGTTGTATGTTACATGGGGCTTTGAGTCACCATAAGATCACTGTGTGTATGTGATCTGCACAATAGTACTAAAACATGTAAACAATAACAGAGATGCAATCCCATTAATTAAAAAAAAACAAATACTAATATTCTATACTTTTTTTCAAACTTCATTTCTTCCCAATATCTCTAACCCAACTGTACTATCTGACATTTACAGCATGTTAAGGAAAGACCATTAATTTGTGATCGTGTGAGGAAACTGCCCACTGTATGCCCACCAATATAAGAGCTGTGGTCCTATAATGATCTAATTTGTATTAGCGAAAAGTGCCTACTCCATGTTGTATTACAAACTGTCCTAAGACAGAAAAAGCCTTATCGGACAGGTCTAAACTTACCTTTAATATATTCAACAAAATAAAGAGTTTTAGATTGAAATTGACTCCAAAACTCTGTTAAAATTTGCTGCTGTAAACAAGTTCTTTTTGGGAGAATAATTCCCTAAGTCAGTATAAACTCATAGTGTATCTCTGCAGCGATTGACACGAATAAGCTTCTCTAACAATCCTCTTTAAAAAAACATGCAAAGCCCTCCGACATGTTCACTGGAGCACCGCGTCATCGGGGATCGGGAATACTAATTTGTGGGAGGAGCTAATAGGGGTATAAAATAGTTTTCTGGTGGATTCAATGTCTCTAAGTTATACCTTTACCAATTATCAACAAAGTTTTTTTTGTTGTACCCAATGTGTAACTAACAAGTATATCCTCCAATATACTATGGATCATGGGCAAATACTTCGGTCATCAAGAAGTACGACAGTATGTATCATACTCTTTATGTGTCTTATCGTGATAACCTGCACCTTACCCTATTTGGCTGTCCGCATCCGACACTTCGGCAAACCCAGGCCGCCGTTCACTAAAATATACACTTTGATGCGACAGAGAGTTTGCATTGTTCATGCGACTAAGGGGGCCCATTGGTCCATCAGTTATCGCAATGATGCCATCAGTCATTGCGTAATGCGAATCTGAAAGAGATGATGAAGGATATGATGATCCACTTTTCTCCCTGCCGAAAGAATAATCAATTTCTCGCACCATTCCCCGCTGCTGTGTGTAGATGATCCAGCTACAGGTTGATTA
The DNA here is from genome assembly GCA_019512145.1 of Engystomops pustulosus. NCBI lineage: Eukaryota > Metazoa > Chordata > Amphibia > Anura > Leptodactylidae > Engystomops > Engystomops pustulosus. Next base: position 214,262,562 of record CM033642.1, read on the forward strand.
TTGCTTGACTACCGCCATTTGTAATTCCAAGATCCGTGTGTAAGTGTGTTTATCTTGGCAGCCATGCTGTCCAGCTTACCCAAGGTCTGAATGTTATAATTTTTTTGAGCTAAACCATTTAGCTCAGGGATTAATCATGATATAATCCTGCATCAGTGAGGCTATACATTCTCAAGGTAGTTTGCTCATAATGCATCAAATCAATTTTAAGTTTCCTTTAATTAGGTTCTTCAAGTTTCATATGTTTCATTAGTTTTGACAACTTTTTTATTGTTCATTTCTTAAATTCTTTTAATATTTTTTTAACAATTGTTTACAATTTATCATTATGTTTTGTCAAATGCTATTTTTCTCTACCACAATGTAGTTTGCCTCATAGAACCAAAACAAAACACTCTTTCATGAGTAAAAGAATAATTTACAGCATTTGCAGGGCTCCAATGGTTGGTGCGCCGAAGGATTTACTTCTAGTCTTTCCAATAATTGTTCTCTTCTAGAAGAAAGTAAATCCACTGAGATAACTTAAAAACATATGTTTTTATTTATCTGTGTGTACAAAAAATATGTAGATCAAAATATCAAGATCAAATCCACAGCACATATCTTGGACTGTATTAGCATTAAAGCAAACATTTGTTTCATAAGTTGGTTTTATGTTTACTTGATTATGGTGCAGTAAGGAATTCACAGAACCCCAGTCCTATCTGATTACAATATTAGTATTTATTAAAGAATCTTTAGTTTTTGTCAAATACCAATGTACCCAAGTTTTAATTTGACATCTAATATATTAAAAAACAGTAGTACTTCACATTGCATTCCTTGCTTACTATAGCTATGTGTGTATTATTCATGGTGCCATTGTTTGGATTTAACTTTAGCACTCTAACAAAGCAAAAATTTCTCATATGCTGTAATTGGCCATTCCATGTGGCGGTATCACACCTTTCCCTAGATTTTTTTTTTTTTATATCACATTTGGGATATACACCCTATTGTAGTAACTGTGTGAGGCTGTCGCAGGTGATATACTTCTAGACATGGGTATACATGATTGCCACTCATTACTGCTTCAACAATTTGTGTATTTTAAAAAATTGAATTGACTCTACCACACAGGCTTTCCATAGGAGGACACCAACATCTATCACACAGTTTTCCTGCCACATTGTTATGTTTCATGCACATGACGTTATGGGGCCTGATCAGGCCACAAATTTTAGATGGCAACCGATTAGATTGCCTGAGCCCGTTTCTATGGAGAGGGGAGCACTCTACTCTCTCCTGACGCATGTGCTCACTAGGGGGTTTCTATGGAATACATGCGGTTTTTTCACATTAATGCTAAAATGCCATCAATTTGCTTAAGTGCCCTTGGCGGCAAAGTTATGTGGGCATGTCCTGTGAAAATATGGCTGCAAGAACATAGTCCGCCATTATAATTATGCAGCTAAGAAAAATACTTGTCAGTGACGCACGGAAAAATGGAAAAGAGGCTTTTGGGAAAAACAGTAGCAAGACTTTTCAGAGTGTAGACTTCAGTGGTACGAGTTAGGTGTGTGTACTACAAAGATTGAAGCTAACAATGCAGAACAGTTAATGTTGCTTTTACAAAAAGAGGTGTACGGGAAACACACTTTGAAAATTGAGCCGTAATTTTTCAGTATTTTATAGCATTGTACCATTCCCATCATTGCCATACTTGCACTAATTGTGGCACAACAACACCTTTTTATTTGTGTTGCCATTGTTGAGTAAACAAATTGTTAGTGTGCATTATGTCACTTGTAAGGTTGGTATTTAGGGTTATGTGCTGCTTGACAAAGGGTGGGGTCCCCCAAAACATAGCAGCATAGGTGCACGTGGCGCTCTTCCACTAAGTCGATATTTTCTGATAACATATTGGTGTGGATCAAGATGTTTGAAGTTGCATTGAAGTGAATGAAGATTTCTGTCAATGTATCTTTTTAATTGATAAGAAAAAGAATAATTGAAATTAATTTGAAGTGTCTGGATTGTGGTCATGGTGTTGTTATGAACCACTTGTCACCTGTAACTTAGAGTATGCTTGACAATTAGGTATGACATTGGGAACGGGTTTGCCTTATGGCTCACTGTCCTTGACTGTCCTTCCAGTCCATCGAAGATGTTCCCATTACTCATTACATTTTTGCTTTACTTATTTTCGTTATCGGGAGATTAATCTGAATAATTTTTTGGTAGAAAGCTTCATATCTGCACATTTTATTACATATAGCGGTATTTTTTAATATCATTTTTAAATAGGCAATATTGTGTATAAATGAAACTTCTCTTTTCAAATAGATTTTGCAGCACTAGCAAGTATCACACCCAGGATTTGCAGAAATTTGCTACCATTCATCATGTACTAGCTTCAGTTGGTTGCATCACCAGATCCTTATCCAACGCAGGAACTTGAGCTTGACAAATTGCAGCCTAGGAAGGTACCCATGTATATTAACATAAATCGTCTGAGTAAGGTCTTATCAGATGCTGGTAACCCGTGTAACGCGTTTTTGGCTTTCCATTTGATGCTCTGTGTGTTTGTTTGCCTGTTTATAACGGTGGAGTAGAGGTAGTTTATTATTCTGGGCTTGATCTTAAAAATGTCGAGTACCACATTGCCCTCAGATCGTTGTCTAATTCTTTTATTTGCTCTTAGTTCCCACTGCAATCAGTAATAAATTAGGCTGTAGGCAGCACACTAAGCCATATGCCTTCAATTTTCTTTAACTTTCCCACTTGCTGAGAACGCCACCTGTACTGCCAAGTGTACACTTTTTTTTTCTTTTTAGTTAGGCTATCATCTTGAACTATCAGAGCTAGTCTGTTTAAATTTGTGCTGATTTGAAACAGTATTGTGATATTGTCCGTGGGCTTTTGGGGCTGCGCGCTACTCCATTTTTTTTTCCTATAAGGCATGCTAAAGGATTTTCTGTGCACTAGACGTATTGTTGAGTGGTAGTCATAATGTATTTGACTTTCACCAAAAATGAATATGCCCCGGGAGGTACAAAAGGTGCGTCAGAATTAATCACATATCAAAATTCTCACAGCAAATTTCGAGGAAATTAAAGTGTAGCATTCCGGACGCATTCTGTACACAGTACATATTGTACTGTTTATTTCCAGTCAGTGGGACAATATTGCTGTTTTTAACGCTTAGCAATTTAAAAAATTAATAGAGAAGGAAGGTACAGAATTTTGGAGTGTAGCAATTTCTTCATTCTTTACATGTGGATCTTTTATGTATGTGTTTTTTTTTCTTTTGTGCATTCAAAAACATAATGTAATGTACAGGAGGTTTATTTCTTTATATGTTGCCCCCAATGTTTGTAATTTTCTATTCATTATTTATATTTTAAAAGGATTAAGGTTATAGAATAGGAACTTCCACTCAGACTCTCACCTCCGATACAGACACATAGATTGCAGAGATTGAACAGAGGCTATCACAAGCCCCTCTACATAGAGCTAAATGTATAGTCTCTTGAAGATCACGCAAGGAAATCTACTTTGGTAAATTGACTCCTTCCTACTACATCTCACAATTTGCCTACAGCTGAGACACGTCTCATAAGTCTATGTGTATTATAGTACTACTTACGCAATTGCTACGCCATTTTTGAAACAGGGACCCTATCACGCACAGATTTTGCTTAAAGGAAACCTACCACTTGAAGTGGCAGGTTTCAGATGGAAATACCGAGCACTAGCTTTTGTTAGTGTTTTTAAACCGCTGGATTGCGTTTAAAACACTTTTAAACTTTATAGCTGGCGCAGGGAGGTACGCGCTCGGCGCTTACCATGCGCGCGGCTCTCGTCACTTCCTATGTAGCCCGCGCACGTCGCGCGCATGGTAAGCGCCGAGCGCGTACCTCCCTGCGCCGGCTATAAAGTTTAAAAAGTGTTTTAAACTGCAATACACGGTTTTAAAACACTAACAAAATAACTCTGCCCCTGTTCACACTTGGTTGCTTCTCAAGGTAATTCACACTGTGGTGAAACCAGGTGTGGCTTTAGATACATCCCAGGTATTGCTTTCATTCCTGTCCCAAAGTATCTCAACATTCTGCAATACCACTCGTGATATATTTGTCACTTAGTGACAGCACGATGGCTGAGTGGGTAGCATTTCTGCCTTGCAGCACTGAGTCCTGGGTTCGGGTCCCACCCGGTCAACATTTGCAAGAGTTTGTATGTTCTCTCTGTGTTTGCGTGGGTTCTCCGGTGTACTCCGGATTCCTCCCACACTCCAAAACATACTGGTAGGGTTTAGATTGTAACACCCCTTGGAGACAGGGACCAATTTGGCAAGCTCTGGGCAGCTTGCATAATCTGTAGGCTTTATATAATAAAGAATTATATTATTATCATAATCGTGAAATATTTGTAAATTCAGTATGTGAGTGCACCATACACAAATTGCAAAAGCGATAATAGAACATATCAAAGGTACTACACAAATCCAACTCTCTCTAGCAAACCCAAAATGTCTAGTGTATCCAACATTTTCATAAAAAACATTCGCCTCTCTGAATTATATAATTGTACAAGGCATAGAAAGGTTAATTGCCCGCCTAGGGGTAGAGTTTGAAGAAAACTCCTTTATCCCGTGAGGGTTTTTGGATTATGACACTCGAGACTAGTTCGCCTCATGGTTTTTAAACATACAAAACAGATTTACTCTATTTATATTAAGCATTAAGTTTCATATAATCATTATTATTTTTCATATATTGATGTTGTTTCATTTGAGTTTTTTTCCTTTTCAATACGTTCTTACCCGATATCAGATTAACTAATCTGTAAGCTTTGGGGAGCCACTATTCTGCCCCTAGCTTGTCCCCAAACTGACCCTTGAATAACGTGCCCACCATCACCTCCATTACACATTTTGTCCCAAAAAGACTTGTCAGAGGGGCACTTAAGAATAAAAAACAAAGCAGAAAGAACACATTATAAGGGTCATACTCATTGGGCACATTAAAACACAGTAAACCATTGCCACTCATAACCTACCTCTTATAAGAATTAGCTCAGATCAGGCGGACCATAGCACTCACTCAGAGTGGTGACCGTTGTATGACATGAAGTGTCAAACCTGGAACCATGTTGCACGTCCACTCTACTACACTTTCTGGTATAAGAAGTCCTTTACTGCCCACCTCCCTCCTGCTTCTTCGATCCTACCCTTCGCTCACATCGGCAGCGTGTTCCAACAGCGGACAATTGTGTGTGACTGCTCAGAAAAGTTAGAGGGTAATTGGTGATAATGACCCGCCCTGATCCAGCTTACAGATTGGCTCATCTATATCGGGTAAGAATGCTTTTTGTTTTCCTTGAAGTAGCACTTTAACACATGTGAATTTGGGATGTTGTAATAATTGACAGACACATCAACTTTTGTGGTGACTTATTGGTCTGTAAACTGTTCTGTTTGTGGATATACTGTAATATAAAAGAGAAAGTCCTGAGCAGCACAACAAAACAATGGGTGCCAGCCATAATCCCTTAGAATGGGCCAAACTAATAGTTGCAATGAAGAACAGCACTACTGAATGTGCTGAAAAAAAAAAACATGTGTATCTTTTATTACATAGTGATGTTTCGGTGAAAAACAATGCTGGAATAATGCTTGAAAAAGTAGGTTTTTTTTCCCCACAACATCACCATTCATAAAAGATGCACCCATTTTTTCTTATTTACATTTCAGATTGCTACGTCTTCACTGCCAATGTATAATCTGTTTGTCTCTGTGTTCCCAAGGGTGTTGACCCTTAAGGAACAGCCTATTTTGTAGTTTATTGCTCGGTCTGTACCGGAGTCTATAAAAAAATTAACATTGTACTCACAATTCTTACACCCGCAGTCCTCGTTTTGCTACTGGTCCTCTAGCCCCGTCTTCGGGTCCCTGCAACGATGCCGGCATCCACATTATCAAGCATCAGTGCCGGCGCACAAACAATGACGTTGGCAACCGGCTGACGTCAAAGTGTGTGTGTGCGGGCTATGTGCAGGGACTGGCAGGATCTGGCTATATACGGGGGGGGGGGGGGCAGGAGCTGGCTGGCTATGTACTGGGCGCAGATTGGCTGCTATATACTGGGGGGGGGGGCACTGGTTTAATAATATGGAAGCTTAGACCAATACACTTCCCATCTTAGCTTATTCTCGTTCAATAGGTTTTCCCGTTTTTTGTGTTAAAAGAGTTACCTCGGCTTATACCCGGTCACTTTATTCACAAGTATATACGGTAATCAATGATAAAATCAATTGTTGTTAAATTATGAATTGACCACTCTTTATGAGGTTTTCTTTAGGTGCTTTTTTTTAACCATCCATTGATTTCTATACAGTATATAACACTATGTTGACTTTTTTCCTTTCTTTCGATTTAGTTTAGGTACTGTACCAAAAATCCTGCTGTATTTCCTCTGTATAGATACAACTAATCCATTTTAATGCTTTTAACATGCCTTCGATTACGATACAGAACTCTCTACACAGTGGTTTTGCAGAAATCTGTGACCGATTGGAAAAAATATACTTGGGATGTAACGTCCTTAGTCAGTGGGGGAAAAGGCATTGCCGGCAAGCCCAAATCATCTGTGATGTCCTCACCTTCCAATACTGGCTGAAGAATATTGAATGAAAGTCGAATTAAGCAAGAAAAGATTTTTCCACAGCATCCTTAATGCCAGGTATTGTACTGTCATTACCCATCATAGGTATTCATGTGTATGTATTGTATTGTTATATGAATCCCATAAATACCCATTATTGGTTTGTTTTTTGTAAAAATACACCCCATATTGCTACCATTGTCTTTACTAGTATATTCTTTACCTAACTGTGTGCTCCCTCACCTCTGTGAGTGTTGCTTGAGACACCTCATGAGCCAAAATAAATACTTACTGTGTACTGCATCGTCTGAATGGCTACCATCAAATAATTTCCTTGCAGCTGCTGAGCGTGTTTATTCCCCCTCGTCAGCCAAATCTACTCAATCTACCTTGTAAACTCTGTCAAAATCCTATGGTAGCAGTGATAAAGCAGTGTCCGTGAATATTCTACTCCTTACATGGTGCTAGTACCATGCTAGCAGTTGCCAGGAGCCGTGTTAGAAAAGGAAATCTACCATCAAAATCAAGTATGATAAACACTTACTCTAGATCCAGGCATTGTGACTGTGTTAATCTTCTTATATTTGTTATCTTGACCTCCTTCCTGAAGGACTCTTGGGGTGTTACCAGAGCTGCTAATGTGCTGCTCTCACAGGCTGTTCACTGTTTTACACACTTCCCTGCTCCCTCAGCACTTCCCCCACTCCCCTGCCTGATATAATCTCACTCAGCAGAGGAAATTTCAGCACATAATGTAACAGCCTGTTACCAGGTTCGGGTAAAGCCTCAGGAGCCCTTACGATGCACTAGCATAATTTTAAAAGATGATTTTTCAGAATGGAGGAGTCACAGATTTCCTGTATCTCTTTGGATTCACATTTTGTTAGCTTGTTTGATTTAACACCTCCCCCTCTTCCCAAGTAACTTCTCATCACACCAGCCGCTATGGCTTTTAGAATATATCATGTGAACTTGGGCAGCACTAGTAATCCGGTTGGTTTTAGATTCTAAAACAATGGAGTCCTCCTATACTTTCCTATATCGGACTAAACTTTCATGCACACAAACATAATTTCCGCTATGTGCTATTCACGTACCTGTGTATTTCTCTGGGCTAATACACATGGTCAGTGTTTTAATAGCTCTGTATATGAGTCTAGTGCCCCTGAGAAAAAAACTCTGTGCATGTCCTTTTCTTCCCCTGTTTGCGGCTCTACCTTCTCAAAGAAGTCTATTGCAATGTGAAACATACATATGTCACTGGTGTCACCCGTTACCCCACTGTGCTTCAGATAAATTGCTAGGTAACATAATCATGGACACTCCAAGTGCAGGGACATATACCGACAGCCTCTGAGTTTCTTTAGCTGATCGGCAAAAACGGTTGACATAGATTGTGGACATACAAATGTGAATACGATTGTGGACAGTTTTTGTGGAAATTCAATAAATACTCAGTGACACTGACCCTCAAAATGGAGAAGACAGTGGTAGTTTTACAGCCATAGGAAAAGAGCTTTCAGTGCTACTTTTGCAGTCAAGGTGGGCAGGCTTGGCAACCTGGTATTATAAATCGCAGTGCAGAAAGCAGGGGAATACATTCTATGTAGACTGTGATTTTCAAAGGAAACCAATAGTTAGTAGAAAGAGTCGTCCGTGTGATCCCACTGCCCCCTACTTATGGGCCACCTGTAACCCTGCTTGAGTTTCCGCTTGAGTTAACCAAGGATAATGTTTGAATAATATTCTAAGATTTTGATGAATGGAAAAGAATTCACCAAGTATGTAATTGTACGCATAAAGACAATGTATGACTCTACAATTCGTGCTGTAGAACACAGTATGGTTCTGTGTTGTGTCCCTATATGCCTTGAGTTGAGCTGAGTTAAAGCTGTTGTCACATAGGAATAAAATGTTTATGACTCAAGAAACCATAAAAAAGTACATTCATTACAGCTCAGTGATGCATAAATGGCAATTTCCCATTGCGAATCCTTGGTCAAACAAGAGCTGCTTAGCTAACAGTCAGAGTTTAGTAGCTTATTCATTATTGTTGGAAATTTTATTTTGTTTTGTGTTTTTTTTTTTCCTTTAAATTGAGCTGCAACTAACGTATCATAGGGTGAGGAGTGATAAGGGTTTCACTGTACATAAAGCTAAGCTAAATTTATTTAAATAGTTACTTTCTAAAGTTCACAATAATAAATGCCTCTTTACAGAAGGTAGATAGTAAAGAGTAGAAAATGCCACTTATAGGTCAATTTTCTATGTATTGTTGGAAATTCTATATCTTTAAACTGCTTTTAAGTTTGACCCTACAATGACAAAAAGCTTATGACATGTTTTCGACACTTGGAGACCCAATCAAGCAGCTGATTTGCTACACAAAGTCCTGAGCAGCCACATATGTTACATATATTAAAGAGAAAATGTAAAGGGTTCCCTTACCATGGCTCCTTGTAACCTATTCAGATTATAATTGAAAAGTATTTCTGATGGGACTTCCTCAGGGTCCCTCTCATATTATGACCATAATGCTAAGCACCGTATCCCCAATGGAATATGTCACTAGCTTTTACACTAAGAGAGGCACCTTCAGGTAGGTAGAAAGTAGGTAGGGTATAAATATCCTTTTAAGTATTGCCAATTGCCCTTCACAAAGTCATATGCGTGTGAGCTGAGAATATTCACTGTTTGCCAATAAGTCCTGTTAGAGGTTGTAAATATGGTGTCATCTCAGATGCCCCTTTCTTGGGTTCTATTATAACCTAGAGCCATGAGGAATACTACCACTCTATTTCCACCTATAGATAGCTATCCTATATTAACCTCTTAATGACCAGCCCGTTTTCTATCTTTTACAGCCTCTACTTTTTTGAAGTATGTTCTCTTACGGAGACCACCAATTAAGGCTGTCTTGTAGGTGTGTGGACACTTATAGCCATGGATGCTCCACAAGGGGATTCTGGGAAAATATGCAAATAAGTTTTTCAGGATGAGATGAGGAAAACCATGCCTCTTTTAGCTACCTTGAAAGAGGCTACAAGAGGCTTATGACATGATGTGGGATTAAAACCAAACCAGTATATCTATTCCAGCATGAACAGATTCCCAAAAGTATACAGCACTGTTTTGACCTGGTTGCATCTCTTCTTACAGTGTAGGGAACTGGTTTGGCTGATTGAGAGGCTTCTGACAAAAAGCGGGAAGTAAGAGTTCTCCTTACAGAGACTGCCAATTAGGCCACTGTGTAGGCCGTTTGGAGACTTATAGCCTTGTTTGATCAAATAATGTCCTATATAACAGTAAACCCGATGTGGTACCCATTTGTTAAAGGGGTATTCCAGAATAAGCATAATTCATATACATATGGCTCTCTAGCCCTTTCCTGCACCCTGACCTAACTCTATTTCATAGGATCGGGGGTAGATAGGACGCCTTGCCTCACACCACAGGAAGCCGGCAGTGCACAATAGCTGGGATCCCAGTAATGCCAGGATGCAACATCGTGTATCCCGCATGTTTACCCCTATAGACTTTGCGGTCATAGTGGACGCAGTGTCTATAGTGCATTTCTGCGACGATTGGGACCCTCCATGGCCATTTGTTGCCATGACAACCATGAGTCCCTAAGGACCCATGCTGCCTTCAGTAGCAGCCTTTTAGGATCTTGCTGAATGCACAATCTAACAGTGCTAAAGTCCAGCCTATGTAGAATGCATAGGTGAAAATTACCAAAAAAACTCAACATTTTGCTTATCCCCGTCCGTAACAAATAAAATTGTCACTGAACCCATACGGCGAAGAATATACGATAGCAAAAAAACTCACAAAAATTAACAAGTGATCAAAAAGTAAAATTACCCCACATGATACCAAGGAAAGTACCGGAAAACAAAAATGCTAAAAACCATAAACAAAATTAATGATTTTTAACCACCACAAGAAAGAGCTAATAAAATCTGATTATTAGCTATTGAACCGCCCATAAATGATGTACCTAAAAGTGGACTCATCCACAAAAAATAATCACTCATATGTCCAATTAAAAAAAAAAAACATTTTATAGCATGTAAAATGTAACAATGCAGATCTGCTCGGATGGCGCTCCTTCATTCTATACCCGGCCTTTGTGCCCAACAGCAGTTTACCAAAACATAAGGGTCATAAATGATCATTTAATACTTTGTGACTGTTTAATTTTTGGCCAAAATTAATGTATTGTCTAAAAAAATTACAGCTTGTAAATTACACCTCCATCAGTTTTAAATCCATGTAAACATCTAAGGGTTAGCATACCTCTTAAAGTTGAATTTTGTTAGTTTCCAAAATAGTATAATTTATGGGGTTTTTCCGGCTATTAGGCCTCTGAAAGTCACTAAACCTGAGCAGTGCCTCTATATAAGGGTTTCAGTGATTTTCATAAAAATGAGAAAAATTGCACCCAAAATTCTGAACATTCTAGCAACCTAGAAAAGAGAATGCATAAAACTCTTGCCGATAAAGCAGAATTTGGGAAATGTTAGTTATATCACCAAAGTACTTATAACTTTATGTACAAATCTGTATAGCTCACTGGTATAAACTTATAACATCTGCCTGAAAACAAACAATAGAACTTTGGAAAATTAATAATTTTTTGACATTTTTGCCAAATTTCCCTTTTTTCATAATTAAACACAAAAGATATAATCAACATTTTTCTAATACTTTGAATTACAATGTGTGACAAGAAAAAAATCTCAAAAACTCTTATAATCTCCTATAAGGACACAGGGCAGGGAAAATAACAACTAATTACATCTTTGCTTATATTTTAACCCCTACTGGTCAAATCAAGCTTTGTCCAAAGGCCCTAAAATGGCTTAGACCAGTAGGGGTTAAAATATAAGCAAAGATGTAATTAGTTGTTATTTAAATGAGGCTGTTGATCTTCTCTGTGCTAAGAAGACATAAGATAAAAGATGGCCGCTGATCACATGTCCACATCACATGTCCTGCACCTGCCTGCTGAAATTGGTTGGTTGCAGTGCATCCTATATGGCCAGTGTTTTGGTGAAACATCATCTCTGTGGGGAAATGTGCAGTGATGGCAATTACACACATCATTACTTTGGTAACAGAGCAGGACAATCTGTTAGATTATCACTGGGAGAAGATAATAAGAGAGTCCAGGAGTTACTGAGAACTAAAGGATCATGGGACTTGTAGTTTCCATTGGCTGCCTACTTTAGAAAACCCATAGCATTTTATGAATCATAAAATCAAACTATTTAAGCTCCATTTTGTTATGAGTTTTGTTATATTCATTTATTTATAGCATTTTGAGTTTTTACATCAGACTTTCATATTCTCGGAATAGCCTTTTTAAGGCTCTTTATATAATCACTGTATGTGTATCTGAAGAGCACTAATTTAATAATACGTAGCTTTTATTGTAAACTTATAATAAAAAGATATCACATTTTTAAACACCAATGTGTAAAGTGCTTTGCTCCAGCAGCTCTGTCGGGGACTAGCGAATCCTCCTCGCTAGGTTGGCACCCCAAGTAGTGTCTAATATGCAGTATAGGGAGTTGAGCACAGTCAGGCAGTCATGATATTGATGCAGCACACCTCAGACTACCTGAACTAGATCTAGGTTTCATTGGCATTATATAATTGTGGACCTAGACTTCTTCAATCTCCCTTAAGTTTCATTAGGTGGAGCACTTTACACATTGGTGTTTCAAAATTTTATATCTATGTTTACAATAAAAGCTATGTTTTATTGAATTAGTAAAACTTTTTTTTCTTTTATTGCCATATATGTTGATAAAGTTTTATTCATATTATTTTGTGGTCAGAGTGGCTCATTAATTATATTTTATTGAAATTATTAATTAAATAAATATCATATTTCTCTTTTTTTTTTCAAATCATTTTTATTGATTTTTATAATTGTACATATACATATTACTATTAACTTGGTTCAAGATATATTTTATTCAAATGTAAGTGTCTATGTGTGTATATTTATTTATGTTTTTATATTATTTGCTCTTTGCTTGTGCTTTACTTTATCACTTTTTTCCTTGGTCCCACTAAGGGACGTCACATTGAAGCCACATTCACACAAATGATAGATTGGTGGATAGGAGACTGGTGAATTAATACTGGCTCTCAATATGCTAATCTTAATAATCATCCCCCCCTCCCTTGCGTTGAGTTATAAGCGCATAGCAATAGAAGTCAAGAAATTTTCCGGAACAGATCTCGAGAAGCATGACATAGTATTTTATTTTAATGCAGAAGTAAGGTATATTTCTGGCATAATTAGATTTATGGATAAAATAATTTGCATTGTATTAGTTTAATGACCGTTTCCTATACACATCTGACAGATCTAGTACAGACAGAGGCAATGTAGGTAGAAGCAAAAGTAGAAGTAACTGTGCACAACGTTTGTGCTCTGCAGCTCCTGGACAGGGCACTGGGGACTCAGTCTGGTTCATTTGATTTCATTGTTTTGCACATTCATTCCAGATAATAACCGTGAACTCCCAAACTTTATTTTCCCAGAAACTATCACATATTATTATTATTATCTGCTATCAATAATCATATGGACAAGCTTTATCATGTAATCTTAGCGTTTCTCATTTATTTCTTCTCTCTTTCACTGTCACAGGGGTTGAAAAGTTAATCTACCATCTGAATAAGCACAACATCCCAATGGCTGTTGCCACCAGCTCAGCTCGAGTGACATTTGAAATGAAAACAAGTAGGCACAAAGAATTCTTCAATTTATTCCATCATATTGTGCTTGGAGATGACCCAGATGTGAAAAATGGCAAACCGCAGCCTGATGCTTTTCTTGTATGTGCAAAGAGGTTTAACCCCCCTCCGAGCAGCGGCAAGGTAAGTGTGAGAATATATATTACCGCCACTGCTGTGTAGTGCTAGATTTGAGAATCACACAATCATAAACTGGTTACGTTTCAACCTTTCAGTTTTACTTTGCAGGGCAAGGTGCTTAATGGGGTGATAGGTTATTTAATGTCCTCTAAAATGAAGAAAACTGAACAGAAATATTTCCCTTTGTGAACCATTCCTCGAGTTGACCAGAAGAGAGTTCAATATTGACTTGCTTTTAATGTTATACTGATTCAGATTTAACCCCATTATTGGCCCTTATTCGTTTTTGTGTTTCTGCTTTTAGCTCTCCACCTTCAAAAATCTATCATTTTTAAAATTTTCTGTGGAGTGTGAGCTTGTTTTCTGCGTAACAAATTGTACTTTTCAGTGACAGTATTAAATATTCGGTGCAATGTACTGGGGAAGTAGGAAAAAAATTCTAAATGTGGTATAATTGGTAAAAAAAGACATTTGCGTAAATTTTGTGTAGGCTCTGTGTTTACTTTTCCTTCCAAATGACACCTTCTCTTTATTTCTTGGGTTGATATGATAATGGGGGGACAACATATGTATAAGTTTTAATATGTTTAAAAAAACTTTTTTTATTAAAAAAAAAACAAAGAAACTTCATCTTAAGATCCTAATAATTTTTTCATACTACAGCAAACTGATCTATTTAAGGTCTCAAGATTGCGTTTTCACTGTTACCATTGTAGTGACTGTATGATCTTTTTATTCAAATTCTTATGAGTTGCATAATGGCAAAAAGTGGCTGTTCAATATTTGGGCACTATTTTCCCCTACGCAGTTTAATGCCAAGAATAATAGTTTTTATATTTTGGTTATAACATAACATGGTTATGATTTTAGTTTTTCATTTTTATAGAAGTCCTAGTGTAAGGGGGGATTTGTAATTTTAAGTTTTTATATATTATATTTAAATAAAACATTTTTAGTACAAATTTTTAGACCCCCGAGGGTACTTTAATCCTTGGGAATTACAGGCCTCTGAGACTACTATAGACTCCTGCCTGTCGTAATAACCGATTGACGCCCCACCCCCCAGGCAAAATCACAGGGGCCGTCAATAGAATCCAATATAGCTGCATGCATGTGCTGCTGGCATTTAAAAGGCATTTACATGGTTAACATTCGCAATTGGTGCCAGCACCGACCATGGGTGTAACTGGTGGGTGTTTGCTGCAATACGCAGCAAACACCCACATTGTATGGAGAGGGACTTTCATCTATCATCTGATTTATTAACGGTCTGCCCAAACTTACTTGGTCATTCTTTACTCTAGGGGATGTAAATGTCTTTCTTATCTCCAGGCTTGGCCAGATTTGGTGAACCTTGGCATGGCGCTTTCTGTGGGCACTTGGGCCATTGCCCAAGCACATCAGACAGGACTCAAAGAATCTTCCTACAGTTCAAAGCCACTTCAAAGATGCTGCTTTCAGACATATTTTGTATACTTACTTCTCTACTTAGAACTGTAGGAAGAGGGAAAATGAGTAGACCGGTCCGAATTATTTTTGGAGGACCTCCTGCTGCTTTTTCATCTTTCTACTGGGTGTCCTCAGGAGGCCAATAAGATGGAAAGTTGTTGAAGAACAGGGAGCAATAACTTACTGCTTTAACTTTTGGTTGGCATCTCACGATAAATAAGGGTGGTTTGGGTTGCAGTTTGGACTTGGTGATTTTGTCACTAAAAGGTTCGCCATCACTGCCCTAGAGTAAAGAACAAGTAAGAAAGTCTACTATTAGTAAATCTGATGGTAGATGTCCTTTAAGATTATATTGGTGAATTCTATTTCTCAATTTTTTTAAAATAAGACTTCAGAACCCAGATCCATGTAACAACTTATGTGACTTCACCTTCCTGGTCTAGATGAATACAATTAATAGTTATAGGTAAAAATAACTAACAACTTATCTCAGTATATAAATTGTTGTATTGCCTTAAGGCGCACTGCAAGGGCACTCATTATCTTCTGCTTAGCCAGCTGATTTATGTCAGTCTTACCACTCCATATCGCTGCTAAATGCCCATGCAAAGGTTATTCCTATAAGTCGAGCTGTCAAGTTGTGTGAAAACTATTACACTATTTTTTTGGGAGTAAATTGAAAATTAGTTTCTGCAGTTTGAGAAAATATCGTATCTGCCTTTTAGTTCTTTTTGTGTTCAACAAGATTAATTTCTTTCTTGACCAACTTTTTGTCTGTCTGCTTTTCCAAAACAGAAGAAAACCTGTAGTTTACAATAGAAAACTGGTTTACCTAAATGTTCACTTTAAGCTACAAAGTTAGCCGTGTGTACAGGTATTCCATGTCACAATCTCTCTATTTCTATTAACTGTCAATATCCCTCTTTGTGGCTACCTAGCTGTATTATATATCATGCAGTCATGTACACGGTGTACAAGAACAACTGGAATCATTGCATATCTATAATATTGAGAAAAAAAGAAATCAGGTTCTTTAAGGCCATGGGTCTATGAGGTATGTATCAGGGACTTGAAATTCCTTTCAGCATGTTTTCTGTTTCCATAAATACTTAAAATCCTTATACCAACACTGAAGAAAACTGTGTACAAACACTGTACATCGATGGCTAAGTGAAGTGGCCCTTAATGGAGCACTAACTTTTAAAGGGTTTAGCTATTCTGTTCTAAGTCACTAACATAGATTTAAAAATAACCTGTCAGGCAAATTAACCCCCAAAACTTATGTATATTTTCATAAAATGCCATTAGGAAGCATTGCCCCTATCCCTACAATGTCCCTCTACATGACTATAAACTTGCAAATGACCTGACAGAGGTCCAATGAATCATATTCAGCTGTCCAGCTAATGCATGTGTGTGAGGCACAGCCACACCCCCAGTGCTTAACTGACAGCTTGTATAATGATGTGACACTCCTGGCGCTGGCTGCCTCTCTATACTTCCTGGTGCTGGCGCCCCCTGCAGCATGTGTGTGTATGGGACACTCCTATACACATGACTGTCAGTCTGTATAATGATGTGACACTCCTGGTGCTCGCTCTGCTATGTGCTTCCTGGTTACGGAGGCTACACCCTCTGCAGCCTTTGTGTGTATGATATACCCCTTTACACATGACTGACAGCCTGTATAATGATGGGACCCTCCTGGTGCTGGCTCCTCTATGTGCTTCCTGGTGCCCCCTGTAGCCTGTGTATTTATGCGATACCCATATACACATGACTGACAGTCTGTATAATGATGTGACACTCCTTGTTCTGACTCCTCTATGTGCTTCCTGGTTACGGAGGCCACACCCTCTGGAGCCTGTGTGTATGATATACTCCTATACACATGACTGACAGCCTGTATAATGATGTGACCCTCCTGGTGCTGGCTCTTTTATGTACTTTCTGGTGCTGGTGCCCTCTGCAGCCTGTGTGTATGAGATACTCCTATACACATGACTGAAAGCCTGTATAATGATGGGACCCTGCCGGTGCTGGCTCCTCTATGTACTTCCTGGTGCCCCCTGCAGCCTGTGTTTGTATGAGATACTCCTATACACATGACTGACAGCCTGTATAATGATGTGACACTCCTGGTGCTGGCTCCTCTAAGTGTTTTCTGGTGCTGGCAGCCACACCTTTGCAGCCTGTGTATGAGAGAGATACAACTTTTACAAGATGAAGCCATGTGTATGGGAAGAACATGTCAGGTACTTGTGTAGCTGATGTCTGTGTCTCAAACATGCGTATTAGAGAACACAGCATGTCAGCAGGTAAAGCACAGGGGTGACATCACTTTATCTCTTTATGTACCCAGGCTTATTTACATAATAAAGAAAAGATGATTTTACAATGATTAATGTATGAATTGACTAGATAAAGGCTGGGGTGGAATCCTAATGAGCTGCTTCAACAGGTAGGGGTGACAGGAATAGTTACAGACACCTGATGACAGGTGTTCTTTAAATTATGTGCCTTCTATAAGGAAAAGAAAATTACTGATTGCGTGAATCAATTCTTGTTGTTTTTGGTTTTAATTTTCTATTTTATTATCAATGTCAATGAGCAAATCCGTTGAAATTCGGCCAAACCCAAGTTTTATAAAGCTGTAACCAGCTGGCGCCGATTGATGGTTTTAAGCTGCCAGCAGAAATTTAATCATTAGTGGCCACACGCACCAGAAGGTCATCCAAGTGTCGTCTAGAGTGATGATCTTCTCCAAATAACAGTGAGGGGGGGGATTGGTAGGAACTGGTAATGGGGATGATGGTCCCATAAACTTGTGTACAACCCCACAATTAGGCTGCATGCACATGAGGCAGGCATACTTCTGGCGCCATGTAGAGGAGGAGGGGGTGACCCTTCCCCTTTCCATGGAAAAGCATTGGGTATGGGCTGTAACACCGGGGAAATGTCCTATCTTTTCCCCTTGTACGTAGCGGTACAGTGCCGCGTGGGTGAGGGACCGTATCTCTCCGTGCGGCCATTGCATTGACGGCTTGTTATAACTCAGAGAGTAATCAGTGCTGTGGGATATAACGAGTCATGCACCTGTGTGACCATGGGCAGATTTCTATCCAATGGAAGCAAACATTTTTCTATAAAAGCTTTTTATAGAATGACTGATAGCAGAGATGTAGAAAACCATAGGGAATTGAAACAGAAAGTATATGGGAAAGCAGTATAATTTTTCAACATACAAACAATAACATTCATTTCTGACATGTTATTAGTTTTTATGCCCTTTGCCACCTGGGTGGTTACCTTAGTCTGTCTGCATTTCTGCATGGTCAAAACTTCAACACTTTCCCTTTTAAGATGAGTTCAGTAATACATAATGTACATAGTTTTGAATGGTTAGCATAGATTTTGTAAAAAAAATAAAGTATGTTATTGCTTAGTAGGATAGGGTAAGTAGGGATGTCTCTCTATCCTAGGCTATTTGTCAGGAACATGCAGAGTGTATTGGAAATAGTATAAAATATACTGGGAAATTAGAGAGCAAAGAATGTAAGATCGGTTCAGACGGAGCTTGACATTTAATATAAGAAGAAGAATATAAGTTGTAGAGAATAAAAATTCAAAAAATCTACTTTATGGATGGCAATGCAGCTTGGACATACAGCACAAAGTAAATTGCAATATATTGCACATACAATTTTAATTCCAGCAATATTCTTATGGACCACTAATAGCAATCAACTTTCTTTGTCATAATCCCCTATCAAGTATTTTGCGAAGTAAAATAAATCAAGTTTTCTGTGTGCACTCAATGCAGGAATCAATTTGAGCTACTTTATTGCCAAGACTACAGGACCGTCATTCTGTGGAGATGTAGAGAGAAATATAGGCCAGGATATATGTCAATGTCAAGATCCAACTTTTCAGAAATACTTCTAACTTGTGTAACTATTCCTCAGAGCACAGTATTCCTGTGTGGATATTAAAGGGTCTACTCTATACACGAAATGATAAAATATCACCCTGGGAATATCTTTCTTTCCCCTTTAATACAGTATAAGTTCTCAAATGTGTCAAAAGAAGAAATCTGTTAAAATACATAACAAAATACATAGTCTGCTCCGGTAACCGCATATCACGAAGAGAATTTGAGCAGACTGACATTTTGTTTTACACCTGTCCCAACGATAGAAACATTAACACCATACAAGAAAATGGAAGTACATACTGGTAGCCATGACATCGCCCTGTCTGGTCACTAGTAACAGTTTTCGTTATTGCTATATTTAAGCCTCTATTAACACTTAAATGATTATAAAACATATAAATAAAAACACTGTACAATAGAAAATGTAACATAAGAGTATTAAATGCTTTCTCCCCAGGGTGGCTGCAAGGCAGTCTTCAAAGTTTTACTCATGAAAGTTTGTTGGCTGTAGTGAATGCGCAGGTTCGGGGCAGGAACGCCCCACGCCGGTCCACTCTGCGCCGGCCACTCCCCTTTGTGCCCCTTCGCTCCTACTTGAGGTGGAGTTGGCATAGAGGGACAAATACATTTCTAAATAAGCTTAATTTTCTCAGTACAATACAAATGACTACTAGTTTGAGCAGTTTATACTTGGTAAGGTGGAAATGTGAGATATCTAAAAGTAGAGATCCAAGAGTAGAAACTTCTAGAATCAGGACATGAAGCATACTTAAAAACTGTTCCACTTTTTAGGGCACCAAATGAGTGTTACATAGTAGTGATACTGATGAGCCTGTGTGAAATCTCATGATCATGGAAAGAAGCAAATAACAAAACGTCCTATACTGTGGAATGACAGCAAGCAGAGATCTAGAAAACCATAAGAATTTGATAAAGAAAGTACAGTTGAAACCAGAAGTTTACACACCCTATATAAAAAGACACAGATGCATGTTTTTTTTCATTCAGAATTAATCAGAATAAACTATTCTTGCTCTGGGTCAATATCAAACTTAATTATATTTGCCAAATGCCAGAATAATAAAGGTGAGATGATTTTTAAGGCATTTTTATGACTTTCTGCAAAGTCAAATTTTGACATAAATTTCATTATTTGGTACTATTGCTCTTAAATTGTATGACTTGGGTCAAACGTTTTGGATATCCTTCCACAAACAAGGAATTTGGGCTCTCCTGTCCTCCTGATAGAACTGGTGTAACTTATCATTGTTGTTTGTCAACCAGTCTGGGCTGGCAGGCTTGCCATGCACTATGTGCTCCTTTTAGTGATGAGTGGACCCATAATAATTTGGGTTCAGGTGAGTTCGCCAAACACAAAAACAACTTGGGTCCCCAACCGTCAACGATCACAGATGTTAATTGTTTAATACCACTGACAGTGGCATTAGAATTGCTGTTTCTGTGCCATATTGGGAAGAATTGGCACCTGCAATGACATCAAGGATGTAATTTTAACAGCAACATTTACAGAGATAGCAGCATGGGGTTGAACCCTAACTCGGACTCAGACTTCTAATGAATTCAGAGTTTTGGTCCAGGAAGCCCTGTTCTATATGAACCCAAACTTTGCGGGTTCATCTGCTATTCTGCAGATGTAATTGTGCCCTTACAAACATTTATGTTTGTAGTGATTTCAGTTTTCAGGGGTACAAATGTCCCTCAATTGTCTAAAATACCGACTTGCACAAACATTGCAGCTTTTTTTTGCAGCATTTGCCAAGACACTCCAACGTAATTCCAGACGTAATAGACAGATTAAAGAAATACATATTTAGGTACAAATATACTCCAGTCCCCTCCCTGGCAAAGGGAAAAAAAATGTAGGAAATTTTTGACTTTTCTTCAAAAAAATCTTAAATCCAATGCAGACATTAACACTTCATATGCCAGTTGTATCAATCAGTTTAAGCCACTATGATAAATCCATACATAGGACTGAAGGACTGGCACCAAATGCCTACTAATGATAACTCCTCCCAATATTTCTAATTAACATTTGTTGCCCTGCAATATTTTGTTATTCTAGTGTTGTGGTTTTGTAGTTTTTTTTCTGGTTTTGGTTGATCAGCAGTCTAAGAATCTGTCAATCGCTGCAGCCCTTTCATGGAACAGAAATGGGCAAGCAGTAATAGTAGCAGAATGCTGCATTACATACATTTACCCTTGGGAAAAATTTGACCAGTTCATTTCAGAAAAAGCATTAGATGAACAGATTCTTTGGCGCGGTGTGATGATACATGCTTCAGTTTCGTGAGCTATGCTGCACTGAGAGACTTGTGCTAAGTAGTCTGGAAAAGGCTAAATGGGGTCAAGCTGTATCCCACACACGGCATCACCAGAACATCCAGACAGAGGTTTGTAAAGTGAAGCTCCTTCTCTGACATTTAATCAATCCACAATTTAATGAGGTAACGTATAACAGTTCTATTTAACAGGGGATATAAACATTGAAAGGAGACAACTTTCTATAGTTATGTCTGGAAATTCTTTATCTGTCCATAAATTCCATCAGAGAAGACATATTTATAGACCATAGTATGAAAGGCACTCTATGACTGCTTTATGTCATTCCACTTTTGGTTTTGTTTGGTACATTTTTAAAAGTAGTCACAGTGCCTGAATGAATTTGTGTCTCTGGTTTATCAGGCTTATTTTTGATTATGAGTAGATTCATTTAAAGGGGTTTTCCCACAAAATAAAGTTGACAAACTTACTTGCTGATCAGTGGGGGTCTCAGTGCTGAGACCCCCATAGATCACGAAAACAAGTGGACCGTTCTGCTCCATTAATCTCTATGGAGCTGACGGAGATTGGTGAGTGCAGTGCATAGAGATTAATAGAGCAGAACAGTCATGCGCGGCCGTCAGCACTGAGACACCCCCCGATCAGCAAGTTAGGACCTGTCGTGTGGATAGGGCCTAACTTTAGTTTGTGGGAAAACCCCTCTTATAAGCTCTCAACTTTTTTAATTAATTTTTTATAGCATTTATCTATATTAAATAAACAAATACATAGCAGGAGAGAACAACAGAATCCAATGGTCATGGCTGTAATGCTAAACATAATTCTCGTGTACCTTTGATTATATTATAGAGAAGACTATAGCATTTGAGGATGGCAGAAGGATATATCTGGGGATATATGAGAGATTGAACCTCGATCTCTCAAAGACATTCCCAAATGTCTTTGCCACCCACAACTCTGTACAGCCATTATGAATATCATTTTAGTTACAGGGATCCCTGTAGGTTGGCTACATTGTGTCAGGAGGAGTAGTTGAGTCATCAGGGGACCGCTTTCCTGCATACGCTGTGCATATGACATGTCCACCTCCATTACTTTCTAGCATCATTTTATATCAATGTAACATCCGTGCCAGCTTTTTCTTCTGTCTACAGAAAGATTCTTAGGTGGTGTTGATTTTTTTTCTGTGTGTGAACTGTGGTTATGGTTGCTGGTGTGTTGTAATTAATTGAGCCACACCCAGCTATATTCAGCCAGCCCTGTCCTGCAATGGTTACTAGAGATATGTATGGCAGATGCATTCAACTGCTCTGGGTGGCATCCAGGAACTCCTTTATATACCTGCTCACTCCCATTACTACTTTCTGGTTTTACTAGTCCTGTTTCCTGTGAACTTGTGTTATTACTTGCTATTCTATGTATCTGACATCTGCTATATTTATCTGATGTCTCTCTAGTCATATGATTCTGAATCCAGAAAATCATTCCTTTTTCAGCATTTAGCAATAATGTCATGTGACCAGGGTGACATCATCACAGGTCCTTTAGCCTCTTAACATTAGCATACTGTACTTCATGCATATATATATATCTGACCAATGAAACCCAAGCATGCCTGCATGGACTCTTTACTACTCTTCATGCCTCCTTGGAGGCATGCTGTGATTTCATTGATCGGATTAATATGCATAAGGTACAGTTTGCTAATGTTAAGAGGCTAAGAACCTGTGATGATATCATTAAGAAGAGGCCACCCCCACACCCCCAACTCATTATAGATATCCTTGGATACCAGGTAAAATTATAAAGTTGATTATAAGGGGATCCAAGGGAAACCATTTTTAGCTAAAATAAGGGTGGCAGTTAGTGAATAGGAATTTGTAAAAAATGTGGTGACAAATTCCCTTTAAGTACAGAGGCTGTGGTAGAAAGAAGAATCTTCCTCTATGATGTTCATATGTTACTGGAAAAAAGTTTTTTTACAATATCAATTTATCTAGTGGTACTAATTTATACAGAAAGTTAAATGTAAACATTAGGTAACAATGGACTAAAAAAGTAACTATATTTATTGATTCCCCCAATTGTATTGATTCATCAAAAACCAAAAAAGCTGTGAAATATAGCTGTGTTTGTTACTGAGGATATATCTCTGATTCAATCTCCAGATCCTTCAGCTTTTTTCAGCCAAATGTCACCAGGCAAAATGTACATTTTTTGGACAATGTTGAAAGCAACTTGATGAACTTTACAGATAGCACGGGGCAAATACAATGGATATGTATTGCTTATTCCCTTTGAACATGAAAGCGTTCATTAAAGTGCCTCCCCTGATACTCGTTGCTCAGTATAGGAACACCTGTGGTTTCCGACTAGGGACAGCTTGAACTAAAAGGTAGAACGTAAGACTCATTCATCATTGAAAATCCTTTTTATTTTTGTTCATGCTATGTTTCTTTATATCCATAGAACCCCACACAGAACTGTCTGATTTTAACTTAAAGCATAACCTTTATGTTAAAAATGTGGGTAATTATTATTTGAAGTATTATACAAAAAGTAATATGGTATTTTACATAGATATTGATGGCAGACTCTTAAAGGGAACCTGTCACCTCTAACAAGCCCTGTAAATGACAAACATTAACTTTATTATAATCACACTCCACCTTTGCTGAACTAACAACTTTTTATTCCTGTGTTGCAATTGATGAAGTCTAGGAGGATGTGGATCCTACAGTCAAGCCCCCCAACTCTTCACTGCCGCTGTAGCACAGATCAGCACCTTAGTTTGATGTCACTCTCATCGCCAGGTCCCTTACTAGTCATTCCATTATCACTGGGGGATCATGTAGGGCCTGCGTCAAACTGTTAGGTGCACCGACTTCACAGGCGCACATTTAGTGAACATGAGCTAGCCGGCCAGGGACCTGTGTGCCCCCCAGTGAGTATGAGCTAGCTTGTCTGGGGAGCGCTGATGAGGAAGTGAAGTCAAGCTATGGGTGATGTTCTGAGGCTTAGTGGGAGTGAGGAGGCGTGGGAACTTGATTGCATTATTCAGATCCTCCTTGACTTCAGATCATTTCAATCACTTTAGATCAATCATTTCAGCTACGGTGGAATGTAGACAAGTACAACTAAAACCAATTGCACTCATGTTCAAGTATGAGTTAGATAATATTTGCCATTTATGGGGCTTGGGAGTGGTGACAAGTTCCCTTTAAGTCATGAGTATCTGATCAGTTGAGGACAATCAAACAGCTGATAGGTAGGGGTGCTGATGTATGGGACTACCCCACTCTTACTCAAATATTGATGAACTAATCAAAGAATAAGCCAGCAATCTAATAACATCAGATAACCCATTCAAATATAGAAATTATTAAATAAAACAGGGAGATTAATATGTGAACCATGAATAACAATGACTTTATATATTAGGAAATGTTTTATTTTAAAGCCATATAGTCTTAGAAATAGTATTTTGGGAAAAGGTGAATTTTCTTTAACACTGAGTAAAACCATTGTTGGCCACAAAAGTGGATTCTGATTAGGAGCATGAATTACTGACCTCCTTAATGGTACACTGCTTGACATAGATTGTTTAACAGGCCTGGCTGGACAATAAATGCGAATTATCTTTTCCCCAAGAGAAAGATAACTGTCTCTCTACTACACCCTATTGGAGGTAGCTAAATGTTTACTCAATGGGGGGATTTATCAGAAATGGGTCTAATGTGCATGTTTTTCAGCCAAAAAAATTGGCAGTTTTTGTGCTATTTTTGAGGCAAAAATGGTGCAATTACCAAAATGCAACCATTCTGTGTAAAAACATGCACATCAGACCAATCAGAGTTCTGGTAAATCCCCACCAATGTCTTTCAATATGTTTAAGTATGTTAACCAAACAGGAATCCTTCACCAAAATGATATAATTCATACAACAGGAAATACATTTTAATGTAGTAAACAAAATAAGCAACTAGTGCTAAATTATCATGTCTTATCTATGCTTTAAATGTTGCATAATACAGAAAAATAATTGTAGATTTTGGATGAGGGGGGCAGAACTCCTCTACATGGAAATGAACCTCAATTATTGCATTAAAAAGTATGTTTATTTAACTTTCCATTCTTGAAAATGAAACCTAGAACATATTCTCAGTGATATTTTGCTTAGCGGAACCAGTAAGCATGAGCTGCCAGTTCCTAGGATATAAAAGGTCAATGGTATTGTACAAAAATTTCGGATCAAACCACAAATGTGCTTTTCAAATACCATTTATACATATTAGTATGAGTAAGCCACGTTTATCTCTGAAGAGCATCGATTTGTGAGCCGAGATAGAGCCACTAGCTAACTGCATATATTCCCACTGTCCATGGAGAGATATAAAAAAAGACCAGTATAGAAAACATGAACTGATGTACAGAGATATAACATTTCCCAGTGCAGTAGACCAGGTTCATTTGCTGAGAAAGGTTATGTTTCCACCATGTTAGCTTTTACTCAGACATAAACCTTTTTCAAAAGAATCATGCAAACATATCAAATAAGAATTGTACTTTTGGCAAATTTACATTTAAAGTATACTGCAAAAGTTCCAGTTGTAATTCTTTATTTATTACATATTAGGATGTTCTCCTGAGGCATCTCATCCCAGACTTGGATTAAAGCATCAATCAACTCCTAGATGCTCTTTGGTGCAACATGGCTTTGGTGGATATAGTGAGACATGATGAAGCGCTGGTAGGCAGGTCTGTCCATAGCATCAACACCTTCATCATGTAGGAACTGCTTACACACCCCAACCCATGAGGCTTATCATTGTCATGCATCAGAAGTAACCCTAAGCCTACTCCACCTGCTTATGGTCTTACACTGTGTGTAAGGATCTCATCCTGGTACTTAATGACAGTCAGGGTACCTTTGGCTAGCACAGGCAGAGTTGTGCTGCCCTCCAATGAATGTGTAGATGCTCTCATCCGTGAAAAGCACAGGGTGTCAATGTTGAAACTGTCAATCTTGGTATTATCTGGCAAATGACAATCAAACTGCATGGTGTTCAACTGTAAGCACAACAAAGAAAACTTTGGGCTCTAATGACTCATGGTGTCTGTTTTTGACACTACACATGGATATTAGTGACCTACTGGTGATCATTTTGCGGTGTTCTGGCACTGCTCCTCCTGTATCTCCTTGCAAAATGTATGAGGTAGTGGTACTGCTGCTGAGTTGTAGCTCTGCTATTGCCCCCTCAACATCTCCTGGTTTACTGACCTATCTCCAGAGTGCCTCTGTACATGCAAAATGAGCATGTGGGTGCACCAAGTTTATGACCATAAGATTCAGGTATTCTTCCCAATACCTTCTTCTAAGCTTTTATTGACAGTGCCCTGCTCCCTGGGAAATAGAGGTTGGATCAGGTCTTGTGGCTACTTGTTGCACTGAAAAATGCATATAAATAAAATGTTATTCTATTTTTAAATATGTGACTGGAGATATGACCAACTTTAATGGTTAGAATTAGAGATGGGCGAATTGATTCTAACGAATCAGATTTTTTTAGAATTTCAGGAAAATTTCGATTAGTCACAAATCTGAAGTTTACGGTGATTTGTGGGAACAAAGTTTATTTTATTCCTCCTTTATTACCAAAATAGGCGCAAGAACAACATGTTACATGGGGCAGATAACTCTGCGAAGGAGAAATGAACACACTCGATCACATGTGCAGACCTGTAAGCCAATCAGCGACCAGCAGGCTTATGTGATGTCACACAGCCCTTTAAAAACAGATGGCCATTTGCAATCCCATCATTTCACACTGCATGTGCTGCCTCTAGCGTCTAGATGCTTGCACTCAGTAGCTGATTTTTGCTCAAAGTCCAAGGTGTCCGTTTTGGGGGATCTGTATACCCCAAATTTCAATTCTTTTTTGTTGCTTAAGTTGATATCAAGAAATCCGTGTCAAATCAACATAGTTGCTGGAGTGATTTTTTTTCTCAAAGTCCAGAGTGTCAGTTTTTGGGGTTCTGTATACCCAAATTTCAATTTTTTTTTGTTGCCAAAGTAGATATCAAGAAATCTGTGTCAAATCAACATAGTGCACTCGTTATAAAGGGATCTTGGCTCTCAGATCAGTCCTTTCGAACAGGCACAGACTTACCTTGTCAGGCTGCGTTCCTGCTTCACTTAATAATTGAAGTTGGTCTATGTAAGTGCACATGGAATTGAATAGTGAAGCGATTCTAAGAGTGGCGACTGCCATGTGGGTGTCATACTAAAACCCAGCATGAGCCCATCTCTAATTATGTCTCATAGAAGCCTTGTTTTATCGGGCGTCAGGTATTGTGTCTCAGGTATGTTTTCTCAACACTGCCATTTGTCAGCCAGGAATGGCCAGGAAGTACTTTAAATGCTGCTGGCAACTTTGTCAGCAGCTTTTAAACAGTTTACACCTGTTTTTGGTTCTAGCACCAATCATGAATGTTGTTACCAGTTGGGGCCCGGGTTTGGTACCTGGCCCCAAACAGGATTTTAAGATTCTGATTTTGCTAAACTCTGCCAAACTAAAAATTTATTGGTCCACTCATCAATTCTCTTGATGTTACCACAGCAGCATAAGGGGCGGGTGAATCTTTATATAAATCCCCCTTGAGTGTAACTGTACAAACCATCCTAGTTTCCAAACATTGTGAATATAAGCATGTATCTACCCACATAGAAAATGCCCATCAATCAATTGTAAGTCCATGGTACCATCGACCCTATTTTTGGCACCGGATTATGGGGGCTTCAGATCAGTGAGTCTTATGCTTTTTCTGTTATAAAACATGTCCTACAACAGACTATTTATCACACTCAATCCTTTTAACCTTCAATAATTTGGTATTTCAACAGACCTTACTGCGAAACATTCTATGAATCATCACAAAAAAGCCCAAAAAGATGATGGAACAATATTATTTCTACTATCTTTAAAAATAGTTTCTGTGAATCTTTTCTTCCTGTGTGTGACAATGATAAATGACAATTGTTCTTGACATTGTGCAAATATTTATTTTGAAATTCAGTCCAGTGCCCATTTTCCTAAATGTACCTTTGTCACATAACTTAATATGAACTGTTTGGGTATTTTATTTTGCTGGTTATCTAGTTTTATCTCTTTCAAGCATTTCAGTCCTTAAAAAGATAAATGTCCCCAAAGAACAAAGCAAAGCATAATACCGGATCAGCTTTTTTTTAAAAACATAAATGTCATTGCATTCTCAGTACAAGTGACCTACAAAAGAAAATGCATATTGTAACATTTATGCTTTTTTCTCAATTTCTGAACTTTGCTTCAGTGTATAAAAACCAGTGCTATGTATGGTATAAAGTAATAATCATTATAATAAGCCAGATAATAATACTAAAGAAATTACATATTTTAAAATCTTATTGATTTCCCAGGTTCATTGTTGTTTTTTTGTAGCAATATTGGAAGAATATAGTCAGAAGCATTTGCACCATTTCAGAATTGACTGGTAATTATTGTGTTTCATGCCTGGAGTATTTTATTGCATCATAAAGTGTGTGTTTTTCTCTTGATAATGATGCATTTGCATAATAGTGCAAGAAGGAGCCTGAGTGCCATTTTCGATAAGTCACAATTAATGTCATTTTTAGAAGCCAGTTTAGAACTGGTAAATTGATTTTTTAAGTGTCGCTTATGTGTGCTAACATTTGCACCAGGGACAGAGTACACAGTATGGGTTATCTTCAAAAGCCTCGCCTCGTACTGTATGTACCTGTAGCCTAACATAGTTAATGTCCTGCATAGTTAAAGCACCACATTTCTTCCCCAAATCAATAGCTTGTATGATGCAGAACAACTTTGTCTATTATCTTGATAAACTATCTGCAGCAGTTTCTTTGCTACCCTCCTCAGTTTAGCTTATTCCTGTAGTATCTAGGTCACCTGGCTCAGCTGTTTTCTCTTATGATCCCTGAAGTTGTTTACAAATATGGCCTGAAAGAGGGGAGAGGCTACTCCTCCCTGCTCACTGAGGAGGAAGAAGGTGGAGGTCATGTGACAGTGCTCTATGTGTGTATCTGAAATGAGAAGCAGAGCTAAGTGTGTTGTTCTTTGGATGCAGAAGTTTCCTACACAGAATAGTGAGGTATAAGATCTCCCTTGTTCAATATCAATTCCTATCTCTCAGTCTGTGATTCTGCAGATCTTTTTTTGTTTCTCTCTGCACCTCAAGCTGTGTCCTAGACCCCTCTGCAGCCCCTCCCCCCAAACCTTCTGTTCTGTTTTTAAAGAGGGAATTAAATATAACAATTTGGTCAAAATAATTATAACATAAGAATTACATTATTATTATTATTATTTAAGTTTATATCTTTGAAGGAAATTGAAAAATAAAAACCCCAACAAACTAAGTTTGACCATTTTTATTATTATTACAGGAAACCTACCACTTGAAGTGGTAGGTGTAAGATGCATATACCGAGCACCAGATCATGGTGAGTTGGTGTGGGTGCTTACTTTCATTAGTGTCCTAAACCGCTGTATCTCGGTTTAAACACTTATTATTCTTTACAGCTGAAGGATCGTGACTAGAGATGAGCGAACACTAAAATGCTCGGGTACTCGTTATTCGAGACGAACTTTTCCCGATGCTCGAGTGCTCGTCTCGAATAACGAACCCCATTGAAGTCAATGGGAGACTCGAGCATTTTTCAAGGGGACCAAGGCTCTGCACAGGGAAGCTTGGCCAAACACCTGGGAACCTCAGAAAAGGATGGAAACACCACGGAAATGGACAGGAAACAGCAGGGGCAGCATGCATGGATGCCTCTGAGGCTGCCTAAAACTAGAATATACCCTGAGAACCTGCTGCTTTGTTCTCTGATGAACCCAGCAACTAACTAACTCTCCTTACAAAAATAACACTGAAGTGTTAATAATAACAGCAACAATCTTGCTTTATTGTTGAGCAACTGACTGTCACTAATAATGAACTATTATCTGCTACCATTTACCTTTACTGGGAAAACCTGAAGTGCTGCTACTGAAATTGTCCTTAGCCTTTTGCTTTACTAATGGGTTAACTGTAGTCTCTGTAATTACCGTTGAAAGCAATTGCTTACTGCTCACCGTTGTTTGTTGTCTGCTTTCTAACAACGAATGGGTCATATCTAGAGATGAGCGAGCACTAAAATGCTCGGGTACTCGTTATTCGAGACGAACTTTTCCCGATGCTCGAGTGCTCGTCTCGAATAACGAGCCCTTGAATTTTTCAAGGGGACCAAGGCTCTGCACAGGGAAGCTTGGCCAAACACCTGGGAACCTCAGAAAAGGATGGAAACACCACGGAAATGGACAGGAAACAGCAGGGGCAGCATGCATGGATGCCTCTGAGGCTGCTTAATCGCACCATTATGCCAAAATTATGGGCAACAGCATGGCCATGACAGAGTGACAGAATGAAGCTAGATAGCATCTAAAACATCCAATAATTGACCCTGACACTATAGGGGACGGCATGCAGAGGCAGCGACATACCCTAAATGGACTCAGGCTTCAAACCAATGGGTGGCAGAGAGGAACCAAAGGAGGTGAGCAAGAAGCGCTCAAATAATATCGGTACATGATAAAAGTTTGCCAGTATATTTTGTGGATTACACAGCAGGGTGGCGACAAAGTTAACATGGAAGCCATGAAAACAACCCAAAATTCTGCCTGACACAGCTCGTTTGATAAGGGGACCATGTATGGAGTTTGAGGACCAGTGAACTAGTAGTAATTAGGTGCTGCAGTAAAACTATGTTAGTTGGATCTTGGCATGGAGCTGGCGCTCCGCTGCCAGGCGAGCTTTCGCCAATCCAAGCCCCTGTCTCTAGGCTACTCCCCAAACAGCACTTCTAAGAACCTTTTTATAAGATCAAGTGTAGTAGCGTTCTTATAAGTTTAGGATATGGCGGGTGAGGGGAATGTAAACAGATGCGCAAGAAGCGCTGAAATAATATTGGTAAATGATAAAAGTTTGCCAGTATATTTTGTGGATTACACAGAAGGTTGGCGACAAAGTTAACAAGTTTGTTGTGGAAGCCATGAAAACAACCCAAATTTCTGCCTGACACACCTCGTTTGATAAAGGGACGATGTATGGAGGCAGCTATATGGACGACTTTTGGAGGTAGCAATGGAGACAACATGTGAAGGCTGATATGGAGACAATTTAATTTGGATAGTGCCTGTATGTGGCAGTCCAAAAAAGTTTTCAAACCAGAGGAGCAGGTAGGTGGCCCTCCAGAAAAATGGAATAGATTGAGTGCCTGTATGTGGCAGTCCAAAAGCTGTTCAACCTAGATGAGCGGTTAGGTGGGCCGCCCGAAAAATTGAATGAAGATGATGCCTGTATGTGGCAGTCCCAAAAAGTTCTTCAAAACAGAGGAGAGGGGGAGAGGTGGCCCTCCGAAAAAGGAATAGATGGAGTTGCTGGTATGGTGGCACTCCCAAAAATTTTAAACGCAGAACTCAGGCTAGGTGGGCCCCTCGAAAAATTTAAATGCAGATAGTCTATAACTAGAGCCAGTGGCCCTGTCAAAAAAGAGCCAGTTTATGTGGCAGTCCAAAAAAATTTTCAAACCAGAGGAGCAGGTAGGTGTCCCTCCAGAAAAATTGAATAGATTGAGTGCCTGTATGTGGCACTCCCAGTAGTTGTAGGGAGCTGTGTGATCATTTAGGACGATGGTATGGTCAGCTACGTACTCCCTCACCATCTTTCTGTAAAGATCAGCCCTACTCTGCCGAGACTGGGGACAGGTGACAGTGTCTTGCTGGGGTGACATAAAGCTGGCAAAAGCCTTGTAAAGCGTACCCTTGCCAGTGCTGGACAAGCTGCCTGCTCGCCTACTCTCCCTCGCTACTTGTCCCGCAGAACTACGCACTCTGCCGCTAGCGCTGTCAGAAGGGAAATACTGTTTCAGCTTGTGCACCAGGGCCTACTGGTATTCATGCATTCTCACACTCCTTTCCTCTCCAGGGATGAGAGTGGAAAGATTTTGCTTGTACCGTGGGTCCAGGAGAGTGAACACCCAGTAATCGGTGCTGGAATAAATTCTTTGAACGCGAGGGTCACGGGATAGGCAGCCTAGCATGAAATCTGCCATATGCGCCAGAGTACCAACGCGTAAGAATTCACTCCCCTCACTGGCCTGACTGTCCATTTCCTCCTCCTCCAACTCCTCCAACTCCTCTTCTTCTGCCCATACACGCTGAACAGTGAAGGACTCAACAATGGTCCCCTCTTGTGTCTCGCCAACATTCTCCTCCTCTTCCTCCTCATCCTCCTCCACCTCCACCTCCTCCGATATGCGCTGAGAAACAGACCTAAGGGTGCTTTGGCTATCAACAAGGGAATCTTCTTCCCCCGTCTCTTGTTCCCCCGTCTCTTGTGACGAGCGCAAAGCTTCCGACTTCATGCTGATCAGAGAGTTTTTCAACAGGCCAAGCAGCGGGATGGTGAGGCTGATGATGGCGGCATCACCACTGACCATCTGTGTTGACTCCTCAATGTTACTCAGCACCTGACAGATATCAGACATCCACGTCCACTCTCAGGGCACGGATGATGTTGTCTGACACGTGCTGGTGCAGGGCTGGGACGGCACATCGGGAAAAGTAGTGGCGGCTGGGGACCGAATACCGAGGGGCGGCCGCCGCCATGAGGTTGCGAAAGGCCTCGGTCTCTACCAGCCTATAGGGCAGCATCTCCAGGCTAAGCAATCTGGAGATGTGGACATTAAGGGCTTGGGCGTGCGGGTGGGTTGCACTATATTTGCGTTTCCGCTCCAGCGTCTGGGGTATGGAGAGCTGAACACTGGTGGATGCTGTGGAGGATCGTGGAGGCGACGATGGGGTTTTTGTGGCAGGGTCCTGGGCAGGGGGCTGACTATCAGCTGACACAGGGGAAGGAGCAGTGGTGTGCTCGGCCGGAGGTGAACGGGCTTGTTGCCACTGAGTGGGGTGTTTAGCATTCATATGCCTGCGCATACTGGTAGTAGTTAAGCTATTAGTGGTGGAACCCCTGCTGATCCTGGTTTGGCAAATGTTGCACACCACAGTCCTTCGGTCATCCGGTGTTTCCTTAAAGAACCTCCAGACTTCTGAAAATCTAGCCCTCGCCGCAGGAGCCCTCGCCACGGGAGCTTCACTAGTTGACACATTTGGCGCTGATGCACCAGCTCTGGCCCTGCCTCTCCGTCTGGCCCCACCACTGCCTCTTCCAACCTGTTCTGGTCGAGGACTCTCCTCCGTCTCAGAAGCACTGTGTTCACCCGGCCTCCACTTGAAGTGGTAGGTGTAAGATGCATATACCGAGCACCAGATCAAGGTGAGTTGGTGCTGGTGCTTACTTTCATTAGTGTCCTAAACCGCTGTATCTCGGTTTAAACACTTATTATTCTTTACAGCCGAAGGATCGTGACGTTACCCGCTCTCATTCACTTCCTATGTAGGTCTGCGTATGGTCGCGTGGTAAGGTGCACCGAAGCTCCTTCGGCTGTAAAGAATAAAAAGTGTTTAAACTGCGATACAGCGCTTTAGGACACTAATGCACAAGCTCACCCTGAGCTGGTGCTCGGTATATGCATCTTACACCTACCACTTCAAGTGGTAGGTTTCCTTTAATATTAATGTTATTATTTTTTTATTTAATTTTTTGTAAGTTTTAATTAGGATGGAGAACCTGCAAGACTTGGTATATTCTTCTCATCTGCACTATTTTAAATTCTCAATTGTCTGCACCAGTTTGTTGTTAATGTATTGCTCGATTTGACAAGTGCCATCAAGAATGGCTACTGAGATATATCAAGAGTATAAAAATTTATTTTAATGAATGATAGATAAACCACCAAGTTGAAAGTGTGCACAATAAACTGCTGGCTCACTGTGAACAGTGCGTATTACTCTGCATTTTCAGCACAGAAAATCAACTGAGCAATACAGTGTCCACATAGTGGATAGGATTTCTACAAATGCTTTCCACACTCTTCGTAAAGAATATGCAGCAGATGTAGAATCTGTCAATTTATTGCAGTGGATTCTGGGTGCAGAATGAGCTTTGCCCACCTTGCTCCTGCCACTCTGACCCAGCTTCTGATATACCTCATTCATGATCATTGTAGGACTGAAGCTGAGTGGGATGTACAATATGGAATTCAAATAGATTTTTAAATAATAGCATATTGTAGTATTGCTTGGCTTTTTTTCAGCATTCTTGAGGCTTGATACTCCTGAACATTGCTGTTGTGTGTGTATAACTTTAATTGACACCTTGTGCACACAACCCCTTGTGCATTACGTGCTGCAAACTTGCGGCTAAGTGGACATCAGCAGCTAAGCAGCCCTCACCGAATGAATATCCATAGGAAATGAGCGGCCATGCCACAGATGAGGGCAGGTATTCTCAGTGCCTCACCGCACCATGACTGTGCACAATAGAAGTCATTGTCAGTCATGAATTAGTTCAAGTTTTTGCAGCTATCTTATATCTCCCAATTACTGTTCTGTGCATGAGGCCTGAATGTGAATTTAATGGACGAGTGTTTGTTTTCATGTAACACTTGCTCGTGCAGGTAAACAAAATTACATGAACTTGGACATGGATACAGTAGTAAGGTTTTTGGAAATATTAAGGTGAAGGGATGAGCTTTTCAGTCCTTATGTTTTATCCCTACATTTTGTAGCCTGTTACTAATTTAAATTTTACAACTTAAAACCAGATTTGTGATCCTTCCAGTTCTGATGATTTTGAACCCAAGAATATTAACAAAGCTGGATTCATTATTTTCTTGCTATTTTAGCTTATGAAACAACATAATATATATAAAAAATACAATAAATTGAATAAGATGGAATAAGAAAAAAACCCAGGCTTCTAGTGCGCTTCACATCCACTTCACCCAAGAAATTTGTGCCTAATTTATTGAGCGGTGTGTGCCCCTTGATGAATTAGCCACTAATTCTGCACTTGATGGATAAAAATTGAGAGTCAACGACTGAGGACTCTCTAGTTTAACCTATCCAACAACGGCTAATCATACAAAGAATCTTTATCCTTCTGCATATGAAATTTAATTTGGATGAAATGAGCTACAATTTCTAAGCTTTCTGGTGCAAGCTATAGTAAATCACACAGTTTAGGTGCAAAGCCGCAAATATTGGTGCAGGAATAGCATTGTCATACGTATCCAAATGGATAATTATTTTGTTAAAGTTGCACTTTTCTAATGCAAAAAAAAAATGTGGTGGTTGTATAAAAATTAGCAAAGGGAACACAGCTAGTGGCAGGTTTCAATAGAGCCCTATTAACTAAATGACACCCTTCTTTTAATTAAAAATTGTTTGTCTTTGATCCTCATAAATCAACGTTATAATATTTCCTAGTATCCAGGGATATTTAGTGACTCAATGGGGGTGTGGCCTCCTGGGGCTGAATGCTGCACCTACATCGGGTAGAGTTTTGCAATGTTAGGAAGAAGGCTTAAGGGCTTTAGATGATGTCACATGACATTATTGCGGAATGCTTAGAAGACATGGGGAGGAGCTGCTGGATTTAGCCTGAGCCCCCCCCCCCCCTGAACCTACTAGGAAACTTTATAAAGTTGATTTGTGAGGATTTGAGATAAACAACTTTTGGCTAAAAGAAGGGTGTCATTTATTTAGTTTATTTAAGGATTGATACCAACCGGTCACAAGCTGTATTTGAGAAAAAATGTGGTAATAGATTCCCTTTAAAGAGAACCCGTCATGCAAAATAACCCCCCTAAACTAAATATATTTTCATAAACTGCCATTAGAGAGCATTGCCTCTATCCCTTCATTGTCCCTCTACATGCCTGTAAACCTAAGCAATGAGGTCCTAAAGCTGTATGCAAATGACTTGTGAAATGTCCAATGAAGCATTAGCATATTCAAGCTGTCCACTCTATTCATTATTGGGAGGCACAGCCACACCCCCAGTGCTTGACTGACAGCCTGTATAATGATGTGAGGCTGTATAATGATGTGCTTCCTGGTGCTGGTGGCCATGCCCCCTGCAGCCTGTGTGTGTATGTGTGTGTATAGGAGAGATACAGCAGCTCCAGGATGCAGCCATGTTACAGCAGAACATGTCAGATTCATGTGTAGCTGATGTCTGTGTCTCTCACCTGTATATTAGGAGGATGCAGCATGTCAGCAGATGCAGCACACACACTAGCCATGCTTTACTATACATCACACACAGACATGAGCAGGGGGAGGAGAGGGGAGGGGTAACAGGAGTGACATCACTGCCTCTGACCATGTGACCAGCCTCATTTACATGATAAAAAATAGATGATTTTACAATGATTAATGTATGAAATAACTAGATAAATGCTGGGATGGGATCCTTGTGAGCTGCTCCAACAGGTAGAGGTGACAGGACTAGTGACACAGATCTGATGACAGGTGTCCTTTAACGGTAGCAAATGGAAAACCCACAAAGGTAAAATCTGATGAGAAAAAAATCAGAAAATAGAAAGCTGGCACACAATTCCTTCCTAAGGATTCATGTCCCCCAATGTAATATGCAGAAAATGTCCTTTGAGATGACAATTAAATAATATCCAAAAAAACCTTAAGTATACAAGTCAAGAAAGACTGATAACCGAGAAACCAAACATTACATCTGTCAATACATCCTGTTGAAATCAATAAACCCCTATCAGCTTGTACGTATATCAGCTAGGTCCATAGCTCTCTTCACAACCACATCATTTAATCCATTGTTACCATTAATAAGCTGGCCGCTCAGTACAGTGTCAGTAAATCACTCAGTCAGTAGATGAGAGCTGCTGCAAACTGCAGGATAGTGTTACGGCAGCGCGTTCCTGAGCCTTACTCTACTTCAGAGTCAAGGCCTAAACCGTGACTACTCTAGAATCATTAAATGACCCCTGCTGTCACTGAGCACTGACAAATGTGTTTCAAGATATAATCTTAACAGAGCACTTTTGTGTAGAGTACTTTCTACCCAGAGGCAGCTCTCTATTCAACATATTATGAAAATCAGGGCTCAAATAGAGATAAGCATTGCTTTATATGCTCGGTGATGAAGCATCACTGCGGAACAAAGCAGTTCCATTGTGATAGGATTGTATTATAAAAATAAAAGATAATATGTTCTTTCAGTGCTGGCAGAATGGCCATTTTATCTGTCTTCAAAATAAAATATTCTCATCTATCTATTCATTGCTTTATTTCCGAGCAAAACGACTCATTATACACAAGGTAACAAAACAATCGGGAGTCCATATTTATGCCATAGATTAAATTAAAACTTCATGTTTGGGGCATGTCAGCATAATTGCTCTTCTTGCACAATATTATCATTTATTAGAAAACACTTTTGTCTTTCCCAGTCGTTTTTATGCACGGTGGAGGAAGTCATTTCAGGAAATCAGTTTTTTCTGCATGACCATGTATCAAAATAACTATTGCCTTTTTGACTTGAACCATTTAGAAAAATCAATGATAGTGTCACTGAAGACTACGCTACCACAATGTTATCTTGTTATTTCCATGAAGTGGATAGTAATAATGGAAACAATTAATAGTGTTACTACAGTGTATTAAGCATTTCAGATAATAAAAGCGACATAGAAAAGTAAATCAAAACTATTGCATCTGGCCTTCAAGAGTTGGACCGGCCAACCATAATTCCAAAGGATTTTAACACAATAGGTGTCTCAAAAGCCCAGGTGAATATTCATTCTCTGGGGAGGGAGGATTATGAAGCAAGTCTCCTACATTCTATTTGTATGGGCAGATGTTGTTTCATAATATAATAGTGTATAAATATCTTTTGAGGTTCTTTACCTCTTTTTGGGAAATAGTGCTATTGTATAAGTTTGATAACCAATTTCTCCTGATTATGCTAATACCTAATAAACTGTTGTATTAGCACGCGCCATGGGATTGGAGAGAAGCTGCGCTGACTTGTAATTTTTTAAGCGTATACAATCTTTACATTTTTTGGCCAATTTTGCTAGATGAGAGCTTATAATTTTGGGATGATATATACTTTACAAATACTTATTTTAAGGACACTTTAGTTGATTGATGAAATTTCAACAACTCTTTCATTAAATGTGTGGCAAAAGGAAAATCTTCAATTCTTGTTT
The DNA here is from genome assembly GCA_019512145.1 of Engystomops pustulosus. Taxonomy (NCBI): domain Eukaryota; kingdom Metazoa; phylum Chordata; class Amphibia; order Anura; family Leptodactylidae; genus Engystomops; species Engystomops pustulosus. The sequence continues at coordinate 214,300,999 of CM033642.1, forward strand.
ACGATTTTTAGAAGCATTTTTGGGGGATGTTCACTGTACCATAAAAATAATATATTATTTTTATTTTATGGATCACTACAATTACAGGGATACCTCATTTATATTGTTTTCTTTATATTTGTCCAATTTTACTAAAGAAAAACTAAAATAGAGAAAATTGCATATGTTTTAGTATCGCCTTGTTTTCAGAGCCATAACTTAAGTAATTTTTGGCTGACGGAGATGGTTGTGGGCATATTTTTGTTTGACAAGTTGGGCTTTTTATTGGTATTATTTTGGTGCTTGTAACATTATTTGATCACTTTTAGAACATGTTTTGTGGAGGAATTGCAATATGCAGCTGACACCTGCTCATTATGGTGCCGTTTCTGCTTGTGAACCGGAAGTACAACACATGGCGAAATAATATGGCACTGGTCGGGAAGTACCTTCCTGCCACACTATGCTATTACAGCAAGTCAGGAGCACGTTAATAGTTAATACTTATTACCAGTGTTGAGTGGATCCAAACCACAAAGTCTTGGTCTGTGCCAAACTTTGGTTGTTTGGGTCCACAAACCCAGTCAGTCAGAAGTTAAGGTTCAGCCCAACCCCCCGCCGATAACATGCATTATGGGGCACGTGCGCACAAGGACAGGCTTGCTGGCAGTGCGTGTGTGCCACCGATTTGGGAAAGATTGTCCCTCTCTGTGATGCCATTGGATTGCATGACAAGCACCACTGGTATTTAAAAGCTGGCAAAATTTAAATGCTGTCGGCACTTAAGGGGTTAACACCCATGGTCAGTGCCAGCATCGATCACGGGTGTTGTCTGTGGTGGTAGCCACATAATTCAGCAGACAACCGATATTAACTCCATACTGACATGTGACATAAAGTTACCTTGTCATTATGGTGTTAAAGCACAAATTGTAAAGCCCTCGAGATTTTGTAGATGTCATAGTTTACTCAAAACATATTCCACACATCTCATGCAAGGATAATTCACGTATTCACATGTGTTTTTTTTGATTATTTAAACAAGAAAGTCCCCTTCACAAAAGTCTTCATCCTAGGAGCTGAAGTCCAACACTTTGCACTCAAGAAGATTCCTTTCCGGCTGCAAATGCTTACCGAAAATCATCTCCTATGTTTCAAAAAGGCAGCTTAAATTAATTATCAATCGCAGTATCTTCTGGCAGTGAGTTTCTAAATCTCACTGCTCTTGCAGTAAACAATCTTTCTGACAGGTGTGTATGATATTTACTTCCCATGATCGCTGGCCTAGGTGAATAACAACAAAATTGGTATGGCTCACAGGTGAACGTTCCCAAGAGTAGAAATGAGCGGACCCTTAAAAGTTTGGGTATGAAAATCTGAACGCAGACCACATCCCCAGTAAAACCAGCTAATGGTGCTGGCTATAGTCTAGTATAGTCGGTCAATAAAAACCAATAATAATCTTTATATAGCACCATCAAATTCTGCTTTAGAGATCATGGGGTACGTATACACACAGAATAAGATATTACAGAGCAATAACATCATCAAGTAAATACAAGTGAAGGCACTAGACTCCAGAGCTTACAATCTAGATCATAGTACTTTAATAAGCTCTCTATATTGTCCATTTCCTCAGAGTTCAGAGAACTTAAAAAAGAGTAAGAACAGTACACAACACCTGAAGTTTTTTTTCTGAGTAATTTAGAACAAAGCTATGAGCAACCTAACTTTAAGATGTCCTTGGTGCAATGTTGCATTATGCCTACTGTAGCATATCCTGAAACGTTTGACAAATACTTTATAAAACAATGCCATAACCCTTAAAACTATTACGATCCCTGTTATCAGTGCTCACGTAATAGGCCTCTTAGGTTTTACCTGGTATTTATTTAAAATTCTGTAAGTACAAGTTCATTTTATGCTAATTTCACAAACCTAATGGCTTTTAGATAGTAATGATGGTAAGTCCCAGTTGACATGCATTGGTCTCAAACTAATAACACAATCATGCAAGCTTTCTTGTTCTAATGACAATTCATTATGCAATGCAATACCTTTCTCAGCTTTTTCCCTTTTTAAATTCCATACAGTTAAATTAGAGACAATGTTTTTTAATTGAAAATCCTGCAAGAGCACACTTTGGAAACTCATCGAGCAAATAACCTATGAGTTGCATAAAGTAATCTCAAGCTGTAACGTCTTGAAGATTTCCAACATCAAATGACTTGTGCCTGCTAAAATGCACGAATAAAAAACTTTTATATATTATAATATGTTATTTTCATTGCACTAAATATATTTTATCATTGTCTAAGTATATTCCCCCCATCAAAAGAAATTTATCTTTATTTATGTAAAGTGTAATCTACTATTTTAGTGCAGTGAAATTGTAATTTGGTGGCTCTCCGCACTTTGTTTTCCCCCATTATTACTGTTTTGTATCATAAACATTTAGTGCTAATTTCAATATTAGAATGTTATACGGCAATGGGGAAAAGGGGATTTCATAGACGATAAAAGTACGCCCAACAAAATAAGAAGTCTGTATCTTACTTTGCCCAATCACTACAGCAGAGCAAAAAGAATGTCATCTGCACTAAATAAGACTGGGTCTTTATTCTATACTAAAATTATGAAACAATATTTTGTGTTAAAATATAGTGCCACAACAAAAGATTCATCATAGATGCCATAGCAGAGCTAGTATGTAAGGATATGGTACACCAATCAAATATACTTAAGATATATGATTACCAGAGCCAAGCTTACTACAGAGATACAGTAGCAGTACTAAGCTTACTACATAGATACAGTGCCAGGACCAAGCTGACTGCATACATATGTTACCAGAATCAAACTTACCACTTAGCTACAGTACCAGAACTAAGCTTCCAATAAAGATATGGTAGCAGAGACAAGCTTACTGTATGAATACAGTACCAGATATTACTCCATGGATACAAAACCTTGAGGAAGCTTACCATTTAGACATAGTAATAAAACAAAGCTTATTTTATAGATATAGTATGAGAACTAATAAACAGTATAAATGTTATATAATGACTGATCCTTTAACAATTGGCCTCATCAAAAATATAACATGTAACAAACAATAGCAATTATATACCGAATACTAAAGTAAAATCAGAAATTATTGCTCAGGTCACACCCTTTTACCTCTTACCAAGTGATCAGAAACTGTACCATTGTATTACATGTCCTAACTACACAGGTCTGATTAGTCAACACTACCTATCGTTTCAAATAGAGAAGCAAACACTTTCCATCATTAAAAAGCTGGATCCATGTTAAATTGTTCTAAATAGAGTGAACCTTTATCTATACAGTGAAAAGGGAGCTTTAGTTGCCCATGAATTATGGCTCGGCGCGCAGTAGTGCTGGTGCACAGCACTACTAGAAGGTTGGTGTTGGCCCATGCTCACCTGCAGTAGTGTAAATGCCACTACTGACTTTGCCAACTGCATTTAAACAGTTAACATCTGTAGTTGGTGCAGCTGCTACTGTTGGGTTCTGGGTCTTGGACCTTGACCTGAACAGGAATTTAAAATTTGGGTTCGACCAAACTCTGCTGAACCCAAATCTCAATGGGTCCACTCATCCGTACTCAAAACAAATTCACAAAAAGAGTTGGGGGCATGAAGTAATATATAAAATAAAGTGTATATATATATACTGTAAACTATATTGTGATATTTAACGAATATACATTCTTACCAGAATTTAGTAACTGTAGTAACTGTAATACTGTAATTAAGAAGATATGTTAGTAATGTATTTTATCTCCAGTAATGAAAAACTGTCCCTACTTTGAGATCACTGATCTAACAAGGTACCGTTATAACTTTCTCCGATGTACTATTGAGAATATTATGCTTGCAGTTGAATGGATGATGTCAATTTCTTTTTGTCAGTTTCCTTTAAAGTGTCTGCGGCTTAAAACAAAATGATTATTTCTAAATAATTAGAAGAAAATCTGAAAAAACATCAGAGCAGAATTTATGTGTTTTGTGATTGCACAGGGGACTCGGTGCAGAAGAAATGTTTAGTGGAGAAGATCTGGATATGAGTGTAAGACTCTCCAGGGACCCTCCGAAGTACATCTGAATATTTGACTCATAAATCAAAATTAAGCTGATCAGAAAACATTCGGCACACTTTACAGTGACAGGTTAAAGCAAGTTAAATATCTGCTGTAATGAATTACTACATGTTAAAGTCAGAACATTACGTGCTAATTTTGGTTAATATTGATTTGCTGGCTTGCATACAGCTAATTCAGGAGAATTGGGAATGAATTGGATTTCAGTGTAATTGAGTTTGTAAAACAATGAATTTTAGGGAAGGTTAATAAATATTGGAATAGGTCTAATAGTATAAAGAGAGCACATGAGCTTGTCTGTGTGCTGGCAACTTGATGTATGTTTAAGAAGGCTGTTCATGGGCACAGATCCATTTAATCAATGTGTTATGCTAAATGTCTGGGGTATGGATTCTAATCAGTATAGATTGCAAAACTTTGTGATCTCTTAGCATCAACATATGCGCGCACATTTGGCTACGATGTTTTCAGAAAGCGAAGTGACCGCCAGATCATTTTGCTAGGCTAATCCACTATCCTTATCTTTATTTATCCAAACATATGTTGTAAAGGAAAGAATCAGAAGTCACTCCTTTCCATTACTTTGGATGCCAGTGATATCAACCTGCAGACATTAATCTATGCTGTATAGAGAGCTATATATAGGAAACCTTCTATAGCTGTCCATCAAAGGCACTGAATAAAGCTGTAAAGTAAAGTAGAGATCATATACTGTAGCTCTTTAAGATTTTACACTTATCCAATTAGCACTTTTCACATTTGTCACGCAGCCGCCAGCTACATACACTTATGACAGACTTCAGAACTTGCAGGCCTATCCCTAGGATTGCCAATATTAGATCTATGGAAATGTCAAGGATCAGTCTAGCACTGAACAAAAATGAAGTCAATACCATTGTCAAACAACAAGTTATCAGTGGCATCAAGACTCAGATCCTAATGTATATTAAGGGTAGGACATCAATCGGGATTGTATTGTTACAAAGCCTTTAAAGAGAAACTTTATTTAGTTTTCACCATCTAAAACATCAAACAGTGTTAGGTAGAATTCCACCAAAAATGGAGTCAAAAGTACACAATCTAAAAAACAATATCTCTTTATTACAATGATTACTCAATATACAACAGCATCTCAAGAGTCCAATACAAAAAAAGCCATCAGGTAGGTGCGTCATAAATTTGGGCTATAACATAAAGATATTAATAACGAATGCAAAGTTGCAGCCGACTGTGTACAACAGCACCTGAAGTGCGTTTTGCAGTTTGCTTCCTCAAGGGGTTTTTAACTGTATCATTACAAAGCCTTTAAAGGGAATCTTTCATTAGTTTTCACCATATAAAACATCAGAAAGTGTTAGGTTAAAGCCACAGAGAGCTGATTACCCATACCTTTATATTCCAGGACTAAAGCTGGTCTTGGAAGACTCTGGAGTACTGATGCATGAAATATCTTCCCTGAACACAAGATAGCACCCCTAGTATAGTATCTACTGTAGTTAGAATTGTAGTAAGTGCTGTAAGATCATAAACAAAGTCTAGCTACAATCCTGGAACATAAATGCATTTTTCACAGTCCTGCTGCTACTAACAACACACACGTAGGTATGGTTATCAAGATCTCTAGTGCCAAATCCTAATAATCAGGGGCGTGACTTGAGGGGGTGCAGAGGGTGCAGTGGCAACCAGGGCCCAAGAGGCTTTGGGGCCCATAAGGTCTCACTTTCCCATATGAGAAGATTAGTACTTTAAATCATACATTATAGTCGGGTCCCTGGCACAGACCTTGCACTGGGGCCCATCAGCCTCAAGTTATGCCACTGCTAATAAGAGAAATTTTAGTAATGGAGTAACGGTGCATGTTGGGAAAAGCGACCAGAAGTATAGTTTAGTGCTGACAATGCTTATGCAGAGTAATCACTCAGTTAAATGTGGAGGACGCCAGATTTAAGGCAGTTAATGGACAAGTAACTGCAAAAATAAAATAAATGTTGAAATAAATAAGAGGCATGTTTTCAACACAGAGAACAAATATTATAGGTAAAATTCACTTTTAGAATACATAGGTTTTACTTGTTGTCTAAGTGTATATAATCAAGGCAGTTTGACAGCGCCACTCGAAAACTACAGGTCCCATGAGCCCACTGTTATCTTCTCTTCCTTTTCACATTCATGTAAATGATGGACTTTGTGGCACAACAAGATGGCATATAACTGATGGAAATTAAAGACGTGATTTGTGTTATGCCTCAGCAAGCAGCGGCAGATACTGGTGTCAAAATGGGGAAAAAAATAGATATATACAGTGTTTATACTTGTGAGGGTTAATTTTTATGTTCCATTCAGAAAATAACCTACAGAAGTGGTATAAACATTACAAAAAGATCTATGTGAGTAATTTTCTGCTCCTTCCCACCAAAAGTAGGGAAGTTAGGGAACATATAATAACTCTAGGAACATTAAAGTACAATCGGTAATGGGATTTCTAGTAGTTATTTATGTGGATGTAGAGACATAAAAAATGCCATATGTATATTTGACTTGATACTTGGTTATCCCCGATAGCATACTGAACCTGTATAACAAAATGTTCTTGTTCCCTTGTCTATTCACAGTAGTATGGCTTGGAATAAATTTTGCAAGTGATGCATCAGCATTTTTGTGGAATTAATCTCAATACATTTTGAAATAAAATATGGGTTATTTATTTATTCATGTCATTCATTTGTGCTTTCCTAAGTCTCATGTCAATATACAGTATCCTCTTCAAAGAAAGGTCAAATGATAAGTTGAAGTTCAAGATCAAGATGAATACTAAGTTAATAATATTTTTACTATAGCCATGTCATAGTATGTGACCATAAGACCATAAAGAGCTGTTTTGGTGCTACCACATGTTATGAGTAGTCATCCAACACTATATTCTCAGACCATAATACAAGTCTTGTGGTGAGTAGAAGTGGGGAAAGGAGGGCTGCTTATGCAGTTCAACTGTGAATTACTTGTGCCATTGAGCTGACGTAAACTGGGGGGTGAAGATAGTAGGGGAGAGGCTGAGGGAAGGGGATTAATGAGTAATGGGTGGAGGCATTGAGGAAAAGACAACGGGTGCCATTGGTCTGCCCCCATGCCAGGACTCACTACACACTGCTGGCAGGGAGCCAATTTATGTTAACCCCTTTGTGTCTATGCCATTTTAGACCTTTTGATTTTGAGAATTTGCCCTGTGTCATTATAGGAGGTTATAACTTTATGGTGCTTTAACTTAACCAGGGGATTTTGAGATTGTTTTACCGTCACACATTGTACTTCAAAGTAATAGAACAATTTTGATGATATCTTTTGTGTTTAGTTATGAAAAAAATTGAAATTTGGCAAAAATTTCTTAAAATGATTTCATATTTAAAGTTCAAAAAATTTCATGCTTTTCAGGCAGATAGTCATAGCACCCAAGTAACTTTTAATATAACATTTCCCGAATGTCTTCATATATCAGCATAGGGTTTTATGCATCCTCTCTCTTTTCTAGGTTGTTAGAGGTTCAGAATTTCGGGTGCAATTTTTCTCATTTTTATGAAAATCGACAAAACCTTATTTAGAGGCACATGCTCAGCTTTAACTGACTTTTAGAGACCTAAACAGCAGTAAAAACCCCATATATCACGACATTTTAGAAACTACACCCTCAATGTGTAAAAAAATCTACTTTAAGAAGTGTGTTAACCCTTTAGATGCTTCACATGGGTTAAAACAATGGAGGTGTAATTTACAAGCTGTAATTTTTTTAGACAAATATAAATTTTGGCCAAAATTAAACCGTTACAAAATATTCAATGACAAAAACTCCACAAAGTTTGATACCCAATTCTCCCAAGTAGAGGATGCCCATATGTGGTGGTGACTGCTGTATGGGCGCACGGCCGGGTCATAGAAGGGAACTGCGCCATTAGAGGAGAGAGTGAGAGATTATTTTTTGTGGATGAGATCCACTTTTTAGGTACATCATTTATGGGCGGTTCAATAGCTAATAATCAGATTTTATTAACTCTTTCTTGTTGGTGGTTAAAAAATCATTAATTCTTGTTTATGGTTTTTAGCATTTTTTTCGCCGGTTGTTCACCATACCATAAAAATTTTTGTATTATTCTATGGGTCATCACGATTACGGTGATACCCCATTTATATGGATTTTTTATGGTTAACTTGTTTTGCAGAATAAAGAACTCATATTGTGAGAAATTTGCTTGTTTTTGTATCGCAATGGGCAGAACATTTATATTTTTTTGTTTACAGAGCTGGTTTATAGCTTATTTTTTGCGGGACAAGCTGTACTTATTCTTGGTATCATATTGGGGTAAATGTTACTTTTGATTACTTTTTATGAGGTCAGATGTGAAAATTTCATAATTTTTTCAAGTTTTTGTGTTTTTGTGTTTTTTTTACGCCGTTCACCGTACAGGTTCAGTGATGATTTTATTTTATTGTACGGGTTGTAACGGACGTTGTGATGCCCAATATGTTGTGTTTTTTGGTGATTTTCACTTTTTTATGTTTTATTGGATTATTGCATGGGATGGGACTTCAAGGGACTTTTATTCTTTTTTAATAATTTTTTTTAATTGCACTTTTTTTTTAACTTTTTTTTACTGTTTTATTTTGTCCCAGGGTGGGACATGAACAAGTGATCATTTGATCACTTGTTCATTGTAATATACTGCAATACTAATGTATTGGCTGGCATCAGCACTGTTAGATCGTGCTGTAAGCATGATCCTAACAGGCTTCTAGTGAAGGCAACACTGGGGTCCTTATCTGGCTTCAGGGTTGCCATGGCAATGATCGGCACCTCCGTGCCTACCAAGGTGATCGCGGGTGATCGCCATGACGTGATACTACGGGAACGACCCGCATCCTATGACGTAGTATCACGTCAAGGTGCAGAAAGGGGTTAAAATTAAAAAAGCTTTGAAAATATTCAGATGTAAGGCCAGAACATTTTCTAAATCAAAATTTCATAGGCTATTGGAACCTATCATCTTATAAAAATTACCTTCCTGATGACAGGTTCCCTTCAAGACTGTCAGGGAACGGAATTCACCTGTGTCCACACAAACTAAAAAATAAAATGAACAGTTTGATGTTTCAGTTCACATTCCACCGTACCTTGCAGGTAGAGGGTCACATAGGCACAGATTTTACTGTGCTCCTATCTTTATGAGGTATCACTGGAACCTTATTAGTCCCACCAAGTTTGGAAGGATTCTAGCAATGGTATAACTTGTGTCCCTTCCTCAGGGCCAATACCCTATTCAATGGATTAGATACCAGATGGAATTATTGACCCGTTCAGAATCCAGAATCTTTTTGATGAATATGATACATAGATGGACATGAAAGACTTAGAAAAACAACAAAGCAAAGCATTAGGATGAAAAACTAATTTTTCTATTTTGGTCCTTAAAGTAAAACCTCCCATTCAAATTAACCAACCCAAAATAAATGCTTTATTAAAAACTATGATTAAAAGCATTGTCCTTATCCCCAAATGGTATCTCTCTAATGCTGCAATGTTGAAAAAAAATCAGTTTTTATACTTTTTGTGCAATTTACCTGAGATCCAGTCACAGTAAGCGAGTCCTGTATTTTGATGGTTCCCTTCCTCTCTGTTCCTGATTGACAGGTCTCTTTTCCTGATTGACAGCTAGAACCACATTGACGGTATGGAATTCATACAAAGGGACTGTCTACCAATATTTAACTAAAACATAAAAAGCTTCCTTTACTTTCCTCTTCTTACCTCAGTGAGGCTGAAGAGAATTTCTAAGGAATGGGTGAGGAGCAGTTGAGAGAGACAGTGGATGTATGTACATCATTAACCTTTCCCTCTGGAAGTTGGGGTTTAAGAGAGACACTGCCTATAGGATGAAAAATCACCCATGCTCATCACCCCTCTTTCAGGAATTCTCTGCAGCTGAGTTAGCAGTGTCGGGTGAGGAGGCAGCTCCCTGCCTCCATGAATGAAACAGAGAACATCAATAAAAGTCTTTACCACAGAGTCCTCAATGATGGTCCCACTTGGAGGATTACCCTTGACCCCGTAAGGTCAGGAAGCAGAGAGGTTAAATCGCCCCCCCCCCCTGCATCCACATACCTGTGGCTTCCTGTCCCTACATTGGCTAGGGAGTGGGGAGTTCTCTCCTCTAAGTAGGACAGTATGGGGAAGTAGCTAAGGGCCGCAGCATGTAACTCTTACCCCCCGGGGATCTGGCCTTTGATCACGAGCTGCGGCAGCCTTCCTGGCTTCCCTCTGGACCTCCAGCTAGCTCTGTCAACAGCAGATGCAGATCTAATCCTGGTCTGAGATATCAGGTCCACGTCGGACCCATGTATGTGGGTGTGAGGTATGGATTTTTATAGGGTTTAGCCCTTAATATTGTATCAGGTCTTCAATGCTTGTTTGTATTACCAGGTGTTGTCTGGATATTACTAGTATGCATAATAAGGTCAGGATATTTTCTTCCTGTAGTATACATGCATTTTGAATTTTGCCTAAATGTATGATTTTCTACTAAATTGGAAGTGTGTAGTCCCTCGATATGGATATATCCCCGCCTTTAAGTCCTGTGAGTAGTTTCGGGGGTATCTGGGGTGGTCGGGAGGGTATTGTCCTTCTTCACCATAATTCTAGCAGGATCCTAAAGAGAAGGAGAAAACTAAAGAGAAAGATATAGAAAAACCTAAAGAAGGAGAGAAGTAGAAAACATATTCTTGTAGATGTAATATGTGGTATAATAAGCTCCCAGCAGAATAAAAAAACCTGTGTGCAAGGAATGTATTGACAGATTGATGCGAGAAGTAAAATCATTCTTAATGGATGATATGAGAAGTTTCATTAAGAGTGAAATTCAAACTTCAGTCACTTTGTCTATTGCCTTATTAATTCCGCAGGTATCTCCTTGTTAAAGACCAAGAATAATAGAGTGGCTATCGGAATCCGAATCTGAAGGTATGCAGGCTTCTGCATCACATACAGATCCGTTTGAAGTCGAACCACATCCTTCTTCTTCAGCTCCTATATGGAGTCCAGATATATGTTTGCATCAGAAGATCTGGAACCTCTCCTTAAGGCTGTCACAGATACTCTCAAGATTGAGGATATTATACAACTGAAGGATCCACTAAGTGGGAAAGCAGATAGTCTGCTGATAAATGACTTGGGAATCAAGAAACATTGGTTTCTCGCACAATGTTCTTTTGGTTGACAGAATTGGAGATGGAACTCCAAGAGAAGTCCATACCAACTTTAAGATCTGCCAGTGCATCTATAGCTGACATCTCTGCAGAATGCGCAAGATTTAGTGCTAAATAGCACTATCTAATTCAACCAGGCACACGCTCTGGTTGAGATAGTGGAGTGCTGATTTTCATTCCAAGTCTAAGTTATGTGGTGTCCCATTCCAAGGGTAATATGTTTTTGGACCGGAACTGGATGCAATCTTAGAAAAAGCTGCTGATAAAAAGAAAGGGTTTCCAGAGTTTAAAATTGTGCTCAATTGTACCTAAACAGCCCATTTGTAGAGAAGAGATTTCCCTACAGAGGAAAAGGGAAACAAGGAAGGTTTTAGCCATCCTAAAGGAGGAAGAGGAAAAGGGTTTCTTTTTAGCTCCAGCAACGCAACATAGCCATTTATAAATTAATGATGCCAGTGTGGGAGGAAGACTCCTAGATTCCACCAACATTGGTCCTAGATAACAACATATTCCTGGGTCCTGAATCTGTTGAAAAACGGTTACAAGATGGAACAAACAACTATTCCTCCCAAACGATTTATAATCAGCAAACACCCAAATCAGACACTCTCTCTCCAACTATGGAAGGAAGTCGTGAAGTTTTGTGACATGGGAGTAATAATACTAGTACTGACAAATACAGTATTGGAAGTACATTATTGCCCTATTTTTCTAATAAAAACCCAATGGCTCCTTTTGTCTCATTTTCAACTTAAAAAGTCTAAATAAATATACCCTGTACAGGAAATTCAAAATGGAGAAGATCAATTCAGCCACCAATCTAATTCCTCAAGATGCATTCTTATGTACAATAGACCTGAAGGATGCATATTATCATGTGCTAATTTACCTACTGTCCCAGAAACTTTTCAGGGAAGAAATGTTTCCAATACAGGGCCTTACCGTTCGGAGTTTCATCAGCCCCAAGGACGTTATCCAAAATTATAATAGAAGTGATGGCCCAATTAAGAACAAAAAAAGTCCAAATCATTCCATATTTGGATGATCTGTTAATCATTGGAAGGGCAGAAGAGGAATTGATTGCACACAGAAACCTAACCATTTCAACGCCACAACAGTTTGGATGGATTATCAACTGGGAGAAGTCCAATCTTTCTAGGGACACTATTAAATTCAAGCCTCCAGATGTCAGAAAGATTATGATACAAAAAATAACAGACTTTCTGAAATGTAAGAGCTGTACAGTGAGAGAAGCAATAAATATCCTGGGTCATCTGACTGTATGTATAAGCTCGGTACAGTGGAGCCAAAGTCACACGAGAACCTTACAAAGCTGGATCCTTTCCTCCTGGGACAAAAATCCTCTTCATCTGGATCAAAAGATCCATCTACCACCAACCCTAGTGTGATGAACGGAAGAGAAACATCTAAAGAAGGCAATCCACTGGTTTCCCTGGCCTGTAAAGATCATACAGACAGATGCAAGTTTATCAGGTTGGGGTGCATACCTGGAAGAAAACCATCTTCCAGACCAGTGGCCCTTGACAATCCAGAGACGTTCCTCAAATTATCGAGAATTGAGAGCAGTCTGGGAAACCTTGAAAGGGAGTTCCCAATATCTGAAGAACTCCTTTGTCAAGATTTATTTGGACAATGTAACCACGGTAGTCTATCTCCATCATCAAGGAGGCACCAGAAGTCAGGATCTGCTACACCTATTGAAAAGAATCTTCTCCTGGGCAGAGACCAACATAATGTCATTGGTGGGAATACATTTAAAGGGGGTACAAAATGTAGTAGCAGAGTATTGTAGACCAACACAAGTGGTCTCTGAACAACGAGGAGTATGGTCAGATAATACAGAGGTGGGGAAAACCAACAATAGAGTTGTTTGCCACCAAAGAGAATTCCAAAGCAGACCGTTTCTTCTCGCTACACAAAACAGATTCGGTCTCCCAGATGGATGCATTCAGTCACAAATGGGCTGCTCCCCCAATGTATGCATTTTCTCCTATTCCTGTAATCCCAAAGGTGATTAATAAAATCCTAACGGACAGAGCGAAGGTGATTGTAATAGTCCCATTCTGGCCAAAAAAGAACAGTTTTTCCACCCTGAAAGGTTTATTAGTAGCAGAAACAATACTACTTCTGCCCCGGAAGGATATTCTTCATCAGGGACTGGTATATCATCCAAACCTTCAAGCTCAGACCTGTCAGACGGTGATTTCTACGTTAAAGGTGAGTCATTAACCCATGACTTTTGCTATACATTACAGATTTGATATACAAAATGCTATAGAACTGGCCTTTAGTAGGAAGGTCTTGCAGGCTGTTGCACCCCCATAAAAAAGATTATTATTTGTTTGTCTCCAAGTGGGACCGTCATGGAAGATGCTGTGGTAATGTTTAATTATTCTCACCATTAATTTTTTTTCCATTAGTCCACCATGACAGCCCATGTTTTTTCCTATCCTATGTTTTCAATATATAATGTCATATGTTATTATCTGTGATGTACGTGATTTAAACATACAATAAATGGGTTGTATCTACTGCCAGGTATTGTTATTTGAAGCCACTGGTACGTGGATGCAGGAGGTGGCTAGATAAACTCTCCGCTTCCTGTCCCTGCAGTGTCAAGGGTCATCCTCCAAGTGGGGCCATCATGGTGGAAAAGGAATTAATGGTGAGGATAATTCAACTTTTTTAGAAGAATAGTAGCTCAGATTCCATGGATAGAGATATCAGTGGAACATGTATAAAGACATCTAAAATGTACACTGTGTGGTTTTGTGGGGGTAATTGCTGGTGACAGCTTCTCTTTAAGTCGACTTTACCACATGATAATAAAAAGCTGAAAAACATGATTATATCAGCACAAATTTTATAGTCAAACACATGATACATAGAATACTGATTAAACATCAAATATCTTTTAATTGAAAATTTGCTTTCTTGCTCATGGAAAACTTTTTCTTTATTCCTGTCTATTAATTATCTGCACTAACCAACGGGCATGCATAGCTGCATAAAATTAACAAGGTCAAGCTTTTATATTCATACCTTCGTAACATCAGACCTTTACACCATTAATATTTGTTAAATTGCTACTTTCTGTGTCGGTTAATGGTCAGTATAATTAGGTGTAGCAGGAGATCCTAAGATTTGGAGTCACAAGGGCTACGATAAATTCTTTAGTGCAGTAATAATACCCATTAATGCACTATGTCCTCCATTGTATGGCATTTATTAGCATTCATCTATTTCAAGAACAATGGGAAGTGTCAAGTGTGCCAAAATGACAAGTTAAGGTGTTTTACTATTTTATTTGCATTCATAATATGCAATGTGTATAATTATTCTATGCATAACACACTATTAGTATGCTGAATGCCAACCCACTGCTGGGCATAGTCATTAGACTTATTATATTACTTGTACACACAAGTTCTTTTGTGCTATGATTTCCTTGTACATTTGTTCCATATTTATATAAATTGTGGAACTGTATATCATATTTTATTATCTGATTATAAGAATAACTGTGAATATTGTGATTTATTTTCCATCAGACTACAGTTTTCATTCTGCTGCTGGGTAATGTCGTGTATTGTGACAGCCTATCATCTTCTGCAGTGGTTTGGTGTTATAGTAGAGAAGGGAACTGTAGCTTTCTGTATTATTTTAGTTGATGCCTTTACATCCAGGTTGCCAAATTCAACTGTGCCAAGGACCACTCCCCATTGGTTTTGTTTAATGGGTTTGAAAGACTGTTTGAATATAACTGTCACATTCTTGCCAAAACGCCGCACTATCCATTGGTGGCATTAATATGTGTGTGAACTGCGCCTTAGTGTTTGTGTTTTGTTGACGGAGCCACACCCTGCTCCTTGTATTTCAGCCTGCACAGCAAGGGTTACTTACCTGATTGACAGTTCCCCCAGTGTCCTGCTGGAGGCGTTTCTGGGAACTACCTTAAATGCCTCCTACTCCCATCAGACCTGGATGGTTAATTTTCTGTCTCCTGTGATCTCTAGATCTCTAGTTTCAGTCCCTTGTGATATCTAGTTCAGTCTTAACCGTTTATCTAGTGTTGGTGGTTGCGCATTTGCTGGGCAGGTGCTGACAATAACATTCCTCTCTCAACTATTCCTAATTTTTTTTCTTCCGAATTCACTGAAATGCAGCCACCCTTATCACATACAACTCGTTAAAATGTTTTTAACAGGGAGAAGGGGACTAAATTTAAGCACAGTATTTCAACTTTTAATGCTAAGGAAAAGGTTCCATTGCAGTTCTGGCCATGGTAGTGCTACATCTTAAAGATCAAGTTTTTAGAAGCTGCAGGTCTTATGGGAGATTTGAAATGAGGTTGTGGCCAGGAATTGACCTGTGGGCTTTAGAGTATTTTACTCCTATAGAAATCTTGGCTTGAAATACTATCTGAATATCACATTCTTCTCTCAACCATTCCATAATGTTCTTTTACCCCATCTGGCTATAATGTTTGGAGCAGGGTGGGAGTCGGGAGACTAGCTGATGTGTAAGGACAGTATGAGCGCCTTATTAAGTAAGACCTGAAGATACAATGAAGGTCATGGCTGTTGGAGTGCTGCATCTAAAAGCTGAATCAGGTTTTTACAAGCTTCAGGTCTAGTGGGCAACAAAAAAACTAAGTGGTGTTCTGGAATTGGTCTGTGGGCCTTGTAATTGACAATATGCTACTCAAGAAATTGCGATCCATGGAGCAAAGGTCAGAAAAGGAAAATGTCCTTATAATAATTATCAATGCCATTTTTTTCCACTTCTAATTGCATTTACTACCTAATAAATGTCACAGTATCACCAGTAGTACCATAAACAGCATTACCTAAAAGTGCCAGCCATGGTTTCTCCAAAACATTTGGGTGCCATAGTGACCCCAGCAAAGCAAACCTTTGTGCCCTGTATAATTTGCAGTAGTGAGCCCTACTTGTAATGTGGTTGCTCCTTGTGGCTACTTGTGTATTGAAGACAGCTGCCATCTTCAGCTTTTGTTTACACCTCACTCTGGTCTCGCTTGGATCACCTTATTTGCTAAAAGTTAAATAGTTGACATGAATCGGCCATTGTAAAAATGCATGGTTGGATCATGTCCACAATGAGCCTTTTCTTGCATGTAGGAATACGTTTTTATGAAGATTACAGCTTTGACCAATTTCCATAATTGTATGAAGAATCTGAAAAAGGCAATCACAAAAACCTAGGTTGTTTTTATTTTTTAGCATTGTTATCAAGTCATTAGCCTTAGCACACTGCTCTATGAAAATAAAATCCTTTGTGGAAAACATCTTGTAAGTTAAGTGTTATCCAGATAGTTGTATTAAAGGAGGTAGAAATGATTTTATAATTTTCGCAATGTACTACAAAGATCAATATTGAAATTTCTACAATGATCACATTATTTAACCATGCAGCGCCTGTAGAATTATACCAAGCAGGTAATGAAAACCATTATATCCTTGTCATCAAGGCCATAATGACTGTTAAGTAGCGTATTTTGTCTTTATTTCAGCAAAATTGTCATTTTAACCTTTAGATTAGGAGAATTATATTACAGCACCATCTGTCTGAGCATCATTACTATGTAGTCTTAAACAAATCAAACAACTTAATAAAAACAGATTACCTAGCAATGAAGCATATTTTAGGATTCCATATTTATTCATAACATTGCAGGGATATTTTAGATGCTACTAAAAAAGAAGTTACTGTATGCTGCAGGTTATGACCGTGCACATTTATAATTCCCAACATGTACTGTGATGCAGTGTGCTCTGGGTTGTAGGTGGCAGAATGTTAGACTCTTCACTCAAAGGATTTTGTAACAAAGTGTATTGTTCTGACTTAAAAAATGGAGATGCATAGATGTTAATCTAAAAATACAATTTATTACTTCTATTCCCTCATAAAATGATGTCACACCATGCTTGCACCTCCTGGGTTGGAAGTGTCACATGGCTACTGTGGGAGCTCGAAGGTTCAGAGGTTACACAAGAAGGATTGCTGACATTTAACAGTGACAGAATAGAATTGGAAATAAGCAGCAATTGGAATGGCACCAGTTGGATTCAGAAAGCAGTGTCCACTAAGCATACAGTCAACATCTTTGGGGCATATTTATCAGGGCCTCTGCGCCACGTGATGTAGAGGTCCTGAAATAATCACAAATTCTAGCTTATTGCCAGCAATTGCGATTATTTTACCCTTTCCGCCACCTTCACGCCAGTGGGGAGTGAATGGGCGTTAGGGGGGGCATGACCTGGCCGAGCAGAGGGTGTGGACAACCGAGAGTGGGCCGGTGTGGGCTGCTACTGTCCTCGTGCCAGGCCCTTCCTCAAAACATCAAGAGGCGGAATCCTCTTGATATATCCCGCTGCAAAAATGCAGCGGCGGGGCAATCATACGCTGGCACACGAGGGCTGGGGTATGATAAATATGCCCCTTTGTCTTTATTATTTGGA